>OX638138.1:75090477-76290477 GCA_951805005.1 Othius punctulatus
TTATGAGGTAGTTGCTTGTGTCAGTGATTGTGGTGGTGGCAATGTGGGCTTATGGCGCAACTTAGATATTACTTTTGAAAAACCCTGGTTTGTTCATCCTTGGACAGGCGCAAATGTATATTTATTTGCTGATGCACCCCACATGCTAAAGCTTTTACGAAATTGGCTAATTGACACAGGTTTTAAACTCGAAGACGGAAAAATAATTAGTAAAGAACCATTAGCTGGGTTAATCAAATTAGTTGGCAATGAAGTCAGTGTATGTTTTAAACTCACTGAAGCACACATAACTTGCCAAAAGAGCCAAAGACAACATGTTAAGTTAACTTCACAACTGTTATCACATTCAACTGCAACTGCTCTAAGACATTATGATTTCAATGTAGATAAGCAACTTGCAGTGGATACAGGAGATTTTATTGAATTAGTCAATTCTTGGTTCGATCTAATGAACACATACAGACCAGAAGATGCATTTTTTTCTTCAAAAAGTGGTTATGGACTACATGTAGAAAATCACAATCAAATCTTGGATAAAATATATAACACCGTGAAAACCATGCATTGCATTGGAAGAAATACTCTTCAAATTTTTCAAAAACGAATTCTGATGTCGACTAATTCATTAAAGGCTCTTTACAAGGATAAGCACGAGAGATACGGTCTATCATATATTGTTCCACACAAAGTCAATCAAGATTCTTAAGAGATTTTTTTTTTCTTAATTAAGAACTCGCGATTGACTGGATGAGCACCCAACTCCACTAAATGCTCTCTCTAGAATACGTTTAATTATTTTAGGTAAAAATCCTGGTCTGGTTCAGAGCAACGCCAATACTGTGGATGTTTCTCCAGATGAATATATTATAGCAAAAGTCATTCAAACGTGTAATTTTGATGAAGAACCTGAACCATTAGAAGTATCCTAGTCCAAGGAAAATAAATCTTTGTCGTCAAACAGTGATTCTTCCACTATGTCGGCAAATGTAAGCCTTGAAGGAATAAAACATTATGGAGAAACTGCAGCTGACGCAATAGAATACTTAGCACGATGGGTAGCATATAATTTTAAAACTACACATCCAAATCTTGGTACATTTTCCTATGAAAACAAACTAGAGCATGGTTATTGTCTACCATCATGGGTTGCATATCTGTCTTTTCGAGGCCTCAAAATCCAGGCCCACAATGGCTTCAAGCAGCAGTATTAATAGATAAGACTTTTAAGAAGTACCAGCAGGTTAAAAACACCACTGACGTGTTATTCCGCAAGGGTAAAGTTGGTTTCTACCTTGGTGAGAAAAATTGTGCAACGCATGAACGAGAAACGATCTTCTTACATAATTACGACATTTGTTAAGCAAAGGACCATGATATGGTTTAATTATTTAAATTATTTATTAGATCAAAAACTCACATCAATTAGAAGACTTGGAATGTGAAAGTGATTAAAATAGACACAAAAAAAAATAAAAAAAAATTCATAAACATTTTAATAATTTTATTAGGTACAGTTGCGGACAGATAAAACTGAACACCTGATTACCTACTGTAAAATGTATGTTGCAATATGAATCGTTAGTGTGGAAACTATAATTAGACAAATTAATTTTAGCTTGTCTAATGTTATTTTACATGAATGAAAAGGCCCCATCAGTTAGGTATTGTTGAGAAAGCACAAATTATAATATAAAACGTACTACTAGATCTGACTAGTGTTCAGTTTTATCTGTCCGCAACTGTACTAATATGTTGCTATACCTGTAATATTTCCACTACTTTGCATTGAATTGCAGTGAATTGCAATTGAATTGAATTGAATTGAATTGAATTTGCGATCGACGGGTTAATCACCCGCGCTATATAATGTATTTATTGTAGAAATATTAATAAATCGCTTGTAAATCAAATCATTTCCCATACGAATTATGGCATCGAGGCATCCTCTCTTACTTTACCATCCTTGGTCAAGAACCATCTGCCAGCCGGCGCCATCAGTGATCGCCAAGCGATATAAATTTTGTCTAAGACGGCAAGAAAATGAGGAAACAATCATGCAATATGTAACGTCCCTTAAAGGTATGGCAAAAACGTGTGATTTAAAACAGACTTAGAAGAAAATTTGCGAGGTCAGCTCGTTTTTGGGCTGAAGAGTGACATAATCAAGCAACGACTCTTCGCAGAGAATAACCTTAGCTATAATACAGCCGTTGCGTTGGAAGTAAACTAGGAAACAGCAGAAAATGACTTAAACACGAAAATTCCATTCAACACATGGAGGGGTAACCGAAGGACCGTCATTATGAATCTGCAGCATATGCGTGGAGGAAACCCGAAGGCAGCCAGTGGGGAGCCCATGGAAGGAAGTCGACAGGCAGCCATATGGGTATAGATACATCACAGCCAACAACCGGGAAGTCAGCACCACCAAGCGACCTAAAATGTAAAGTAAACAAAACCACCTAAGTGCGGATTATTTCTTTAAAAATGCGAAGTGCCACCATGTGGTAATATTTGCCACATTAGAAAAACAATCATTATTTGAATTTAAGGGAATCCAGTGATAAATCGTATGAAGCGAACGGTAATATCTTTAATATCACGGATACTACAGATGCAAAAACGCATTTAACTTGATCAAGAGGGTTTAGACGTCTGATAATGTGTTAGCACATTATGATTACATTTTCCAAATAATTCTGACTCGTGATGCTCTTATGGCATAGGCGCGGTTATATCACACGAATATCCAAATGGAACGTCACGCCCTATATCGTTACACGATGCTGAAAAGAAGTACTCCCAAATAGATAAGGAAGCATCAATTATAAATGTTGGGGTTCGTAAAGTTCACAATTATTTATTCGGTAGATAAAAAAAAAAACGTAAACAAACGAAAAGGCGACAAGGGTCACCTTTTATATTTAAATGAAACAAAATTAGATTTTGTAAATGTAGCAAAAGAATCTAAACGCGGCTACATTTTAAATACCGTCTATAGTTTGTGCCTAAAGGCCTCGAATAATTTGTAGCTAAATAATGATTAGAAACCATATGGTAGAAGAAAAACGAATTACGAATAAATATTAATTTATCTAAAGGTGAAATAAATACACCTGACTGCGATATAAAAATAAATTATAGTAGAATTCGTGGAGACCAAGACGAGAAGTGTAAAGTATCGCCCGGTGCTCGCGAAGAAATTAATTGTTTTAATTCCCAGGAAATTACGGATGTACAAAAGGTACTTGTACCTGGGAGATTCGAACATATTATTGAAATAGATATCGCAAATATAAAAAAAACGGTGATGTAATAATCCCGTATTCAAAAATCGATTCTCTGCAAATACCAGAATGTATTACTACGGTAAATAATTATAAAGCAATCTGTACAATAATTAATCCGTCAACACAAGATCTCAAAATTTGGGTTACAAGACCATTAGTGGTTGCTCCAATCAATGAATATGATTGTTAGCAGTTGGGCTCAACACACCCCGATCTTAACCTGTTGAAAATCAATAATGTACAGTTTAATAATTCTTAAATTCGCAATGAGCATATGAATAGCGAAGAGAAAAAAGTTATAATGAATTTAATTAAGGAATATTCCGACATATTTCATGTCGATAATAATAAATTAACCTTTACAAATAAAGTCAAGCATCAAATTAAAACGACGGATGAATTACCCGTGTATAGTAAATTATATCGTTATCCCCAAATTCATAGGGAAGAAGTTAGGAAACAAATAAATAAAATGCTTGACGATAAAATAATAAGACCGTCGCCCAGTCCATAGTCTTCGCTAATATGGGTAATTCCCCAAAAAAAAAAAACGCATCTGGTAAGCAAAAATGGCGAGTAGGAATTGATTACCGCCAATTAAATGAGAAAACAATCAGTGACCGTTATCCCTTATCGAACATTAATGATCTACTAGATAAATTAGGGCGTTCTCAATATTTTACGACCCTTGATTTAGCATCTGGCTTCCATCAGATTGAAATTGAAGAAAGTGACTTTCCCAAAACAGCTTTTAATACTGAAAATGGGCATTACGAATTCATGCGTTTGCCATTTGGGCTGAAAAATGCTCCCGCTACTTTTCAAAGAGTCATGGATAATATCCTGCGAGGGATATTATCTAATATCCTAATATCCGTAATGAAAAATGTCTAGTCTATATGGACGACATCAAATTTTAAAATTCAATTCGATAAATCTGAGTTTTTGAGACAAGAAGTGGCTTTCCTTGGCCACATTGTTATTCCTGAAGGTGTAAAACCGAATCCGGTTAAAATTAAAGTTATACAAAATTATCCTATTCCAAAAATTACGAAACAAAGTCAGGGCTTTTTAGGTATCCTCGGCTATTACCGAAAATTTATTAAAGATTTCGCTAAATTAACTAAACCAATGACTAAGAGACTAAAGAAAAATCCAGTTATAAATGTAAATGATTCGGTTTACAAAAATAGCTTAAATTTATGTAAAAATATTTTTATGAACCAACCACACATTCAATATCCAGACTTTACTGAACCGTTTAATTTAACTACAGACGCGAGTAATTTCGCTGTCGGAGCTGTTTTGTCACAAGGAATTATTGGTAGCGACTTTCCAATTGCATACGCGAGTAGAACATTAAATGAATCAGAAATAAATTACTCCACAATTGAGAAGGAGCTGGCAGTTATTTGGGCCACGAAATATTTTCCACAATATTTATTCGGGCGAAAACTTTAAATAATAACGGATCATAAACCCCTACAGTGGCTCATGTCTCTTAAGGACCCTAGTTCAAAACTTACCAGATGGCGAATCAAATTGTCAGAATATGATTTTGAAATTGTATATAAACAAGGCGTATTAAATAATAATGCGGACTTCCTGTCTAGGATAGAGATAAACGTTCACGACGAAAACAAAGACGTAAGCGGATTTTACTTAAGGTCATTTGATGAAGGTCTGCTTGATAATCGAGAAACTGCACAATGCACAGAGTCATTAATTGTTGAAACTGGGGAACCAGACGAAAGTGATAATCATATAGTACATTCAAATACTGAAAATACAATCATCACAATCCCTGTAATAGAAAAATCAGTCAATATCGGAGATATCCAAATTTTTATATCAGAAGTAAATTATACCCCCGGGAAACCCAAAGTGATAAAATTATTCGATAATAAAAAATGAGACTAGTTGGGCAATTCTCTCAATCATCATTCGTAAATGATGTAATTAAATTCGGGAAACAATTCATAGTCCCACAGGTAAAATATTGTCTATATTTTGAGAGCCCGATGTATGAGAAATTCTGTGTAACCTTACAAACTCATTTTAAGAACTCTCAAATAAATTTTATTAGATGTACCGAAAAGGTAAAGGATGTTGAAGATAAGGACAAAGTCCTTAATGTTATAAAAAATTACCATGAAGGTAAAACTAACCATAGAGGAAACGATGAAACAGAAAACAAGCTAAAACATCGTTTTTACTGGCCTGATATGCGCCGTACTATCCAAGAATATATCAATAATTGTGAAATTTGCTTACTTAGTAAATATGAAAGATATCCATTAAAACCATAATTTAAATTAACTCCAACACCGGTAAAACCATTCGAAATAATTCATATCGATAGTATTTCTTTAGAAGGATCCAAATTCCTTACACTAATAGATTCATTTTCAAAATATACTCAAATTTATAAACTAAGTTCGTATCAAGCAATAGAAATTGCAAACAAACTAATTGTATTTTTCAGTAACCACGGTATTCCTAGCCAAATAATTGCAGACAACCATTTAGAGTTTAAAAATTCAATAATTAAAGAAATATTGGAATTACATAAAATTAAATTATATTTTATCAGTTCTCAGCACCCAGAATCAAATGGGATGGTTAAACGTGTTCATTGCACAATAATTGAACACATCCGTCTGTTTAATAATCAAGACCTATACAAAAAAGACCGATAGAAATCAAAGTTAATTATGCAATTCTTGGATATAATAGCTCGATTCACTCTACTTCCTAATTTACGCCATTAGAGGTAATCACAGGTCATATGGATACTCCACACCCAGGTAATATTAATGAAAATACTAGAATTATTAATGATTATATTATGAATCATGAACGCAAAGTAAAATTAATGTACGACAAAAAAAATGAGCGTACACAAATTAATAAAGAAAAAACTATCAATAAAAGAAATGAGAGCCGCGAAAATTTGCCTAATATACCAACAGAAATATTTGTAGCAAATAGGCAAAATCAATCTAAGACAAAAAATAAATATAAGAAGAAAGAATTACAATGTATCAATCCAGAACTAAAAACTGCGAGGATAAATACTCGACACCATAATACCGTCGAGAAAATCCACCTGTCTAATATTAAAAGACCACGCTTAAAATTCAAGCAGAAAACTGATCAGTTCAATATAAAACAAATCAATTATTAAAATTGTCGAAGCTATGTGAATAATGGAAATGGTAGAGAAAATATAGTAATCAAAAATCTAAATGAAATACACAAGACGAATTGTTCTTTGCTCCAAGAGAGTTTTCACTAGCACACTGTGTTTCTACCGATTTACATATATGTATGAACGTGCATGATATATGAACGCTGGCATAGCGTTGCAATTTAAAGAAATATTTGGAAGAGTAGAATTACTAAAATCCCAAAAACCTGAGGTCAATTCTCTGTGTTTCTTAAAAGAAGAAGGACGGTACATAATTTATTTAATAACAAAACAAAATTATTACGATAAACCAAGTTACGAAAATTTATTCAACACCTTAATAAAAATGAAAGAATTTTGTCAATTAAGGGGCATCGCCCAATTAGCTATACCTAAACTAGGTTGCGGTTTAGACAAACTAAATTACGAAATTGTAAAACCTATGATTGAATACGTATTCAAAGATTCAAGTATTAATGTCCACATTTACATTGGCGAATATAAAATGAGTAATTCTCTTCCAGGTCGATCCTCGTCTCCTTGACGCTGGCTACTGTAATAAAGAATATTACTAATAACGCAGGAATACTATCAATTTACTTAGGACCTGCGAAGTTACAGAAGGCAGAACATACCTTCGTACATCATTATGAGTAAAAACCGCTATATCAAGAATATGATAAATTAAATACCCAATATCAATTTTTAAAACAAACGCTTAAGAATATTTCTCAATTTGAAAAGGATTTCGATAATTATAATAGAATATTAAATTTCACTCGCGAAGCGATTGATAATAAAATTAATAATTTCCGCATACATAGTATGTCCGGAAATAAAAACTGAAGAGGCCTAATCGACGGACTAGGCACTATTGTAAAAACTGTAACAGGAAATATAGATGCCAGAGACGGTGAACGTATTGATGCAATATTAAATCTTTTAAAAACTTACGAAAACCAAATGGCAAATCAGTTAAAATACGGGTACAGTTTAATAGCGTTGTGCCGAATCGAATAATCCTATGACTCGAGAAATTACGACTCGTAAATATTTCACCTCGAATGATTATTCGAGTTGGCCAACCCGAGTCAGCACCTGTGTTTGTTTACTTGATTTCCAAGTCGCTGAAGCAGCTGGCCGTAGCTATTCATTCGTTCAGGGGATTTGTGCCGTTTCAGTCGTGTGCTCCTGACGTGCCGACGTGTCTGGGCCAACAATTGTTACTGACAATGCCGCCAATATTAAAAAAGCAGTAGCTGAATATTTACGCCAACAAAATCACTATTGCGTAGCGCATACTTTGAAATCGGCAGTCCAATACTGCATAAAAAGTAACTCGGAATTATCTGAACTCTTAAAAAAATGCAGACGAATAGTTATGCATTTTTAAATGAATAACGTAGCCAGTTATAAATTAAATGAAATGCAACAACAAATGGGTCTTCCATAGTTAAAATTGAAGCAAGATATTCCAACAAGATGGAACTCTCCATTAATCATGATTCAAAGATTAATAGATACTCGATCACCATTATCGGTTACATTGCGTTTATTAGAATCGCCACCATAAAAGTTAGGAGTGGACAATTATATCAGATTGCATTAGTCTTTTAAAACCTTTGGAAAAACTGACGAACGAACTGTCAGGAGAAATGTATACTACGTTGTCCCGTGTCATTCTATTAGTTAGAGGTTTAAAAAGTGCAATACGAAATAAAATATTAGTAACACAAACAGGCAATAGTCTACAATCAAAATTGTTAAATGTACTTGACAGGCGGTTAGGACATTTGGAAACGTATAGTATTGTAGCAAAATCTTGTTTCCTTGATCCACGATTCAAAAAAATGGGATTTAGCATGGAAGGTAACGCAGAAAGTGCTATGCAGTCGATTATAGATGAGTTAATTCAAAAGAGTGAAACCGAACCAATTTGTGAGATCAAAAATCTGGCTCCTTCTCCCCCGAATTCTGAAAATGTTGAATCCTATGATGAATTATGGGAAAACTTCAATATGGCAATGGGTGAGAATGTTTCTTCAACTGCTCCAGTTTCGGAATCTGTGGTAGCCGTGAAACAATACTTAGACCTTCCGCTACTGAATAGAAAACATAATCCGTTAGATTTTTGGAAACTGCTTCAAAATTTCTTTCTAGATGTATATAAAATGGCCATCTAATACGTATGAATTCCTGCTACTTCAGTTCCATCTGAGAGAGTTTTCTCAAAAGCTGGACAATTAACAAATCAAGACAAATCATATTGTTCCTGAATAGTATATTGCGTGATTCTAATTCAGTTATTTCCTAAATAGTAGTAGCGAAATGTAATAATAATTATTTATTGTTATATTAGGTTTGAATTGTTTTAATTAACGTTTAATTATTATTTTTATGTTATAAGAAATTGTATTTTGGTTTCCTTATATAGATATGTTTGAATAGCCGACCACTCGCGATTGTACACGAGGCAACTCGAGTTGCCGCTATTAATATCTCGAGTTATTCGAATACATGTACAACTCGAGATGACCGAATACATTTATTCGAGTCGGCACAACGCTAAGTTTAAGTACCCAATTAATTAAGAATTTTAATAATACTATCAAAAGTATTGAACACAATGAGTCGAACGTGAAGTCGAGGATCATGCAATTAAGTGCAATTTTGAAAGGTGAAGTTGATCACCAACACGTCTCCTATACAAAAGATTTCTTTAACCAATTAATCATTATTTACACTATTATTCTAAATATCTTCAAAATATCGAGAACTCAATTTTGTTCTGTAGAGCCATAATATTGAGCCCCAGTATTATTGATTCGAAAGATATATTCTCTGCCCAGTTTTTGTTATGTTTTAAGTAAATTTTATTATTTTGATACTAATATTTCTGCAAACGAACTATGGCATACCAGCATTCCTGCTAAACGAGCATTCAAAATTTATCTGCAATATTTAATCGATTTAATATTCAATAATATTGAACTGCAAAAAATACGTGATCAGCTAATCTCAGCACGAGCTAGTTTGTTGCATGTCATTCAAATTCCATTATCACTAAGGGGATATAGGAAGCGGTAATGGATGCGAAGTCAGTTAAATTGGGGCAAAGTTGCGTAATCGTCTGAGGAACAATAATCAATATAGATGAATAAAACATTTCAATGGTTACTGAGATTTTGAAGTAAATGAAGTTTCCGAAACTCTAATTTATTATTTCTTGTCGTTACTTAAAGAGATAGAAAAACAAATCTCATCTACAACAACGGAATTTTATAATTTCGATCAGATTTTTTGCATCATTTTTTGTCATCAAGTTTAAAGTTTTAAATACTCACCTGCATTTTTATTTTATTTTTGAGTTCTACTCGTTAATTCTACTTATTATAATGATGTGCAACACGTGAAGTTTATCACCGGGCCTCAATCCGCTCAATTATTATTTTTGAGGGCATATCAAAAGAATAGTTTACGCCTGTGCAGTAAACCCTAGGGAAGGACTTCTTCAAAGAATACAGAAGGCTTGTGAAACTAAGGGAAGTCTTGGAGTTTGCCGCTCCTTGGAATAAAGAGCGCATATATGTGAAGTCGACAGTCGTCACTTTGAAAAATTACTGTAACTAAAAGTATATGTTGATATTTAATTTTTGTTTATATCTGTCAAATTCTGTCGATAATTAAAACTCATGGTGTAAAACAAAATGTTAGTCCTTAAAGTTTATAAACCCTTTTTAATAAAAATGATTTCCCACCAATCATCGAAAATTCTGTGGTATGAACGGGCCGATAATTGGGGATTTTAAATTTCCCGCGACCGGATTATTCTCTACAGGAAAAATTAACTATATTCAATTTATCAGCATATTGAAGATTTGATACGGATTTAGAAAAGTTTCAGAAAAGTGGATGATTAGTTCTTTTATTTTTTGTTTTTTAGATATACAGAGTGTCCCAGAAATAGTGGATAAGCTCAACAGCACCCCATTCAGATATGGCCACTGAGTCCTTAAAAAGTACTTTTTTTTCAGTTAAATATATTTTATTTTAAAACAGCCCAAAAACATAAATCGTAGAAGACTTGATTATCGTTTTTTTAATTGTACAGCACATAGATGTCACGTTGATTTTTTAATAAACTTCTCTTTGAAATACATATTTAAATACGCTCTCAGATATGGGTATATCCAATAAGATAAAAAAATAATAATTAAACAACCACATGATTGGCATTTAATTCCTTCTCGCAGCCCTTCTAAACTTGTTGTAATGTTACACCTTTGGCTAGCAATATTTCGAAAATTATAGCCCGAGGAATATTTATAGTATTATTAAGGACCAAGTTGCCATCCCCAGGGCCGTCGGGAGGGGCGGACAAGGGGGGTAGAATTTCCCGGGCTCGGGATTATTGGGGGCCCGGGCCCCGGCCCCCCTATATTCCTACTCGGGACAGCCCCCATGAAATGCTTATTGTAATATAAGTGCAAAGTAATCAGTCTTAAAGTGCAATTATATTATGTGTAATGCTTTGTATTACAAATATTTTGTTATATTAATAAAACATGAAGATATAAACTAATATGTTATATACTTTGGGGGCCTGGTAAGAATCTTTACCCCGGGCCCGGCTTTGGTTCCCGATGCCCCTGGCCATCCCCGAGTGGCGTGTTGAATTTATCCACTATTTATGGGACATCCTATATATCTCAAATGTAGAGAGAAAACAGTCTACATTCGGGAATTAGCCCTGGGTCTCTCTACCTTAATGGCTTAAATTTATTATTCTAGATAATATAAAAAAGTATATTTTAGAATATTGTTATGATTTTGAAGTCTTTGAGAACCTATTAATGTTCATTTATTTTTATTAAACCATATACCTACCCATATAGGCTTTCTATAAATCTACATTGCCCCTTTCAGCTCTTTGAAATTAAAGCACGGGCAACTGAGCCGGCCCCTACATATAAATTACCAGGGTGAGTAACATGTGTGCACTAAGTGAACATTCTGGATGCAAATGTGCCTCCTCTGTTATTGTTGCTGTTGTTGCTGTCATCGCCGATCCGCGAGGCACGTCAACGAGTGATGAGAAGGGTGCACTCCACCGGAAGAGTGTAATAGAATCAGGGCGTATAACGGGTGTTTAATGCCCGTACAATGATCTAAGCTGCATAATGCCCCACGGGCTTACCTTGCCCCTCAAGGGGCCGCAAGACCAGTTCTCTTTATTTCCCATGCACACGCCCCGCGTATTATCCAGATAAATGGGGGATTTGGGTTTTTTACGCGCCCCACTATGAGAGTAAGTGACAACCATGAAGAGGGCCTCATTGTTATACGAATTCTGCACTGCAGTTAAGTGACACTGGGAAGCGATTAGCTTTGAGTGGATTGAGATGTTTATAGGGATTAAATAATTTGAATTATTGCCAATGCAATCGAATAGAAAAGATTTTTGTATACATGGTTTTCATTATAGGTAAACATAATTCATATAGGTATTATTTATGCCAAGAAGAGAATAACTAATAATGACACTAATTACAGACTAATGGACTCCATATTTTTTATGACATTTAAGTACTGTTTATACACAACAATATACAACTTTCTAGAACAACTATTATGTTTGTTAATTAAAAGTTATTAGGTAGACTGAGATAATACGAGAGTTATTGTATCCTAAACCGGTTATCTAGAGCTTGCAGAAGACGAAATTACACTATAGTTTATAATTTGGGATGATCTATAGACAAATAGACTACATTAATACATTTATTTTCTATCCTGCTTCTTGCTGCTTGATAGTTAATGCATCCGTCAACTATAAATCATAAAACTAAACTTCAGAAGGGCAGAAATAAATTCCGACTTTTACGTTTCCAGGAGTATTAAAGACTTGAGCATCACCAGGAAAATACGAGTAAAAGAATAACTGTAGTTCTCAGAAGGATTTTTCGTCCATCTGCGACTCTCCGCAAAGCCGCCCCATGACTGTCCGAAATCCGCAGACGTCGGCGTGGCGGCGCGATTCATGTCCTAGTCCGGTGTGCGATTTCAGACTCAGAAAACGAAGAGTTTCCTGAGTGGCCAGGCGAACTGCAGATTACAAACTTCTAAGTGTACTTCCTGCTGCAGGAGAAATGTAAAAATCTGCATTTTATAAGACATATACGTACAATTTTCGTAATCATTAAGCGGGCTATACTAGGCGTTCCAGTGTAAGTAAGACAGCCTAACTGCCTAAAAGTGTTGATAGCTTACATTTATGCAGATATAGCTTGATGCTTCAAACATGCATAATCTTCATGAACACGAAGTTCTCATTAAAACAAGAACTAAAAATAGCAAATTCTTGATAGTTTCTTGATGATGCTGATGCTAGAATTGAAGATAAAACATTTAACAATTAAAAACCACCTCTCCTCGGCGTTTGGGATAATCGCACGACTTTCGATAGTTAATGAAAATGTTCTAATGAATATTTAAATACTCTTAACCTCTTTGATAATCAATTGTGAGTTCTGTTATATATTGAGAACAATAAGAATCATCTTACAATAAAATAATTTCATTGTCCATTTAGGGTGATTATGGAGTATGATATCAATGGATTATGATATATGCTCCCAAATTTGGTGAAATGTTGAGTGTCCCATATCTTAATTGAGAAAATCTTAAGATATATTTAGGATATTGAGAGAATCTTGAAAGATTATGATATCCATTTCATTAGGTTATATTAAAATACTCGATGCACTGTACAACAGTACTAAGGTTGTTTATTCTATTAAAGAACATTTTGAAATTGTGAGCCTATATTTTAATATCCATGATTGGTCCAGAGCTACAGCTCTTGTTTCAAATTAAAATAATCCCCTGCCCCAAAATATCAAAACGCTTTCCAGGGGTAATACGGGGTGTCTCTAAATTGTGTGGAAATGGCTTAACCACAGATTACTGGGATAAAAAAATGACGATTTAACAAAATATATCTCTATACAAATGCGATTGGTTTAGCCAGAATTCAGCTTCAAAGTTAATTTTATATAAACAAAATTTGCTTATAACAAGAGAACGTTTACATTGATTTTGATGTTATTTGGTATGACACTTTATACGGGTATAACTCATATTTTGACATAATATTGTTATTATCAGTAAACCGGTTGTGTATAAAACAATTGACGCCCAACATTAATACATTCATATTTTTTAATGACAAAAGCAAATTAATTTAAAAAAATGAAATAGGACGCAGGCATTTATTATTAAGTTTTTTTGTATCTTTATAGTTTTTGATATCTGTTACAGTTTCGACGCAAAAAAATAAAATATGAGTGACTGCCCTACACTCGTTTGGAAACAAATGTAATCTAGTTACCGGGTTGATGATGGTTTATTCACAATAATCAATATAAAGTTCACTTACGCCGATAAAATAAATATGTTGCTGGTATTAGGATTTTAGGAGCCCTAATAACGAGGAAGAAATTTTTGAAATTATAGCAATTGCTTATCCATACAATATCCAAATAGTGCAAGAGTTTTACCAACTGATTATCACCTACGTTTTGCATTTTGCCGATTTATTCAGGAAGAAAGAGCTGAACATATATTTTTTAACCAGAAAATTCTGTTCACTGATAATTTTTATTCAAACGAGTGTAGCGCAGTCATATTTTATTTTTTTGTGTCGAAACTGTAACAGATATCAAAAACTATAAAGATTCAAAAAAACTCAATAACAAATGTCTGCGTCCGATTTCATTTTTTTTAAATTTATTTGCTGTTGTCAATAAAAAATATGAATGTATTAATGTTGGGCCTCACTTGTTTTATACACAACCGGTCTACTAATAATAACAATATTATGTAAAAATATGAGTTATACCCGTATAAAGGGTCATACCAAGCAACAACCAAATCAATGTAAACGTTCTCTTTTTATAAGCAAATTTTGTTTTTTTTAAATTTACTTTGAAGCTGAATACTGGCTAAACCAAACGCATTTGTATATAGATAAGTTTTGTTAAATCATCTTTTATTGATCCCAGTGATCTGTGGTTAAGCCATTTCCACACAATTTAGAGACACCCTGTATAACAAGTGGTGTTCTTATTATCTATAATGATTTTATAAATACAACAAATTTCAATCCCAACGACGAAAATGTCAAGACGCTAAATATACAGTTTATATACCTATATTTATTTAAATCACTTCATCTTTCAAACAGCAAACCACATTTATTACCACATTTTACTATTTTACTTGGACTTGGGACACACAGACATTTCGGGTTATGTTTTTATTACCGGCCGACTAGATTGTTTGCGGGGGCAACTAATAAATAACACTATCGCAACGGTCGTCGCTGCGATCTGTGTGGGACTGGAAATTGTGATAACGACCGATATTTCTTCGTGGTATTATTGTGAGAATATAACTCATACGTAAAACATGACGTCATAACAATGCAGTTTCTATAGTTACGCAAGTATTAATAACTGAGAATGTTGATAATACCACGGTTGTATTTTCAGGATAATACCACAACAAATGTCAGTCGCTGTCACAATTTTTGGTTAAGCACAAATCGCAGCGAAGATCGTTGCGATGGTGTTATTTATGGGTTGCGCGATTTAAAAAAATATATACACTGCTCAACAAAATTAGGGGAACACCTTTAAAAAAATGGTTAAAATAGAAATTTAACAACTATACGAAATTAATTATTTCTGATTAATCTTAATTCATGTTTATTTAAACAGAAAAGAGACATTTTATAACCATCTGCTCAAAATAAGCAAAAAAATACAACCTACTATAACAAATATTAACCATTTTAAACACTTTTTTATAGGTGTTCCCCTAATTTTGTTGAGCAGTGTATATATACTGTTGTATTGCAAATTAGGTAAGATTTCAAATCCATCACTCGACTCCAACTCCAAATAAAAAATATAGGTTTATCTTTTCTGTGCCCTGGGGGTTATACAATTGCCGATCATTTTCTGCCAAAAGTTACTCCCCTTGAATCAAAACTTGACCTGTTTCAGCAATTTCGTAGATAAGAAATATTTCCGTAGATATTTAGAGTGTTATTTTTTTCTCGATACACCCTGAATATTGACAACAATGAGATAAGCTCTATAGACAATGAGGCGCAATGAGAATATTCCACCATCTGATAAAATAATTTCATTGTACATTTAGAATTAGAAAAGTACTTCAATGAATTACGAAACTCTAATACATATTAATACTGTTTCATCTTTCATTAAATAATATCACAGTTCACTTAGGATAATGAGAAAATCTTGATAGGTTATGATCTACATCTCAGCATTTTATATCGAAATACTCTCATCATGTCTCACAATTTATTGGGACACTCCTAGTAGGTACGTTTAAGTAGGTATAAATATATATAAATATATAGCGTGAGTCAATAGGACGGGCAGGCTCGATTACACCTACACCGTTAATGATATCGAAATGAACCAAACCAAACCAAACAAATTAGAGGCCAAAGTGCAGTTTGTAAAATTATTTTGCCATATACAGGGTGTTCCATTTTTGCAGGGCAGCCTTGGACCTAGTTTTTTTAAATAGCACCCCCTGTATAAATTTACATATTTGAATTTTCCCTTTTTTGGGCATTTTAAATCCGTTTAGTTTTTGCAATTCGCTTTAACCGTTCAGAAGTTGTTTATGTTTTTCTAAAATTTAATGCATTTACAGGGACTCATTAAAAAAATTGCAGAGCGCTTGTTTTCTAGGATATCGGGTTGGGACTGTGCCAGACAATTTCCAAATCTTTGGAAAATGCACCTCGCCCTTCGGGTTGGGACTTTGCCAGATTCTAAACATCTGTCTGGCGGAAAGATCGTTGATTTGCGTTGTGGCATTAACTTGCTGTGGGACAGTAATTTTGGTAAACTTTGAAGGGGCATAACTTGATTTTTCAAATGGCACACCCTAGTTTTCATTACTTAGTCGTATAGAGCATCTTATTCTACATCTGTTTTGCCCCTTATAGTTTTTCTTAAAAGTTTATAGTTTGAGAAATAATTTGGATTTTCTGAAAAATGAACCCAGATCTCATCGATATAAACTTAACGTGCCTTGAATATCAATTGTTTCTGTCATGTCAACGTCAAAGTGACATTTATTGTACGACACGTTGTAATTTTTGTCGTTTGAATGATGAAATAGTTTAATTCAAATGTTTTTGCTATAGATTTGTTAAGCCCCAATAGAATCTAGTCACCAGCAACGGTTTGCGCTGTCAGCGTGTACATATACCATATCAACTATTTCATGATGAGAAAAATTCATTACGAAACTGCGCTAAGAAAAAAAAAGTATCGTACAAAAAATGTCACTTTGACGTTGGCATGACCGAATTAAGTGATTTTCATGACTCGCAAAGTTTATATCGATGAGATCTGTGTATATTTTTAAGAAAATCAGAATTATCTCTCAACTCTCAACTTATTAGAAAAAATATAAGGGACAAAATAGGTGTAAACTAAGACTCTGAATAGAACGAAGTACTGAAATATAGGGTGTGCCATTTAAAAAAAATCAAGTTACGGCACTTCAAAGTTTACCAAAATAACGAGTCACATCAAAGTGATGCCGGAATGCAGATAGGCGGTCATGCCGCCAGAAGATACCTCAGTTAGTTGTTTAGGCTCAGTCAAATTCCCAACTTGATATCCCAGAAACTAAGTGCCTGCAAACGCATTAATTTTTAGAAAAACGTGCACAACTTCTCAACGGTTAAAGCTAATTGCAAAAACTAAACGGATTTATAAAGCCTAAAAAAGCAAATACAAATATGTAAATGTATACAGGGGGTGCCATTTAAAATAAATGGTCAAAGGCTGCCCTGCAAAAATGGAACACCCTGTATATGACAAAATAATTTTACAAACTGCATTTTTGCATTCCGTTTATAGTGTATTTTGGTTCATTTCGATATCATTAACGGTGTAGGTGTAATCGAGCCTGCCCGTCCGATTGACTCACCCTGTATATATATATATATATATATATATATATATATATATATATGCGAAACATTTCGAATTAATAATAAACATAAACAACCAGTTAATTTCAATCCCTGATGCCTACAATTTTCGACTTCCACCGTCTCTATATATATATATATATATATATATATATATATACAGGGTGAGTTTTTTTGGATGTCGGATCTCGGAAACTAGCGGAGATAGAGGAACGATTAAATGGGGAAAGAGTTGTAGTTTTACAGTTCAATTTCATGAGCTTCTTGTTTTTTGAAAAAATTGCATGGCTAACTAGATATATCAAAAAATATTTTTTTTGTTATTTGGTTCGGTGCCTATGGATCTGTTATTATTGACTTTAGAAAATATGTGTAAAGGAAAAAGTTAATTATGTGCTTAATTTACGTAATTTTGTGCTTAATGATACAATCTAACCGATTATTTTATTAAAGCTATAATTTTTGGGTTATGAGACAAAGTTGAGTTTTTTCTAATGGAAACCATAGTTGGCCATGACTTTATAAAACAGGTGCTTTTTCAACTATTCTAATGATATACCACTTAATATAGTTATTTTTATAAATAATTAAATTATCGTTATTTTTTACTTTTCATTTTCAAACTATTCATGACCTAGACTATGGAAACAATCGATAGATGCGCAACGCGTTAAATAATAAAATTCAAGTTAGTTATTAAAATTTTTCTTTTCATTTCGAAATTATAAACATTATTATTTTGGTGTAAAATGTTTATTTCGTTGAAGTTACAATTTTATATAAGAATTATTTCTGATAAAACCAAATTACATAGGTACAAAACTACTAAACAGGGAATGACAGACGATAACTTGAGAAACAATACAAGCATATTAGAACGTAACTAAAGTAGTACCAACACAACGTAATTAAAGTTAGGAACGTATTTAAGACTAAATATGTTCAAAAGGTCATTATGATATTGCACACCTTTTTAAAACAGAATTTGTTGCTTTTCTAACGGAGCGTCCATCAATATTAGCAAAAACTTGTAACTTCTAAGTACAGCTTCTCTAAGGTCATCTACTGTGACGTACGATGTTTGATACACTCTATCTTTTACCATTCCCAATAAAAAAAAATCTAAAACGGAGAGATCGGGAGATTGGCCACCTCTATAATTGTCGTTTGTATCTATCAATTGTTTCTATAGCGTACTACTTCGAATAGTTCGAAACTCAAAAGAAAAAAATTCCCATAATTTAATTATTTATACAAATATCTATGGAATATGATATATCATTAGAATCGTTGAAAAGAGGCCTTTTTTATAAAGTCATGGCCGACTATGGTTTCAATTAGAAAAAACACAAGTTTATGTCATAACTCAAAAATTATAGCTTAATTAAAATAAACGGTTAGACAGTATGATTAAGCAAATTATTTCCTATAACTTTTTCTTTTACTCATTTTTTCTAAAGGCAATAATAACAGAGACTCCGAACAAAATAAAATAATATTTTTTTTTCGAGATATCTAGTTGGCCATGCAATTTTTCCAAAAAACAAAAAGCTCATGAAATTGAACTCGTAAAACTGCAATTCTTTCCCCATTTAAACGTCCCTCTATCTCCGCTAGTTTCCGAGATCCACATGCTAAACATCCGAAAAAACTCACCCTATATATATATATATATATATATACAGGGTGTCTCAAAATTGACGCCCGTCCTCTTGGGATTTGATCAAGTAGACTAAAACAAATTGAAAATTAAGAGTGACAAATTTTCCGTTTGTCCATTGTTATAGAGTTATTGATAAACATTTCTACGGCCACTACTCAAAACAGATTTTGATTGATTAATTTTATTAAATCTAGAGACACAACTGTCAAATTTGACAATTTGTTGTGTAACATAATTCAATTAGGTTCAACTGATAAGTATTTCGCTTTTGTGTCTCTTATTTTGTGTATTATGGAACGATACTACAGTAATCGACATTATGTCGATATGTTGAAAGTGTTAGGTGCATGCAATGACAATGCCACTGCTGCGGCTAGGGCATATGCAGAGAAGTTTTCAAATCGTCGGCACCCTGATGCAAAAACTATTAGACGGGCAGAACAAACATTACTGGAAACAGGTAATTTGAATCCTTGACAAAATTAGGCAGGACGTCGATCTAAGCTAAGCATCGATCAAGAACAGCAAATTCTTGAATTTGTTTGGCGGAACCAAGTACAAGCCTTCGAATTATATCGTCCCAAACTCATGCCCAAAAAGATACAATTCACAGATTGTTAAGGAGAAATGCTTTGCACCCATTTAGGCCCCAAAAAGTTCAAGTTTTGCATGACGGAGATAGAGAGCTTCGAATCAATTTTTGTAGATGGTTGCTTCATAGCTTAAACAATAATCCATATTTCATTAAAAAGATTCTGTGGAGTGATGAATCCACATTTACCGAGACAGGTATCATAAATATGCATAACCTGCATGAATGGAGGGATGAAAACCCCTACTTAATACGCCAAAGATCTTCTCAAAGACGATAGTCAATCAACATTTGGGCTGGCTTATTAAATAATAATGTTATTGGTCCATGCATTCTACCTAACCGACTTAATTCAGCATTGTATCTACAATTTTTAAATGAACATTTACCACATCCATTGCTTGATGAAGTTCCATTAGCAGATAGATTAAATTATTGGTTCCAACATGATGGTGCACCGGCACATTATATAATAGAAGTGAGAAATAATCTAAATATAAATTTCCTGGGAGGTGGATTGGAAGAGGTGGTCCCATAACAAGGCCTCCTAGATCGCAGGATCTGAATCCGCTGGATTACTTTTTCTGGGGCTATTTGAAAGAACAAGTTTACCGCGAAGCTGTTCTGAATCCTGAAGATGTGGTAGCTCGGTTTCACTGCTGTGGCGTTAATAGATGAAAATATGCTACAGTCAGTTCGTGCTTCCATGATAACTCGTGTGAATTTTTGCCTTGAAGTAGGAGGCGGCCTATTTGAACATATTTTGTGAAAAAAGATGTGGACAACATATTGTTTTTTAATATTATTAGCATTTAATAAAGTTAAAAGATGAAAAGTTTTTTTTTTGTTTTTTATCAATAACTTCAATAACTCTATAACAAAGGGTAAACGGAAAGTTTTCCACTCTTAATTTTCAAATTCTATAAGCCCCTGGATCGAATCCCAAGAGGACGGGCGTCAATTTTGAGACACCCTGTATATATATACAGGGTCCGTGATTTCACCTCCCGTCTTCTATAGCTCAGTTACTAATTGAGTTAGGATTTTGATATTTTGCAGACTTTACTTGCATTCTGAGGCGTATTTTAGGAACATATTTTTGATTCTACAGGGTGTCCCAAAAAAGTGTGACGTCATGATGACGTGTATTTTTAAATTGCATGGTATATTTTTTGTTGCTTATATGGGTGCCCTTTATGGATGCCTACATGCCCATGAAATTTTATTAAAATCGGTTCAGTGATTTTAGCACAAAAAAATAAAAACTGAAAAAAATCAGTTTTTCACCATTGGTTAAGAAAATTAATAAGAGATAAAAATATGCCTTGTTAATAAAACCATACAAGGTACTTATTAAATGAGGTCTCACAATTGCGTTAACCAAGTTTTGTTGATATGCATTATACAGAGTGTCCAAAATTTAGTGTCAAACTTTAAAAATTTTAAAGCACTTTATTTTTCTTATTTTAAATTGGAGCCCGTGTATATTTTTATGTCATTCTATGCGGAATTTAAAGATAAACATTTTTCCTAATAACAACTCCATCGCAATTTCTGACACATTAAAAGTTATGTGCAGAAAACTCGATTTATCAACTATTCCAATAGCCATTTTAATGAATAAAACTCGAAGGTGACCTTGAAAAACAATGTATGTCAAATCAATTTTTATGTGACATAATATATTTTGTAGTTACAATTAATATCTCGAAAATATTAAAGGTTTCACAGATCTTCGTCTAAACCTATTACACATCGTAAAAGTATTAAGTTTTGTATAAAAAATAGTTTTAGTAATAATATTTTATTGAAACATAACATAACTGTGCATTTCTAAAATTAATTAATTGCTAGAACTTATTTTCGATATCTCTTCCGCCCTCTTGAAGACACAAACGAAGACGAGTATGAAATAACATTCCCACTCTTCGTAACAGGTTGAATGTAATATTTTGAAATGCGAATATCAAAGTCATATCCACATTTGTCAATATAGGTCATAATATTTGTCATATTATGAAAATCATATTTTCCATGACAAAAAATAATTTTGGTATCTTGGTCTATATGACCTTAGCTAAAAAAGTTTTAAACTTTTATATTACTACAGTCAACATTGACTCTTGTCACTTTGTTTAACTTTAATGTCAATAAATTGTTTTTCAAACCCACCTTCGATTTTGATTAATTAAAATGGCCGTTTGAATTGTTGATGAAACGAGTTTTCTGCAAATATCTCTGAATGTGTTAGGAATTGAGATAGGGTTGCAATTAGGAAAAATTTTTGTCTTTAAATTCTGCATGGAATTACATAAAAATATACTGGGGTTCCAATTTAAAATAAGAAAAATAAAGTGCTTTAAAGTTTGAAACGTTTGACACTAAATTTAGGACACTCTGTATAATGCATATCAATAAAACTTGGTTAATGCAACTATCAGACCTTATTTAATGAGTACCTTGTATGGTTTTATTAACGAGGCACTATTTTTATCCCTAATTAATATTCTTAACCAATGGTGCAAAACTGTTTTTTTTCAGTTTTTATTTTTTTGTGCTAACGTCACTAAACCGATTTCAATCAAATTTTATGGGTATCTAGGCAACTATCAGAGGCATCCAGATAAGTAATAAAAAATATACCATGCAATCCAAAAATATACATCATGATGACTTCACATTTTTTTGGGACATCCTGTATAATCAAAAATATTTTCCTGAAATACATCCTAGAAATCAACTAAAGTCTGCAAAATATCAAAATCTTAACTCAATTAGTAACTGAGCTATAGAAGACGGGAGGTGAAATGACGGACCCTGTATATATATATATATATATATATATATATATATATATATATATATATATATATATATATATATAATACGTATCACGGGCCGAAACGTAGGTTTTAAAAAAGGAACTTTTATATATAATAATAAAGAGGCTGATTGTTTGTGACCGCAGGTAACTTCTCATCCCTCAGATTCTGGCGTCGCCTGGGAGTTGAAGATTTGGGTCCGTTGTTGATACTTGTTGTCGTCTTCTTCTAATTTCTCTTACAGCTATATAGCTTAAGACTCCGATGATGGCGACGTACAGGAAGGTGGTCCAAATACTCGGGGTTTAGAAGTCTGGGGTTTCCAAATCGAGTGGTAGCTGCTGGATTACTGGAACATCTTCTAAATTAAGTTTGTCTAAATATATTTTAAACCCTGTATAGTTTGATTTATACAGGAGCATGTTGTTGCCGTTGATAACAACAGGGCTCCCGAATGTAGGGCCGTGATGATTAATTTCTATATTTCTAAAGAAGAGCAGACAGTCTTCTTTCTTGATTTGGTAGATTCCAGTAAGTTTTTTCACTTCAGTTTCGCCCTTGCAGCGGAATTTGAGTTCTTCTGGAGTTTGGAATACGCCCAGATATTGATTTATTATCGGTATTATCTCAAAATGATTTTTGTCGATTTTGAGATTAGTGTATTGACACTTATCGTTGTTTTTATTTAAAAGAATTTGTTTTTCACATTCGGCCTTATAGTTGGTAATCAGGTAACTTGGCCACTGATAGTATTTTGCACCTCGAGGGCATAAATCGTTTAGAGGCCAAATGTCATCATTTGATTTCAATAAATACTTGACCTTCGGTATTATTGTGACAAACTCGGTCGATTGTTTAGAGGGGATTGGATTTAAATAGTACAATTCAAGATTAAGCTCATAATTTATTGGGAGAGACAGGACATAAATTATTCGCATTGATTCAATTTTGCAATTAACATTAATCATGGATTCGAAATCTAGAATATTATCAGATTTTAATTCAAAGGGTAATTGTTGGTTATAAAAGTACGATATTCTCTTAATTTCAGAGAATAAATCCTTCGAATCAATTATACTGGGGCTCAAGATTTTGGCTCTACAGAACAAAATTGAGTCCTCGATATTTTTGAAGATATTTAGTATAATAGTGTAAAATATGATTAATTGGTTAAACAAATCTTTTGTATTGGAGACGTGTTGATGATCAACTTCACCTTTCAAAATTGCACTTAATTGCATGATCCTCGACTTCAAGTTCGACTCATTGTGTTCAATACTTTTGATAGTATTATTAAAATTCTTAATTAATTGGGTACTTAAACTGTACTCGTATTTTAACTGATTTGCCATTTGGTGTTCGTTAGTTTTTAAATGATTTAATATTGCATCAATACGTTCACCGTCTCTGGCATCTAAATTTCCTGTTACAGTTTTTACAATAGTGCCTAGTCCGTCATTTAGGCCTCTTCGGTTTTTATTTCCGGACATACTATGTATGCGGAAATTATTAATTTTATTATCAATCGCTTCGCGAGTGAAATTTAATATTCTATTATAATTATCGAAATCCTTTTCAAATTGAGAAATATTCTTAAGCGTTTGTTTTAAAAATTGATATTGGGTATTTAATTTATCATATTCTTGATATAGCTGTTTTAACTCATAATGATGTACGAAGGTATGTTCTGCCTTCTGTAACTTCGCAGGTCCTAAGTAAATTGGTAGTATTCCTGCGTTATTAGTAATATTCTTTATTACAGTAGCCTGCGTCAAGGAGACGAGGATAGACCTGGAAGAGAATTACTTATTTTATATTCGCCAATGTAAATGTGGACATTAATACTTGAATCTTTGAATACGTATTCAATCATAGGTTTTACAATTTCGTAATTTAGTTTGTCTAAACCGCAACCTAGTTTAGGTATAGCTAATTGGGTGATGCCCCTTAATTGAAAAATTCTTTCATTTTTATTAAGGTGTTAAATAAATTTTCGTAACTTGGTTTATCGTAATAATTTTGTTTTGTTATTAAATAAATTATGTAGCGTCCTTCTTCTTTTAAGAAACACAGCGAATTGACCTCAGGTTTTTGGGATTTAAGTAATTCTACTTTTCCAAATCTTTCTTTAAATTGCAACGCTATGCCTGCGTTCATATGTAAATCGGTAGAAACACAGTGTGCTTGTGAAAACTCTCTTGGAGCAAAAAACAATTCGTCTTGTATTTCACTTACATTTTTGATTACTATATTTTCTCTACCATTTCCATTATTCACATAGCTTCGACAATTTTTATAATTGATTTCTTTTATATTGATCTGATCAGTTTTCTGCTTGAATTTTAAGCGTGGTCTTTTAATATTAGACAGGTGAATTTTCTCGACGGTGTTATGGTGTCGAGTATTTATCCTCGCAGTTTTTAGTTCTGGATTGATACATTGTAATTCTTCCTTCATATATTTATTTTTCGTCTTATATTGATTTTGCCTATTTGCTACAAATATTTCTGTTGGTATATTAGGCAAATTTTCGCGGCTATCATTTCTTTTATTGATAGGTTTTTCTTTATTAATTTGTGTACGCTCATTTATTTTGTCGTACATTAATTTTACTTTGCGTTTATGATTCATAATATAATGATTAATAATTCTAGTATTTTCATTAATATTACCTGGGTCTGGAGTATCCATATGACCAGTGATTACCTCTAATGGCGTAAATTTGGTAGTAGAGTGAATCGAGCTATTATATCCAAGAATTGCATAATTAAGTTTGATTTTTATCGGTTCCTTTTTATATAGGTCTTGATTATTAAACAGACGGATGTGTTCAATTATTGTGGAATGAACACGTTCAACCATCCCTTTTGATTCTGGGTGCTGAGAACTGATAAAATGTAATTTAATTTATGTAATTCCAATAATTCTTTAATTATTGAATTTTTAAACTCTAAATGGTTGTCTGCAATTATTTGGTTAGGAATACCGTGGTGACTGAAAAATACAATTAGTTTGTTTGCAATTTTTATTGCTTGATACGAACTTAGTTTATAAATTTGAGTATATTTTGAAAATGAATCTATTAGTGTAAGGAATTTGGATCCTTCTAAAGAAATACTATCGATGTGAATTATTTCAAACGGTTTTACCGGTGTTGGAGTTAAATTAAATTTTGGTTTTAATGGACTTCTTTCATATTTACTAAGTAAGCAAATTTCACAATTGTTGATATATTCTTGGATAGTGCGGCGCATATCAGGCCAGTAAAAACGACGTATTAGCTTGTTTTCTGTTTCATCGATTCCTCTATGATTAGTTTTACCTTCATGGTATTTTTTTATAATATTAAGGACCTCGTCTTTATCTTCAACATCCTTTACCTTCTCGGTACATCTAACAAAATGTAGTGTGTGATTATCATTTTCATTATGAATGTTATCATTATCAATTTCGTCTGGTTCCCCTGTTTCAACAATTAATGACTCTGTGCATTGTGCATTTTCTCGATTATCAAGCAGACCTTCATCAAATGATCTTAAGTAAAATCCACTTGCGTCTTTGTTTTCGTCGTGAACGTTTATCTCTATCCTAGACAGGAAGTCCGCATTCTTATTTAATACGCCTTGTTTATATGCAAATTTAAAATCATATTCTGATAATTTGATTCGCCATCTGGTAGGTTTTGAACTAGGGTCCTTAAGGGACATGAGCCACTGTAGGGGTTTATGATCCGTTATTATTTTAAATTTTCGCCCGAATATATATGGTCGAAAATATTTCGTGGCCCAAATAACTGCCAAAAGCTCTTTCTCAATTGTGGAGTAATTTATTTCTGATTCATTTAATGTTCTACTCGCGCATGCAATTGGTAAGTCGCTACCAATAATCCCTTGTGACAAGACAGCTCCGACAGCGAAATTACTCGCGTCTGTAGTTAAATTAAACGGTTTAGTAAAGTCTGGATATTGGAAGAGTGGTTGGTTCGTAAGAATATTTTTACATAAATTAAAGCTATTTTTGTAATCCGAATCATTTACATTTATAATTGCATTTTTCTTTAGTCTCTTAGTCATTGGTTTAGTTAATTTAGCGAAATCTTTAATAAATTTTCGGTAATAACCGAGGATACCTAAAAAGCCTTTAATTTGTTTCATAGATTTGGAATAGGATAATTTTGTATAACTTTAATTTTATCCGGATTCGGTTTTACACCTTCAGGAGTAACAATGTGGCCTAGGTAAGCCACTTCTTTTCTCAAAAACTCAGATTTATCGAGTTGAATTTTAAAATTTGACTCTCTTAAACGATTAACATGCTCTTGTAAGCTTGTGCTGAAAATTATTATGTCGTCCATATAGACTAGACATTTTTCATTTTGGATTCCTCGCAGGATATTATCCATGACTCTTTGAAAAGTAGCTGGAGCATTTTTCAGCCCAAATGGCATACGCATGAATTTGTAATGCCCATTTTCAGTATTAAAAGCTGTTTTGAGACTGTCACTTTCTTCAATTTCAATCTGATGGAAGCCAGATGCTTAATCAAGGGTCGTAAAATATTGAGAACGCCCTAATTTATCTAGTAGATCATTAATGTTCGGTAAGGGATAACGGTCACCGATTGTTTTCTCATTTAATTGGTGGTATTCAATTACTACTCGCCATTTTTGCTTACCAGATGCGTCTAGTTTTTTGGAAATTACACCTATTGGCGAAGACCATGGACTGTGCGACGGTCTTATTATTTTATCGTCAAGCATTTTATTTATTTGTTTCCAAACTTCTTCCCTATGAATTTTGGGATAACGATATGATATGATACACGAGAAATTCATCCGTGGTTTTAATTTGATGCTTGACTTTATTTGTAAAGGTTAATTTATTATTATCGACATGAAATATGTCGGAATATTACTTAATTAAATTCATTATAACTTTTTTCTCTTCGCTATTCATATGCTCATTGCGAATTTGAGAATTATTAAACTGTACATTATTGATTTTCAACAGGTTAAGAACGGGGTGTGTTGAGCCCATCTGCTGGCAATCATATTCATTGATTGGAGCAACCACTAATGGTCTCGTAACCCAAATTTTGAGATCTTCTGTTGATGGATTAATTATTGTACAAATTGCTTTATAATTATTTACCGTAGTAATACATTCTGGTATTTCCAGAGAAGCGATTTTTGAATAAGGGATTATTACACCACCGTTTCTTATATTTGCGATATCTATTTCAATAATTTGATCTCCCAGGTACAAGTACCTTTTGTACATCTGTAATTTCCTGGGTATTAAAACAATTAATTTCTTCGCGAGCACCGGGCGATACTTTACACTTCTCGTCCAGGTCTCCACGAATTCCACTATAATTTATTTTTATATCGCAGTCAGGTGTATTTATTTCACCTTTAGATAAATTTATATTAACATTTAAATATTTTAAATTATCGATTCCAATTAATACGTCGAAGTGTGAATGAAAGTCGAAAATAAAGCATTTTATATTCGCTTCTTTTGATTTAAATAACCGTTTTAGTGGTACAGTAGTGCTAAACCTTCCATAAGTAGTGCCATATGCGCTGGACACTTGAAAGGGGTCCGTTCTGATTTGTTTTCGGAACAATTTGTATCCGATTTATGGATTTACAAATGACCTGCTACTACCTGTATCAATTAATATTTTTAAATTATTTAATGGATCGGTTACATACGGGAGACGACTTTATTATTTATACTATTTAATTCTATTCGGGTCGGTCGTTTGACGGACCCTCTAAGGCTAAAAAATGATGTTTAGGAACATTTGGTTCCGTGCCTGGTTCCTCGTCGATATTATATAATTCCTCCGAAATAAAATTATTTGGCCGACCATGGTAACCTCTATTTTGATTTGGTAAATTTTAATTTTCTGTAGACACCGACATAGGTGTGGGTCTAGGTTGACTGGGGCCGACCCTCTGATTAACAAAGCTTGGTTTTGGAATATTATGATTACCATTAGGAGGTCGTGTAAAATTATTAAATTTAGGAACAGTATATTTATTTCGGGGAAAATTATTATTTACATTATTATTAGGAACTCTTACGGGATAATTACTTCTAAAGTTATAGGGGAAACATAGACTTACTTTATTAAAAATAGATTTATTCAAGGTAATATCTAACTGAAACTCGTTAGTTAAAATATTCAAAGCAGCATTTAAATTAAATGGATTCCTTGTACGAATTTGTGCACAAATTGGTTCTTTTAAACCACGGAGGAAGACGCGCAATGCATTTTAATGAAAAAAGTTCATTAGATAATGTTGTTCTTGTTGAGTTGCGATATGAGCCCTTACATATGATACTTGAAAATTCAGCAAGTGTTGAACCTTATTATAAAATTCGAATGGGGTTTCAGTGAAATTTAGTTTTAAATTAGTTATTTCAAAATTTAGACTATAATGGTCTCTTTTATCGCCATACGCATTCAACAAGGCTGTTTTCAATTCTTGCCAGGAGGTGATCCTGTTTGATGAAATATTAACTGCCGCTTCTCCTTTAATTTTCGACAGAATGGTCGACATTAAATACTCATTTTGAAAGTCCGTGGGATCTGCTGGGTTATAAAATTTGTTTACCAATTTTTCGCTGATTTCGACGAAACGCGACAGTAATTCTGTCTCGCCGTAGAAATCGGGAATCATAGCCAAATACTCTGATTTGCCATATCCAATGTGGAATTTTGTGGACGATTTATTGGGGAACGGGAACGATCTCGATGATCAGATAAGGGAATTGACAACTCTAATTCGATGTCCAAATTTGTTTCAACAATGTCTCGTGCATTCATTAGTCGAATGACGAAAACGAATATTAAATGGACAATTGAATTCAGGCACTCGAAACAATTTATGTACTCACAGTGCTAATATTCCGTTCATCCGGCCGTGAAAGTTGAATCTGCGAAGCTGGACGTGGGCGGTGTTTCAATGTTTGGAATCCTGCCTGGGTCCTCGATGCTTGTAGATTCAATGCGAAGCTGCGGTGTCTCGAAGTTCGGAGTCCTGTAGTTTTCGCTGGTTCTATCCCAATTAATTCGTAAACGAAAAATTTAACAAATTTGTTATTCGCTCAAATTGTTAAATTTTGGGAATCCGTTGCCGACTGCGCCAAATACGTATCACGGGCCGAAACGTAGGTTTTAAAAAAAGGAAATTTTATTTTAAAACTTAGAATTCAATATGTTAGTACGGAATACGAATATAGAGTGTGTGGTGGCAAGGCCAACCTGTTAGTAATATAACTTTATTATAAATGAACAATAAAAGATCATATATAATGCGTGGGATGCGCTCATATGCATCCGTCTTAAATCAGACTCTTAATATAATAATAAAGAAGCTGATTGTTTGTGACCGCAGGTAACCTGATGCCTACAATTTTCGACTTCCACCCTCTATATACACTCAGATGCAAAAAACGAGTCATTCTATGGTTGTTTGCAAAAAACCCATTTTTTTAAATTTTGATGTTGGTATAGTCCTTAGAATGAAAGTTTTAGTGTTTTACAATCGAAGAGATCACCAGGATGTAGAAAAAAACAATATATGATACTTATCAGCTTATGTAATAAGCGAAAATAACATTTAAAGCTATGCGTTCTTCACTACCCATTGTTCGTTCGGCGTTATGCATAGAGGATCAAGGTGGCTACTGGGTTTTGATTTGTTTGTTTTCGATTAACTGTCATTTTCATTTATTATTCTCTGTTAAGTTTATTTTGCAGAATTTTTTTTCGTTATTTTCATTAAATAAATAATAAATACCATATGATGCTTCTTTTTATATTTGGACGGTCTCTTTGATTGTAAAACACTAAAAATTTTATTCTAAGGACTATACCAACATCAAAATTTAAAAAAAAGATGGTTCTTTTGGAAACAATAACCCAATGACCCGGTTTCTTTGCATCTTAGTGTATATATATATATATATATATATATATATATACATCCCGCCATCATTTCGGCGTCCGTACATTGTCGATTTACCATCATTTCGGCGTCCCCACGTAATCCGGCGTCCGATATACGGACGCCAAAAATTGTTTCCATGTTTTTTCGATTTTCCGTATCTACGTGATCACGGGAACGTTATATCAAATATTCGCTTGGACGCCAAAATGATGCCAATTTGAAAGCTGTAGTTGAGAAAAATTACACCAGAGGCGCCACCGTCGCTCTAATATTATACACTTGTATATTCAACTTGTATCGCGCACGAATCCGGCATCCGAAGAATTGGCAACTATGCTCTCGTGTGTATATTGTCGCTGTCAAAGGAGTTCGACCGCTTGCGCGCACCGCAAAATTAGCCTAAAATGTATGATTCGGATACAAGTATCAGAGCTTTACCTTTGAAAATCAATCGCTTAAAAAAATATGACACTTTAGTGAAAACTGTCCACTACAAATTTGTAGTATTTATTTCTAAAATATCGTCCCCTTTTATGGGAATAAAATAGAATCCCACCGATGTTCTACTCTTTTTACACATACTTCATTTTATTTTTTTGCTGATAAACCATTAGTAACATGAAAAATGAAATACAAAAAATTGCGGTTCACACTGTTGACAATGCCACAATTTTTTTCACGAGTTGCAAGAAGAAAATGAGTATATTTTATCTCTCACAAAGTAGTTTTGTTTATAGTATTTTTTTAATACAAAATTCATTCAAATTGAGTAAAACGTAATAAGCAGCTACATTGTATTTGTGTGTATCACATGTTATAAAAACATTTAGTTTATTTGGGTAAATACTTATTTTCAAAACATTGATTTTAATAACTATTAATGACTACAAAATATAATATGCAAGGAATCGCCTACGATTACTCGAGCATGGCATCATGAAAATTGACATCAAAATTGATATATTTCAGCAACTGCACTAAAAAATGTTTATATATTTAGAGCATTTCCGTCCGATTATTGCATACCTCTGTATGCAATAATTTATTGTGCTGTTTGCGATCGATTAATTTTATGACAAATAATGTCACCTGTAAGTAGTAATAAATTATATGTATGTTATACTACCTTCATTATTTATTATTCTCGTTCACAGGTTGAAATTATTTTATATTGAATAATTTAAATTCTAGAAACGACAGTGAAAAGACAGTGAAACGATGAAAAATATTTTTTTTCCGTCGACCTGTGAAAAAAACATCAATTTGGCGTACTTAATTACTTACAAAAATATTCACTATTTTAGCATTGATACACAAATATGCAATATTTAACTAATTAAATTCAAAATATTCAGATTTATAGCTGCCTTTTGTCAAACTATCAAAATTAATTTCGACAACATTTCAGTTACCTATGATATAATAATTAATATAATCTCGAAGATTCCATGTTTCACATTCAAGTGCTAGCAGAACCCTCTCTACAAATGGTATTAATTAACGAGAAAAAAATCCCAGACGTTGGAAGGCTTTAAGACGTATCTATTTTCTGGCAAAGTTATCGCTATTGAGTATGAAAACTATTTCTGGCTTTCTAACTGTGGGGTCTCAATTGAGTATAATTTGTATACTGATAGTGGACACGAAGCTTCAGATGCAAGTTCAAAGGAAAACTCAAGTTTGGACAAAATCTTGGTGTCATGTGCCTTATCTGAGTGTTTCCCAGCCGAATGTTCGCCATATTCACGGTGAAGCTATCAATGCAGATAATAATAAACGATGCTGCACGAAACAACTTTTTTATCATATCAATGACCAAATGACATTCTGTTCTGAGCTAGCAACGTATCATAGTACCTGAACTTGAAGAACGACGAGAAATCAATTTTGTTCCCAAAATAGACAACCCCAGAAATGTGCATCAGCGAAACTCTTTCAAGAATTATGGTCTTAAGGTCTCTATTGAGCAGAAAGGTTTATGATGGGGGTTGGAAAATCAAAATGAATTACTAAGACGCAGGATATTTCGTAAAATCCGGGAAGTCATAGTGCTACGGTGCAAAGCCTGATGGACGGTGCAAAAACCAAGTTACGTCAAATATAAGAAAATTAACCTTTACCTGTCATGCTAATTATTAATAATAATATTATAAGAGTAACGTAGGTACTATTACACTTGAAATGTAATAATAAACTTTGACTAATAATCTCGATATTTCTCTTTTCGTTTATTTTTCTGAAAATTTTTTAGACATACGTTACGTTTTATAATTTGCATTTAATGTGTATTATGTATTTTAAACTGTCAGTACTAACAATGAAATTTAACATTTCGACATAATTGTATTCGTATTGTTTATATTATGTATATACTTATTGTTTTATATAATATACTAAATGATGGCATCAACATAATCTTCAACATAATAAAATAAAATTAATCTTAATCTAAATGAAGATCTTTTGTCCGCCGAGGAAAGTGATGGCGAAGACATGGACGGCACTGAAGATATAAGACCTTTCTGCAACGATGCTACTATATCTGTAGAAACTGAAATAGATAATGCGATCTTCGAAATGAATACGAGCAAGAAAAATGAAAACCATACAAGAAACGAGGATAAAAAAATGAAAAAAAAACAAGAATATTAACTCCTTGGACCGAGGAGCAGAAAAATGTCGTCATAAAGTTTTTTGCTGATCACATAAAAAATCACCGACCGCCCAAACGTGCTGAATGTGAACTATTAATATGAAAATAATGGAATCCAGAGTTATTAAAAAACAAAAATTGACTTAAAATAAAGGTATTTATTCAAAATAAATACACCAAATCCTGAATTTCAATATTAATTATGTGTAGCTAAATTTGCAATGATCATATTCCAATTCTGAATTCTTTGATATTTCTTTATATTATAAGTTATGTAAACTATCAGAATTCCTGTTGGATTCCTCATAAAATAAAAATATGAAAATGTCATTCTACCTTTGTAGCATCTACTCTCCTTTCATTTGACCTCAAAAATTGCTCAAATTTTATAAGAATAATCACTAAATAAAGTAAGCTTTATTGCTCGCCACTAACAACGAAAAGTTAACGTTTATCGAGGACTGAAACTTTTTCGCTCGCGGCGCTATAAAAACTACAGAACGCTCGTCGTCAATAGCAACCAATAAATAAGTGTTACCAAAAAAAAAAAACTCAATCGAAAATTTTACTCAGTGTTTAACATCCTTTTCACGATTTACGCATTTAACTCGGATTTAATTGAATGGTATTAAATGTTATTATAGAGTACCTAGGTAGTCAACACAATTATAAACATTTGTGGGATCGTGATACTATTTCCAACTAGCTCTTTGATGATGCTATGTTATCTAAGAATATGGTGCAAAATGAGCTTCCCTATTTCACAATCAGTGGCATTCTGTATTTTTTTCGATAATAATTATTTAGGAGAACAAATTAATCTAATGTAATTCACCTTCATACTGCGTAATCAATAAATAAGATGGCTACCACCTTTACTACGTGTTAATTCATATCTGTATTAAAATAATAATCAAATACTATGTTTATACCACTAGACATAATTAAATACGGATCACTACAAACGTAGCAATTTATTATTAGTTTTGCAAAATATTCATTTTGCATACACTTTTATACTTCACGATATAAGAAAATTATCATCACGACTGCCCGCTTCTTATTTAAAATCACTATTGCGACCCACGTTCGATTCATTACCATCGAGAATAACGGCAACATTGCTGGACGCAGAAAGTAATGGAAAAAGTACATAAATATATACGGAGGAAGCCACAATGATATTGAAGTGAAAGTAAAATGTATATATCGGATGCCAAATTGATATCACCATGAAAGGAGTTCATATTGATAGGAGAATGAAAGTATTATTTTGTGTACTCAATGTTTTTAAAGTGATCCCGTTATTATGCACTATCGATAAGCTAATATACTTCGAAGTATATATCACTAATCGTCTCGCCTCATGTGGACGCGAAAAAACGCGTTTATGAAAGGATGCCCAAATGATAGCGAGATGTGTATATATATATATAGAGAGAGAGAGAGAGAGAGAGAGAGAGAGAGTGAGAGGGTGGAAGCCGAACATTGTAGGCATCAGGGATCGAAATTAACTGGTTGTATATGTTTATTATTAATTCGCAACGTTTCGCTCTTGGTTAAGAGCTTTATCAAGCCTAAAAATTAACATCAAATTCGTTTCAAAACATCGTGCGATTGTGGTTACCCACCTAACCGATTAGCCACATGGGCCCCCCTTCTACACAGTGTAGGCAAGCCAATGATCGTGTCTATAAAACGATAAGTAGCGACACGTGTCGGCGTCTTGTAACTATCGCCGTTGTCACATACATAACCTAGTCCGTGGCAAAGAAGTCCGTGGTATGTGTTGTGTTCGTTCGCACCATGTGATGCTTAATTTTAATTTCAATTTTAAACTGTTCATCGTCCTTAGGGCTTTTAATTGTTATAACGTGTTACGACTCTGAGACTGGTACTACCTATGCTACTTTATGTCCCACCAACACATGTAGGACTGATTTGAACATTGTCTTTGTAAGTTAAACATAACCTCTTTCTACCATGCGTATTGATTGTTATTTGCATAATTTTTAGGCTTGATGAAGCTCTTAACCAAGAGCGAAACGTTATTTCTTTGAATATATATATATATATATATATATATATATTGAAACATTTTTCCAATGTTTTGTTGCTTATTTTGCTTAATTTGCCTGCATTTTAAGCGCTTATTTTGAAATTTTTTGTGATCATTTTTCCGAACCGTAGGATAAAAGCTTAAGACCTTGTGAAAGTTAAAGTGAAACAATGATAACCTTTGTCACAAAAAGAGTTGCCTATATATTTTTCAATCGCAATGCGATCATCTTTGACTTTAATTAAGGCTTTAATTAATGCATTATGATATTAACACTCGAATTGTGTCTCGTCATCTATTGAAAAAAGTAACTTTCATTATATCTAATTTGAGAATGAGTTATCGCCTTATCATCAATTGAGGTTGTCGCTTGTCTGATCATTTGCTGAAGATTATTTCATCGTAAATCACTCTGACACTGTTTTTATGGGCCATTGTACAGTGTGGGCCTAAAGTACGGAATAAATTCAGTAAAATAAAAATCAAAAAAATTGGGGAAAAATGTTCCAACACATCGATTTTCTTTAATAAAAATACACAATATTGCATGACAGTCGATTCAACCATCATTTGTTTTTGAGCAATGACGTCATTCATTGTTTTTTTTTAATGGCAACCCCCTATTTTTCTCTTGATTTTGAGAGATCTTTTCATTGTCGAAGTGACAGTATAAAAATGTTGCCATGTTACATTAGAAATTTTTCGAATAAATGACAATTGAAAGTGAAAAACGGCAAATCATGAAAAATAAAGCAAAAACGTCATCAGATTCAGTTTTTTAAAGTGCTTGAGATAGTAACAAACAACAACCCCGCGCGCTATTATAAGCCCTCTGCTATTAGCCTAAGCGGTACAAAACTCTTATTGTAATTTAAGCATACTGGCCCATTTAACAGTCATACAAAAAAATACGTCCTGGACGTTCAATGTCAATTATTTTGCTCGTAGAAGTAATAATTAAACAAAATAATGCCAACAAAATAATTAAATAATTTTGTCCAACTACGATAGGTATAGACGACACACAGTGCGACAGGAAAATTTACGGGTGGACATACCAATGGTGTTTTTTTATATTGCACGGCTAGTCTATTGACCTGAAGTTCTGTTACTTCCGTGGGCTGCCTGTTTTTGATAGGTTTATACATGGAATTTCCTTCACATTTCCGAATTGTCCGAAATACAGTGTTTTTTGAAATATTTTGATGATGAAAAATGTTCAACTAAGTTGTAAATGGACTTACGAATAGATATTCGTAAATCCCGTAAAGCACGTAAAGCATTAAAAAATCCCTAAAACTTATGTAATAGGTGTTACGACACCGTTTCTATCTGTTTTACTTATACGCGCAATGTATTAATATCTCTGTTGTATTATTGCTATTATATTCAGCAAAATTTCCTTTCTTGTGTAACCAGGCGCTGTTAACTGTTGGGGTGAGCAGCAAGTGTGGTGTTTTCGTACGGGATTGAAAATTTGATGAGGTGCACCACCGCGACGGTGTCCGCGACTTCCACCCCGACTTCCACCCCGTTCCCGTTGTTTGTTTACATCCGCACTCTCGCCCGTCATGAATTAGTTATGTGGGCCTAGGATAAGTATAGTCCAGGCTATCCACGACACGCACCTCCCACGACAGCAGAAGAAGGAAAAATAAACCGATGACGAGGCTTCGCTCGAGGTTACGCTTTCTGATCTAGATTATTAAGAATTGGGATGCAGGGAGGCATAATTATAGCTATGAATGGCACATAATATTTCTATTGGCTAGAATATGCCGATATAAATATTACACAAAAACAAATAGTAATATCCATAATTGTAATACCCCACTGCATTTGAAAGCTGTATAACAACTAATATATTGGCTATTTTTATAGTAGTTTTACAATAAATTTGTGTTAGTTGCTTGGTTTCGTTTCAATTCCTTCAAATTTAGTCCAAATCGGTGGCTGCCCTGATGAATCGGCCCAATTAAGCGCAATTTGCAGTATTTAATTTTAAATGATTTTAATTGTTCTAGTAGAGAAACAAATTAGCACATACACCACGGTTGCGAATAGCGTTGCGCCGACTAGAATAAATGTATTTTCTCAACTCGAGTCGTCCATGTATTTGAAAAACTCGAGTTAATAATAGCGATAACACGAGTTGTCCGAGTGTGCTCGCGTTCACTTTTACCGCTTGCGAGGGGTTTAACTATAAAACGTCTGTATATTCCGCATCGTTGCTTTCAAAAGAAAGCATAATTTAGAGGAACCAAATTTTAAAACTTCGATAATTCGTTACCCCAAATATTCTTGAATAACATGTACGAAGTGCGACTCGGAAATCGTATAAATAGATACTGCTGACAGCAGTGGCGAGAAATGAACACCAGGCGCTGTTCGCGCCTGCAAAATATACGCCCAGTAGTGACGCCCAGTAGTAAACGCAGTTATGCAATAAAATAACTAATATTTAAAAAAAAAACAAGTGGTACAAAATTATAAAACTTAATCATTTAAAATTCATGCCTGAAAATTTACGCGACATAACGTCACCATAATCGCTCGAAATCGGAAAACGGGTACTTGAATCGCTTGAATTTACTTCACATAATTAACATGGTTATCGAGACTCCTCCAAAGGGCACAATACCCGACGAACGCACGGGACTCCGACAGTATTAAAATCCCAGAAAGAAAGCTTCAATCATGAATCATTATGAAAGCATATTAATTGCATCTGCGTACATGATAGCGAGGTGGGTTTTCCAGCAATTAATATGGCAGGCTTAATTCCTGATATTATTTGTCAACTAAACGAATATAATATAATTAACCAATCATAACGAATTACCATAAAATTCATACCACAACCACATTCACCTAGATCCATGACAAGCAATGGCTTACGCGAGCTGTGCGTCTAAATCATTAAGGAAGCATATTAATTGCATCTGCGCACATTATAGCGAGGTGGGTTTCCCAGTAATTAATATGGCAGACTTAATTCCTGATATTATATATCATCTAAACAAATATAATATCATTAATACGGCTTCGTTAACAAATACAATTGTCACTTTGGTGTGAAAATAATCCACATCAAATACATAAAAAGTCCAGCGAAAGTTACTGTTTGGTGTGGTTTATGGCATGGTGGACTATATTTTTTTGAAGGTGCTAATAGAGATGCCGTAACGGTGACAGGTGAGCGTTACCGATCAATGTTAACGGTTTTTTTGTGGCCAAAGTTGGATTAAATTAATTAGCAAGACATGTTTCTCCAACAAGATGGTTCAATACCACATATTGCCAATGCCACTATGGAGTTACTGAGAGAAAAGTTTGGTGAGTCTGTCATCTTCAGAAATGGAATAATTGGCCTCCAAGAAGTTGTGATTTAACACCTTTGAACTTCTTCTTGTGGGGTTTTTAAAGTCGTAGGTCTAGCCACTAAACCTCGAACTATAGACGCTTGATATCGAACGTCGAACGGTGCATTAATGAAAATACACCTGATTTATTGCACAAAGTAACCGAAAATTGGGTTCATCGGATTTGATTCTGCAAACGAAGCCAAGGTGGACATTTGAATAATGTGTTATTTAAAACATAATTGTCATAAGTTGTACTATAAAATAAAGAAAAAGTTTTGCTTTTGTCTCAAATATTTTGAATTTTATTTAATTTTAAAAGCATATCGTTCTTATTGGGAAACCTTTATGTGCTAAAACTTGACTTGTATTCACATTCATTTAAATTAGTTCACAATGTTCACCATAAAGTCCTAAGAACCACGATATTTACTTATTCTAAATACACTCAGATGCAAAAAAAACCGGGTCATTCGGTCATTGTTTGCAAAAGAACCTTTTTTTTTAATTTTGATGTTGGTATAGTCCTTAGAATAAAATGTTTAGTGTTTTACAATCAAAGAGACCGTCACGTTACATATTTTGACGATTGTTTTTTTAATTGTCAGCAGTAATAACCCTAGGATATTGATAACAACGTAATAATTTTATCACAGTTTCCGAAAGCACATTGCTTTTAAACAGGCCGTCGCCGAAGGCGGAGGGCTGGTTCCTTAAAGCAATGCGCATGACTTTTTTATAATTCCATTAGCCCTGTAAAACGTTTTCCAACCTAGCAACGTCAACGTGCAAGTGAAAACAATCCTAGGGTAGTTATCGAGAATACAAGTTATCGGTTTTGCGACCCAACTCGTAGCTTTACTGATTACTTATCGGAAAGAACTATGAAATCTAGGTTTAAATGTTTTACAATTGCAACATCCGTATTTGAAAAATAGGCAGTAATTTCCATTGTAGATACATCCAAATTTTCAATAACTAAAAAGATGACCGATTTTTTTCAACCAATATTATAAATGTAGTTTTCAAATTAAAAAAAAAATAATATGTAGGTACAAAAAATAATAAATTCTTTAACTAACTAAACAAACAATGCGTGTTGAAATTTTTCTCGTGCAAATGTATGTACAAGGACTAAATTTATTTGAAGTACAAAGGTACTTCAAGTTGTTACGGTTACATTTTGATTTGCGACGATTAACATAGTTTCGAACGGCGATGCCAGGAACAGCTGTGCAGGCATACGTAGAAACCGCGCCTTTTCACAGAGCGCACATTGTCCGGTGAAAGAATTTTATAACAAAAAAAAGATGCATTGTGCGAGATGAGATTTGGCGAGCGCGGAGAGTAGAACGAACGCGTGTGCTATGAAGACATCGTGCTCGCATGATCTCCGTTAGAGGATTATTACACGGCATACGCAAATTCAGGAACAAACCTATTTGGTAGGGTCCCCTTTTTTGGTTGTGAAAAGGTTGTTCCAAGTGCCCTTCGGGGGAATTAAATTTCGTCCTCTCCGTCAACGCCACAAGTGAGTACAAATATTCTCCTTATTCCGCTTCTCTTCACACAATGTCCATTGTAGTTATTTGCACGTGGATCCAGCGAATTACTTGTGCGTATAAACGCAATCAAAGATTATCCACTACGCTGGACTGATGGTAAGATATTACTTTACTCCGATGATAAGCACATGCCCTCTAACACCGGCTACCTTATCAGGGTTTTGTTTTTAGTTATACTATTCTCCAGTCATTGGAACTACCGCGGTAGAAGTACCGCGGTACTCTACCGCGGTACTTTTTTGACTACCGATTACCGTACCGCGGTACTTTTTAAAAAAAGTACCGACTACCGTACCGCGGTACTTTTTTTCTCAAAAACTACCGCAAATGTTCGGTACGGTAGCGATAGTTTTTTTCCAAATGTTTTCGTTTTCGAAGATATTTCTCAGGAAAACAATGTGATTATCTTATGCAGATAGATACCTAGAATCCCAAAGTGCAATAAATGTCTTAATAAGGGTTGGGGTTATTTTTCAATAACAGGATTAGAAGGGGTCGTAAATTAATCTAAAATACCACCGTAATTACACAAAAGTACGGTACCCGTACAAGTTTTTACCTTTGTAGTGCGCCCGTCTTTTTAATTTGAAGGAAAATGCGTCATGGTTACTTTATTACTTCATTGAGGCGGTTTGTAGCATTTACGTCGATTCCGGTCGGCCGGCTAACGAAAGATCGCCGAACAGGTAGTAACTTAATGGTTTTACAATGCATAAAGGGTAATTTTAAATGATTGTGGATTTGTCATGATATGTGTACTCCCATAAAATTCTTCCACCGCTTTTCGCCACGGGTGGCCAGTAAATCATTATGAATTATTTGGTTCACTGCAGTATCATCTGTCTCGGCAGAGTGTTAGAAGATAAAAATTGAGTAGTTCTACTGTGTATATTATATTAAATTTATAATGGAGCCGAAGATCAGCGAAGAAGTATCCACCAGTTTACCATCGCCAGCATATAACGATTATTATCAGCGGTTTAACCATAAAATAAATTTGTATTACCCCAAATTGACCCAATTTTTAGCTGGGACACCCCTGTATAGGTACCTATGTATATTTATTGTGATATTTGTTACAGTAAAAACATGCCCCTTACAAAAAAAAAGTAAATACGAAGATCGAATGTTGCAAAAAACGTCCCAATGATATAGTTAAGATAAAATAGATTAAGAGATAAAATTAATCAAAAGAAATGACAAAAAAATAGAATGAAAACTACCGCGAAACTACCGCTACCGATTTCGCGGTAACCGACTACCGCTGCCGCGGTACTTTTTTACAAATGTACCAAATACCGTACCGCGGTACTTTTATAGGGAAGTAACGCTACCGCTACCGCGGTAGTTTTCTGGACTACCGCTCCAATCACTGCTATTCTCCTTCCTCCCGCCGTTACTCTCTGCTCCTGGGTACTCCGTAGAGACACGCGTTACGCATAAGCACGCGTGGGAGTAGTTCCGGTACCGACGCTTGGGGACCGCAGAGCTGGTAGCTTCGCTGGACGTGATTCTACGCAGCTGGACTTCGAGAGCGGGGCGAGCAACGGATGCGACCAACAACGCCATCTCACCGTCAAGCTATGTATAACCACTGTTTGCAGGCGCAGTAAATAAGTCAGTTTTCTCGTTAATTTGGACAATCTTCGCGCTCTGATAATTAAGGGCCTATCGAAGTGAATATCGCCGTATCGCCGTAATCTCCGAATTTGTAGTTTAAGTTGATTAATATTGTTCTTGTCCCCCTCCTTAAGTTCATTACATTTACTTTACGTTACGTAGTTTATAACAATTATACGCCTACGCGACCGTGTTGGCCAAAATAAGCCACATCAACGCTATCATAAATTTTGTAAACGAACGAGCTCGTTTGGTACAGACCTGCGGTTTTCACCAAGGTCATCGTTATATTTTATTTTTTTATTTGATTAATTATGTTTTGTAAATTTTCTTAATTATAAGCCGTTGTCCCTCCACTTGACTTACTTCTTTAACTAATCGTATCTGAACCTGTTCCGTGACTTGGGGTTCGAACTATTGGGGGTTAAGTTACGTGGCGCCCCCTTTTTAATTTAACCACCACGACCCTCTCTCCGAGCAACCTTAACTAGCTTCGGCAAACAATCCCCCAATAGAGGTACGCGAGTACCGCGCACGTAACAAAGTACTCATTATTGTCTCCATTTTCTTGTATGGTAGTTTTTTAAATTTGATTCCAATCAAATGGAAACTATGATTTGGTTTTGATATTTGATATAATATGATATGACATAATTTGGTGATATTAATAAATGAAAATATTTTTTATATCCCCATATAAAACGTTTTTACTTATTCGATATAAGTTTACATAGAAAGTATTATTTTCTTGCAAATTTTTGAACCACAGAATAGAAGGAAATATCCGTGCTGTGGTTTTACAAGCCCTTTAAGACAATAGGGTCTTTCTGAAAAAAAAAAAACCTTTTTGTGTCTTAACGTAAAGTTTATAACCTGTAATTAATCATCCTACAGGAAAAACCTTTTGTTTTCATTGTAACTTATTAACAAACAGAATACAATATCGTAAAACTTTTGAATTTTGTCACGTGACCGACGAAACGCTGTTATTGGCCGAACGGCACTGTGACGTCATTACGCATGTTTGCGATCGTAACTCAGTGCATAAGGGATATGAGTCGTGAATTAATTCGACTTAGAATGCAATCTGACATAAAATAAGTTCTGATGGGTTCGTAAAGAGACAGTCAGATAATCTGCCAGAAGTTCACGTGTTAATGGTTGCCGACTTTTTCTCGAAAAGTGAATTTTTCAACGTAGCCGAAACGCGCGAAGTCGCATATAATTTTCCAAACCCAGCCGCAAGAACAAATAAAATACTGTATAAACTTTGCAATATATACTACATCTCATACGAATTGGTAATGCTGATTTCAAAATTTGCAATTAATAATCATCTAAACAAATTTCTAAAATCAACAGTTCACTACAAATATTGCTTAAACATTGTTTTTTACTTTTAACTAAAATGTTCAAAATTTTGACTTGATTTCAATTACCATCATCTTTATTTTTGTTTAAAATTAAAAAGGAATATATATTTATAATGCGAACATTTTTGTAAAAACATATTGTACCAAATCTCACCTTGAAAGAAAATATTGATTGTAGGTTTAACAAATTCTGTTCTCAAATTTTTTATTATTATTGGTATTATTATAAATGTATATTATGTATAATTACACTTGATTTCCCGAAATAAGTGTAATTATATAGTGTAAATATAGTCTACATAAGAAATAAGTCTTCTGTTAAAAAAAGGTTAAAGGCGCCTGCTTATAGCAATTATCAACTTTAACGGTTAGTTTGATATATCACACTCATAAATTAGTCATCAATTCATGTCTTGATTATCAATGCCGTAATATCAAGAGTAAATGTCCTTCCTAAATATTAAAACCATGTTTCATGACTTACTGATTAGTCTGATACTGTTAGATTACTGATAGATTAATCTTCTTATTAGATTTTATACCCGTGTCAATGATTTACCCACGAGTTCGAAGTATCAAAGTGTTTGTCATCAATTCATCATTTGAATTTTGAAGATTTTATGCCCGAGTCAATAATTGATAATCATGATTTAATCGCTAGTATGTTGCTTTGCAGAATGTCATCCATGTTACGTACATACTTATTTTTAAGAATCTGTGCACGTGCTAATGATTTATTCGTCCAGTGGTCTATACACAGCACCCCGTATCATCTACCGAATTTCTGTTGATATTTAAATCTTCTGGGGGTAAGATATATTATACAAACCTGCTCTGACCGCGCTGTCCGCAACACTGTAATCTCATTGGTAATAATTGGCCGCAACCATGAATTACATATGGCACCAAATGTCGAACCTTGCGGTTCCCTTAAGTCACATTTAGGGCTACAATTTATTGCGTAATTTAGCTCGCATATCGCGGCGCATTTGTATGACCCCATTACGGACCCAACTGACACCCACATTTGTGTCCCCATACGAATAGTGTTCTCACACAAAGACTTCGCGTATTAATAACTTCGCTTTTGAATAAACAATGATTGTGCAACGAGAGGCATGGTGCAACCCTATCTCGAAATCCCCGTTTCGATTTGAGTGTAACCCCCATTACATAAGATGAACATACGGGGATTGCACTCTGATGCTCTCCTGTAACTACAGTGTGTGTGTTTATGTGCATGTATCATAGGAGGGTTCATTGAAAACAGATTAACAGAAACGAGGGGGCGGCCGGCGGTAATTTGATAATGCACTGTTCCTCCCAGCGGGGCAAGGCAGGCCCTCCCTCAGGACCAGCCCGTGCCCTTTGATTTACACTAATTTTAAACATACCATCTGATCTAATGCCATTAAAAATTAATCTGCTGATTGTATCGGGCGACGCAAATAGTTTTATTATTATTAATGTACATAGTGGGGTGTGCGCCATGTAGCCACTTGAGATTCTGTGGAGTGCAATAAACCCATCAAACCTTGTCACAGGTATTTTTAATAATTTATATAACCAAGTTTTGTATGAACGACTAAAACTAACATTTTTGTCGAAAAAATATGAAATGGGCATTACTTTAAATCGCAAAATATTTACATTTTAACTATGTGACTTTACATACAGGGTGGAAACTTTAACTGGAATAAAATTCATAACTTCGATATAGGCGATTTTTGCAAAAAATCCCGAAACACGCTAAGTATTGTTTTTTCTTGCCCTCATTTCTATGTATATGCTGCTTGTTTATCTGTTCCCGGAAGAGCGCAGCCACCTCTGACTTTTTTTTTCAAATGGAAAGGTATGTCAAGTGACACCTCGTTTGAAAGGTCTCTGCGCAAGTAATACAACACACTATTTATTTCTTGAATATTTACAAATCCCACGTGATAAAAAACTTGAATACTATTTAATGCAACAAATGTTCAAAATGGGCACCGTTTCTTTCTTGGCAAAGTGCAAATCGATGATAACATGCATCTCTAATGTTTTGTAACATAAAATAATAAAATATAAATAAATATAAAATAATAAAAATAATAATATAAAATAATATTTTGTAAATATTCAAGAAATAAATAGTGTGTTGTATTACTTGCGAAGAGACCTTTCAAACGAGGTGTCACTTGACATACCTTTCCATTTGAAAAAAAAAAAGTCGGAGGTGGCTGGGCTCTTCCGGGAACAGATAAACAAGCAGCATTTACATAGAAATGAGGGCAAGAAAAAACAATACTTAGCGTGTTTCGGGATTTTTTGCAAAAATCGCCTATATCGAAGTTATGAATTTTATTCCAGTTAAAGTTTCCACCCTGTATATGTTTGTATCATTAATTAAAGTAATTTGAGTTAAAAGGCATACCACTATATTTCGGGCTCCTTTTCACGGTTTAATTTTAATTCGATATTGTATTAATCCGCTATTAAGTATTAAATATACTTACAACTAATACTATAAAACAAATATACTAGTAACATTAGACCTATTACCTATTTCGATTTTTTAAATTGATGTTCACGCATTGCACTTTCTATACATATATTGTAAATTTACCGAATTGACTTTAAGAAATTATTTCCTTAAAAAACGCATCTTTTTTTTTATTGTTTAGTATTTATGGAGTTTTTAAAATGTAAGTTCATTTGTCATTTCTGTGATCCCTACAATTTTAGATTAGGTATTAAACACATTAATTTGTGGTTAAATATATTCAAAGTAAATGATAATTTTATCACATAAATTACTACACTTAGTTCAATAATTAGAAACTTTATTTTCCACTCAATTATTGATAATGTCCGTGCGCAATAAAGTGCGCATCGTCAACTTTCTGAAGGATGTGACGTAGGTAATAGGTATTTATAATTCAAATAATGTAATGTAAGGTAAGAATTACTCGCGACTTGAAAGAGATTGTGCACGCGCAAAGCGAGTACTGCAATTCGTCTACTGAGTGATGCACCTTCCATCACTATCCATACACGGCACATAATTATTTTCATTTGATTTAATAAATTAATATTCAAAAAGTTAACCTCACTTTATCAAGTAAGTTGGTAGCTGAGTAACCATTAAGTACTTCAAAATAATGCAATAAAAAATCACGCTATACACACTTACAATTGAATTTATATGATGTTTTAAACCCATGAGAATTAATATAAGAATAAGACTGTTCATTTAGAAAGTGAAGACGAATTGGAAAATAATGATTTCAACAATAATCGAAAGAGAATTTTATGACATAAAAAAGGGGGTTTGGGTTAATATCCCGACAATCAAAATCCCAACCATTATAATCAGAACCCCGACCAATGGAAATCCCGATAAAGTGAAATAATTTTTAGATTATTCAGAGATTCTGAAATTAATAATAATAATTATAATAAAAATTAGGAAAAATAATAAAGGTCAGACTTTTAAAATCTGGTTTGTTAGTTAACTAAATTTCGTTTTAATTTAATTTTATATTGCTAAATTATGAGCAATGCCTCGAAGATAAGTTTTTACGATTTTCTTGTGATTTTCTTTTCATTCCTATCTTTCAATATCCGCTCGTTTTTTTATAATTTTCGGTTGACCACGGAGTAAGTATTCATTTCCATTTTCATCTAGTTGCTGCTCCCTTTGCAATTCTTCTACCATGTGGATAACACCAATATGAGCTCTTTCTACAAAGTTTTCCCACCTTCTGTGCCAAGCTTAAACATTGTTTTGAATTCGTGGTACTCCCTTTGTCATTGAATCAAATACTGACCATAATTTTGGAGGAAACATTGGTTCAGAACGTAAAACGTTCCGTTTCTTAAATGATGCCTAATTCTTCCATGCACATACATGTTTTCTAACCAGCCAATTATATCATTTGCCACCGGTGGAAACAGTGGCTTGAGATTATCAAATGCGTCCGGAATTTAATTTGAAGACAGAAATGCCACTGCAAATAAGTGCCATATCAGCAGACTAAAGTCTTCATCATTGGCGTATCTTGTTGCCAAGACAGCTGATTGAATTCTTCTCCATCCGTAGAGGCCAAAATGGAAAAAGCAGAGGTTGTGGGTCGCTTTTGGAAATTCATACTTTGTGGCATTTATTGCTGCCGATTCTAAATCCGTGATTGCTGTTGAAGGTACTAGCTCCACATTATTTTCATTCGCATATTCAGTCAATTCCTGTAGCAGATTGAATATAACTGATAAAATATTGTAGGGACTGTTTTGAAATTACCATACATTAGCCAGAAAGATGATTTTGACAATTTTCTTATGTTTGCCTTTGTGGTAAATTTTTTTAACTATTAATTAATAATAATAATAATAATAATAATTAATTTAATATTCTATTATAATTCTTGTGTCACAAGTAGATATATCTTTAGCCAGAAATTGTTCGCCAGATAAAGTTGTTTTTAAATTATTGGTAATGCTAATTTGGTTTATATCTTGCGGTTCTATCGGCCTTAAAGCTGTTCGCACACGTTTTATTTTTTGTCGTAGTGCATTCTTTGATGGCATATATAGTACTAAATTTGGATGAAGAGCAACAATTTGATTTTGAATTACTTGACAGGGAAATTCTCTGGTTTAATCAGCCTGTACTATTATTGCCTCAATACTTTTACTGACTGATGTAGAACTTGCCTGTTTAGCATGATTATGATTAGTGCATTTCCGGATTCGAATTTTACCTAGCCGAAATTTTAAACTGTCGGGATTTCTCCTTGCCGGGATTCTGACTTGTCGGAATTTTGATTTGTCGGAATTTTGATCGTCGGGATTATGATGGTCGGGATTGTAGATAATTGTCGGGAATTTGAACGTATTCCAAAAAAAAAAGATATACTCTGGATATAACTAGAAAATATTATACCTGCAAAAGGGTTTCAAAACAGATATTGCTGTTGGCGAAAAGCTTCTTCTTCTTCTTCTTTATATGGCATCTCCTTTCAGGAGGTTTGCAATCATCATCGCTATCTTCACCTTGGAAGCGGCAGCTTGGAATAACTCTTGGGATGTGGTATCATACCATTTTCTCAGGTTACGCAGCCGTGAGCATCTGCGTCTACCGATGTACCTCTTGCCCATTACTTTCCCCTGCATTATCAGTTGGAGCAGTCAATTTTTTTTCCTCTGGATATATGGCCTAGATATTATAGCTTCCTTCTTTTTATTGTATTTATGATTTCACGTTGTTTGTTCATGCGTTCCATTACTCTGATGTTCGTCACTTCGTCTGTCTATGATATCTTTAGCATTCGTCTGTAACACCACATCTCAAAGGCCTCTATCGTTTTTATTTCCGCTTGCTTTAAAGTCCATGCTTCCATTCCATATAGTACAATGGAGAACACGTAGCCTCTTAGCATTCTTGTACGCAGACCAAGTTTTAGTTGTCTATCACAAAGATCCACACGCACATTTTAAGAAATGTGCTTCTGGCCATTTCAATTCTGGTTTTAATTTCTAGTGTTTGGTCTATGGTATTGGTTATCCATGTACCAAGGTATTTATATTTAGTTGCCTTTTCTATATGCGAGTTGTCGATGTATAAGTCTTGATATTGTATTCTGCCTTTTGATATGACCATGTACTTCGTCTTTTTCAGATTCATCTTGAGACCGTACTGTAGACCGACATCATTTAACGTGTTTGTTAAACTCTGAAGGTCTGCAAGATGATCTGCTATAATAACTGTGTCATCGGCATACCTTAAGTTGTTTACCGTCTGACCGTTTATTGCGATTCCAGTGTGTTCTTCACTTAGGGCCTCTCTGAATATCTCTTCGGAGAATAGATTAAATAGTATTGAGGATAGTATACAACCCTGTCGTACCCCTATTAGTATCCGTATTTCGACAGATTCGTCGTTGTCTACTTTTATCGTGGCTGTTTGGTTCCAGTAAAGTGATTCAATAATCTGAATGTCTCAAGCGAAAAGCTTGCATAAAAACAATCGAAGAAGAAGCAAGGAAGAATACTTTTGAGAAGTATTGGAGTTTGGAAGACTTTAATAAGCAAAATATATTGCTATATAAAGCTATAGACTGCTATGCTGAAAAGAGAAAACGTCAAAGAATCGGAAATGGTTCGCCAAGAAATTATAGTTTTAGGAATTTGTTAAATTCTAAAAAAGGAAAGGTTTCCGACTGTAAAAAAATTTTTTTTATACCTTTAAAACAAGCGAAGGACGATAAAAAGTGTATTAACCCTGCAAATGCAGGAAATGAATAATGTGGGCGTATTAGATTATTAGATAGCTTATATCAGAGCGTATTAATATGGGCGTGTTAGATCGTCGAGAAAATATTCTAAGGAAGGGACAAAGAACGTTGAATACCGCATTAATAGTTCAACCAAATTTGCTATCACTGATGAATTGTTAATAAGTTAGTGAGTAAACACAAATATATAAAAAAAAAAATTGATGTTGCCACATCTGCGCAAAGATACAGGGGGCCTCACCTATCCTCGCTCGGAACATTGCTGCTAAACTAATGAAAATCGAAGAAACACTCTGATTAGAAGTTATTGGACACTTGATGTGCTAATTTTTGAAATTATTTTAGAGTGTACAGAATGTGCCATAAATCCGGGACACCGCATTTGGTCTCTTTTTAAAATCGATCACTCTGTATATTCTTTCATTTTTAGAATATTCTGGAGTATAATCTAATAATACTTTTTCATATACTCTGATTTTTCTAAACTGGCGTGCACGTTATCAAACAGCTGTGTGATGAGGTTTTTTCGTTTCCACATAAAATACTTTTTTTTCGAAAATAACTAATTTTTGTTTTTTTTTTAAATTCTATTGTATAGGTAATTATGTATAATTTCTAGATATTTGAAAATTTCTCTTGAATTTTGCACCAATTAATCCTATTTATAGAAATAAAACCATTATTTTTTTAATTAAAAAAAGTTATAAAGTATCTGTAATGCGATTGATGTCAATTGCTACACGCTAAATAAATAAATAATTACTTATGTATGTTCGTGGGGAATCCTATATATGAGCAATTAATCCTCATACATCTATCGATCCTCATTATCCTGCCCACTGTTTATTTGTTTATCTCTGTTCATCATGTCACCAAGCACCCCATCAGCTCACGCCCGACTGCCTAACAAGTGTTTGATATGGATTTTCGCCCATCCCAGAGCTATTTACATGTTGTGTGTGACGTCCACCCCGTGACGTGTGGATGGACCTCTGGGATAGCCTTGGCAGGGTGCAAGGGGGTGGTTTTCGAAGGGTTGGCGAGCGCGGTGTACTTGTCAGGGCCGCTTCACGCTTTTAAGTGGATGGGGTTGGATACGCAAGGGATGCGATTTTCTAGTCAATTTTACAATGAATAAAAGCTCGCTAATCCTCCATGGAAAGCAGTTTCGAGCCAGGATTAAGGGATAGCACAAAAAAAAAGTTTCGGCAACAAGTAATGAAACTTCTGAGATTCGTCTACCAATTCGACCATTACACATGGTTAGGTACTAATTTGCCCTTTATCTCGTTCCCACTTATGATAAAGCATATGGATTGCACTAAATGAGAGGCACACTGGCGTATACCAATGATACAGAGCATTCAAGAAAGTGGTGTCAACTTTCCCAAATTGTTCCACCGAAGTAATAACAAATATGTAATAAGATTTGAAAAAATCTAGTTAAATTATTTGCATGTATCCTAGGAAACATTATAGCAACGTTGCTAATCAGTATCCAGTATAAAAGTCGACACCACTCTCTTGAACGCTCTATAGAGCAAAAAGTTGATAAATCATAGAAATGATTTTTACTTTATTCGTATGGGACATAGGTGCATACCAGGAACCTCTTCAAGGGACCAATACCTACATGCATTTTTTCCGCCTGCCAGCACCTCATCTCTCGCTTGACTCACACTTGTTCTAGCACTACTTATAATACTTAATACAATGCAAGTAGTCTAACTTGTAGATGCATATCAATTGTCTGGTGAAAAATTGGTGATTTATTGCTCACATTATATGTGGATACATGTAAATAAAATTTATAGCAATGTGTTTTTTAATTTAGTGCGCACGGCCTATTATCAAATTCCCTACTTCAATTCCTCCTTCTACTCAGATGTCGTTCATTTATGGTTGCTATGGATTTATAAAATAGAGGAAGTGCAAACAAAAGTGTGGTTGTTATTATTCTCTCGGGGTGCGCCGTTCTATATTTCAAGACCGACACAGGTTAAACTGTCAACAAGTCGTGATTGAAGCGAGAGTGACCCATTCATAATTCAAAATACATCGGTCCCTCTTGACCTGTCAATAAACGGGAAATATTCATAAGCGCGCTACGGGAGGCGCGGCGCGATTTTTTCGGGTGCTGCGCTGTGGCAATGGTGGAAATGGTAGAAACCGTGAAAACGAGAGCGCTCGAATGTTAATCGAATCCACAAGCGAGCGTAAAGAGATATGCGGCCGCGATAAATCCGCGTTTAACATCTGCAATTATTATAGTTTCCGGAATTATTCACCGGGAAATTTGGGGGGGAATTTTTCACAACACCCCCCAACCCCGCGCCCGCAACCGGTGGGGTGCAAAGAGCGCAAATTCATCGACGGAATTTTTCGCTTCAATTATTCAGACAGCCACGGTCATTCCGACGCTCTCTCTCGGGCGATTGCTGGCGGTGCGGGGGCGGCGGGGGCGGCGGGGAGGGCCGTTAATTCCTTAATTAGTTCCTGCTCATTAGGGCCTGAGAGTGCGCCTTCCGCGCGCCTTACTTAGTCACGACTATAAACTAGAAAGAGCGCATTAAAAAGTGTGCAGCATATGGGACACCCTCTTAGCTTTCTTTCCTCCGGCATCCGCAGTGGCCGTCGAGAGGGCGACTTTATGACTCACTTAATACACAAAATTAAAAAAAGTTATCGACGCTTAAGGACGCGCAAGTAGAGACGAATTAGGCGTTAATGTGCAGGCTAGATCGTAAAAATGAGAGGCTCGAAGACCAATTGGTGTGATTGAATTTTTATTACTGTGCAAGTGATTCATAATTTAAAAAAAAATGTGTAAGTTGTATGTAGAGGTAGTATTTAAATGCCGTATCTATCTTAATTAAATTTTAATAAAATTAGGGTTGATTTAGGACTTTATCAAAAATGTGGGCAGCACATAACATACTCACGCAATTCGTTCGTTAAAAGTTTATGAGGTTCCTAATCAAATTAATATTTTAAAAAATTCACAGAAACATGGTTCGTCGCGATCTCCCAAAATAAAATGGGCACATATTTGTATCACTTCTGCTTCTTCCGAAAGTGGCCATTAACTTTGTTATTTTCAACAGAACACCCTATAAGTTTTTACGTATTCAGATTGCTGGTTCAATTCTGAACATATTTTATTAAGCCTCAGAGCACTTATCTTTAGTAGTTTTTGAGGAAAAAATAATTTCTAAAATTTTTGCATAAAAAGTTTTAAAAAATATTCATGAGAGTAGAAAGAAATGATAGCGCAAAATATCTAAGTATGCACCTTGATAGGCGTCTTACATGAAGAAAGCACAGTTTGCAGTTTTCCAAACACCATTGGCTGATTGGCCAGAGATCTCCACTTTCACTAGAAAGCAAGCTTGCCGTCTATAAATCTATTATGAAGCCGGTGTGGATGTATTGTGCATAGGCGCGGCGCAATCTACGGGCTAACCGAGCAACAGACCGGGGCGCCAAAACTTAGGAGGCGCTAAAATAGTCAAATTTTATAATTGAAATAAGTAAAAAAAAATATATATAAATTTGTTTATTTCTTTTTGTCTGTAAAAGGCTGCAGGAAAATAAAAACAAATTAATTTTAATGATTCCCCGCCCCAGCCATAAGTTACAAGTTGTCGTTGTAGAAAATAGTATGTTGTAGAAAACTAATACTAGAATTTTTTCAGGCCAAAATCTGTTTAAATATCAAGGATATAATGTTTTTCTTTGTTTCCCAACAATTTGAAAAGGTGCACTTGACCCGTTTCTGAAATAAACGATTCAATTGCACATTACACAACGATCCAAATGTTACTTTGTCATATTTGTTAATTCAGATGTGGATTTATTTTACGAAGAAATAAATCGAAGATTTTACGAAGATATTTCGCAATACACTCGAAAGATTAGTTCAGTTTTACAAACAGTGCATCGTACCAGAATTCGTTTTGAGCAGAATTAGTCGGGGACTAAACTGCCGAGATCCACCAAAGAATACTTGCACATCGCACAAAATAATATTCCCGATAAATGATTAAATGTTCAGATTACTTTATTTTTATTATCTCTACCCGTATTGTCACAATTATCAAATTCCTATGATCCGGAAAGATAATAAATATACAGTCTGTTCAGTGTGCAGTCTGCATCAGTCTGCAAACCAGATAACGTGATTTATAAATTTTATTAGAAGTGTGAAATGCAGATCACACAAGGGAAAGATAAAACCCATAGAAAATAATAAGAAACTGTACATTATATATTCAATTAAAAACTTAAAAAAAAAAGTTATTCAATTTTTAATTTTTTTTTTTCAGTTTTTAAAAAGTTTTGTTATTAATTTGAGATAATGCAATGATTTTTTTGCCTAACAACTTTTCCCTCTAAAAGGCATACTGAAAAAGTTGCCCATTTGTTACCCATTATTCTGATCACGCTGTATATTATTAAATGGGATAGTTTTTACTCTAGGTCAACGAAAATTTGATAAATTTTTAAAAAGGATTATGTAAAGGAGACAGGTCATTATTAAGATCCATACAAAGGCTGGCATGTTTTTCATATAAATTGCTTCGAAAAAGTTAAAATTTTATCTGTACAGTGTTTTAATAATTTAATATCTTGAAAATTAAAAATGTGCCCAGTTTCAAAATAGTGTGCCGCAACTGCAGATTTGTCAGTACTATGAAATTTTGTGTGGTGTAAATGTTTTAAAAACCTTTTATTTATATTTCGTTTTGTTTGTCCGATATAACATTTTTTACACTGTCTACAATTTATCAGGTAAATTCCTGATTTTTTCAAAGGAGGTTATTATTAGAGAAGGCCGGGGTTATTTTAAATTTATTAAAATGATTTGAAAAAGAATTTCCCAATGTTTATTAAAGATTATTTTACAAAAAAAATGTTAATATTATTGTTTCGTTCTATTAATTTTACTTTTAGTGTGGTCTGGTTAGATAAATTATAAGCCTTCTCAGATTTATTGTAAATTTTTGAAATAAAAGTTTTACTGCAACCGTTAATTTTTGTTACATACCGAATATAATTTAATTCTTTATTGAAATTTTGTACAAATAATTGAAATTTAAATAATCTATGTATTAAAAAATAGAAATAGACGAATAGAATGTTTATATGTTATAGAAAGTCAGAAAATAGAGATAGAATTTATATATTTGTCTGTATGACAGTGTTTTTTGTAAATATCTAATTTATTTTCAATTCTTGTTAGTCGAATATCTAAAAATGGAAGACTATTATCAATTTCTTCTTCATATGTGAACTTTATTGACTCAAATTCGGAATTTAGTAAACAAAAGAAAACTCTCGAGACAAAAATTAGAATCTACAATAGCAAAAACATCATCCACATGTCTAAGTCAAACTTTGGGAAATTTTGGATATTTTCTTTTTATATTATTTTCAAAATAATTTAAAAATAAATTTGCTATAAATAGAGAAGAGACCCTGTAGATATTTATATCGTTATATTTATAATGATTGTGATAAATTATAACTTCATTTAACAAAATGTATATTTTTTACTTTTTCTGTGTGTGTTGTATTTAAGGTATATTTCAGAGAAATTCTAGTTAATCGATGGGGTAGGGGGCGGCAAAATTATTCTCGCACACGGGCACTCTAGTAACGGCCCTGATCACAACAATTAAATGAAGGTGTTTAAAAAATTTTTTTTTTCGCATACTTGTAGCTAAGACTGTACCATTTACAATGGTTACATAACAATTGAAGTCGCTATAGTCTTGGGCGCTTTTTGTATGTAGAAACACGGTATATGGGAAATAAGGAAAGCTCCCAAGTTGAGTAAATTTTATGTGCAAAAAACCTGCTAGCCAGCGTGATCTTCCGCGGCGGTACCGGTGGTTGGGTGGTGTATAAAAGGTGGCCTGAATGTAACCGACCGGGCTCAAGAGTGGGGACTCAAAAAATAAATTTTAATGAATCTGGGGAGAAATGGAGAAATTCTTCTCTGTTATTTTTGCAAATGAAAAAAAAAAAAAAAATCATTTTGTTCATTTTTTTCTCTATACAGTGATATCAATTTCATAGCGGAAAAAAAATAAATGTTGTTTATAGATAATAAGAGGCGAGTGTGGTGAAACGGTCAGAGTGTCGGCCTTTCACGCGGCGGACCCGGGCTCCGGTAAAAATATCTAGAAATCCGCTCGTCTCCTTTCAGAAGGCAATGGCAAACCACTGAGAGTAATCTGCCCAGGATAGTTTCCCCAAACCAGTTGTTCGCAGCCGACGTTAAACTGTAGGTGCCATACGTCACTGTAACTACGATTCAGACACTCATACACTGGCGTATGCGGGGAAATCGCCTACGCTCGAGGTACCGAGTACGGCACTCCGAGAAGAAGAAGATAATAAATATAAATGTTTCAAAAAAAGTAAAACAAAAAATGTCACTTTATAAATAAATAGATCATTAATAATTCCTAAAAATTTCATGTAACTTTTGTAGTTTTCCTAATGAACATGTCCCCAATTTCGAACTACGGCAACCGCAGTCTTTAGGCTCGCGTAGAATTTAGAATTTTCAAAGGAGTGTTTAAAATATTGATATATCAGTGCACAAATGTGTTAAGTAACATTTTGAATATTTATTAGAAATAAAATTTAAATCTTTAAAGCTTGTATTAAACGATATAATATTTTTATTTCGTAAATCAGACACCAAAATTCAATATTTTTAATTTAGTAACACATTAAAATAATAGTTCGATATGGATTTGTCACATTTTCTGTCATAAATTTTGCACTTTCAGAGTTTATCATAAATATAACATCTATTTTAGAATTAAGAATGCTTCCAAAGAAACTATCTGGTGCATCAAACCGAAAAAGACGATTGTTATGTGAACAAGACAAAGTGAAAAAAAGTGCAAAAGTATTAGCACATATTTTAGAAGAGAACCTGATTTTACAACAGTAGTAAGTAATTTGGAAACTAAAGATAAGGAAGAAAATGAAAGCTTTGCCCGTTCTTCAGAAATTAGTGAAACTAGTGTAGCTTGATGTTCATCAAAGTCTCAGATTAGGAAATTAGAATACAATCATTTACAACTTTTATTAATCCGATGCGCAGTTTTCGAGATATTTCGTTGTCTCAAGATAAAAATTTCTCCAGGTAGGTATACCCTGCAATTATAATTTTTATGAAAAAATGATTCAAATAAAAGTTACGTATTCTTCCCCGTAGAATCCAAATCTGTAATTAAAAAATGTAGGTCTCTATTTGAAATTTCAAAGTTATCTCCAGTCCCACCCGCATTCTATTGGGATTGGGGTCGATAATGTCATTGAATGGACACATTTGGGTCCAACAAATTCCATTTAAGACACTTTTTTATCCGATGCGAATTTTTTAAATATTTCGTTGTCTTAAAATAAAAAATAAAAAACACCCGGTATGAATACGTAATATGCGGACAATGTAATACTATACAAATAAAATTATATGAAAAGAAATATTTCTCGTCTGAAAATATTTTTATATTTCATGACTTTCACAGACTCTAACTTCGAAAACTTAATACCTACTGGAAAATTTTCGAAATACATTAAACTTATCCTGAAATTTATTTGGAAATCAGTAAACTTAAAATACTCGTAGGTTAAAGGAAATTTCAAGATATTCTTTCAATAATTGATAATCGATTTATCAAGCATTAATACCTGGTAAAATTGAATGAAAATAATGATAGGACGCAAGATAGGACGCCTGTTGGCCAGAAGGAAATTGAGAGGAATTTAAAACTTTCAGTCACATCAAAATAAAGCACTTAATCATCGTAGTCATCAAATATAATTAGATAAACAGAGGACGCCTACTCAGGAAAATGCTCGGCACAATGAAGAATTAGATGCATATTTAAAAAATACATATTTTTTAATCAAAAATATTTACATAGAATTATTTTGCCGCACGGCCATCGCGACCGCAATTCATCGGCAGACTAATTCGTAGGTTAGTGAAATTTATACCGGGTGTCCCGACAAAAGCGCTGGATTTAAAATTGCCGCGATTTTGATAATACGAGTTGAACTTTGTTTTTTTTACAGTTGTCACGTACAGACCACGCGATTTAAGAATATGGAGAAGTATTCAAACCAACAACGTTTAATTATTGCAAAAACACATTACAAAAATGGTGAAAGTTTTGCGAGAACAGTTCGCCAATTACGTCCAGTTTTCGGTCGCAATAATGCGCCAAATGAATCGACAGTAACGCGTTTAATTACAAAATTTGAGAACAAATTTACACTGATGGATCAGAAGATCATTGTTCGTCGTTGTTCCTGTCGGTCACTAGAAAATATAGCCACAGTAAGGGAATCTGTGGCCGAAAATCTAGGAACTTCCATTTGGCATCGTGGTCAAGAATTAAACATTTCCAGAAGCACTATGCAACGAATTAAAAGATCTGCAATTCCACGCGTACAAGGTTCAATTGGTGCAAGAAATCAAGCCAAGGGAGCATGCGCAGCGCCCTGAATTTGCTGATTGGGTGTCGGAACATTAACATCCGCATTAATCAAATTAATGCGGATTTTTCGAAGAAAATCATTTTTTCAGATGAGGCACATTTTCAACTCGACGGATACGTAAATAAGCAAAACTGTTAGATTTCGGGTGCTGAAAATCCTCGTGTGATACTAAAACAACCAATTGATCCCCCGCGAGTAACTGTTTGGTGTGCATTTTGGGTTGGCGGAGTAATTGGGCCGTATTTCTTTGAAAATGCGGCTAGAAATACGCTGCCAACTGATAATGGACTGCGGTATCACGAAATGTTAAACAAGTTTTTGTGGCCCGTATTGGATGTAATTGATGTGGAGGACATGTTTTTCCAATAAGACGGGGCGACCTGCCACACAGCACATGAAACAATGGTGTTACTGCAGAGTGTTACTAAGTTTCCTGGCCGTGTCATTTCTCGATTTGGCGATCAACATTGGCCATCAAGATCGTGCGTCTAACATTGATGAACCATTTTCTTTGGGGCTATGTGAAGGAAAAGGTGTATGCGAATAAGCCTGAAAGAGTTGAACATCATAAAAAGGAAATACGGCGCGTTATTGGTGAAATACAGCAACATTTATGCGAAACCGTTATTCAAAATTTCAACAAAAGAATAACCCTGTGCCAGAGATGTCGTGGTGGCCATTTGCCTGATGTTGTATTTCACGTTTAATCGGAACTATTTTTCTTTGTGTTGAAATAAAACTGTTTGCTTAATTCAAGAATAAATGTGTTTTTTATTAAAATTAAATCCGGCGCTCTTGTTGTGACACCCTTTAGAACCAACACTATGAGTGAAGAAATAGTAAGAAAAAGGGGTTACGACATTGAAATATGTCCGCTCAAATGTACATGATAAGGATGAAATGAGCGACCGTCTATCACTAATGATTACCTGATGAAAAAAAAGTTAAATGAAAACAGACCCGTAATCATTATCTGAAAACTTCCTCAAGTTTCATGAAGTATTCTCGATGAACTGAAAAACTGCCGTGCAGCCGTTATGGCTGTAACCCAAATCCGGCGTCCGATTCTAAAATATTGTTGCAGCCCCGCTGCATTTAAAATAATATGATTATAATGGGCCAAGGCCTCATTTCCGTAAATCTACCCGCGCTGCTCTAATTGGCGTGTTGTCCGAGAATTTAGATAAGTACCAAGTGGGAATACCTAGCTTATCGAGGAAACAATTAAATTGAATTGGGAATTGTGTTTTCCCAAAATACGACACTTAAGGTAATGTGTTTATAACCTGTGTCGTTAAGGGTGCTGACGAAATATAATTTGTATGGGTTTCTTCAAGCTGTTTATTGGGTCATTTAGAGACACTAAAACGATTTGGAAAACCCAGAATCCCATTATAAGATTTCTAACCCAGGATACAACACGTGGACCAATCCAGGACCTTGGTCACCCCTTCCCCTGCCACTTCAAGATGCACGTCGGACTTGAAGATTGTAATGTAGTTTTCAGTCCAACATAAACCTTCGCGGCGACCATATCGCCTGTAACTATCGCCTTTAATATACAATTGCAACTCATTCAACTAGTTGAGTAATTTATTTATACGGTCCATCGAGTAAACGTGATAACATCACGATACCTTATTCCTCGCGACACACACACGCGCGTTGTCCATACGAATCATAGTTCCAACTATTACCGGATGCTGTCGCTAAGGTCGCTGGAAATTACAAAGATGAAATGTTCAAGAGTTTATCAACATGAACCGCAGTTGTTAAAAGCCGGGTTCAAAAAGTAATGGAGTCTGTATAATAAACGGTGCTCTCGACGGACCACGATAAACCCAAGAGTAAGCCGCCACAGCGGAGTATCGTGAATGTACCGCCAGAAAAAAGCCACGCCGGAGGCAATACAGGACTTCCACATCAAGCCTGATCTGCAGCACCATAAGGAGCTTAGAAGATGGATCAACACATTCTGATGACTCACCGCTCACACGCAATATTCGAGATACCGGGAATTCGCAGAGACGCACAGCGGAGTATCCTGAACGTGCCGCTGCAATAAAAGCACACCGGAGGTAACACAGGACTTCCACATCAATTCTCATCTCCTGCATCGCTACGAACACAGATTAAAAAAAACTACATCCAGGAGACTCGCCGCCCACCAGGAGCTTCAAGGACATCCCCGACATCTGGAAGCAAGGCCACCGACGTACACCCAAAGTAGAAACGATAAAGTAGGCCTTCCATTCAATTCCCTGTACATTTTTACATTTCTCCCGTATATTATGGTGGAAACCGTGTTATAGGAAACCGAAAAGGCTCTTCGCGTGTTGAATAAAATGCATATTTACATAACTAGTAGGCTTACAGCCGTAGAGAGGGACTTAGAGACCGAAGGAGGAGACAAGGGTCACCTGTTAAGTTTATTACAACCTATACATGCGTCCATCAAGCACTATCAAAAGCATGAAATGGAATCGTATGATCCAAGTTGCGCCAAACAGTTTGCAAATGCCCATATGTTGTTTAGTAAATATATGAAGTTACTAGATAAATTAAGGTTGCAGTTAAGTCAACAGAGTACGACAAGTGAATTGCTAAGTTATTCAGAACTTATGTTGCCATTACTTAACTTATCGTTATTTAGTGGCGATTATCGCGAGTGGTATACATTTAGAGACAGTTTTAATTCAGCAATAGGTAATTAACCAACATTAACTGATTACTGACATTAAAAATTGCAATATCTTGAATCGATACTAAGCGGTGATTCAACTACGACGATTCAATGTTTTGAACTTACTGATGCAAATTACGCAGTTGCATTAGAATTGTTACGCGAAAGCTTCGAAAATCCGAGACTTATCATCAGGAGTCATATTGAGGCCTTATATGATTTGGCGACAATTAAGGCTGGCTGCAGTAAACAATATCGTACCTTGATTAACACGCTGCCGCAACCCTTACGATCTTTTCAAACATTAAAACGCCCCGTGGACTACAAGGATCATCTAATAGCACATTTAGTGACATCCCGGCTTCCACAAAAAACGCGTATAGAATGGGAAAACAAATGTTCTCAAACTTCAATGCCAATATTTAACCAACTGAGGGAATTTATAACACAAAAGTGTCAGACCCTCGAATCAATCAAGGGTTTAAGTCATAAATCGTATATCTGCCCAAATTCATTTACACCTACCACAATAATTACCAACAATCGATCGTGTGTAATTTGTAATAGCTTTGGACATTTTATGCAGAATTGTAAAGGATTTAAACAATTGAGCCAGCGAAACGTTTAGAAATCGCAAAACAAGAACGAATCTGCGTAAATTGCTTACGTGGAGGCCATAGTAGTAGTATGGATTGTAAATCGCCTCACCTATATAAATAATGTAATAAGAGCCATCATCCATTGTGGCACTTCAAAAACACTCCACCATCCACATCGACTAGCCTTAATATTAATATTAGTGATCTGTCACAAAATTAGGTTTTTTAGCCACATGCCTAATCAATAGTTACATAAGACGTGAATGTAATTCCTCACAATGTAAGGGCTGTCCTAGATCCCGGGTCCAAAGCTAACTTAATTACGGAACAGGCTGCCAAAAAATCTTAATTTTATAGTTAATGCGATACATTTAGAGATAATTAGAGTGGGATTGTCACAATTAAATTCTAATATATACGTGGTAGCAAACCTATGGTGGTAGCAAATCAAATTGGCCCAAATTCAAGAGTACATTAGCGTTATTCGTTTTAAAGAAAATTACAATTCAAGTACCCTCCCATACAATATAGATTCAAATTTAATTAAGATACGCAGTGATATAAACCTCGCGGTTCCCGCCTTTTACAAACCATGTTTTAATAGGCGTGGAAATAGCATATCGCGTGTTAGGCTTCGAGGGCGAATTTATTCAAAATTCTAATCTAATGATTCAAAACACAGAATTCTTTTGGATCGTGACTGGACGTGTGCCAGGGATCATAAGTACACGACCGTATGCAATACAGTAACACCAAGTCAATTAAAATCAAATATAAAGAGTTTGGGAAGTCGAAAAGCATGATACCGATAAACACGCGAAATCTATTGAAGAGCGCGAGTGTGTAAGAACCTGACCGGTATTTAATATTAAATTATATAATTAAACATATAAAACAAAAGGGCATAGGTAACGTTGCATGATAAGGTGGGAAATTTACGCGTACATAGTTCGCGCTGCGCAAATAAAAATTATGCTGACTTCTTAATTTTAGGCAAATTTATCGTTTTAGGCACACGATCAAAATGATGACACAGAAATCTCTTTACTCTTTAATGTTGCTCTTCCATTCAAGGAAAACTATATCTAACTACTGCTATATATTGTGATGATATTTTTAGGTCATTATTATTATTATTATTAGGGTATTTAACTTAATTAGGCTAGTTCGATAGTTATGTATCAGGAGAAACACAAACAATTAAAATTAATAATTGGTCAGACTAGTCGAAAGTGAAGTGCGTGAGGTCCACTAGTGACAGGGAGGAAACAAGATCGATGTTGCTTCAGTGGTGATGACGCGACGAACAATCAAAGATCGCAGGGAGTTATTAAGTAGGCAAGGAAAGGAGAAAAGAAGAAGTCGCGTCAGGGCATTTAACATCCGAGAGCGGCAGAGTCGAGCGACAAACGGCGTTCTTCGATCGGGCCGAGCGAGGAAGTTGACCAGAACGGTGGACACTCAATGACACAGAAGAAATTGAAGGAGATTCATCGGATTTGGAAGGTACGGGAAGCAGTATTCACGAAGAAGGAGACTGACGCGGAGCAGTAAAGCAGAGCTGATTGAAATCGGCAAGACGGCGATACGCGTACACACGAAAAGCGTGATACGTTCGACAGAGGAGAAGGATCTGGAAGATTCTTCCTACAAAAGAGAGAATTGAGGTAGATCGTAAAACTAAATTAGCCAGAATTAATTGTTTGTGTTGCTAGATAGGGTTAAAATAGGTTGTAAAATTTCGTTTATTGATTTTGGTAGATGGCAATTATTATTGTTGACACGTTTTATAGTTACTAGATTTTGTCGATTGATTTATATTATTTATTAAGGAATTAAATTAGAATTACCAAACCAAATTGTTCGTTCGAGCAAAATTATTTAACAATTCACACCCCTGATCCCATCGTGAACCCTGAGAAAAGAGAATAACGTAAGTACGATTACGTAATATACATATAAATAATAGCACCGAAAATAACTACACAATACGTATACAGGGTGTATCAGCCAAATGGAATAAATTCAATAATAAATAAATGAGGGCGTGTTCGAAAAAACGCTCGGACACGTCGATTGTTATTTTTAGTTGCGCATGTTTTCCAACAAAAACTTTTTATACAGGGTGTGTCATGTGACCGTGGCCAATACCAACTTTCTTATTTAAAATGCAACACCTGGTATATTATTCAATTTTTGGATTCTTCAGAAAATTCTAGACATATTTCATGTACAATGTCCTATACCTATCTTCAACTGTTTCGGAAATATTAAGTGTTTTCAGATTTATTGCAAAAATTAACATTAAAAAAAGAAAATTATTTGATTACAGAAATTCGCTACAACACATTCAATAATTATTTCCCATTTAGGTCTTGATAATGAGAAAGTAAGCAAAAACCATTTCAGCGTTCCTTTTTACCTTTTTACGGATATGAAATAAACAAAAGCTATAAATACTTTTGTTTACTTTTGTTTAAAACGCCTGGCCTTAGGAAATTGTTGTCTGCCTGCATGACAGTTTAGTTGTCAGTGTTATAGTCGTTTGAATTTCGTTAACTGCATATCAGAAAAATGGTTAATTTAACAGAAATGCACAAAATTACAATTCTACAGATAATTGGTTATGGAGATATCACACGGACACAAATGGAAGTTGATCGCTTATTTCATGAAAAATTTCCAAATTTGCCGCCTATATCCCAAGGGACAATTAGTAAAATAGAAAAGCAGTTTCGTGAGCTTGGACATGTAAGGCAGATAAAAAAAGCAGGCTGCCAATGCAATAAGTGATGATACCAAATTGGATATTATGCTTGAGTTTGTGGAAAACCCACATACTTCTAGTCGACAAGCAGCCACAATGTTCAATGTTAGCCATTCATCGATTTTTCGAACATTAGAAGAAACTAAAATGCATGCCTATAAAATTATACCAACTCAGGAGCTCATGGAAGACGATTTTGATAGGAGAACGTATTTTTGTGAACAAATGATGGCAATGTTAGATAACAATGTGATCCAATTAGAACATGTTTTGTTTTCTGATGAGTGCACCTTTACACTTCACGGTCATGCTAATCGTCAAAATTGCCGCTATTGGTTGACCGAAAATCCTCACTGGATGAGAAAAGAACATACGCAATACCCTGTAAAGGTTAATGTTTGGGCAGGAATTGTTGGAGAACATATCATAGGTCCCTTTTTCATTGATGGCAATTTAAATGGTGATAATTATTTAGCACTACTCCAAAATAATGTTGTGCCAACTTTGACAAATTTATATCCTGATCCAGCAAACCCACAAGTTCCGGCGAATATGATATGGTTTCAGCAAGATGGAGCACCGCCCCATTACCAAATCAATGTCCGAAACTACCTCAACCGAATATTTCCAAATCGGTGGATAGGGAAGCGAGGATCGATGGAATGGCCAGCACGATCCCCTGATCTGACGTCATTAGACTTCTTCTTATGGGGATATTGTCACCCTCTAAATTGTTTTTCGGGTTCCCTCTCTAAATTACCCTGCGCTCTTTTATCGCACCTACCTTTTTGCTTTGTTATTAATGGGGAATCCAACCCCTTTGGGTAAAACCTACGCCCACCTCGGCCCTGGCTCGCTGCAGTGGAGAATGGGGTGTCGGTCCACTATATCCGAAAAGTTTGAGGGTGGCTCCACTGGGTTTACTTAACGAGGTGAAGGGGAAGGATTCCGGGGAAAGTACGAAACCCAGAAAGCGTTGCTTGGCAAAAAGGTGGTTTATTTACCTTAACAGTAATCACACAAAATAAAAGTATAAACACAAAGAAAAAGAAAAGGGGGCAACATGAAACGCTTACACAAAAAATCTGGGGGACGCTACGACTAGGCCGCCCACGCGGTACAAGGCGGTCAACTCTTCGCGAACGACGTAGTGCACTAAGTCCCTCGCTTCCGCTACTTGTGTTCGCCGCCGCGGTAGGGTAGCGAAACCTTACAACCAAATAATAATACGTAAATAGATGGGCGGGAAGGTGGGGGACAAGGCGGTGGGGGACAAGGGGGACAAGACGCAAGGGGACACACAGAAGTCAAAGAAACACAAACAACAGATTGATCGCGCGCTCTCGGGCGCGGTCGGTCCGCGTCACGAAGTCGTGGTGGCCGCTTCCTGCCCGTCCGTCGTTCGAATGCGTGGCCATGGGGGGGGGGGGGGGATGTACGCCTCGTGGTCGTACGCCTAGGAGTCGCACGAGTATCGGCCTTATACGCCGTGGCCTGCCGCCTCTAGGTGTTATCGGGTGCCTGAGGGCTACCCGGGTTACCTATAAAGGTGGGGCGTTAATACCACCCGAAAGAGAAGGGAGTTTAGGGAATGACTCACCCACGAGATGTGCTGTGGGTGTACGTAGGTGGAGCTGAACGCTTTATTCGGGCACTGGGCCGCTCTCCGGTTGCTCACACAGAATCACCGGAGGTTTAGGGTCGATGGGTGGGCTCTTTTGGTCCTGAATTCCAGATGCCTCGTCACAACCGAGCACTATCAGAGCCACTCGACCCGCGTTATACTTAGCTACTGCCCGAAAATCAGCGACGATCGACGCGCGTAGTTAGGCAAAGGGGAGGGGGTGTCTGACGCTTTATTGTAACGGTGTTTTCTGGAAAACTACACGTTACAAACTCCACCCTTTCCTAAAAAAAACAAAAGAAAGATCGCCCTAGATTTTCGGTTCGCGGCCCTAATCGTCATTACCTAACTCGGAAGGAAGAAAAGAGAGAAGAAGGTCAGACAGTACGCCACTGCTGATAAGAAGGAAATAACGAGACTGAAAATAGACATTTCAAAGCTTAACCTAACCTATAGCTAACCTAACTACCCCAAAAAAAAAAAAAAAAAAATAAGAGTATAGGATAGTGTAGAAAAGCAGAAGTAAACCCAACCCAAAAATAAAACTTATAATTCTAATAAAAAGTGGTCAATGACTACTGCCACTTTTTCCTGATCGCGCTCTCATATCTCAATAATTCGGGGGTTCGCTATCATCGTCATCATAATTAGGACCAGGCTTAAAGTCCTTAGTATGCCAACAGCCGAGTAATCTTCCGTCATCTGGATGTTTTAACTGATACGTCCAGGGGGATAAACGTTTGTGGATTACAAACGGGCCGATAAATTTCGGGCCAAATTTCGCCGCATAATATTTGGAAGCATTGGAAACGCAAAGTTTCTGCGCCAGACCATCTCATTTGGCAAATACTCTATTGGCCGCCTCCGCAAATCATACGTACGCTTCTGTTGCGTGGCTGCCTTACGTAATCGTAGGGCTACGTCTTCGTACACTCGCGTTAAATGTCCCGCGTGTGCAACGTAGTCATTCACGTTCTGCGTGGCCGGGTCCTGATGCATGAGTGCTGTCTCATCACCGGTCAGTGACATTTCCCTCCCGAAATTGATAAAGTTGGGAGTCAGTTGCGTAACCTCATGACGGGAGGTTCGAATACAACATGTCACTTTCGGAAGATAGGCATCCCAATCTCGCTGTTTATCCGAAATATAAGCCGTCAACATGGTTTTGATCACCCGGTTGACGCGTTCTGTCGGATTTGCCTGGGGGTGGTAATTAGCCGTATACGACGTTTTAAACGCGTAACGCTCCGCCAGGCGCCTGAACTCGCGACTACGGAACTGTACGCCATTGTCGCAGATCACCGCCTCGGGCGCTCCGAATAATAAAATAACGTGGTCCTCTATATTCTTAACTACGGCAGCCGCGGTCGCGCTCCATAGGGGAAACGTCAAACAAAATTTGCTAAAAGTATCGACTACGACAAGAATATAGGCGAAGCCACCCTTTGACCGGGGTAAGGGTCCGATAAGATCGGTGGAGATTGTCTGCCAAGGGCGAGTGCTGGCTACGCGTTTGACCATGAAACCCGCAGGTCTCCGCTGCTCGGGCTTAGTTACCGCGCAGACCTTACACCGCTTGATGAATTTTACCACGTCGACCCGCATCCTTGGCCAATAAAAGGTTTGAAGCATCCGGTTATACGTTTTGTATACACCGGTGTGGCCGGATGTAGGCACCGCATGGGCCTTCTCAAGTACGACCAAGCGCTCGTCCCTGGGTACGACAAGCTTCCACTGCTCGTTCCCTGCGAGTAATTCGGGATACGGGTGCTGTACGTGCTTGAACAATTTACCATCGGTGACCCGCCACCGCTCAAAAGTTTGGCTACCATCCGCGTGTACCATTTGTCTGCTGCTTGCGCTTCTACTGACGCAATCAGCGGTACCCCGCGCGATAAACCATCGGCAACTACGTGGTCCTTACCCTTCCGGTGTTTGACTGTGAAATCATACTGTTGAAGCCTCACCGCCCATCGCGCCAAGCGACCGGTGGGGTCCTTCAAATTGTTTAGCCATACTAATGAGTAGTGATCAGTGATCACTGTAAACCGCGAACCCTCCAAATAAGGGCGGAGCTTCTCATTCGCCCACAACACCGCTAAGCACTCACGTTCGGTGGTGCTGAAATTTTGCTCGGTGCGTGATAGCGAGCGGCTCAGGTAGCAAATCACTTGCTCACCGTCAGCCTGCTCCTGTGTGAGAACTGCGTCAATGCCAAACTGAGACGCATCAGTTTGCACAGTAAAAGGGAGAGAAAAATCCGGGCACGTCAAAATCGGGGCAGATACGAGGTGCTGTTTGATTGAATTGAAAGCACCCTCGCACTCCTCAGTCCATTTAAAAATTCGCCCTTTCTTTAATAAATTCGTCAAGGGCACCGTTATTTCAGAAAAGTTAGGGACAAAGCGGCGGTACCAGGACGCCATGCCGATAATACGGCGTACGTCGGTTACGTGTGTGGGCGTAGGGATACTTAATATCGCCGCCACCTTGTCAGGGTCAACCTGCAGTCTGTTGCAGTTGACAACATATCCCAGAAATTTTAATTCTGATCGACAGAATAAACATTTTTCGCGATTTAGGGTGAGGCCCGCGTCACGAAGTCGCTTCAGCACTTCGCTCAGGACTCGCGTATGATCCTGGAAGTCTTGCGTAACGATTACCACATCGTCGAGATACACAAAGACATGTGGCTCTAGATCAGCTCCAATGACTCGATCTATAAAGCGTTGCCAAGTTGCTGGCGAGTTATGTAACCCAAAGGGCATCCGGGTGAATTGGAATAAACCGCGTCTAGGTACAGTAAACGCCGTGTATTGCTTCGACTGCGCCGCTAGAGGTATTTGCCAGTACGCGGATTTGATATCTAATGACGTCAGATATCTCGCATCCCTTAATTTGTCTAGGGTATCGGTCACGTAGGGAAGGGGGTATGCGTCTTTGTCAGAAACTTTGTTTAACTGCCGGAAGTCGACACAGAATCTGAATGATTCGTCCTTTTTCCGTACAAGTACAATGGGTGACGACCACGCGCTTTTCGAGGGCTCCACTACACCCTTTTCTAGCATTTCGTCTAGTTCTTGGTCAATGTGCCTTTGCATCACCGGTGACACTGGGTAATATCGTTGCTTAATGGGGGGTGACGTAGTCGTGATCACGTGCTCGACTGACTGTGTGCGACCCAGCCCTTTACCCATGCAATTAAAATTATCGTCAAGTACGCCATTTAATTGTGACAGTTGGTCGCAACTTAAACATTGAAAAGGCTGAATGGCTGACACGTCGACCGCTGTCTCGCCTGTTACCGCGAATTTCCACGAATTACTGCGGAGGTCGGGCACTATTCCCATGGCTGTCCAAAAATGTATCCCTAAAATTAATGGGTGGCTAATGGCCGGGACCACTAAGGCCTCAATTACTGTTACCTTGCCCTGCAAGCAAAATGGTAGGGAAAACGTCCCAATACTTTCACACGATTGGCCGTTGGCAACTCTACAGGTGGTCGCCCTTCCCGTGGGTGACAACCTAAGTTCCTTAAGGATCTCCCAGCCTTTCTATCCGATTATGGTGCGCGTAGCTCCAGAATCAAGTAATCCTAACAGTGAATAACCAAAAATACTGACTTCTAAATATGGGCGCTCATCGCCTCGCGCGCTCGCTAGAATAAAATCTAATAAAATCGCATTGCGGGTCGGGGCGGCGTCCTCCACTAAACGACCCTTTAGTGGTGCCGTCTTCCGTTTCCCGACAGGACTGTACATGTCCTGTCGGTAACGCCTCGTTTTCCACATCTGGAACAGTGCGTGGGTGTACCGTCACGTACACAATCACGCGCAAACTGTCCAGGCTTTCGACACGTATAACAAACTCGGGCGTTTGAACTACCAGCGCTCGTGGATGCTTCATCGCTCCCATCTATGTATGCGAGATCCGGTTCAAGGGCGTGAACACGCTGCCGGGGTGGGGTGAATTTTTCCAGTACAGCTCGTTTTTCATCTAACCGCCGGCCCAACCGAATTAATTCCGTAATCGATGGTACTTCGTGAAGCGCCAACTGTTATTGATAGTACGGTGCCATATTACGCAACAGCATACGTAATCGCGAAGGCTCCGCCACCTTTACGCTGAGCCGATTATATAGGCTGTTAACGCAAGCCACGAATAAACCCATGGTTTCGCGAGGCCCTTGCGTACGCTTTTTTATCTCCTCAAATAATTCTTCATCATAACTCGGGTTAAGGAATTCCTCTCGCAATTTAATTACTAGCCCTGTCCAGTCAGTGACTTCCGATCGTATCGCGCGGAACCAGATCAGTGCTTTGCCCGCGAATAAATCAATGGCCGAATTAAACAACAGTGTGGGCGAAACGTTACGCGCCACTCTTAATTCCGCAACTCGCTCAAGGCATTCCTTGAGCTCAAGGCATGCTCAAGGCATTCCATGCTCAAGGCATTCCACTGATGGAAATGTCTCACGGTTCGCCAGTGAACTGCAAGTTCCACTGGTTCACGGGGACTGGCCGTACCCGTTCAACAATAGATAGCCGCCGCGCGGGGGTGGAAGTAGTAAAGAACTCATCGCTCTCATCACCGCTGGACTGCGAGTCTACCGCAACCTCTAATACGGTCGTATCAAGCAGACCGCTCGCCTGACGCGAGTGTTCCCGGCCGGCGATGCGTGCTTTGGATCTCAAATCGGTGGTATGCGCAAGAAAAGCCAACAACAAATGAGACCTGTTTTTGTGCTCTTCCACGCTGTCTGGCTTGCTTCGCTTGACGCGCGCGATTGCCACAGTCAGCTGTGTGGATATTTTCGAATACGCACCGCTCGTGCGGAGCTCAGTAAAATTATTTACGGTAGCCGATAGCTCCGTGAGCTTCGTTTGCAGAGCCGCCGCGTCTGTTTCAAACGCAACGCTGTAGGGCGGGTATTGCTGTGGGTGGCCTGCCTTCTCTAACCGTAGAAGGGCTCGAAGGACCTTGCGCATCGTATCAACTGTGCCAGTTTCGGTGGCTCCGCGCCACGCTAATTCATAGATTAGCTCCTCCTGACTGAGGCTATTGACCTCCGTGCGTTCGTCCATAGTAAACGCGTGCCAGCTGGGGCCACAAAAAAGGAAGATAGGAATTCTATACGACGCTCACAAAGCTTCGCGCTCGGGCTAAAGAAATGACTCGAGTTTATCGCAATTCCGGGCGCCTTGTGCGAGCCGAACTATATTTGTACGTTCCACCGTTTCAAGTTAAACTAATGAGTGACCCGCGTTGATTACTGTTTTGATTACTGTTACCGGGATGGTGCAATGTAAGAGGGCAGAGAGTAAGAGAAGAGATTGAGCGAGAGAACCAAAAATAAAACTACACTACTTGACCGCGCGCCCTTTTGAAGAAAGGGTTGGCCCTTTTTAGCCTATAGGCCCCACGTTGGGCTCCAAAATCTCTAAATTACCCTGCGCTCTTTTATCGCACCTACCTTTTTGCTTTGTTATTAATGGGGAATCCAACCCCTTTGGGTAAAACCTACGCCCACCTCGGCCCTGGCTCGCTGCAGTGGAGAATGGCGTGTCGGTCCACTATATCCGAAAAGTTTGAGGGTGGCTCCACTGGGTTTACTTAACAAGGTGAAGGGGAAGGATTCCGGGGAAAGTACGAAACCCAGAAAGCGTTGCTTGGCAAAACGGTGGTTTATTTACCTTAACAGTAATCACACAAAATAAAAGTATAAACACAAAGAAAAAGAAAAGGGGGCAACATGAAATGCTTACACAAAAAATGGGGGGGACGCTACGACTGGGCCGCCCACGCGCTACAAGGCGGTCAACTCTTCGCGAACGACGTAGTGCACTAAGTCTCTCGCTTCCGCTACTTGTGTTCGCCGCCGCGGTAGGGTAGCGAACCCTTACAACCAAATAATAATGCGTAAATAGACGGGGTGGAAGGGGGGGGGGGGGACAAGACGCAAGGGGACACACAGAAGTCAAAGAAACACAAACAACAGATTGATCGCGCGCTCTCGGGCGCGGTCGGTCCGCGTCACGAAGTCGTGGTGGCCGCTTCCTGCCCGTCCGTCGTTCGAATGCGGGGTGGGGGGGGATGTACGACTCGTGGTCGTACGCCTAGGAGTCGCACGAGTATCAACCTGATACGCCGTGGCCTGCCGCCTCTAGGTGTTATCGGGTGCCTGAGGGCTACCCGGGTTACCTATAAAGGTGGGGCGTTAATACCACCCGAAAGAGAAGGGAGTTTAGGGAATGACTCACCCACGAGATGTGCTGTGGGTGTACGTAGGTGGAGCTGAACGCTTTATTCGGGCACTGGGCCGCTCTCCGGTTGCTCACACAGAATCACCGGAGGTTTAGGGTCGATGGGTGGGCTCTTTTGGTCCTGAATTCCAGATGCCTCGTCACAACCGAGCACTATCAGAGCCACTCGACCCGCGTTATACTTAGCTACTGCCCGAAAATCCGCGACGATCGACGCGCGTAGTTAGGCAAAGGGGAGGGGGTGCCTGACGCTTTATTGTAACGGTGTTTTCTGGAAAACTACACGTTACAATATGTCAAAAGTATTGTATACAAAACTAAACCCCTCGACTTAGCTGACTTAAGAAGACGAAGAATGCTTGCGATTAGATCGGTCACGCCTGAGATGTTGAGTAACGTTAGAAGAAATTTCTATTTAAGATTAGGATGTTGCCAAGACGTTCACGGCGAGCATTTTGAACATCTCCTCCATTGTTTTTTTTTTTTTTTTGTTTTTTTACATTATCAAGAAATAAACAGTATTACTTATTAGTTTTTGAGTGTGTTGTAAAGAATTTCTGTAATCAAATAATTTTCTTTTTTTAATGTAAATTTTTGCAATAAATCTGAAAACACTTAATATTTCCGAAACAGTTGAAGATAGGTATAGGACATTGTACATGAAATATGCCTAGAATTTTCTGAAGAATCCAAAAATTGAATAAAATACCAGGTGTTGCATTTAAAATAAGAAAGTTGGTATTGGCCACGGTCACAATGACACACCCTGTATAAAAAGTTTTTATTGAGAAAAATGCGCAACTAAAAATAACAATCGACGTGTCCGAGCGTTTTTTCGAACACGCCCCCATTTATTTATTGTCGAATTTATTCCATTTGGCTGATACACAGTGTATATATATACCGGGCTTTTTTTTTATTTACTACACATATCATTGACAATGTATGTTTATATCAAAACGGCAGGTACGTACTTAAAAAAAACATGCCTTGTAGTATACTTCGACAGTGAATCATTTTTTTTTTAAATTTCTAACGAAAGAGCAAATGCCGAGTCATATCTTCACAATACCGGAGCAAGCTCAAAATATATTTGTTTGCAACAAAAACTGAAAATTATATTTATCGATTTCTTCTCACATTTTGGCCACATTTTTCAGTATTTATTGAATTATGTTTTTGTTACTGATCGTCCTGAGTGATATTAAATTTGGTTCGGACGTGCGATCAGACTTGTCGAAGCCACGGGCCTCTTCGACTGGCCGGCCAAGTTTTACTCGTTTTCCGTGCGATTGTTTCAATATTAAGTGTCCCAGCGAGCGGTGGCGTCGGCGGTGGCGGGTCATGGGGGAGCGGCGGATCGCCCCCACGGCCCCCGCCCGCGTTCCTATCCATTCTTTATGTAGGTGCGGCGGGTCTGACGGGACGGATGACGGTCTAAATGAGCCGACACGGGCCCGAAATGGTTTTTCGATGCTCCGGTGTGATTTGTTTGGCCACCCGACAGGCCGTCCATCCGTCCGTCACACGCCGGACCACAGCCAACTGCCAACTACTTTTTACACTCCCGCCTGTCACTCCGGGGTTGCTCCCGAGAACTGAAACCCGCCCGAAATAAAGAAATCTGCGTGCATTTTTCATGTGCCGCCTCCGCCGCTGCCGCCGCACAGTGGTCCAGATTCAAATTTTAGGTGGACAAAAATCTATAAACCACGAAATCAACCCAAAATATTTGTTAGATAATGAGAAAAATACTGAAAAAAATCTTACCACTAAGGGGTGATTTTTAGGGGGGGGGGGGAGAAATATATTTTCTCCAAAAATTCTGAAGCAATAATTTAAAAAATCCCAGCACTAAGGGGTGGTTTTTATGAAGGGATGAAAACATGTTATTTTTTCAAAAACTCCGGAAGTGCTACTGGTATAAAAGTTAAGCGTGTACGCCCACGCAACTGAGTGAAGACCCTCAAAATCCGTGAAAATCAGTAGTTTACGTTACTCCAAAGTTTTGCCGCATGCGCATACACTATATTATTAGTATAAATTATAACTATTTATTACGTAAAATAAAGAAATATATGTCATTTAATGTTAATTTTATTTTAACAAAGATACAACATATTTTGATAAAGTAGACAATCTCCTTTTTGGAAGAGGTCTTAGGCTACTGACAATAGGATCCGACGAAATTAACAAAACGTGAATTAAATCTTCATTAGTTTTTATTCTGGACTTTTTTCGCGTATTATGTCTTCTGAATGTTCTACATTCTTTGTGCCTGGATTCAAGAGCTTCTTCACTTAATATTCATTTACTATGCCTAAATCAATCAACTCAAGAAAAGATCCCAAACGATCACCAATCAAATACAAATGTATATAGTTATGTGGAGCAAATAAATTTTCTTGTGGATTTGGTTTTGACCAGAAATAGTATGTCTGCCATTTCAGCACGCTAAATTTCTTAAAGACAACATAAATAGAAATATGTTGCTAATAGAATTACAACGATATTAATTTCTCTGAAGAAACTGTCCACACCCATTACAATGACTAACTTTAATATGTCTAGAGATCACCCACTGCCGGCTTATTTCGTAATTGTTTTCAGCTGCGAAGATTGTCAAAATTTCAAAAATTAGGTAATTGGCAGTCATTGGAACTACCGCGGTAGAAGTACCGCGGTACTCTACCGCGGTACTTTTTTGACTACCGATTACCGTACCGCGGTACTTTTAAAAAAAAGTACCGACTACCGTACCGCGGTACTTTTTTTCTCAAAAACTACCGCAAATGTTCGGTACGGTAGCGGTAGTTTTTTTCCAAATGTTTTCGTTTTCGAAGATATTTCTCAGGAAAACAATGTGATTATCTTATGCAGATAGATACCTAGAATCCCAAAGTGCAATAAATGTCTTAATAAGGGTTGGGGTTATTTTTCAATAACAGGATTAGAAGGGGTCGTAAATTAATCTAAAATACCACCGTAATTACACAAAAGTACGGTACCCGTACAAGTTTTTACCTTTGTAGTGCGCCCGTCTTTTTAATTTGAAGGAAAATGCGTCATGGTTACTTTATTACTTCATTGAGGCGGTTTGTAGCATTTACGTCGATTCCGGTCGGCCGGCTAACGAAAGATCGCCGAACAGGTAGTAACTTAATGGTTTTACAATGCATAAAGGGTAATTTTAAATGATTGTGGATTTGTCATGATACGTGTACTCCCATAAAATTCTTCCACCGCTTTTCGCCACAGTTGGCCAGTAAATCATTATGAATTATTTGGTTCACTGCAGTATCATCTGTCTCGGCAGAGTGTTAGAAGATAAAAATTGAGTAGTTCTACTGTGTATATTATATTAAATTTATAATGGAGCCGAAGATCAGCGAAGAAGTATCCACCAGTTTACCATCGCCAGCATATAACGATTATTTTCAGCGGTTTAACCATAAAATAAATTTGTATTACCCCAAATTGGCCCTATTTTTAGCTGGGACACCCCTGTATAGGTACCTATGTATATTTATTGTGATATTTGTTACAGTAAAAACATGCCCCTTACAAAAAAAAAAGTAAATACGAAGATCGAATGTTGCAAAAAACGTCCCAATGATATAGTTAAGATAAAATAGATTAAGAGATAAAATTAATCAAAAGAAATGACAAAAAAATAGAACGAAAACTACCGCGAAACTACCGCTACCGATTTCGCGGTAACCGACTACCGCTACCGCGGTACTTTTTCACAAATGTACCGAATACCGTACCGCGGTACTTTTATAGGGAAGTAACGCTACCGCTACCGCGGTAGTTTTCTGGACTACCGCTCCAATCACTGGTATTTGGTTTAAACATGCATACACCAATAGTAGTAATAATAATAATAATAATCCCTATTGCAAATGCAACTTTAATTTTGTTTTCGACTTTTTTCATAGAACACATGATTATTTTTAATTGGGTGATTCGAAGGGGGAACCATAATGGCGTAGGTAGTGTTGACCCACCGCCACCTCCATCTAAAAATTTAAATAGTATCCCCCTACTTCTGAGAAACCGTTGGAAAATGCTTTCTAGTAATTATTAATACAATATGATTTGGTGACCTAGCTTTGGAATTAAGTGCAAATAAAGTGCAAGAGTGTTCAATTATTACATTCAAATAACATAATAAAGTAAATGTTGGAAATGGTTTCCATTGCTTTCTGAATAAAAATATATCCTGCTTTCAAACTCCTCGCGGACTTATTGAAGGTTTGTCTAGTAATAACTTGACATTATTGTGAAAATTGTCGAAATAAACATGCAATCATTTAGCCACTATTATGCAAATTTGTTTCGTGAAGACGAAAGCTGTTGATAAAAGTTGAACGTTTAGCTATACCGATCAATCATCATCGGCCAATGATCCAAACTGATCAACATTGTATTTTAACTTCCCTATCGAAATTCAGGATTCACACAGAACCAGAACAACAACAATATATTATTCATGACTTTGGCAAAATACGTTAAAGTAAAAAATGTACTTACCTCACTGTAATTAAGACCAATTAGTATTAGTCAAGTATTTTAAATATTTATGATACAATAAAATCAATACTGAATTAACTTTTTCAGAACCGAGAAATTCATATAAATAAATTATAGCTGACCACGGCGGCATTTGTGCGAGTTATGAATTACATAAAACTAATAGATCAGCCAAAGTTTCTCACAGATGACTGACTGAAGTCAGGAATTTTGATTGATGATTTTTTCGGTCTGGTAGAGGAACTGGACTTTGATTTTATTGACGACAATTTAAATGTGAACGTTAAGTGCTCAAAATTGGTTGAAATGTGCAGTTCAATATGGAGAGAGCCTTTCCGGAAGGCGCATTTCGATTCAAGTTTCACAAGGAAGCAGTTAAATGGTTCAATAATGACCTACGAATATCACGAAACCTTAGAACTACTAAAAGAACTTCACCGTCGTATCTGATATTGCGACTAAATAGCTTTCGCAGGGAGTACCAGGGGCCTGTAACACAAGCACTACAAGTCCAATAAGTGTAGATAAAAAACCTACACTTGACATTATTCCGTAACACAAACTATGTAAGTACAACTTGTAGGTACAGGTGCCGTACTTGCAGTGACGGTAAGTTTCCTACACTTGTAGTCGCTTTCTGTAACACAATATTTACACTTGTAGCGTTGTGTTACGAAATTTACTACAGTTGTAGGGTATTCTCTACATATCTTGAAACCTGACTAGTGAGTAATTCATTGACTGTAAGGGTGTAAACACGTATGTCCGCTTGTTGTCAATATGTTGTCAAGTGACTCAGAAACCGATATTGAGGATGATCCTACTGAATATCGTTTTCGGAAAGAACACATTTAAATTTTTTGTCCGCTGCAGAGTTTATTGAGAGATTTAGGTCACCTTTATTTGTGTTCGGGTCGCATTCCCATAATATGCACTTGAAACTTTTTTACGTGAATCTTTTTAAAATTATTCCAATAAAATAAATTAATATCAATCAATTTACTTCAATTTATATTTAATTATTACATTATATAAATTATAGATATGGTAATCTCTCACACTTTCCTCCCCAATTTCCTCTTTTATGCAATATACACGAACATAATCGACATAATTTTTAAAGCGACGATTGATTATTTATTTTATCCTAGAGCGGCTTAAATCCGAGAGCTGTGCGACTTGTAACCACTGATTACAAGTCAAGGAACTTGTAGCTACAAGTCGAGCAAAAAACGCTCGTTCCTACACTGTTCCTACACTTGTAGGAAGTTTTGTTGTGTTACAGAATTTATTACAACTTGTAGCTACAGGCGAATTGCCTGTAGCATGTAGACTTGTAACAAGTGTAGTGTTTGTGCAGGATTCACTAAAGTAGGCTAAATTAGATGCAAATGGGAAATTCATATGGCGATCGTCAAATACACCGAGGGCATTGTGGAGTGTAATAAACCCGGCTCGAAAGAAACACGGCAAATAAAAGTGTAGTGATATAGATTCAACGACCTTCAATGGCTACTTTATACATCCTGCATCCAGGATTACTACTGACAGCCGGTCTCCGCTCTCCGAAGTAAGAATCTCCGAAGTATTAGGACTCCGCTGTCCTACTTTGACATTAGTGTGTGCGGGAATTTTTCGCATTTAAAGATGTTTCCTAGCTCGAGGTGAGGAATGTAATCGGTGGTTTCAGGGAACCTGGAAACCGGGACATCTATGGTCTGAGTGTCGGACTTGTCAAGTGTATTCAAAACATTATAATCAAGCCCATTACAAAATTGTTTAATCTATGTGTAGTGAACAGTGGGTTTCCTGATTGTCTAAAAAGCGCAAAAATTGTACCTATCCATAAAAGCGGTGATATCAATGATTGTAACAATTACAGACCCATTGCTTTGTTGCCCATCATATCAAAGATATTTGAAACGCTAATATTCAACCAGCTGTATTTGTACTTTGAGGCACATATTATTGTTTTGTAAGAACCAGTAGGGCTTTAGGAAGGGCAAGTCCACAACTGATGCAATTTTGAGTTTCCTCAACCAATGCACATTGCAGTGTTATGATGACGGTGGATATTTTTTGGCGGTATTTCAAGCAATGCAGCTCTAGAGAGAGAAAAATAAAGGTTCCTAGCGAATAGACTTAACCTGAATGAAAGTAAATCGGTGCAAGTACTTTTTACTTTAAGGGAAAATGATGCACATGATAATATTACCTTGCCCTCGCGTGCAAAGTTTTTGGGTACATATGTTGATGATGGGTTGAGAGTGCACGAAGAGAAACTTGACGTGGTGCTATTGACTACTATTTTTCTTCTAAGGAACTTGTCAGGCACCATTCCAAGATCCGTGCTACGAACATCATATTTTGCCGTTTTTCAATTCACACATTACACATTACGTACGGATTGTTGGCATGAGGTCACTCCAGTGCTCGCTATCGAGTGATCACCCTCCAAAGATGGACCTTAAGAATCATGGCCGGTCATCGGTATAGGGAAGACTGCCGCAGTGCTTTCGCCGAGTGTCGAGTGCTAACGCGGCCCTGCCTTTTCATACTTGAGTGCCTGATGCATGTTTATAAAAATTGGAATGACTATAGATCATGTTCTGACGTCCATGAATACGGTACCAGGGAGCTGAATCACGCTACGCTCCGAGCAATAGATTCAACTGGGCACAGAGCGGGACCAGATACTACGCCCCCAAATTTTACAATGTATTACCAGCTTATTAACCACCTTAAAACCTAAAGCTTTTAAACAATGAATGAAAAGTCTTTTAATTACCAAAGCGTACTTCTCTTGGGAAGAGTACCAACTAAACGTTTGCAATGATCTGATATGTGTGTGATGCTGCACTGTGCGAGCTGCTGCATCGGGTGTTCCCCCAAATTCAAATCTAAATGTTTGTTGTACTTGGACTATTTTATGGTTTTGTTATATGTAATTTTATTATTTACTACTATGTATTATTTTAACTATTTTGACTCGTGTAACCTTTTTCTGCACTAGCACATAATAAAATATTATAGTGTAAAATATTATTATATTATTAAATAGTCAACGTTCGTCAGCAGATATTTCTTCTCAAAATATTGTATTTTCTTTTGTTATAAATGGCCCAACTAGGTCTAAGTTTATGGGTTTATCCATAATTACCAGGGGTAATATAACTAGTGGTGTTCTCATTATCGATAATGATTTTTTAAATACAACGAATTTCAACCCCAACGATAAAAATGCACCGAGCCCGAAGGGTGAGGTCCATTTTCAAAGATTGGGGTTGAAATAAGTTGTATTTTTAAAATCATTATCAATTTTTGAGAACACCACGAATTATATTTAGGAAGGGAATATAATGAATTGATTGAGTCATCTATTACACCAGAATAAACAAGAAGCTAAATATACAGTTTAAATACCTATATTTATTTAGATCACTTCATCTTTCAAGCAGCAAACTACATTTATTACCACATTTTACTATTTTACTTGTACTTGAGACACACTGACATTTCGGGTTATGTTTTTATCAGCGGCCGACTAGATTGTGGGCGCAACCGATAAATAACACCATCGCAACGATCTTCGCTGCAATTTGTGCTTAACCAAAAACTGTGACAGCGACCGACATTTGATCGTGGTATTATCCTGAAAATAGAACCGTGGTATTATCAATATTGTCCGTTATTAATACATGCGTAACTATAGAAACCGCATTGTTATGACGTCACTGTTTTACGTATGAGTTATATTCCCAGTTATATATACCGGGTAAAACATTTCGAAACTAGCCAGTCTCAATAACTCTTGAATGCAAGTTAACTTTAAAAAAACAAAAAAACACTTCGATTTATTTCTGGAGAGGGAAGTTTAAAAATAACGTCAAATTAATTTTAGGTGTCACCCCCTCTTCCCTAGCCACCTCCACTTTGAAATTTCAAACGGCACCCCCCACCTTGCGAAACCTCATTTTATAGCTGAAGGAAAACCTAATCTAATGGCGCAATAAAAATTGATTTTTGTCTATTCGTTTAGGAAAAAAAAAGAATCCTATAATTCAATAATCCATAATTATTTTCAATGAAACAAAAAATCAAGGCGAACCAGTTTCCGAGGCAGATGTTAAAAGCATGTTAATTGAATATAAAATATTACCCCGTCCCCAAAATTGTCAATTAAAATTTAAGTGTCGTTTTTAAAAATCAATCGACGTGTTTTTTGTTTTTATCAAGATAACTTGCATTCATATGCTATTGAGACTAGCTAGTTTTGAAATGTACATCCGGCATATTTATTTTTATTTTATTATTAGAAAAACTTCAAATTAGACATCTATAACCTTCAAATTTCAAATTTCAATTCAAATAAGATCTGGATATATACACTTTAATATACATATACCTCTGAAGATGTTTTTTAAATAAACTGAAACTAGTTAGGTGATAGAAATAGATATTAAACTAAATTAAAAATAAATACCAGTACGTACTTAATAGAACAACCTTTTCGACCTTCGATGATAAGAATAAAACTTTTCTTTGTTATTATTCAATTCTATCGAAACTTTGAAATTTCCTAAAGTAGCAAAATGATCATTATAAAGATGTATGTTTTTTAAATAATGTTCGTTGAAATTGGAGTATTAAAATACCCTTTGAATCATCTGCGGCTACACTTGCTGTGTTTTCAAACTTTTTCACAAATTTGCTAATTGATACAGACGTGATACATGCTTGATACAGACGCAATTAGTCAATTGTTAAATTTAACCGAAAATAAGTCACGAAGTGTGCGTATACTGACGCCACTGTAAAATGTTCTATTAATGAATACCCTCTCTTCAATGGAATAACTCAGATTATGGTTCATAGTAATTGATATCTGACTAGCAAAATAATTTTCACTATTACATAACATTTGTGAAACTCATGGCGAAGGTTTTTATGGTACATTTGTCATCCCTTATTTTCACTCTTCTCCCTTATCGTTATATGACTTACTTTATTGCCAATTGTTACGATTGAGGGTTCGCCCTTAAGGAAAACACATCCACCTCGGTCAGGCGTCGCATTACCTTGATAAGATCGGGGTGAGGCTGCACATAATTTCGAATACGAGGAGGAAGGGCCGATCCAGGTATCCAGTAATGATAATATTATGAAAGAATTCCATACGAAACGAAAGGCGTATTTATTTTAAATAAGAGGAAGGACTAAAGCTAATCCACAAAACAAAGTTGCTTAACAAATTAATGAGGGGGGCGGGGTGCGTTGAGCAATGGACGTCGGTGACGACAAATCCGGAATGGCGCTGCCGTTGATGAAAGTGCACTGACGTAGGCCGCAACCGGATACCACGCAATCACCGCAACACACGTAAACGTAAACTACACAAATCTGCCCTCGGTGGACAGAGAATAACGAGACAAAAATGAGAAGGCGCGATTATATGATCCCTTATAACACCGAAAGGTAGTCATACTGAAAAAGGAAGGGAGTTGCTACTCAGCACACACTTTCCAGGATCCTTTCCTCGGGGAGCCGCAAGGGAAAACTGGGATCTATCCGCAAAAATGGTGGACATAACACAACTTATATGGGTTATTAACACCTTTCGGCCCTATAAGGCAGCTAACGCTGACGGCATTTTCCGCGCCCTGCTTCAGCAGGGTATGGGTATTCCGGACACGCCAGTCTATACCATTCTCAGAGCATGCGTTGCTCTTGGACACATTCCAACTAGCTGGAGATCGGTAAGAGTGGTATTCATACCAAAGCCTGGGCGTTCTTCGTACGAATAGCCTGTATCAGCCTGTCTTCATTCCTATGGAAAACTCTTGAGAAACCAATTGATAGGCACATTAGGGACACTGCTCTGGGGTTGTTTCCACTACACAGAAACCAATTTGCCTACCAAGCAGGGATAGGAATATCAGCGTCCCCAGGTGGCGGATAGGAGAAATGTCAGACAATTAAAATAATATACCCCAGAGAGGTACCAGTGATGGGAAATCCTCCACTGTTAAGGCAGTCAGCTCCACGGATTCTGGGGGGAGCAATTACCTGACGGAACATAAGGAAGCGGAAAATCAGGGTTTTGAGTTTGAGAGGAGCTCTATAATGGCTAGGTCGCCTACAAGATTGAGATCAATTTCATTTAGCGGCCAAAGCTCAAAGTTTGAAGTGATTGATGTAGAAAACGAACCGATTACACAGAAATCAAAGAGAGCGAGAGAGGAAACTCCACCAGAGGTGCTAAGGAAGAGTGGAAACCAAAGCACAGACTCTGTCCTATCAGAGATAAAGTCACTTGTGAATAAATTGGAAAAATTCGGCCCAGAGCTTTTAACTGTAATTAAAAATACCCCAAATACTAAAGCGGATATAAAAAAGGGCGTCAGAGAGGTTGTACGACTAGCAGAAATGCTTGATCACAGAAGCAGGAAATGGACGGTAGGGCTAGACAAACTGCCAACATGGGTACCCAAACAGACTGGGAGGAACTCAAAAAAGAGAAAGAAATAGAGGAAAGAGAAGAAACTAAACTGATCAACAATGAGATCAATCTCCAAAGTGGATGGAAAGTACTTTCGAGTATCCTAGATAGAGAGTGGCCGGAAAACTGCTTCAGTGCAACCAAATTGGAGGTGCGAAACAACGCATCAAGTAAAAAAGGTGGGCGACGCAGTGGTCGTGGTAAGTCCGGAAGCTACTAAGGACGATATGGCGATAACGAAAATAAAGAAGGGATACCCATGCATTCAGACATTAATAGACGAAGGACTCAAGGACGGGTGTATAGATTACATCAAAACAAATACGGAAACAGTATCAAGCAGAGGTAAAGCAATACAAAACTCAAATATACGCGTGAATTGCGTAAGCTCATAAAAACATCTAAAAGAGATCACTGGGAAAGTCTGTGCGACTAACTTGATGCGGACATCTGGGGAGCACGATATAAGCTGGTAACAGGGAAGCTGACAAACAGGATGCCGGTCCAATTGACGATGCAACAAAAGAGAGATTCCGTGGAAATTTTATTTCCCTACAGCTAGGACATATTGCCAATGAGAAGAGCATCGGATATGGCGGCGGAACTATTCACCAGAAATGAGCTAGACGAGGCAGTTAAAAAGATGAAGAGCGGAAAAGCACCAGTGTTGGATGACATCGAACGGTGCCAAACTCTGATGATCAGCATCAATGGATCAGTTTGGTACACTGATGGTACCAAAACAATAGCCGGCGTGGGGTGGGGATCTACAAACCTGCACAAGGCAATGAGACCTACATTAACTTGTTAAGTATCCTACATATTTTAAACAGAAATAGTGGCAATCACGAGCTGTGTCCAGATCATGATGGAGAGGGTTTATATAAATAGGCAAATCTTCATCATGACGGACAGTCAAACTGCTCTAAAAGCATTGAACTCCAATAGGCTTACCTCTAGAATAGTACTGGAGGGCGTTAAAGCACTACAAGCACTGTCATCCACCAACAAACTAAAACTTGTGTGGGTGCCGGGACACCAGGGCATAGAGGGCAACGAAATGGCCGACCGACTCGCTAAGAAAGAAAGTGAGCAAGGTGCCTCTGGACCTCAACCGACCGGGGCTATACCATACAGCACCGCTATGGGAGTAATAAAAGGAAAACTCAAAGTTGCAACAATCCATCACTGGAGAGAAGCTGACGGTATGAGACAATCAAAACTCTTCATAAGCCAATCCTCATAAAACTTGGCTTAAGAGTTACTAAAACGCCCCAAGGGCAGACTCGGGTGGCTGGTTGGACTACTAACAGGACACGGCAGACTGAGGAAACACCTGCATGCGATAGGCATTATCCAAAATGAGCAATGTAGGCTGAGTGAAGAGGATGAAAAATCGACCCTCCACGTGCTATGCGAATGCCCGGCGGTAAGCGTCCTGAGGCAGAGGTACTTTGGAAACCCCTTGGTGGTACCAAAGGCAGCAGCTTTACACACAAAGTGATTCTGGATTTTTTGTGGGAAAGCACAAAAGCACTACAGAGGCCAAAGAGGCCTCTTGCTGAGGGTCTTTAGAGAACCTACCCAAACGTTCAAACTTTTTATTATTGAAAAATATATTTTTTCTACTCCCTTAATAGAAATTAGGTACTTTCGTTCCTAATACGAGGGAGGAAAGTTCTACACTCAGATGCAAAGAAACCGGGTCATTGGGTTATTGTTTGCAAAAGAACCTTTTTTTTAAATTTTTATGTTGATATAGTCCTTAGAATATTTTTTTTAGTATTTTACAATCAAAGAGACCCTCAGGATGTAAAAAGAAGGGAACACATGGTACTTATTATTTATTTAATGAACATTAATAAGCGAAAACGATAATGTACGTATACACGAAAAAAATGCATTTCTGCAAAATAAACTTAACAGAGAATAATAAATGAAAATGACAGTTAATCGAAAATAAACAAATCAATACCCAGTAGCCACCTTGATCCTCTATGCATAACGCCGAATGATCAATAGGTAGTGAAGAACGCATAGCTTTAAATGTTATTTTCGCTTATTAAATAAACTGATAAGTATCATATGTTGTTTTTTTCTACATCCTGATGGTCTCTATGATTGTAAAATACTGAAACTTTCATTCTAAGGACTATACCAACATCAAAGTTTTAAAAAAATGGGTTTTTTGCAAACAACGACTCAATGGCCCGTTTTTTTGCATCTGAGTGTACTTTTCCTCCCACGGAAGGCAAACAACTTTGCCTCCCGTCAGTAGTACTTAGAATAGAACATTAATTAGCTGTAATAATAGTGGAAAGGGCGAAAATTGGAGTGGCGACGCGACAACCGAAATATCGGCTCCGTCATACAGCAAGTTTATACAGTGATTATTGTGTTAGTAGAACTAACAGAGAGGCGAAGATCAGCCGAAGGAAGGTTATAATTGGAGAGCAGGTCAGTAGCGTGATATGAATTTAGGCCTAGGGACAGTAGATAAAGTAATTAATAACGGTGATAAAAGTGGAAAGCGAGGTTAAGTAGAAACTGTGGCAGTAGACGTGCAGGTGCGGGAACGTCAGAAGGAGACGAACATAGAGTGGGAACGGGACGAGGAGATTAACAAAAACAAAACACACGGGAAGGCAAACGGCGAGAAATGCTCTCCGAGGGGACAGCCCGGATCACGGATCATATCGCGCGTCGCGCCGTGCATTGATAAGAATAAGAGGCTCCAGCAACCCAAGGCACAAAAACTAGTATAAAAGATTGTGGGTTGAAATAGGCAACACAACGTAAAAATGCCGATAGGTAGTGGCATGGACACAGAAGAAGAGTACAAAAGGAAAAGGGAGAAATTAGACGAACAATTTAGAAGAAGCAAAATAACAAAAAGATCACCTATTAAAAGCAATAAAGAAACCAAGGGCGGTGCAGAAGAGACAATGATAAATATGATGAAATAACTGATGTGTAAAAATGATGAAATGATGAAAGATATTTAACAAATAGGGAAGGAACTTGCAGGTAACAAAATACAACTAGCAGAGGTAAAACAAGAAAAGCAGCTAATAAGAACGGAAATTAAAAACCTAAATGAAAGAATGGAAAACATAGAAAAGGAGAACAAAAAGAAAAACTTAGTTATCCATGGAGTGAAAATGGACACCAAGGAGGAGAGAGTTATTAGGGAGGCGATGGAGAAATTCCTCGAGGAAGAACTACAAATAAAGGTAAAATTAAGGAGTGCAAAGAAGATTGGCTAGAAAATGTGCGTGATTGAGACTGAAAGTTTCACGGATAAAATTGAGATTCTCAGAAATAAAAGCAAATTACGAAACAAAAAAGATCAAATATTTATTGAGTCGGACCTAACAAAGAAGGAAAGTGAAGTGCAGAGAGAGATAAAAAGAATAGCCAAGGAAGAAAAACAAAAAGGAAACCAGGCGAAAGTGGGATATAAGAAATTGATCATAAATGGAAAGAGTTGGAAATGGTAGGAAATACAAACAATGGAGCCAAAAAACTGCTAAGCAAAACAAGCAGAGGTTGCATACAAACAAGGACGGAAAAGCAAGGAAAAATGGTAATGAAAAAGCAGATCGACACGATGAATGATCAAATTAGAAGAAATAGGAGCGACAGCACGAATGTAAAATGGGGCACGAGAATGAATATAAGGAAGGCACAGATAGAAATGGCAACTAAAAATGAAATAAGTAAAACCATAGAAAAACAGAGAAATATCAGAATAGGCACATGGAATATAAGAAGCATTAAAGTAAAAGAAGAAGAACTAGTAAATGAAATGATAAAAAATAAAGTGGACATAATGGCAATCACAGAAACGAAAAAGAAAGATAAGGGACTCAAACGAATACATAAGGGATATTGGATGCTCTGGTCAGGGGTAGAAACAAAACAAAGAGCGAAAGGCAGAGTTGGATTAATAATCGCACCAAGCAGAATAAACCAGATTATAAGAGAAAAATATGTAAGCGAAAGAATAATGACAATAGAAATGAACATAACAGAAAAGGAAACATGGTCCCTGATCATAGCATACGGAGAAAACGAAGACGCAAAGAAAGAGGAAAAAGACAAATTCTACGAAGATATAAAAAAAAAAAATTGATAATGCAACAGAAAATGTGATAATAATGGGGGACCTAAATGGACGAGTAGGAAACAAAAATACAGGGATAGAAGAACTCATGGGGAAAGAAGGAGAGGAAACCAAAAATAACAATGGAGACAGAATAATCCTGCTATGTATAGAAAACAACCTAGTAATAACCAACACAAAGTTCAAACATAAAAATATACATAAGTATACGAGAGTACAGCCCTCCAAAAACGAAGCGTCAATAATCGACTATTTCTTAATTAACAAAAACAATTGGAAAAACATAAAAAATGTAAAAGTAACCAGAAGGGCGATAGGAAGCGATCATTTCCTAGTAAAGATGGACATGAAGGTAGACATCGAAACAAACGTAGATAAAAGGAGAAGAAAAACAAAAGAAAAAATAAAATCATACAAACTTAAGGAAGTACACTACAAAGACATCTACCAAGAAGCGCTAGAAAGAAAATTTAAAGAACAAGTAAGACATGCGAAGAAAGATGGAATACATTTAAAAGCACTCTACTAAACACATCAAGAGAATGCTGCGGCGCAGCTAAAATAGTAAACACAGACACAAAAGCGACAACATGGTGGACCAAGGAACTAAGAACAACAATAAAGAACACGAAAAATAAATGGAAGACATACCTCTGCACAAAAAATGCAAAAGACTATGATGAATATAAAGAAGCGAGAAATAAAGTGAAGATAGAAGTAAGCAAAGCGAAGGAAGAATCATGGAGAAAATTAGGGAAACAGATGCAAGAAAACTTCAGAGAAAACCAAAAATTGTTCTACGGAACAATAAAACGATTGAAACAAAAGAAAGAACATAATATGATGAACATAAAAGATAAAGAAGGAAACATAATAACACAAGAAGATAAAATAATGCAAAGATGGAGAGAATACTTCGAGGAATTGACAAAAGCAGAGGAAACGACAGCAGAAGAAGACACAATAGAAGAACAAAGAGAAGAAAAGGCTGAAAGTGAAATAGAAAACATACCAATAACAGAAGTAGAAGAAGCAGTAAAGAAACTAAAAGGAGGAAAAACGCCCGGAAAAGACAACATCACCCCGGAAATGCTAAAGTATATGGGAAAACAAGGAACAGAAGAATTAACTGAACTGATAAATGAAGTACTAAAGAGCGGAGATATACCTAAAGATTGGAGCACCGGAGTAATATTACCAATATATAAAAAGAGGGACAGGAGAAAATGCGAGAACTACAGGGGTATAACGCTAACAAGCATAGCGGGGAAAATAATGACGAGAATAATAGAAAAGCGAGTAAGAGAACAACAAGAAGAAGCGATAGAAGGCACCTAAAGCGGATTCAGAAGGGGCAGAAGCACGCATGATCTTATATTCATTCACAATAAGACAACTAAGCGAAAAAATGATAAATAAGAAAATATTCATCCGTATATGCTTCATAGACCTAGAAAAGGCCTTCGACAGGGTAAAAAGAGAAGATACATGGAAAGAACTGAAAAAGAGAGGAATTGACACAATAACAATAGAGCTCATAAAAACAATGTACAAAAATAACAAAAACACAGTAAGAACGAATAACGAAGAATCAGCAGAACTCAAAACAAATATAGGAGTAATGCAAGGTTGTATATTAAGCCCGCTCTTATTCACACTAGTGCTCGATGGTGCCATAAAAGAAGCAAAGAAAAAGATGAAGAATATGAGGGTAGGATACTGGAAAATGGAAGAGACCCAGATATGTGAAATGCTCTTTGCGGACGATATGGCCATAATAGCGGAGACAGAAGAAAACCTGCAATTCAACATGGAAGTACTGGAAAGTGAGTTGACAAAGATTAACATGAAAATAAACACAGGTAAAACCAAAACTATGGTCATTGTAAAGGAGAGCACAAACAATAGAATAATGATGCAAGGTAAACAAATAGAACAAGTGGAAAGTTTCAAATATTTAGGATCAGTAATAGAAAGCAACGGGAAAATAGAGAAATAAATAAACGATAGAATAGGCAAAACCGGAAGAATATACAATGCACTAAAAACTTCTTTCCTAGGAAACAAAGAAATACCTAAAGAAACAAAAACCGAAATAGTGAAAAGGGTAGTGAGACCAACGTTAACCTACAGCAGCGAACTCTGGACTATAAACGAAACATACAAATCCAGAATTAATGCAGTAGACATGCGCTTTCTAAGAAAAATTGAAAATAAAACAAAAAAAGACAAAATACGAAATGACATACATAGACAGAACTTACAAATAACAGACATAAATGATACAATCACAGAAGGTCAATTGAGATGGTTCGGGCATGTTTGCAGGATGAACGATAACAGACAGACAAAAAGAGTATATGAGACAAGACCTACGGGGAAATCGTATAAGGGAAGACCAAGAAAAACCTGGAACGACTGAATCAAAGAGCAGGCAGAGAAAAGAGGATTAACATGGGAAAGAATCAACAACTCACACAAGATAGAAGAAAATGGAGAGAAACCTACATGAAGAAACGATAAACTGTAAAACCCTACACCAACAAGGTAGAAAGGGAAATGATTAAATAAATAAATACATAAATAAATAAATATGTAATAGTGTACGGTTTTCTTTTGTTGATTGCGCTTAGGGTTACTGGACTCGAGGCTGTAATAGTATTCACAACCGTGGTGTAATAGTATATTATTCAACGAGCGCGTAATAGCCATTGCGCGCGAGTTGAATACTATACTTTATCTACAACTATTTTAATAATGCACCTAAATTGTGAATATAATTTCTATGGGCACTGTAATTAATTGTAACATTCTTGCAATTGTGGAAATTAATGACTGGTGTTGAATTTCCAACGAAATAATATTTTTTCCGGCGTAAAAACTTTGGATTTTTTTGGCCGATGACCCTTAGCAGACTTTACGCACAATTGTATATTGTGATTTTGAGATGAGTTGATACCCCCATTCCGTCTGTGTCGCTAGCATCGGCAGCATTTGGCAGTGTTCTACAATTATTTATCGGCAGCAGTGCTCGCTAATGGCTTTACCGGCGCTACCATGACGAATTTATTTGATTTATTTGACGTTTAACGAATTATTTTAAAATCGGCACATTTCGGTTATAGTTATACTAAAAATGTGGAACAGCTTATAACCCTTGAACATGCTCTTCGCAGACAGTCGTAGACGCCCCGGTAAGTATGAAGTGGATACGATAAGGTAAGAGCCATTAGTTATAATCTACCCCTTATCTCTTACCCTGCTGCTGGTGTTAACAAATTGACGATGGACTTGGGGAAAAGGCTGCCCAATGGTAAATATTTACAATAGCTCGAGGAAACGTTAACGAATATATGAAATCTAGATTCATTTACTGAGTGTGCTTTGTAGCTATTGTTTTGTTTGTGAGTTGAATTTTGAATTTCCCATTGAGGTCCATTCTGCGATATTAAGTTTTCCATTGATTTTGATTTTGTGTGTGCGCGTTGCATTGTGACTTTACTTGTTGACTTTGAGTTTGTGCGTTGAATTTTGACTTGGTGGTTTAGTTTTTTGTTAGTTATATATAGTTACCATTAGTTATCGGACAATTTATCCTTTAGTTAGTTGTAATTTATAGCTAAAGTTAATTTCAGACAATTTCTCGTTTTGTTAGTTTATTATTAGTATAGTAAAGTCAGTTACGGACAGTCTTTCGTTTTGTGATATATAGTTATAGTTAGTTTGGGACAGTAATATTTAAGTATGGTTCATCAGTGTTGTGTAAAAGGATGTGGAAATAGTAGCAGGACTGCGAAAATGCACATATTTCCTCAAGTTTCAGATGTAATTATTAAATGTCAGAATCAGATAATTTCCTTATTGCTATCACTTTTGCAGCTCTTTAAGAAATGGGTGATTGCAGCAAATAGAGCTGAATACCTGGACAAGGGAGTTAAAAAAAACCCGAGGGGCAAACAGGTTATACGATCGATACTTTGATGAAAACGCAAGGTTTACTTGCAATCGCAATCGTTCAAATTTAAAAAAAAATGCTGTACCTACATTATTCCTGTCGAATATTTTGAGTAAGAGAATTTCATACTGTTGAACAATCTATGCTCATCTAATGATTTACAGGCACATACATGATTGAGACTGAGCCACAGGAGGAATTTGAGACAGTTGTAGTAGATGAATTTGGTAACTATAATGTTAATAATTACAATTCTTCCCTACCTGTAGCATAAATATTATTATACCCAGCAATAGATAAAGTGCATATAGGTCAAGAATCAGCTTGTATATGACCAAATAAATACCTAAGTAAAATATTCTAGTTGACGGTTCCATCCAGAAAGAAATTATAGCATCAACCAGTAATAGTTCCCCTAGCTTTGCACCAGTAATTTGCAAAAGAAAAGGTACGAAATTGAAAATAAAAGCGTTCACCTATTTACTTAAAACTTCATTTTCCACAGTTTCACCTTCCGAAGAGTCCTCCAAGGAATACGGTCCACCAAGGAAAACACCCCGTTACAAACAAAGTAAGATGTTTAAATTGATTGACTTGACCATATACCCTAGCCTATAATAATGTGACATTATGTATCTAATAATTTTAATCTTTTAAACTTAAACCGTGTTTTACTTGGTAATGCACTTAAGTGTAGTAACATTGTTACTATTCCGAAAATGCCTCATGTAATATGTGTATTTTGTGTATTGTTAGTATTATTACTTACTAAAATTGACCTAATATAATTGTGCATATTTGATTTTAAACATTAAAGTATGTACTATTGTTAATTGTAAAATTACTAATATTTTAGTAATTATTTGGACGCTACCATTGTAGCACATATTTATGTAGTATGTAGGTAATTTACAATAGTACGCCTTGTATTTCTGTAATATCAGTATCATAGGTATTACCAATAATTAATAGGGATGTAAACTATAACATTTTAGAGGCAAATAATGCGTTTGTCTAATAAATAGATGCTCTAACGTTGCACCAATGTTAATAACTAAATCATACATTAGAAGATGGTATGTATTAAATATAGCTTTTAAGGTTTAGTTCGCGATAGTCGGTCAATTTTTGTAAAATACAAATTATAACTGAAATTTGTTTATGATTGTCAGATTTTGTTATAATTATAAGTCTCAGTTATTTTACTATAATAAATATCGACATTTTTACAAATGTATGAACTAATCTTTGTAAACATTAACTTTACTAATGTTCAGAATTGAAAACAGTCCTTAATAAAATTGATCTTACTCATATACGTATTGCATTTTATTTTCTATGTGAAGATTCAAGAACAGTTTTAATATTTGTTGTATTTCCAGTACATATTTATGATTGCATATTATTTATGTATAACCAAGTTAAGTGATTCTCTAAACTTTGTACTGTGAACACAATAAATTTTGAAATTGTTTTTGAAAAGAGTTTCATTTTCAAATTTGGAATTTCTATTCCGTTTAAAGCTCCCGCCAAAAATCGTTCTGTGATGAGCGCCGTTCGCGGAGCGCGGCCAACAACTAAGTCTGAAATTATTTGCAATGTGAGTGGCCTATCTATAAGGGGGTTATCAATGACCCTTAGCTTGACGCTTTAAAAATGACTTAATATAATTTTCCAGATGAATATTGTGGTAAATATTCAGTGTGCTTCTTAGCATAGAGTAAAAAGCCCATAAAGACGACGACTTACACGTTTTTGCCAATTTGGTGAAGTAAACCAGGAGGACGTTTTCAGAAATCGAAGACGTTTCTTTTCTTCGTTTGCCAAATCATGAAGTTCTTATATGCCGCATCATATTTACCTTTCGATTTTTCCGGCAATAACTTTTCAGGTGCACTTTTCGCCAGCTCCAATATCTCTGGGGACGTTGAAGAGATTTCACTTTCATCGGACATATCTCAATGAAATTAACACGATGAAAGAACTTCGAAACGCGAAACACAAGTGACATTGACAGTGACAGCGATTGTTTGTCCTGGAATAATATTATTCAATTATGCTGTCATCATTACTCAATTTATGAAAGTAACACATGCCGTTATTTGTCAAAAATATATTAGTAATGTAAATGTTACTTAATAGTTGTAGATAAATACTATTTTATCACTACTAGAACAATTACAATAATTTGAAATTAAACATTAAAATACAGCAAACATCACTCAAAATTTAACATTGATTTATTCAACGAATATAGTGAAAATGCGGCCAGCTAAGACCGGCTAATTGTGGTACATATACATAGCACAAAAGGAATTCCCGAAAGACAAAACCTTAAACGAAACCCCGTTGCAAAGTATGAATTCACATTTATTTTAGTCAGCTAAAAACGTTCAATATAATCTCCTACGAACCGCGCACCTGGTTTATTAACCTATTCAATCCATTACGTATTTTATTCAACCGGTCCTTATTCAACTTCCGGCATAAGCCTCGTACTATTTTTATTTATAAAAATTCGTACGTTCCTTGTATATTTTGATTTTTAACATTATACTTATTCTAAATATTATATTTTGACTTTTTTTTTTTTATTGACATGCACAAGAAAATATAATATTCATGCAAAACACTGTGAAAGGTCATAGAAAAGATCATATGTATTCCTCGGGAGCAAAGTGGAATTTCCTCCCCTAGATTTTAAAGCCCTCCGCTTCGCGTCGGGCATCAAATATCCGCGGGAGGAAATAATGCACTTTGCTCCTTTGTAATACAAATAGCTATTGTTATTGAAAACGTGCTGACGCAAATAAATGTTTGTTACACCTCTAGATTGTATTTGTTTTAAGCTTTAAAACAAGGTATCACTACGTAGGGGTGCAATTTAAGATTTGCAATTAAAGTGCGAGTCGGTAATATACTTTTACTATCTGCCTCGAAAACTGGTTCGACTTGTTTCTTTTATTTCATTGAAAAGAACTTGGATTTGTTTAATATAAATTGCTCAGGAATTGTTGTTATTTATTAATTTTTTCAAAACCAATCGACAAAAATATTTCTATTATTTCGCCACTAGGTTAGGTTTTTTTAAGCTTTAAAATAAGGTATCGCAGGTAATCATTATTAGTTAGGTTTGAATCTGCAGAACAAATTACAGCAACAATTTAAAAAACCTTGTAGACAATAGAATTTATATACTTTTAAGCGTGTACCAAATATCAAGAATTTTTGACAAACAGTTTTTAAAATATGAAACTGCTTGCAAACTTTATAGCAACCCTATATATTGTAGAGATCCTCCCAAACAATAGACTAATTGTATTACTATTTCACAATATTACACAATGATGTATTATGCTGAGAATGCATTTTTAAGGTATAAATAGATAAGATGCACTATTAACATATGAGTCTTAGATCTTCCGTCATATAAATCGTTTATAAATCGATATATATATATATATATATATATCATCACAACGTGCATTGGCGTCTCACTGACCAAACCATGTTACATAATTTTATCATCCACCAACATCGCAATATACGACAAGGTGATTGTCTACGACACACCTTGCCCGTCGAGGGATTGGCAAACCCGACGTTAAATAACAACAATTTATCAAAACCACAACTATATTATAGATGGAAATAAATCATAACCAAACAAAGGTTATCCACATGGCACTCATCAAAACACATTCGCTGTTTCGCTGTATATCCCCACATCACAGGATAAAAAATAATAAATACTCAAACCACATTCATAATTGAATTGCTACTGTACAAAAGAAAAAAAATATATAAAACTTTCTCATACTAAGTCAACTAAACACTCAAATAATGAACATTGTCCGAAGAACAACATACAAACTGTTTGTTGTATCATTGCCCTCAGCTTAAAATATCATGAACAGATTGTCTATATTACCCTTTAAAACTTACTACAATTTTTTGGTTGGACTAAATACGAAATAATATGTTTTACCTCATCAATATTTGTAACCATGACTGTTTCAACCCTTGTGTTGATGCAATTTTTACCCCTTCCACTATTCCAGTCCTCGCAAGTTTGAAAAAGGTGCACTGTTAAGCACCGAAACGTCACTATATAATATTATTTTTTAATTTGATCAAATTTTCTGCTTTTTTATACTATCATTAAATATACATAATATGTACCTAGTACATTAAACTTAACCAGGAAATTGTTTCAAACTCACCTGACCTACCTAATCCCCAAAAATAAAACAAACAAAATATTAAAGAAAAACATAAGTTTTCTAACAACTATAGAAAACAACACCATATATATATATATATATATATATATATATATATATATATATATATATATATATATATATAATAATAATACTTTATTCATGGTATAACTTGACAGTTTTACATAAGTCAAAATAAACAAAAGACAATTAATTACATTAACAAGTGCCAGAAGCAAAACTGCCCCTTCGATATAAACATAAACATATTTAATAGGCAAATGTATGATTTTGTATTACAAATATTGTTAGTAGACCGACAAATTACATGTTAAACATAAAAAAGCAAAGTGTATAGATAAAATTTAAAAATACATACATAATTAAATTAAATAAAATAAAATGAATGTTAACATTTTAAAACTATGTTATTCCTACGTGATTTATAAGTTAATCGTATTATAGAATATAAGCAGTTGTAGCAATTAATAACATAATTTTCGTAGTAATATATGTTATTGTCGCAGGTATTATAAGTCGTCAAAATTGTTGCTAATGTACGCTTCCGTCGAGTAGAATGTTTTAGCATAGAGATAAGTTTTGATTTTAGACTTAAATTGTTTCGTTGGTAGGTTACCGGTTTCCGATGGTAGCAGATTAAAAAATATGATGCCGTAGTACATGGTACCAGTACGTGTTCTGATAAGCCTTGACGTAGTAGGTATGAGGTTGTCCCTATACCTGGTGTTATAGTGATGAATATCGGAATGGGTCTCATACAGGTGTGCGTGTTGTTTTACATGTAGTAGGCATTCTAAAATATATAAGGACGGAAGACTGAGAAATTTGAGGGCTGCGAAGTGCTGTCGACAGTCGTCTCGATAGGGCACATTTGCCACGATACGCAGAGCTCTCCGCTGTAGAGCGAAAGCCCGTTTCATCGCTGAGGAGTGGCCCCAGATTTTAATTCCATAGCTGAGCATAGACTGGCAAAGAGCATAATAGACCGAGATAAGTATTTTTATGGAGACAACATTTCTCAAGTTTCGTAGGGCATAAATATTGGAGGCCACTTTGGCCGATAGTTCCTCGCCCTGGACATGCCAGAGTAGACCCTGGTCAATATGCAATCCTAGGAACTTAGTGGAATCAGCAAAATTCCAAGTGGTAGTCTCATAGCGTCTTAGAGTGAATACCATTTCAACTGTCTTTGTCGAGTTGAGGGAAAGCCGATTGTCAAGGAGCCAATTCTGGGCATTCACCTGATTAGCTCTGTTTAGATGAACCGCGGTGTTCAATAAACAAGACTTATTGCTAAAAGACGTATCATCTGCGAAAAGTGTAATTTGAGCTGCTATTAGAGATGCAGGGAGGTCGTTTATAAAGATTTAAAATAGTAATGGCCCTAAAATTGACCCTTGAGGCACACCAAGCTTCGGAAGGGGTAGGTCATCTGAAGTGAGACCCTCCGAGAAAACGCGTTGTGTTCGGTTGGTCAGGTAGCTGGAGATCAGTTTGCAGGCTTGTGGAGATATACACTGTGTATCAGCCAAATGGAATAAATTCGATAATAAATAAATGGGGGCGTGTTCGAAAAAACGCTCGGACACGTCGATTGTTATTTTTAGTTGCGCATTTTTTTCAACAAAAACTTTTTATACAGGGTGTGTCATGTGACCGTGGCCAATACCTGCTTTCTTATTTTAAATGCAACACCTGGTATATTATTCCATTTTTGGATTCTTCAGAAAATTCTAGACATATTTCATGTACAATGTCCTATACCTATCTTCAACTGTTTCGGAAATTTTAAGTGTTTTCAGATTTATTGCAAAAATTAACATTAAAAAAAGAAAATTATTTGATTACAGAAATTCGTTACAACACACTCAAAAACTAATAAGTAATACTGTTTATTTCTTATAATGTAAAAAACAAAAAAAAAACAATAAATTTCAATGGAGGTGATGTTCAAAATGCTCGCTGTGAACGTCTTGGCAACATCCTAATCTTAAATAGAAATTTCTTTTAACGTTACTCACCATCTCAGGCGTGACCGATCTAATCGCAAGCATTATTCGTCTTAATATACACACTTAATATTTCCGAAACAGTTGAAGATAGGTATAGGACATTGTACATGAAATATGTCTAGAATTTTCTGAAGAATCCAAAAATTGAATAATATACCAGGTGTTGCATTTAAAATAAGAAAGTTGGTATTGGCCACGGTCACATGACACACCCTGTATAAAAAGTTTTTATTGAAAAATATGCGCAACTAAAAATAACAATCGACGTGTCCGAGCGTTTTTTCGAACACGCTCCCATTTATTTATTATTGAATTTATTCCATTTGGCTGATACACCCTGTATATATATATATATATATATATATATATATATATATATATATATATATATATATATATATATGTTCATTCGTATGTTTTCACCGACTGAATATGTTTGAATTCGGTGCGGGCCTTTGAAGTTCCGAGTATTGTTTTGTGTGTCCTCAAAAGGACCGGTGTCACGTTTCGACAAAATCTCATTTGTCATCTTCAGGTGAATTCTTCTCGGATGGTCAGAGAGAACTAGAGAACTCATGCGTGTTGAATTGCTGCTTTCTATTATAGGGTATTGCCTGGCTCGCAATAGTGCGGCGGTGTCATTAACTCCGTTAATGTGTCTGAGAGAGAAAACATTTAAAAGGAAGATAGCGATATAAAATACTGCGCATATGGAAATATTTTTTTCAGATTTAAAAAACAAAATTTTAAAACTTATGACGTCATTAATGTTTTTTTTAATGACAACATACATTTTTTATTTTTTATTTCGGTACAGCTTTTTAATCTGTGTTCAACCATACAACATTTTGAATACATTATATAAGAAAAAAATCAAGAAAAACGGCCTCAAAGTTAAAACAAGTTTAATGCAATTAACAGACTAAGGCCCAGTTGCACAGTTGACACTTATTATTCGGTTTAGTTAAACCTTCAACTGAAGCTTAAGCATAATACTTAAGTTACGAGTGTTGCACAGTTTAGAATAATAAAATATATTCCCAAGCGAAAATATGTATTGTTGGTTGCAATGTTTGCCATTTATAACTATCTTCACATTTAAATGTAGCTGTCAATCGTCAAAAATAAAGCCGCTTAACCAAAGGTGCAAAAGCTTTGTAGTTCCATAATTTGTTCAAGTTCTTTTTAAATAAAATGTAGAAGGGCAAAGAAAATATGCCAGCTTCCAATTTCACACAGGAGGAAATAGAATTACTAATTAGTTTGGAAAACATTACAAGGTGGTGGAATGTAAATAATCCAATACCTTCTTATCTTGGTGTTACCCTGTGTAACGGATTCCGACCTCTGTAAGGAAAACAGTGAAATGTGTATATAATGTTTATGTTTTGGATTTAATTTTACACCATAATGTTTATTATTTATTTCCCACAGTGACTGAAGTTACTGAAGTTACTGAAGATGACACACATGAGCCGCAAGAAAAGTAGAATTCTTATGCTCCTGCTTTGTTAAAAACTCCAAAGAATCCTGGACTACAAGTAAATCGTGGTAACATTTTTTCCTTCCATATGTACTAAAAGGAGCGATGACGTACTTTATTTTATTTAACTAATCAACGCCAGAACTAATGGGGATAGTATTTGCTGTTTACTTGCATTCGGAGCAAATGCACAGTTACGGTTAAGTATACCTGTGACTTACACGAAGGCAGTCAAGCTGTCGACCGACCGGGGGTATTGGTTTGGTTTTAATCACTATTCAAAATACAGTACTCCAATGCAAACAATCGGGTGTATTGCATATCAAAAAACGATAACAGTAACGTGAACGTTACTTGCAGCATCACATTCGAATCTCAGGTGAATTTATGATATGAATGCATCTGACATTCAAATGTGATTTTGTCAAGTATCGCCATGTTACTGTTTTGATACGAAATACACCTGAATGTCCCTGAGATAATATTATGGTCGCTGTGACGTATGCAATACAATACAAGAAAACTTACACATATTTTCTGAAGCTATTGTTTGTAGAGGAGCAATGTGATACACAGCGATAGTTGTTCCTTGCATAATTCACTAATGTTAATTTTGCTATGTCTGGTAGCCACTGAGACACACTGTATAGGCATTATATGTCCCACTAATGCCCTTATCTAGGACATATATATATGAGTATGTAAGACATTAGAAAACCTACATTTTCATACGAAAATATTCATAAGAAAATATCGCACTTACAAAAATAATCACAATTTTGTTAAAAAAAAATAATATGATTATAAATTTTAGGATCACATAAAACCAACAATACTGTCAACGAACAGTGGTGCACATTGGCAACCACAAAATCAAAAGCGATGGATGCAATGCGAAACATTCAGATAGAAAAATGGGAGATTGAAAAAAAAAACATATTTTAGAAGAACATGAAATGAAAACAAAAACTTTCATTAGAAATTGAAGAAAAAAATTAGATTATTAAATAGCTGAAAAATAATTAAAAAATCTTGAAACGGAATCGTAATTAGTACTATTAGTAGTATTAATCTGAATGTTATTATTTAGTTTTGTTATTTTATAGGAAAACATAATTTATTTATTTTATTTTTAATTTTAATAAAATTTATTTCAATTTATGTTGTGTTTTCAGATAAACCAAACCAACTATTAAACTCAAAAGTTTAAGTTTAGTTTTGCGGGTTTTTAAAACCCGCAGCCGACATAGTTGCCGCCTCCTCCTGCAAATCGTCCCACCCGCCGCTAGCCAGATAAATTAAACGTGCGCTCCTCCGAAAACTGAGCTAGTTTTCTTCCGGACCAATCACGGGGCTAATTAACCCTTCGCGATCAACATTGCGAGGTACGCGTCGTTTCGAAGACCCCCCGGGATTATAACTTATAACTTTATATTTTAGTATATAAATCGTTTAGTTGTCCTAGATGGTGCACGCTATCTTACTGGCACCATCTCTGGATCTACAGTAGTCTGCTTGCTGGTTTCTAGTACTTTTATTGATAACGTTTAGTAATCATGAATAACGTCCAGAACCTAAATTACGCCATATTTGACATAACTCCGCATTTTCGAGTGCGGAGTTTTTTTAAATTATTCTTTATGATGCAAACGTCTTTATGGTAGAAATCCACGGATCATTTTTAAATCAAAATTAACGCTCTGCATTTACTACTTCAACTCGAGTTTTGAACTCTGAATACCTTATATAGTTGTTAAAGGCCAAGAAAGTGTCATAAACACTTGGTGAAATGTCAGGAGAATAAGGAGGGCGCGGTAATTGCATATTTTCACTTTTGAGGTATGAGGTTTAGCATTGCCCTGTACGAATGACACTTTTTTTGATTGGTCAAAGAAGGCTGTTTCTGAAATAGTGCTGCTTGTACTCGCTCAAGCTGTTCACAATAGAACACAGTAGTGTTGGTTTGAAGTGCTTCCAAATATCTTAATGGACAATCCCGGCTGCTATTCACCAAACACACAATAACATATGTTTTTGATGCAATGAAGCGTTTGGAGTGTATGGTATTGAATAAGTTCGTGACAACCAATGATAAAAACGCTTATAATTGGTGTACAGTATCCACTTTTCATCGGTAATAACCGATCAAAAAAGATTCATTTTCATAGGGTGATAATGCTAAGTTTGCGGGAAAAATGGTAGGATGGCTCGTTCATGTGGGACCCATTTGCTTAACTTCCACGTCTTCCCTATCTGGTGAAGATGCAAATGCATGGTTTTATTACTCACACTGAATGTTTCTGCCATCTGTAAGCAGGATACGTTGGAATATTTCAATCTTATTGCCAATTTAAATATTACGGTTATGTTTGGCGAGAATAGATCGTGAATGGCGTTTATACTTTTAAGTATCAGCAGTAAATTTATACGGTGGGATATTATGTTTGCTCCGTTCTATAATTCATCACGACCTATTTGAAGTGTAATATTTTTTTTCATTATTCGCATTTCTACTTTTTTTGTGAATAGACGTTAAAATCTCAATATTTGCATAATTTCTTCTTTGACGTTAAATGAAACGGTTTTCAATTATCCGGCTTAAAAACATAAAGGTCGCACGGGAAATTTCAATCATCTTACAAAAGGGCCGCTCACAAAGAAGTGTTCGCGAATATGTGTGTGTGTGTATACACATGCATCGAGCGAGAGTCCTGGTCCTGTGTGGAGTACGGGCGGCATTTTGATCTCGTTCGCCCCGGATACAATGGGGTCCCCGTGCACTCTAATCACCAGTTCATATTTGTATATAATTTGTCCGTATAAAGGACCCCCCTCGCGCCCCTACGGTATCGCTTACAATGTGACAGACGGTCCCGGAGAACAGACCTCTCCCCGCCTGTTTATACAACCATATGTATATCGCACGCATGAATACTTTCATAAAAAGGGGTCACCTATCTTTGCATTCCACCGGTGCGGCCGCGGGTCCATTCATCCGTCCAAGGGGGTACAATGGACCCGCTTTCAGCGACCCCCGAGCGCGCCCCGCGCACTTGCGATAAATTGAAAAAGCGAGTGTGTCGTCGCAGTGCGGACATAGGACGGGGCGAGGGTCGTGTTTAAATATTTTTATACGTGCAAAAAATTGTAAACTGGACCTCTACAACGTCGCAATTGTGTATAACTTACCAAATAATCAGATATTAACTTTGGGTGTACCACAAAAATATTTGCGATATATTTCGATACCTGGAAGCATATTGTCACAATCATTTCGAAAATTCAATTGAGAACGTTGTCTTGACTAACGATGGCCAAAAATATATAGCTATTTCTATCACAAGGGAGCAAAGGGCATCATTTCCTCTCGTGGATATTTGATAACAAAATCTATGGGGCGGAAATGGCATTTTGCTCCTGAGTAATACATATGATTTTTCTGCGACCTTTCACTGTGTTTTGCATAAATATTATATTTTCTTGTGCTTCACAATTAAAAAACCAAATGTCATAATATAATATGTACAATATTGGATTGATGCGGCATGATGACATGATGAAACTCCATGTTAATCTATAAATAAAACACAATTGGTGTGAGTTTCACAAAATATTTAATGTTGTACTACTACCACTGTTTCGCTACACAGTGGCTTCATCAGGCATATGAAAACTAATATTCCGCAACTACAGTTGATATTTAAGTACTAAAAATGGGGGCTGGGGTTACATAATGAGAATGGAGGTACATTTATAAATTCAAAAGTGGGGAGTTATATTAACCTCAAGTTGGTCGTTCAACAATAGACCCTATTAATTTATTCTAAATGTTCTAAAAAAAAAAATTTTAGCCCGTTATCACAGGTGTGTAATGTTTTAAAATTTGGTTAGAAGTGGTGTTTATGTTCTAATAATTTGTTAGCATAAGTAGAGCTAGTCCGATTTTATTTGAAGCACTTTTGGTGTTCGGAGATCCTATCCTCAAAACTGCGACCAGTTTGTCCAACGTAGACCATAGGGTAACTACCGCACTCCAACAAATAGACGCCAGATTTTTTGTTTTTTGTTATTTTAACCTTGGCATTATTAAAAAATGTACCCAAGGTGTTGGGTGGGATGTTGTTTTGAAGGCCGTGGAAATGTTCATAGAGACAAGTTTCCTGCTAACTTTTAATGACGGATAACCGGAGTACGTGCAGGAACAAATTTTATTCTCCTTTACAACATCGTTAGTTGTTGGAAAAATCATAGAGGTCGTTCGCTGCGTTTGTTTCCTCTTTAGGAGATTAAGAATATTTTTTTTCCCATGGCCAATGTGATGGGATTTAAAAAGCAGAGAAAGTCGGAAATCAAAAGAAAAATGAACTTTTCTTTCCACTGAGTCACAATAATTATGTTTTAATTAGAGATTTTCTGGTTTCAGGACAAGCAAAAAATCTTATTCCTTTGCAGTTTTGTCGTAAAATAAAATTAAAAAAATGTTCCTCTTGTAAACTTAATCCTGGGACATACTGCATATACTAGGAAAATATTAACTTTGATTTATAAAAGAAAATATTGCGATCAATGTATCCCTTTTCACAGTCTTCTCTATAACCTAACCGGCTACTATACGGACTGCCTTTCGTTGCAGTGCAAATATTCAGTAACTGTAGCACAACGCGCCCATGCCAGTATAGCACACGTGATCAATGAATGGCATAGCACATAGTATGCTGATTTTAAAACAGATGGTGATACAATATCAGATAGCCCCCTGAGAACAAAGATATTTCCACTTAATTTTGATGCCAAGTGATATACCATTATATGCTATTTCAGCCTGGGATCAAGGTGTACTTCGAGAAAATTAACTGAGAGCGGATTCTGCTGGTTTTCCAGTGGTCTCATTGAGAATATCATTGATTGAGTTTTTGCGATATTTACACAGAGCTGATTCGTTAAACACCACTCCGCCGCTTTGATCTGCGCATGTTCACATACGTGCCTAACTGTATTCAGGTCTAAGTTATGTCCAGATAATCCAGTCAACCCCACCATCTAAATAGTATGCGAAATCGTTAATATATATAAAAAATAATACTACTAGTATATTACATTGCAAGGGAAGGAGGCGGTATTTACTCTACCGAGCCAAGTTTGCAGCCTGAGCGTAGCGAGGGCTGCAACAGGCGAGGTAGAGTAAATCCTTCCTTCTCGTGACAACTTTATGACTTGTGTAAGACGTATTTGTCAATAGCAACAATAAACATTATTATTATTATTATTATTATTATTATTATTATTATTATTATAATTAGAATTTGACAATTTTTACCTTAAACTTATAATATTGTCGCGGATTCAAACTAAATACCGACTTACGTCGCCAAGCGATGGATGCGCAAGGGGGCATGGACAGCAGGAGCGGCAAAGGGAGAGCGTATCTTCGCACTAGCAAATAAGCACATACTTGTAATAACAGGGCAGTCAGTGGCTGACACTAACCACTGTAAGACCTACCAAATATAATGTAACAACAACTCATGACTTAGAATTCATGGGGAACCGCCCGCCTCCCCTAGATACGTCACAATTGGTGGAGGCGCCGAAATTCCTAAACTCAAAATTTATCAAATTTCCTAAAGTAATCCAACGAGAAAATTAGTGAGTGAGTGAGGAAATGTAATACCTACAAAGGAGGCCAGCAGAGGGTGACGACGAGGAAGAAGATCCGCAAGAAGTACCAATGGAGATGTACACGTTCGTGGTCTAAAAAAAGTTTGGAGGAAAAAATGAAGAGAACGTCACCACCTTTTTAAAACAATTAAAACGGGCAGCGCTAGCTAATAGCTGGACAGATGAAACCAAATTGAGGCAACTACCATGCTATTTAACGCACGCGGCGTTAAGTTGGTTTGAAACTATAGCAAATGAAGAGGATCTGGAGTTCGAAGATTCGAAGACGTTACGGAAAGGTTAAGAAAAGCGATTTCTCGGGGACTGCGTCAGAGGAAGTCTACTATGCCCTAATGAACCGAAGACAAGGACCCACGGAATACATCTGAGACTACGTCAACAAAATCATGCACATGACCCACCAGGTGAGTGTGCATATGGCCGAAGAAGAAAATAAGCAATTGATCCTACGAGGTATGCAACCCAGAATGCTCCAGAGAGTCAATCAGATGCGGAACGATACAATCGAGGAACTTCGCAAGAACATCCAGAAGATCAAATCGACGGATTTCTTGGTACGACAAAATCAACGACCACACCAAGAAGAACCATAAACATCCAGGAATGAGGGAGACCAAATCAGGGAGCTGAACCGCCGCATACAACAGCTGTAAAAGGAAAGAGGTAACAATTCCCCAAGATATAATAATAGTATTAGAGCGCCGATTAATAACTATGCAAAAGGAGGAAATTATAATCTAAATGGGAATTTCTGAAGTTTTAGTCCCAAATTGGAAATTAAACAAGAAAGTTATTCGAAAGGCCGAATCGTTTGCTTCAAATATAGAAAACCTAACCACTATGCAAAAAAACTGTCAAAACGAACTGCGTTAAGCTGCTACGTCGTTCGGTTTCCAGAAAAATTCATAAGTTGTAAAAATTGTAAACATAGAATAGTTATTTGTTATTATTGTCTAAAACCGGGCCACAAAAAGAGTCAATGTCGCTATAGAAAAAGGTTAAATAAATCGATAAAAGTCAATATAATTGATGTGAATAAACCAATAGAAGTAAAATAAATTCCAAAGTTACAAATTTTATTGTAGATTCAGATGCTGGCATTTCGTGCTTAAATGCAAAACTGGTTAGAGATAGTAGTAAAATAAATCGAACTCCTTTTAAACTACGTACGGCCGCAGATGGTAAAAGATTATGGGTGGCTGGAGAAATATCAGCTTGGTTCAAACTAGGTACAATGAAATTTAAACATAAATTTATAGTAATCAACAGTCTAAATTGCAACGTACTGCTAGGAATGATTTCAATTTCAAACATGGCACCAAAATTGACTTTCAGTCACAATTTTGCTCATTCCGCTTATAAAATTTAAAAAAAAGTATATTCCCATGTGCAATTATAGAAGACGAAACCAATTCATTAAATATGGATGTTGACGCATTGCACGAAATTAAAATCTGTTGCGATAAAACTACTAGTATTACGGCGAAGACACTCGCGTCTGTTCCGATAATCACCGGCGAAGTGACGGATAAGTATTTGAGAATGTATCTCGTCTGATGATAACAAATTAGCCGCGGTAAAAAACTTTCCAACTCCAAACAACGTAAAAGACGTGCAATCGTTTATTGGCTTAGCAAATTATTACCGCAAATTTATAAGTAAGTTTTCAGAAATGCTTATCCTTTGACCACGCTTACGAGAAAAAAATGTTAAATTCTGTTAGTACAAAGAACAGCAAAACGGCATATCATGCATAATTCTACAAACTGAAGACGGCGAAACCAAACCGTCGCGTATGGCTGAAACGCGATATAACGTAACAGACAAAGAATGTTTAGCGATTATTTGGGGAGTCAAATATTTGAGACACTATCTATGGGGGACCCTTAGATTCCAAGCAAGTCTGCACACGTCCTCGCATTGACTGGCGAACCCGTTGGAAAATATCGGGTATGTTACGGATGATGTTGCAATTGTCTACGATCCGCTGGCGAAGAGTTTCAGCATCTGGTTCTGTAACTCCAGAAGGAAGCGTTTGCGCTACATGTTCATGGGACATATTTTGATTCTTTGGGTCCCTGGAACTTACTCTCAAAGTTTATACAGACCGTTCAGGGATACCCTGTATAGTAATATATAAAAATAAAGTTGCGGAAAAAAATAATTTATTAATCGTATAAGTGTTATGTTATAAGTGTTGCGTTTGTCCATGCAATAAAGTTTAACCTGAGAACGAAGCTCGAGACAACTATGTCAGGATGTTTTATTTCCAAATATCTAGTTTATTACGCACTCCAGGAATTATATTGTGTATGCATTTATGACTAATATTTTCGTGTATTTTTTTAATAGACGAAGCTTGCCTATTACGCGGAGTGTTTTTGAAACCACTTAAAAAATGTAAGAATTGATCGGAGATTTATGAACTTAAGCAGTAACAATTAATTTTACTATAACTACATAATATGAGCATAAATTTAATTTTATATAAAATGCCCCAAAGGAGGGTTTTAAAGAAAGATGTCATCTCCCCAAATTATGAACCAGTGGTAGCCTAATATGTGGAGATATTTTAATTAATAATAACTGCATTGAATCTGATTTTTAACAATTATTAAATTCAGTGAATATTTCAAATAATTAGTTTTGACGAAATGTATTATTTAAAAAAATAACATTGTACCATTTGAAAAGAAATTAACGCTCATTAAAAGAAAGTTGTTTTTTCTGCAAAAATTCTTTAGCAAAGCACTTTTTGCGCTTGTAAATTTTATTTGTTTTTTGTTCAACGCCTGCTCATAGAATATGCCCTCAAGTATCATTTTGAGCATTGAATTCAGTCCTCACGCAGAATTCTGCGCATTCTGTGGCAGCTCGCGATCAGATATCGGATCGTAGTCAGAATCACCATAATCTATGTTCTCAACTTTATTTAGTTATTCAGGTAGGCCACTCTAAGGCGGATATGTGTGTAAAGTAGTGTGTCTGTTTTAGACATTTGGTTAGTTTATTTGGCTTTGGAACGGGATTTGCCGGTGCTGCAAATCCGGAAAATCATCCCGTATCACATACCGGCTGATGGTAGAACCACCTCCGTATCCGAAACATTTGACTTCCTCAAATTGCGAATACTCCCCATAATAGCTGACTTTCCTATTCTTAGGGCCTTAAAAATATATTTGGAGCTCGTATGCGAAGTACCTGTGCTAAGTACCTCATGATAATACATTAATAAGTAGTAACTCTTGTTCAAGAGTAACTAAAGGTATTATATACTTTTGGTTTCTTTGATGATATGTAAACCGTCGAAACTATAACGGAATGCGATCGCTTTAATAATTGAAACCTGGGCGTCCACTTTTAATTTTCATCCTGCTGATTAATTCAGAGCGGACAAATCGAACTTACCGGCCTCGGTCATCAGTGTAATTAACCAGGATGTAATTAGAAGCGTCCGAGGAGTCAAACGTCGCCGCCGCCCCCGCCCGCCGAGAAAAAGAAGATAACATGGCATTTCACGAACGGTTGGCAGCGGCGGCGGCGGTCGCGTCGACTAATCAAGAATGCATGGTTCCCGGCAGGGCCGCCTCCCTGAATAAGTAAAGCCACAATAAACCATACAAGTGGGAATACGTTAATTTCTTAATTTACTAGTTAAGTTGTTCGCCGCCATGAATATCTGATGCGCGAGGAAAGAAATACACAGCTGCTTTGCGCGCTGATCCTGAGGGGGCGGCTGGCTGAGGGGTTGCTGGGGGTGGAGCGCGCCGTCAAATTTGATTAAGTTTTTAAGGCCATTTTTCGCTATCACTGCGCACGGTTAATTATTTTTTCGCTCTCTCCCTCATGCCGAATCGTTTCTGATTCTCTCTCCTCTTGACGCGCGAAGAACCGGAAGTGTGCATTTCTAACAACACTCATCTTATATCGGTTTTTATCACTACTATTTACTTTATTATTATTAAATCCGTGAATTTTTGTTGTGATAAACCGCTCCAAAAAATTGTCGAATTACATTTTCTCGGTCTCTTTTTCAAATTTATAAATATATATATATATTTTTCGAAAATAAATTTATTATTGATTCGGGCGCCCACTTTACCATTACTTCTGAGGCTGCTTATGAAACTCTTTCTGGTACAAAATCGGCGTTTTTTGTTTTAAATTTTGGTGTTACAATAAAAACTAAAATTAAAAACTTATTCTTTTTAAAGCACTCTCATATATATATATATATGTGTATATACACAATTTTGTTTAACACTGGTCATTGTGGTTTAAATACTAAAAATTGTACTCGCGGTTAACTTTGTCCTTGTTAAGATCTTGGGTAAATGTTAATTTTCAATAATCAGTGGCACTAGTTTTTACAAAATAAGCATTGCTAGAATAATATATGCGTTATTGTAGTTTAATTATTTAGCTCTAAAAGTTGACAATAGCTTGTAGGCGAATTTTAGAATTGAAATTGTAAAGTTACTTTCTGACAATTGTTGATCATTTTAGGCTATTTTACATAATTGAACCAAAAATATCTACTTATACAATCCAAGAACAGATGAAAATTGTTATCCAACTTCAAATTTCAAACTTCTTTTATTGGACATGAATTACATGTGAGCTCAAGACAATATAAATTAGGAAAACCCTATATTTTATGTAGAAAAAAATCCTGTACTGAATGGAAAGCATGCTATTTTAAGTGTTCGCTAAGTCGCTTTTTAAAACTGTGCATTTTCTGGTGCTGCCGTTGTACTGGAAGATGATTCAGAATTTTTATCCCCACCGATCATGGATCTGTAAGGTGAAGTCTATTTGATCTATTTGATGCTGCGACCTCGTCCCATATTCATGCACAGTACTCGTAGATGGAAGGTTGTACCTAGTTTTCCACGTTCGTACGGTGTGTTGTAGAATATAGACTGATGCCATCGTCAGTATACCTTCTTGCTTAAATAGCTGTCGACTAGACGTCTTCTGTGGTACTCCCATTATCGCACGTATAGCTTTATTTTTGCAAAATAAATACTTGGGATGCATGAGCTGAAAGCCCCCAAGCTTCAACTCCATAATACATACGACTGTAGAAGATAGCATAGTAGGTGGTTATAGCTGCATGGATGATTACGATGTCCTTCATTCTTCTGATTGCGTAGATACTTGATGCCAATTTCATGCACAAATTTTCTACGTGTGCTTTCCATGTCAATCGACTGTCTAAATGTATTCCAAGGAATTTTGGCGAATCCTTGGATACTTGATGCAGCCTACTGGAGGTAAAAAGGAGTACATTTGTTTTGGCTGTATTAAGGCAAAGCTCATTTGCATCGAACCATTCAGATGCATTGCCACTGGCTGTACTTAGCTTTTGTTGTGCTACTTAAGTATTTTTGTCTGATACCTGTAAAGTTGTTTCATCTGCGAACATGAAAGTATGGCATTAAAGATTGGTCGGCAGGTCGTTTATGTATATGATAAATAGTATCGGTCCCAGTATTGATCCTTGAGGGACTCCTCGCTGTATGTATTTTGGATTGCTCTTTTCTCCATTAAAATCAACAATTTGTGCTCTATCTTCTAGGTAAGACGTCATAAGCCGCAACGAAATGCCTTTGAATCCATAGTGGTCTAGTTTTTCCAGAAGGATTTTATGTGACATGCAGTCAAATGCTTTACTCAAGTCACAAAATTGAGCAAAACATAACTTATGGTCTTCCATTGCCTGGTAGATGTTGTCTAGAAGATCATTATTGCATCCGTTGTATTTAAGTTTCTCTGAAATCCGAATTGAGTCTCTGTTATGTATTTGTTTTCTCCGAAGAACCTTGTTATTTGTTTCAGAATTATCAATTCGAGAATTTTGGAAAAAGTTGGTAGTACTGATATGGGTTTGTAGAGGTTCCGATATTGCATGTGCGACATACTTTATTAATTTAGAATCAATTGAGTAGATGTCCTTGGATGTATTACTTTTGATGCTACCAATAGCACTTTCAATCTCAGCAGGTGTGGTTAGGTTGAAAAACATGGTGATGCCTTTAGTTTTTACCTTTAGCACTGTCTGTTCCGTTTGTTTGTTTTGTATTGTTTGCACCAGATTATTGCCAATACTACAGAAGAAATCATTGAAGACCTTGCAATTTAGAGATCCATCGATGGTACATCTTTTCGTGCCTCTACGAGTTTCACGGTTAATAGTGGTCCATAGTTCGTTTGATTTGTTTCATGATGCATTAATTTTAAGAATTATGTTGTTTTGTTTCTCTATTTTAACATGGTTTAAGTATGATTCCTTATATTTTAGATAGATATTGTATGTCTTCATCTTCCGTGTTTCTATATGCATCGAAGATAAGTTCTAATGTTTCTTTCATATCCCTTGTTACATTAGATATGTTTACTCATATTCTTGATTCATTTCTAGTAAACTAGAAGATATATGAAGATGGCGGGCAAGAAGCAAGCCGTTGATGAAGTCTACTGTAAAAAGTGTTCTGTGGCAGTGAAAAACTTCATAACGTGTGCGGATTGTAACAACACCTATCACCCAAACTGTGCGATTAAGTTATGTGGACTTTCTGTCGACAATAACAAGGATATTCACTGTTGCACCAGCATAACCTCAAACACCACCCAGTCGACTGGGAATACCGATGGTGCGATAATCGAGACGATGCTCAGGAGTGAGGTGGGTTTACTCAACTCTGCGATACAGTTCAAAGATGAGATCATTAATGAACTAAGAGACAAAATTGAAATTCTAAAAGAAAATGTAATCCTCCTTAAAAATTCTAAACCAAGCAACAACCCGACATCTGTGAACGCAGGCATCAAACTTATCCACAGCTCCAAGGATAGGAACACGACTTCGAATGCAAAACAGCAAAGCAGCAAAAACTCTCCCGCAAAGGAAGGCCTGTGCTCCGGCAGGAAAGAAACGCATGCCGGAGAGATAATTACTACCCACACAAAAACAATAACAAACAAGGATAATAGCAAGTCTGCCGCACCCGTTGGTGGCAAATATCAAGATAACCCTGTAGGTTGCTCTCCTAAAACAATAAACAAGTGGCGCCCGCAATCCAGCGCAATAGAAACACACAATGCAATTCCGATTCGGACGGAGATCAGGGACAAAAACGATGCGGTTCCCGATGGAAATGACGACTCCACCTGGACAACAGTCAACAAGAATCACAATACAAGAAAGTACTCTAACCCCGCATCCAGTGCCAGGCCGGGGAAATCGGACCAAGATCAATCCAGTAACAGGCGTAGACGTGCGGCGGCAGTTCATGGCACGGGAACAACCAGCGGGACTTTATATGCAGCTCGTTGCAGGAAAGCCTGGTTTTCCGTCTCCAGAGTTAACTCATCTATAACGACTGATACAATGCAGCAATATATCAGGAAGGAAATCAATGATTCTCAGTGTGAGGTATGTGTCGATCAGATTTATAAGTCCGAGTACAGCCAGACATTGAAAGTGGGAGTAGATTTCAAATTCAAGGAGAAGCTAATGTGTTCGGAATTCTGGCCAGAAGGCCTTATTGCCAAGAGATACAACTTTACTAGAGTGGCTCAACCTGCAAATTTTCAGGAGGATGGGCCAATGCAAGCAAATGTTTAGCAACGATGCATGTTAGGAATGGGGATGTTGGGGATAACGCAGTGAATGTCACGTCCCTTTTTCTGAATTCTCGTTCAGTCAGAAATAAAATAGGGGAAATTGAGGCTTTGATTGCCGGCAAAAATTTTAGTTTTCTTGCGATTACAGAGCATTGGATGTGCAGTGATGAGTGTGCCATATCCAACATAAACAATCTTTGCGCACGAGCATATTACGCTCGCAAATCCAGTAAGCATGGTGGATCCATAGTATATGCGGACAGTGCTGCTTGGTTGACGCTCTCAATAATATAACGGATTCACTGAGTGTGGAAAAAGTTTGTGAACTGTCGGGTATTTATGTCAGACATCTCAACACATACATTATATCTGTGTACCGCTCGCCTTCAGGCGACTTCAATGGGTTTCTGGCACTACTGTCCTCCTTTCTGGGCAGTATCAAATATCAAAGCTGTTTTGTTTTGCTGGGGGGTGATTTTAATGTTCGGTTTCATGAGAATGACCCCAGGGAAGCCTCCCTGTTTGACTGTCTAAGAGAGTATAATCTATCGGAAATTGTATCTTTCCCCACCAGAGACTCAGCATGCCTTGATAATGTATTCACCAACCACGATCCTGCTGTTGTCTCCGTTCACGCTTTGGAAACTTAATTTTCTGATCATCGTGGCATTTCCGTCTGTGTCAGGAATTATCCTCAGAGTGCACCGGCAGTTTGTAGGCAGCATCGACCCATCACCCTTGAGGGTAAACTTAATTTCTTTAATAGTGTCAGTGGTATCAACATGGAGTTTGTAAAAGATTCCACTTTGAGCCTTGATTGTAAATGGAATCGCACTATTCATGAGATATACCTCCGTATTGAGCAATGTTTTCCGGTTAAGCCAATCAGCAGACATGGCAAGAAGGTTGCATATGTCAAGTGGTTCAACAATCGCCTAAGAGCTATGCGCGAAGTACTGCATCTGCTGCAGGAAGACCACAACCTGCATCCTTCCATTAAAACAAAAACGGCCAGAGACGATTTCAGGGCTGTCTATAAGAATGCCATATCCAAGGCTAAAACGGCAGCATATGATTCATACATTGATACACATCAAAATAAATCCAAGGCAATGTGGAGAGTGATTAACTCTCAGCGTAAGCTACCAAGTTGCCTGAACAGCAGCAAGTGCGGGATCACGCCCAATGAATTCAACTCATTTTTTGCTAATATTGCTGGGGTGATTCACAGTAAGATTCCCACGGTGCCAGATGACAGTTGGGAGCAGCCTCCACTAGCTGAAGATTTTGTATTTTCCTTCAATGCCGTATCACCTATAGTAGTAAGGGATGCAATCAGTAAATTAAAAAATGGTAGAGGTACTGACAAGTATGAGTTCAGCGTGGAACTCCTGAAATGCGTTGGTGATGTTTTGGTGATTCCTCTAACACGACTGATAAACGACATTATAACGTCACACACGTTTCCGGATGTACTAAAGTTTGCCAAGGTTATCCCTCTCTTTAAGAAGGGCGATACCAGCGATATCAACAACTATAGACCGATTTCCTTGCTTCCCATCCTGTCAAAAATTGTCGAGGCTGTTCTCAACAGACAGGTGGTGGAATATTTTGAATCCCATAACTTATTCTTTGCAAACCAGTTTGGTTTCCGTTCCGGTCACTCTACCCAGGATGCCCTGGTGGAGCTCACCGAGCTCATTAATGGGTGTTTTGAGAGGAGGGAGTTTTGTGTGGGCTCGTTCCTGGATCTCAGCAAAGCTTTTGATTGCGTCTCGCACGTGCTGCTACTCAGGAAGCTCCGCAGATATAATTTCAACCAGGCTAGTCTGGACTTAATTCATTCATACCTAAGTAATCGCAAACAGGTGGTTGTCCTGGAGGACGACATGTCCGATCCCAGTTCACTAGCCCACGGAGTCCCGCAGGGTTCCATTCTTGGTCCCACTCTGTTTTTGATCTTTATTAATGATCTGCCCCAGAACCTCGGAAGTGCGCCAGTTCTCCTATATGCAGATGACACAACGATTGTCAGTTCTGATGTCGATCGCGAAAGTGTGGAAAAGTCTATGACTTCAAGGCTTCAACAGGCCTCGACGTGGTGTAGTCGGAACAAATTACTTTTAAATGAGGCAAAAACGGTGAATATTCACTTCTCCTTGTGCAAGACTGCAGAGAGGGCTCCCGCGACATGTTTTCTGGGCCTGCATTTAGACGCGGCTCTGAGCTGGCGGTCACATGGTGATCAGTTGGCCATAAAAATCTCTAAGAACATCTACTGTTTGCGCAATTTATCGGGCCGGGTCTCGCGTAGCACCCTGAGGACGGCCTACTAGTCTCTGGTGGAGACTTATACTCGGTATGGCATCCTGGTGTGGGGCCACTCCTCATCTAGGCACCGAATATTTGCTCTCCAGAGAAGATCGCTACGTGTCATTGCGGGGTTAGGTTACACGGAGGACTGCAAGTCCCACTTCATAGCAAATCAGATCCTGACTTTTCCATGCATTTACATGCTGGAATGCCTATGTTACGTAAAGAGGAATTTGATCAACTATGTAGCTCATGACCACCTTCATAACTACAGTACCAGAAAGTGCAGTGACCTACGAGGGCTGTTTGACGGAAGAGTGACTTTTCAAAGGTTGGTAACACTTTCGCTATAATGATTATGTTGCTAGCTCCTAAGGCCTTTCGGAGGTCTACTGTCAAAATTTGGCACCAATCTGACAGATAGATTATGTTTTATACTTATTTGAAGAAAACTGTTTTCGTTGTTGTGTAAATATGGAGAAAAAATAATTTCGAGTGTTGATTAAACATTATTTTGTACGTGAAAAAACAATTAAAGAAACCGAGGAAACGTTACGTAAATATTATCCAGAATCTGCTCCGTCCCATGGAATGATTTGTAAGTGGTTTCTGCTTTTAAAAGTGGCCATATGAGCACGGTTGATGCAGATCGTCCAAAAACCATCATTTACTGTAACTACTCCAGAAATGGTTAATAAACTGTATGGCCTTGCAATTGACAATCGTCGAATAAAAGTTCGTGAGATAGCTAATGAAGTAAACATCTCAACCAAACGGGTATACAATATTTTTCATGAACATTTCAATAAGAAAAAGCATTCCGCGAAATGGTTGCCGCGTTTGCTTAATGGTGAACAAATGCGCGCTCGCATTAAGAATTCAGAAGCATGTTTGGCCGTCTTCAACGTAATTCAAAGGATTTTTTTCGTCGATATGTCACAGTAGATGAAACTTGGATACATCATTATACTCCAGAAACATGCATACAGTCAAAATAATGGATTTCTTCATGCGAACATGCTCCCAAAAAGGCAAAAACAATTTTTTCGGCCAATAAGGTCTTGGCCACAGTTTTTTTGGAATTCTAAAGGTGTAATCTTTATTAATTGTTTACAAAAAGGAAAAACGATAACTGGCCAGTATTATGCTGATTATGCAGACACGTTTTGATGCCGAACTTGAAAAACAACGACCGCATTTGATGAAGAAAAAAGTGTTGTTACATCACGATAATGCGCCCTCACATTCGTCTGCAATTGCTACAACTAAATTGGCTGAATTGCATAACGAATTACTGCTTTATCCGCCATATTTGCCAGATCTGGCTCCCAGTGATTTCTTCTTATTCCCAAATTTTAAAAAATGGCTGGGTGGAAAAAGATTTTAGGCAACTGAAGAGGTGATAACCGAGTCAAATGCATATATTGAAGACTTTCCGAAAGATTACTTTTTGGAAGGTTTAAAAAAACTGTAAACTCGCTGGGCTAAGTGTGTACAGTTAAAAGGGTGTTATGTTGAAAAATAAAATATTTTTTTAACAGAAAAATAACGTTTTCATAAAAAAGTCACTCTTCCGTCAAACAGCCCTCGTATGCATAGACTACCACAGACTGAATAGGTCCAACACAGGTGCGGGCTATTACGGCATAAAATTATACACTTCCGGACAAAATTAAGGGACTACCAAATAAACTTGAAATAACTTTTCCAATTTACAAGTTGTTGTGAATAGACATTCATATGACATAAATTGACGTTTATTAAGCACTATTCAAATAGTTTGCCATGAAACAATTAATAATATCAGGACATTATCTGCTAGGAAACGAAAAGTTAACAAAAAGCTCTGATAGTTGACCCACCTTTTAACTCATTTATTTAATAAAGCGTGCTTTGTGTTTCAAAAATTAGTGAATTTGTTTGCATTAAGTTAATTAAGTATGCCTAGACGCCATTGCGGACCAAAAGGAGTGTCCCAAATGATTATTCTTCTTCGTAAAGGATATTCACTAAGTGAAGTTGTTGGAATTCTTAATACCAACAATTCTGTGGTCTAGATAGCCGCAGCACGGTTCATAGGGACTGGTAGTTCCAAAGAAGATGTGGACAAGGTGCTAAAAGAAAAAAACAACACGCAGAGAATATCGTTTTATCGAACATCAGGGTTTGAGAACGCGGTTTGTAACATCTAGCATCTAGTGAATTAAAAAAATGATCTGCGATTAGCCACTGGAACAGATATTTTAACCAAAACAGTAAAAAGGAGACTGAAAGAAGTCAATTTATCTGTTAGAAAACCAGCAACCGGTCTAATCTCACAGCTACGCACAAAAGAAATCGCATAAACTTTTGTCAAAATCATCAAGGTTGGGACGAGGGGCAGTGGAACTCCGTTTTGTTTTCAGATGAGTTCAGATTCCTCCTTAATAAGAATCATCGCCGAGTTCTTGTCTTACGAAGACCACCAGAACGATTTGCACTATGTACCATTCGAGAATTTGAGAAATATGGTGGGGGTCTGTAATGGGTTTTGGGTGGGATACAATTTAATGGTCGTACAGAATTGGTTTTGATACGAAGTGGGTCGCTAACAGCAAGAAGATATAGTGACGAGATTATTGTACCCCATGTTCAATAATTTGACGAAAATTTCGGCAATGGATTCATTTTTGTGCAAGACAATGGCAAACCTTATACAGCTAACATTGTCAAAACTGCGTTGAAAGTTGCGAATATCCAATGTTTGGAGTGGCCTTTCAAAAGCCCTGATCTCAATTCAATTGAGCATATCTGGGAACAATTGGGCAAAACAATTTAAAATGCACCTAGATCACCTGTAACTCTTGATGAGCTCATCATGCTTGTTCAAGAACGGGAACAGATATCCCAAGAAAGAACACGAACCCTAATCTCAAGCATGCCGAGAAGATTAGAACCTTGTAGTGCTGGAAGAGGAGGGCATACACACTATTAATAATGTTACTTTTAATTACAAATTATGATTTCAGTTCATAAGAAGGCCATTGGTATTTTTGTCTGATTTTTAACTTTATTTCTTCAAGTCCATAAAAGTAAAGTTTGTTAATTTTAATAGCTCTTAAGTCAACTAAACTATAAATAAACACTTGGATTTATATATTTATTCGTTTCATTAAATTTCGCTATCCGGTTTTAAATTTATTTTGAATTTTACTAGTGGTCCCTTAATTTTGTCCGGAAGTGTATAACAAACTTTCTGTCTATACCAAGAACCTTCCGTTGAGCCGTTTCAGGATGGCACTCAAGCGATTCCTTATTGACAACGCTTTTTTTTTCAGTCGATGATCTGATTAAATGTGACAAGGTAATTTAGTTCGTGGTGTATTCCGTTTGGAGTTTTTATTTTGCGAATGGCTATGTCTGTGTAACAGACTGTTTGTATTATTTTAAAATGTTTTATATGTTGACTATTGCACTCTTTTTTATTTATGCACCTCTGCAATTTGTAGCATTCATTTTTATTGACAACATTGTTTTTATTGCGGATCATTTTATATGTTTATATGTTTTGCTTATTCTTAGTGTTAGTTTTAAATACTATTGAATTTTGTAGTGTACGTGACCTGTGTAAACCATTATTATGTTCTACCACCAAAATAAACTATTCTATAAAACTATTAAACTCTAGAGAAAAGGCCTCTTCAAAATGTAGGCAAAATGTTTTGAGAAACTTATTAAAGTTAATATTGGCATCATCTTCTGCGTATACTGATTTCCACTCCTCTTGTTTCAGTGAGAGGACAAATTTTTCTTTATTTTGCGTTGTATATTTTCGTGTTCTATTTCTAGTTGTTTTTTGGATTGCAGCTGTATTATAAATATACGAGGGCGGTTTGACGGAAGAGTGACTTTTTAATGAAAACGTTATTTTTCTGTTAAAAAATATATTTTATTTTTCAACATAACACCCTTTCAACTGTACACACTTAGCCCAGCGAGTTTACAGTTTTTTTAAACTTTCCAAAAAGTAATCTTTCGGAAAGTCTCCAAAATATGCATTTGTCTCAGTTATCACCTCTTTATTTGTCTGAAATCTTTTTCCAACCGGCCATTTTTTAAAATTTGGAAATAAGAAGAAATCACTAGGAGCCTGATCTGGCGAATATGGCGGATAAGGCAGTAATTCGTAATGCAATTCAGCCAATTTAGTTGTAGCAATTGCTGACGAATGAGAGGGCGCATTATTGTGATGGAACAACACTTTTTTCTTCATCAGTTTTTCAAATTCGGCATCGTGTCAGCTAATCAGCATAATACTGGCCAGTTATTGTTTTTCGGTTTTGTAAACAATTAATAAAGATTACACCTTTTGAATTCCAAACAAACTGTGGCCATAACCATATTGGCCGAAATAAGTGTTTTTGCCTTGTTGGGAGCATGTTCGCATGGAGAAATCCATTATTTAGACTGTATTTTTGTTTCTGGAGTATAATGATGTATCCAAATTTCATCTACTGTGACATTTCAACGAAAAAAATCCTTTGAATTACGTTCTTGACGGCCAAACATTCTTCTGAATTCTTAATCGAGCGCGCATTTAATCACCATTAAGCAAATGCGGCAACAATCTCGCGGCTAGCTTTTTCTTATTGAAATGTCCATGCAAAATATTGTATACCCGTTCAGTTGAGATGTTTACTTCATTAGCTATCTCAAGAACTTTTATTAGACGATCGCCAATTACAAGCCAATGGGATGTTTATTAATCATTTCTGGAGTAGTTACAGTAAATGATGGTCCCGGACGATCTGCATGAACCGTGCCAATATGCCCTCTTTTAAAAGTAGAAACCACTTACAAATCATTCCATCGGACAGAGCAGATTCTGGATAATATATACGTAAATTTTCCTCGGTTTATTTAATTGTTTTGTCACTTTGAAAATAATGTTTAATCAATACTCGAAATTATGTTTTCTCCATATTTACACAACAACGAAAACAGTTTTCTTCAAATAAGTATAAAACATAATCTAGCTGTTGGATTGGTGCCAAATTTTGACAGTAGACCTCCAAAAGACCTCACGAGCTAGCAACATAATCATTATAGCGAAAGTGTTACCAACCTTTGAAAAGTCACTCTTCCGTCAAACCGCCCTCGTATAATATTTGAGCAATGTGGTCAAATATCGCAGTGTTAATAGTTCGTCCTTCCGAACATATGATATTCGTAAATATATTATCTATTCATGTTTTTTTGGTTTTATTTATTTTAGTGGCTTCGAATATTTTTCTAGCTAAGGAATGTGATTTTAAGTATTTAATAGGTCTGCTGATACTGCGAGGATACTGTTTAGTATCCTCGCTAAGGTCTACATTGAAATATCCAACAACCACAATATTATTTATTTCTAAATCAAAATTCTTGAGAATGTAATCCAGGGCTTCACCAAGTATTATTAGATATACTTCTAAGTTTGCACTTGGCGATCTGTGTGACGAGATTATAATCAAGTTAAGTGGCTGTATATGAATTGCAGCTAATTCGCAGATTTTTTCCAGACATCTCGTTTATGATAGTAATTTTACTACAGCTTATACTTTTGTGTGCAAACATGCGTACTCCACCGTGTATGTATTGGGTTCTATTTAAAGTGCTAATATTTGTAAAATCCTTTATATTGTATGTAGTTTAGTTTGAGTTATTTAGCCAATGTTCACTGACACAAACAATATCTATCTTTTCACTATAAAGTATGGTCTCGAACGCTGTTATTTTATTGGTTAGGCATTGCATATTTAAGTGCAATACCTTCATTGATTGCATATTTGCATGAGATGCAGTATTACGATTATGAACCATTTTCAGAGTTTGGTTGCAGTTCAATACGTTGATTTAGTTTTTCACGAAAAAATTTGAAGCGTCTGACCGTAATTTCTGATGACCATATGTCTGGCATTATTATTCTTTCAGGTAGATCATAATCAGCTCTGATTTTGAAAGATGCGGTGCTGTAGCTTAGATTTGATTCTATTTTTTCTACGCTAAATTTGCGATTGGGATTGCGATCGTTTTTCTAAGAACTCTGATATTTCTTTGGGGGTGTCACGTTTCGCGCGTCGTATGTGTAGCCAAGCTTTTTGTGTAGCTGCGCTAAAATTGTCTGCTCCCCATGAAGCTGTACCTCTTATGCTTTGTTTAGCATTTTTTGTTGACTTAGCAGGTGTCTTGATTGATTGTAAGTTTTTTTTACGGCGCGGTTTGCATACTACCTCAGTCCATTTTTCTGCGGCGCCAATGGAAAATTTCTCTTCGCCCGCGGATTCTAGCGAGTATGCTGAACAGCTGCGATTTCGCGCGCTTTTATTTTGAGTGTCGCAATGTAGGTTGCCTGTAAGTTCGGAGTTCATCTTTCGCGATGAAGACGTTGCTGCAGATTTATGTTAGGAGCATTTGAACTATTTGCATTTTTTGACCTATCAAGCACATTGCCAACCGCATCTGTCAGTTTTCTGTGTTTGTTTACTTCGTTTTTTTTGATAATTTATAACCTCTGATCGAAGTTGAGAGTTGTCGAGCTCCAGGCGTGTTACCTTTTCGCAAGTAGGTAATTCGTTAGCTTTAATTGTTTGACTAAATCTTTCAGGTGATAGTATGCCTCCTTTGCAAAATCAGTTTCAGCAAGGGCATCATTTTCAGGATCTCCTGTCAGACCAACCCCGCAGCACGATTTTGCTCGCTTAACACAAACACTACACTGAACTCCCGATTTAGCAGTGTTTCCACATGCACACAGTTTCTTTGTTACATCTACGGTTTTAACACCACTATTCGCACTATTTTGACTCACCATCACATGCTTCGCTAGGCATGGTGAACTACTGATAAAAGAGATGTAACTCTTCAAAAGATGTAACTAATGAGATGTACTGAGAGAAGTACTGAGTTACAAAATGCATAAAAGAGATGTAAAGTGAAGAAATTGTAGCAAATTTTTCTGTTATATATCCACATCGCCCTATACAATAGGTAACTGGCGATTGGCGTTGTAACTACTTTTCGTCGTGTCGGATGTGTTAATATTGGGCATGAGAGAAATATAATTTCTTCAGTGGCTACATGAGAAATTAAAATTAACAATAAATCTATTGGTCCGCTGAAGAAGAGGGCACCACAATAAATAGTCTTGCCAACCATTTTATAATTTCACGAAGTAGTTGCCACAGGGTCTTGAAATTGGAAAAATATAATTCATACAAGATTAAAAGGGTCCATAAATTATTGCCATGTGATTACTTGCCAAGAATGGAATTTTACGAATTGCAGATGCAATTGAAAATTGTGAACAATATCTCTAATAAATACGTTTATTTTATTTTTTTGGTTAATGTTATGTTTTGATATTATTTTTAGTGATTTTGAATTAATAAATAGTTTCATTAAATGTTTTTTTTAGTCCATTGATAGTCAAATAATGTAATCAAGTTACAGAGGCGGTTAAATTAGCAAACAAGTAGTTTTCTGCTGATTAAGATGAGGAAATCAGAAAAACAATTGAATGATCTAACGCGCCCGAAGGTTCGCCCCAGCTCACCAGCGGAGGTGAGTCATAGACGAGGAGCCCCAGAGGACACGACTCATTCAATACTTCCAGGACGGCGCCCCCGAGGTTACGAGGAACACCAGCCTCCTGGAAACAGGCAGTCAACAGATTGCACTGACTACAGTCTGTCTCTTGCCTCAAACACCTTGTGCACTCTCCGAGTCCGGGACCTACAGTTCGCCTTCGGCAAAGTATTCAGAACTTGCAGCGACACTGACAAATCCGGTTCGCGCCGTGAAAAATTAAAGTGCAATCAATAAGTTTATTATTTATGAAATTTACTGTAAAGTCAAAAGATTTGACAGCCCCAGCCCAGTGCCCCCCGCGTCGTATTATTATTTATTACCATTGTGCCAATTCTTCGCATATAGTTATTTTGTCTTCTGCTTCATAAACATCAGTTCTTATCAGGACTACTCTGAGTAAATCTTTGATTTCTGGTAAGTGATTTGCAGTTTTTAAGGTTATAAAATTATACAAGTTAAGTTTTGTTCTAAATTTACAGAGTTTAAGTGAAATCGCTTTCCTATTGTAATGGTTTTTACACCACAAAAGTGTAATGCCTTCATCCTGAAGGCTCATTATCGAAGTGGAACACTTAATGAAGACGGGACATGGACATATTCATTACAATCGTGTATGAATCAATTTAACGAAGCCTTCCCCGATGTCAACATTACTCAACAAAATATTTATCTAGCACAACACCCGTATTATTCACCGCTTTGAAGGAAATAATTGTATTTGTAAGGCCAAGTCAACTGGAAGACCGACTACCTTAACAGAAGAGATTGTTGCCAATGTCCAACAACGGCTTGAACAAAGTCCAACAAAATCTATAAGAAAACTTTCAGCACAAACAGGTTGGTTCTTAATTTTAGGGTGCAAAATGGTTATTTTTTATCATTCATGTGGTCTTTATGGCATACAAATTTTAATGTTTAAATCCGCTTACAGGAGTATCGTATGGGAGTTGCCGAAAAGTTGCGAAGAAAATTCTCCATTTGCACCCGTATAAGGTATCGGTAGTTCAACAACTTCACCCACTTGATTGCCAAAAAAAATTGATTATTGCAATTGGTTTAATCAGCATTTAAATGATAACAATATGCTGGACAGGACCTTTTTCACTGATGAGGCGTGGTTTCACTTATAAGGATATGTGAACAGCCAAAATTATCGTACATAGGCTACAGAAAATCTTCATACGTTCAACGAAACAGATTTACATCCACTTAAAATTGGTGTTTGGGTAGCAATTTCGAGACGTCGGATAATTGGCCCAATATTTTTCAGGTGCCCTGAAAGGTATAGGTTTCACCTTAATCAGGTGCATGATGATGAACAAATAATGGGTTATTTTCAGCAAGACGGAGCCACTGCTCATACTGCGTTTGCGACAATTAATTATGTATGGCCACCATGTTCACCAGACCTCAAGCCGTATGATTTTTATATTTTCGGACATTTGAAAAATAATGTTTTTAAAAATAGGATGCACAACCTAAACCAACTCCAAGAAACAATTGTAGAAGAGATAAGAAACATAACTCCAGAGTAGCTCCAATATGTTTTTGAAAATAAAACACCTAGAATTAACATCTGCCTTGAACATGAAGGCCGCCATTTTCAACATTTGTTGTAAACTTTTATTGTAACGTTTAAAAATATGTAATTATGATTAAATATTTAATTTATTTTGTTGTTGTTTTGTTTGCTGTTTGCTACGCCACTGGAAACACAATCTAGAGGATATTCTTTTTATATTTTCAGTTATACCAACATGCGTATTTGGTTGCCTACCTATCAAACCTCAAGCATTGTTGCTCACACTGTATATAAACCTATATGTGTAAATATATTCCCTGAACACCAATAGATGCCTTTACACTCTATAATTCATTGACTTCTCCCGAACTCTCTATGCTGCCCTGTGGCCCGAAACACGACAATCTCACCGACAATTCCACTAGACGCGCATTCGCCAAGATTCCCGGTAATTACGATCACTGGGCGACACCGCCATGTGAAACTTCAACTACAGCGAAATTATTCACCCGGGAGTTATTGATGTAATCTTAGGTTTTTGAGATATTTCAATAAAAAGCATTTTTATAAATTCAATACACTGTAAGTTGTTACCTATTTAAAAAAGATATTTTAAGTGTGAACCAAAAACTGTTAATACACTACTACCCTAAAGTTAAAAATAAGCTTTCTGAGGTTTTTTTATTAATATTTTGTCAATGGATGATAGACATTTCATCAAATTTGAACGAATGTGTCTAACGTTAGTAATATTATAGTTAATTAATATTGTGTTGTAGAAATTCTATTCACAAATTTTGAAAAATGTTATGCTAAAAGCTTATCTGGCGTGCTATGGTAGTATCTGTAGTAGCAAAAAAAAACTAGAATTGGCGTATTACACATATTTTACAGTATTTTAACAACGTTTTCTAAAAACTGTATCAGATCCATCCGGATTCAAATAAAATGGGAAATGTCAATTAGAATCGTTTTTTTTTGCACTTTTGTCATAGTTTAAAACTGGTATTTTAGAAATAGGTTAGAATTGTATGACGGTATGTCAGTACATAATTGCATAATTGCACCGCTACATTCATAATTGTCCTACCATTTCCCAAGTGGGTGACTATTCTAACTTTATCTATTTCGATAAAATGAGGCATTGTAAAAGTTGGTGTAAAATGGTAAAAAAAAATATGATAGGTTGTCAACTATACTACATCAACATGTTCGAATTGCCCTTTTCTAGTGTCGATGCCTCTAATCAAGGCGTCCCAATGTCGTCACGTCTAATTGTCGTGCAACCAAAAGCCGGGCGTCCAATGTCGCGCGTCCAAATGTCGCGCGTCCACATGTCGGGCGTCCTCATGTCGGACGTCCACATGTCGCGCGTCCAAATTCGTGCGTCCACATGTCGCGCGTCCAAATGTCTCGCGTCCAAATGCCGCGCGTCCAAATGCCGCGCGTCCAAATGTCGCGCGTCCAAATGTCGCGCGTCCAAATGTCGCGCGTCCAAATGGCGCGCGTCCAAATGTCGCGCGTCCAAATGTCGCGCGTCCAAATGTCGCTGCAAATAAATCTCGCACAATCCGTATATATTGCCAGCTCGGTACCATTGCTCTATGTTGAATACTTTCTTGTGTTGAATACATTTTCTATCAACAGCTTTGATATTAGAAGTTCCATGCGCTTGAAATGTTGTTTACATAACACTGCATTTCAGCAATGCATCAGATCCTGTCGTTTTCAAACTGAACATGGCATATGTTCAGAGATAAAAAAATGGGTGGTATACATATACAGGGTGTCACGGGAGATAGGTAACGTTTTTTGTGATTAAGTGGGACAGCTTTAGGTAGACAAATTATCTTCAATTGTTAACCTCCCTGATCGCGGGGAAGGTAGACCGATTTTTTTTTAAATTGGAGTAGTGGTCGAGTGACAGCTCGTTTGAAAGCCTATCAATTTGCAATACAACGTTATATTATTTTTTTAAATCTGTCGGTCTGTTTTCATGAAATTATTTTTTTAAGTTGAGCAAAGTACAAAATAAACATGTAATTTCAGCAAAATTTTGGGTTGTTATCAAGTTGACCAGCTCGCCGTTTCGATGTAAGATTGGGCATGCTGATGTCACTGATCACTTCCTGGATTTGTCGCACATGAGATTCATTTGGCTGCTCGGTGATTGATTTCTCTGTGGTTAATAAACTGCTCGGAGTGGCGTCCAGGTTCCAGGTGCTGCTCCATGGGCGGCGACGGGATTCCTGTGGCTGATTGTGGCGGTGTATCGAGGTTCTTATAGCTGCTCGATAACGCATTATTCTCTTCTAAGGAACTAAAGTTCGCTCGGGTATCGATTTTTGATATGGTGAAGAGATCCAAACGAAGTGCGCCAATTTTGGGTTGTTATCAAATAAACTGCTTTTTTTTATATCCAAAATGATTTTAATTAAACTTTATTCTAAGCAAGCTATACAATAACTAACTCTACAATTATAAAACATTACAAGATAATGTGTATTTTAAGGATTCTACAGCCTTGAAGAAGAGTAACGGCGTCGCGTCCTATCTATTATGGTTTTTAATTTCAAACCGCAGACTGAAGTCCGGTGAAAATATGGAAGAACCGTGTTGGACACGAATTAATTTGAGTTGACGTAACAGCAAGAAAAATGTATTCAGCAACAAACGTACCAAGTACGAAACAGCTTCGCCATGGCATTAATGCAAAAATACAAAACACATAATTTTTATCTATTTTGGGGTTGTCTGATATATTTACATACACAATTTATATTCTAACGATGTTAATTTTTTTATTATTTTCTGATATTTTTATGATTTTAAGTTTATATTTTTAAATTATGGATTAGTTGGATGGTCATAAATTTTGCTACTATTTATTATAACTTTTAAGAAGATTCTAAGAATTTAATGACATGAAAATTATGTAAACAAAAAAATCGAGAATACTTACCAACGAAACGATTTTTTTTGTAATGTTTATTTAAAATTTATCCGCACGTTGGGTAGGCTCCGTGGCAAGACAGGATTCCAATATAGGGACTAATAAAATCAAGCAATGGAGACCAAGAACGTCCAACAGGAATATCTGTAGACCAGAGAAAAAGTGGCTCGACGACGTGAAGGAGAAGATCAGAAAATGATGACAAAAGACAAAGAAGCATGTAGGACTATGGAAGAGGCCTATATCAAGCAGTGCATTAATCAAGGCTGAGAATGGAGAAGAGATTTTTGTTACATACATTTTCGGGCTGTTATAATAATTTAATATATTATATTAGCATCGTATTTTACTATTATTTTCGTAGAAATATTAAGTCGTGAATTATTTGATTCTTATTTCTGGGAAACAGTTGTAGTCCAGTCATTTAACTTGAGAGAGCGGTTTTTCGTGCGTAAAAGTGTTTTTCAACTTAAACGCTGTTAATAATAACTGTCACGTTATATTTTCTGTACCATAAATTACCAAAATAAATACTACGTGTCGCTATATAGTTAGTTTTTCAATTATTTACGTTTTTCTACGAAATTTCATTAAATCTACGATTTTTGCGGTTTTTCATCTTCAAGGATTGTGTTTGCAAATATTTGCACAATTTTAAAGCTTTACATGAATATAGACCTGATTCTACGTGACACTATATAGTTTATAATTAAAATTACCAATTGTTTACCATATTATTTAAATAATTTGATTCAGAGAAATTAAATTTATCCATTCCAAAAATATATCCTGAAACCTTGTAAAATACTGTATCTAATAAGATATAGTCCTTATCAATTAACAGATGTTTTTATGGTTTTATTAATTATTTAAAATGTTATTAAATTGAATTTCCCGCCGTGAAAATAGTTAAAAATTAGCTCCAAGCAGTTCGTGTGTTCGCTACGAGATGGAACAATGACATAATTGCCATGCCATGTTGCCACAACTCTTAACAGAAATTTGAAATATGCGAATCAAGTGTCAAGGTCATTTTTTACATCTGTTTTTTCAACTCTCTTGGGGCTCTGCCGTTTGAACGAACACGGACTTTATTTTGCGGACTTCGCATTTAAACCGGGAAATATCGTAATTCTTATAACTTTTAATGCAGGGCATTCTAAATCTTTGCGACGCGAATGATGATTAAAACAGTGATAAGACCCATTAATTAAATCATCAACAAGTGTTGCCCCATCACCATGGGCATTATCGTAAATGGGTTGTTTTGTGCTATTTTCTGTAATAAGGAAATTAGTTTGTTACTTAATATATTTCTTGCAGCCATTTTTTTGTAACTTTTTAAAGAGTATAATCTCTTCTCATATTTTTTTATTGTATGGTTAACACATTCAGTTTTTGTGATATACTTCCCATGCACACAAATCTCGCACTACGCAAAATAACTACACAGTGCACAAGTAAATTGTCACAGGAAGATTTAATATTCTATCTAAATAGAAAAAATATAAAATATGTAATAATAATTGTCATAGGGAACAATTAGTCATACACAAAATACAGACACAATAGTTGTCACAGGGTGAAAGTAGAAAATAGTCACGGGGGAGACAGAAGTTTATAAAACACTCACACAACCAAAACGTACAATAAACAAAGCAGAAACACACGAAGAAGGCACAACGATAATTGAATAGGATTTTCAAATTAACTACGCACCCGAATGTAAAGTAACCTAAATGAATCTATTTGCATGTGGGGTGTTGTTGAAATCTCTAGGGCGAAATGCACGCACTTATAATACTTTAAGAAGGGATAAGTATGTATACAAAATTTGGGTCCTGAGGAGTTAAGGAGATAAGTTCTTGGGTCGTTAATAACTGCCATCTTAATACTACCTCTGTTCCATAATAAGTGAGCCATTTGAGTTTTCTTGCACACTTATTGACACTTAGTTATTTTTTTTAATTTCTATTTTGATATTCTTAATATACGCTAAATTCTTAATCATATGTGATATGGACGTCAAAATATTTGACAGTTTAATTTGTAAAAAGCAACAATTAAAATTCGAATTTTTAAGCGAAAGGGTTCTGACGCCGGAAGTTTCAAACGATGAGAAGACCAAATTTAATCAACCAAAAACGAACAGCTATTATTCAGTTTTTACTGAAACATCAGAAAAATGGACCGCTGAAAAAGGAAGCGGTGATTTTGGCAATTGAAAAATTTGCCAATAGTCCCGATTTGAATGTGCTCGATCTTTTTTTTTTTCGTCTATTCAATCATTACAACACCAGAATTCACCTCGCAATTACTAAGAGTTACGGACGAATTAATACGAGTTGTCGAAGAATCATTCGAAGCGGAGACTAGACATACATTAGAAAATGTGTCTATAAGTGTATAAACAGTTATGAAATCGATTATAGATTGTCTCGGTAATAATAATTATAAGCTTCAACATATTAGCAAGGCAAATGTAAAATCGCTTGTCTACTATTCATTTAAACTAACATTTTTAAGTTATTGTTAAAAAAAATATATATAGTACATCTTAGAAACGAAAATGGCACACTTATTTTGTAAAAAATAAACATCGGTAATGGCTCACTTATTATGGAAAAAAATAAAAATCGGTGATGGCTCACTTATTATGGAAAAAATAAAAATCTGCCATGGCTCACTTATTATGGAACAGAGGTAGTAGTTTTTAGGACACCTGAAGAGGTCACCAAGAGATTGCTTATATTGACACCAAACATTTGATTTTAAGTCAAAAATAAAAGTATTTAAAATAAATATATTCTCAGTTTACTTATAGTTCTATTAGGGTGAAATTGAAGGAAACTCGTTTTCCAATGTTATTTCCCTATGTTCCGCGATCAAATAATCCCTTGTCACGACAACGAAAATGGAATTGGCTGTGTCAGGATCTATTTATTTTAAAATAAAAGTGATCTTAAAGTGTAAGAAATGTTTCATATACCTTTTTTGGCTAATATGCTTAGAGTAATTTTAATAAGACTTACATTTGGTCACATAAATTACAAAACTTGTAAGGATTTAGTGAATTTAATTACATAAATATAACATTTTAAAGAAATTATTCGCTGATATTAAGAGGCCTATTTACCCCAGCTATTATACGGCATTATTAATAAACGACAGCCAAATAATTCATGAACGGGTTAACATAATTACAATCGGAGAACTGATAAAGAAAGTTTAGGCATTTATCTATGATTAGACAAAGTTTAAGAAATAAATTAAAGGTGACTTATTTTTGATCACCTAATCGGATTTATGTGCAGACAAGAATCCTCCATTTTATCTCAAGATATTGGAACAAAAAAAAGAAGGTGGTTCGCAACAATATTAGCTCCAAATAAACTGAGGGAATTTCCATTTTATTTACCCTGTCTTAATTAAATAAATACAGAAGAAAATTTCACAAATCTGCTAAACATGCCATTCTTTTAATAAACATAATAAATCACCGTTTTTTTATTCTCTAAAACTACTCGGCTCAATTGTAGATAAATATATAAAGTTTCGAAATCAGATTGCAATTATGTTGACCCGTTCATAATTTATGTTAGCTGTCGTTTACATGCAATTCCACATACCGCCTTTGGGTAAAGACGGCTCTTAAAATATATAATATAATATAATATAATATAATATAATATAATAATAATAATAGTAGTTATACTAGACGGGTTCTAACTCACCCGAGGATTTACTAGACGGGTTCTAACTCACAAGTCCCCTGAAGAGGGTCTCCAGGTCCAAGGAGGTCCGTTGAAGGTCAAAAACGGCGGGGGGTTGTTGGGCTCATTAAAAAAAATGGCTGCGTCTGGAGGTCATTCGTGCGGCATGTTTCGGTAAATGCATCTGGAAAAACAGGTTTTGTGGCTGGTCCCCTGAAGAGGGTCTCCAAGGAGGTCCGTTTTTGCTGAAGGTCAAAAACGGCGGGGGGGTCGTTGGACTCATAAAAAAAAATGGCTGCGTCTGGAGGTCATTCGTGCGGCATGTTTCGGTAATTGCATCTGGAAAAACAGGTTTTGCGGCTGGCCCCCTGAAGAGGGTCTCCAAGGAGGTCCGTTTTTGCTGAAGGTCAAAAACGGCGGGGGGGTCGTTGGACTCATAAAAAAAATGGCTGCGTCTGGAGGTCATTCGTGCGGCATGTTTCGATAATTGCATCTGTAAAAACAGGTTTTGCAGCTGGGAATTAAAATTCCTCGCGCGGCTCACGATGGGTATAAAAATCATAAAACTCGTCGTCGGCTCGTCTGAAGGTCATCGAGTCATAAAAATCACCGATGGGTGGAGGTCAATGCATCGATACTGGCACGTCGTGTTCCAAGATATCAAAAAATGTCTAGGTATATAAGCCCACAATATTTTTAAAGTTACATTTTCTAACAGATTGTAAAATAAAATGTTTCCTTAACCCTTCTGCTATAAAACTCAGATGTTTGTTAAGCTTTAGTTTAGTTAGCTGTGGTGATTTGCACAATGTACTACATTTTATTATTGAATTTAATTAATCAGACTTTATATATTAATAAACCTCAAAATGCTTTAGATTGTTTTTCATGTCTAAACAAAAATGATACATGGCCAGATAATAGGAAGAGAATGGATGTAAATCAAACAACAACACCAATAACTTGCAGTTTGAAGACTACTCAACTCCCCGTGTTTCCAGTAAAATTCAAGTTTTACTTAAATACCGGTAATTATTCGGCAACGAGTCAATATTGGATTGCAAATAAACCTTCAAATGAATCATACAGTTTGGAAATTCTTTTTATTTTCTGTTTAGTAATATTTATATTAGTTTTAAGTTTTTTTATAAGTAAATACTTTAGAAATAAATATAATGATGTGACTGATTTTATGTAATGCCTGCTAAATTTTGTGAAGTCATTCAAATCTACTATTATCAGAGTGGATATAGTGAAGAAGACGCTAAATACTGGATGCGTGTAGGTGCAGATAGAGAGCGGTTTCAAAGAAAAATACGAAAAACTGTTGAAATGCTTGAAATTTTTTTACTGAAACATTTGGAAAATAGTAGAAAGGACTATTAGGATAAAATAATGTGTATGTATATATTTTAAGTAATTTTATTGAATAAACATTAAATATTAACAAGTTTTTATTACAAACCTTTACCTCTAAACTGATTACATCTAAAACAGTAATGATTAATATCTTTACATGATTTTAAAAAATATGGTAAACAAGGCATGCATATCAACACACAACATAGTGCAGCAAGTAGATGCGTTTTAACAGTAGATGAATATTCTAAATATGATTCACACCATTTATTACAATGCAAACAGTACACAATTTGAGGTTTAGGACCATACATCATTCCACTTCAGATTTCTTTATCCAACTGTTTTGCGATGCTGGGTATCCTAACCATTTAACATATAGCATGTTTCCTTTTCTTCTAATTACCTTTTCAACCAGATTAAAATCATGATTCTTAACATGTTGTAACTCCAACTCGTAAAATCCTCCTAAAATCGGTTGCCCTTCAATATCCTCCAAAAGATACGTTGTTGGATTTGTCAGTTGCACCTTACGAACTTGAAAAATTTCATTTGACCAGTTGGTTGTATAGCCCTTATCAATTTTTTTTCTATATTTGCTAATGCGAACGTACTCACCCACTTTATATTTATTATTAAGTGTAGATATTTTAATGTTACTGTACGCGTTTTTTAATATTATCAGTTCATTTTTAGAAGAAACATCACCTGGTTTCATATTTATTGTAGAATGTTTTGTATTATTGTACTGTATTGTAATTTCGGGTAATAAATTAAACCATTTGTGTGAACCGTTTAGGCTAAAATGTTTCCACATTATGGACTTTAACGTACGATTAACTCGTTCAACTATTGAAGCTTTCATTGTGCTATACGTTGAGTAGTGATTTATATTTAATTTTTGCATTAAGGTTTTAAATTGTTTATTATAAAATTCTTTTCCTTGATCAGTCTGCAAATGTTTAGGAATGTTTGGTTGAATTAATATTTTCTTCATAGCTTTCTCAACTTCAAGAGATGTTTTGTTTTTTACTGGTTCTGTCCATACAAATTTTGAAAATGTGTCAATTACTACTAGAATATATTTAAATCCCCGATTTTGTTTGGCATAAGGAATCATTTCAACTAAATCAGCTTGATATAAATCATTAAGACCTTTTACTATTACATGTCGCCGTCGAAAATTTTTACGAGCAGGTTTGTGCAATTCATTTATTAGTTGCTACTTTCTACTTAAACCCATATTAATGGATATTTTATTAGTAAATCTACAAATACCGAATTAATATTAGTTATTTTATCAATACTTAATTCACTATTTTCATCTAAAATTAAAGTTGATAAATTTTCATGATTGTATATTTTTTTATCTACTGTTAAAAGTAAGTTAGGAGGAAACATAGTAAATTTTATAACCTTACCCCCTTTTATAGGGATTTTGTAAGTGCTGTTTGAATATTGCAATAAATATTTATTGTTGTTGGTATAGACATGACCCGAAATAGACAAACCAACAACTCCATGCCATTTATCTATGGATTGTTTACTTATGGTTTGAAGTTTTTTTAAATGATGTTCACTTTGAATATGTCGACCAAACTTATCAAGGGTCATTGCAATACTAAGATATATATTGCTAAACATAGTTCTTTTATAAAATTATTTTAGCTTCACGAAGTTCTTCAACAATACTTTGAATCTCATTGTCATGAGAATTATTTCCGGCCTGTTGAGAAGCAAGTAAAAGTCTTAAAGGATCTACAAGTTCATTAGGATCATTCCAGTGAACATATTCTATTGGTTTTTTATTATATTTCGTGAGACTCCTACCAATTCTCGAAGAACTAGGATAGCTACTCGTTCTGGGTCTAGTTGATGGTGGTGGGGGTAATTTATTTTTGTTTATTAGTGGTGCAATAATATTTTTATATTTTTCTGAGCGATTGCCAACAATGTTACTTTGCGGATTGTGATCAATTTGCACAGCAGCTGTACGTTTAATGATGTCAGCATATTGCTTTTCATCACTTTGTTTATATCCAATCGGCTTCTTTTTAAACATAAATTCACACAAACCAGGAGTACCAATATATTTTATGTTGTTTATTTGAAAATCGCTATTGTTTGAGTTGAAAATTATCTCAGAATTGCCAATCGTATATTTATCTGTTGTGGCATTATGATGGACACCTTGCTGTCCATCGTCAAACTGATTTTTAGTATCTTTAATAAATTCTTCAATATATTGTCTGGGAAGCGGTCCAAACTGCTCGACATATTGAGCTATAGATTCATCTGGCATAGGACTTGGTTCTCGAGACATTTCAAATGATTCATCTAAAGAAATATCCCTTGAATATACTTCTTCTTCTGGAGCAATCATCGACTGTAATGTTTGATTTGCGCTAGGTTGCGTTGTAGAATTTTGAATAACAGAAACATCAGGGTGAAACACACTGGATTGTTTATATTTTCTCGTTGGTATGCTTTCCTTTTTGATTTCGGAAGTTAATTCTGGTTTTGCAGTGATGATTTCATGCAACTTTTTAGTTAACGGTCTATAGGATTCCTCTAGATATTGCTCAGACTCTAATCTATTAGATTTAATTGCCTCTAACTTCCTTTTTACTGACTCTCGTGCTTTAATAAGCTTCAACTTTATTTCCTTATTCATGGTTTAAAAAAACATGTATAAACAATGTTATATTGTTGTTGAATCTGGTTAATTCTTGATTTATTCTGGTTTAATCTGGTTAATTCTTGTTTAATCTTGTTTATTCTTGTTTAGTCTCGTTTATTCTGGTTTATTCTCGTTTGTTCTAGTTTAAAACATAAATAAACACCACTAAACACAAATAAACAGAAATAAACAATGTTAATTTGTGTTAATTCTTGTTTATTTATTTGGTTTATTTTGGTTTATTCTGGTTAATCTCGTTTTTCTGGTTTATTCGGGTTTAATCTCGTTTATTCTGGTTTATTCTTGTTTAATCTGTTTGGGACATAAATAAACACAAATAAACAAAGTTTTCTTCTTGTTTATTCTGGTTTATTCTAGATTAATCTTCCGTAATTTCGTTTTCATGTTTACGAAGAACGTTTAAGATGTTTACTGTCTTAATACTCTTCTTCTAATGAGCTTTAATAATTATGCATAATTATTTTATAATTATATAAAATTATGAAACCCTTTTCTGTATCGTCCGAAGCTCATCTCTCTATCTTTATCGATTACTAAAAACCCATACTTTTCCATCCAACACATTGAGCATATTTTCTTAAATTCATTAAAAGACATATCTGGGCTCACATGATCATCATCTGTATGTTTAAGATTTAAATCATCTTGTTTAAATATAATAATGAAGTTGGAATTATCCCTGATAAGATGTTTAGGTATATGACTATACGTTTGACAAAGATAGAAACAATCAATTAAGTTATGTCGACCCATACTGAAATAATCTCTCATAACCGACTGTTTGCTGCAGACCACGTCATCAAAGATAAATACCGAGTTTTTCTTTGCATTTGATGGATATATAATTTCATTGCAATCTGTAAATTCATGGTATCCAAGTCCGTTAATGGGACTCAACATTTCGCGCAAATACACATGTTTTGGTTGATATAACGATTTTGTGTAAATATATACATTTTGAAAACGCAATCCATTTATATTTTCTAATAAACTTATTACTACATTAGTTTTACCACAATTTGAGGGTCCACTAATAATACAACGAACGTTTGATGGAAATAAGGAACCATGTCTCCGATTTATTTTATTAGTCGTTATATCGTCCAAGTTCTCCACATCTAAAGTAATTTCTTGTTTATGTAGTTTCATGTTCAACAAACAACTGAATTTCATTACAAATTGTGTGTATATTATATACCTTCATTTTCAAAACAGTCAGTCATAAAGTAGAACTCTTAAGGGAAAGGTATAAGATGAAGCGACAAAGAAGTTTAAACAGTACTAAGTCAGCTGTTAAAGCTAGCGGACGTGGTTTATTGAATAAAATTATCAATAAATTTCACGTGGAGTTACATTTACCTGGTTATAACTACTGCGGCCCGTTTACACACCTCGAAAAACGATTAAAACGAGGTGACGTAGGTATTAATCAGTTGGACGAGGCTTGCAAGGTTCATGACATTTCATATGCTAAAAGCCAAAACTTAAAAGAACGGCATCTGTCTGATCAAATTTTATTAAAATCTTCACTGAACCGCTTGGGTTCTTCAGATTCTAAATTAAGTGAAAAAGTTGCTTCAGCATTAGTTGCAGGTATTATGAAATCCAAGTTAAAAGTTGGAATGGGTTTAAAGAATAAAAAAATAGTGAAAAGGGGTGCGAAAAAACGTATCATTAAAGCATCGAAACAAGGTGGGTTTCTACTCCTTGTATTGGCTGGTATAGGGGCTTTGGCTTCCTTATCTGGTGGGATAGCAAACGTTGTTAAGACAATAAAGACTTCTAAAGCTACAGAGGCGCAGCTGCAAGAATTAAAAAGACATAATCAGATGATGGAATCTAAAAAAGGTCAAGGATTGAAGATTGCTAAAAAAACATACAATAAAAAAAAACGTGGAAGAGGTTTATACTTGAAGCCTTATAATGTATCAAAAAACTCCTAAACATGTTACCGAAGCGAGCTCTTACAAACATCGAATTAGAAATGTACGCTGATAAATTAAAAATTCCGCATTTTAGGGGAGTATTCATGCGTGATATGCTACCATTACGAATAAAATCTAACGAATGTGGTATTGTCAATTTAGATAGTCAAAAAAATAGAGGGACTCACTGGACAGCGTATATAAAGCAAAATTTAAATATATTTTTCTTTGACTCTTTCGGTAACTTAAAACCTCCCACAGAACTTGTAAAATATTTCAAAAGATTTAATAAAAATGTGCTAATAAAATATACGCATAATACCTATCAAACTTATAATTCTGAAATATGCGGTCAGCTGTGTTTACATTTTTTATATACTTACTATAAATTAAACGCATCCAATTAAGCATTTCAATCAACGTTCAGAGTCGGTAGGAATCTTGGTATCATTAAATTCTCATTGCGGTGCGCTGAACCTGTTTTCGAAGCTGTTAAAATATATTTAAGGTGCAGTCTAATTTACATTCTTCCAATTATCGATTTCCGCGATGTATTTTCTGTTTAGTGAATCGAGATTTTATATTGATCAATAAATTGCAACGTCTTTAACAGCTTTTTTTTTGTTTCAAGTATATAAATGAACGCGGTAGCTGGGATGACTCATATTACCTAACCTACCGTAAGTTTGATACAGTGTTAAGGTTATAATTGACAATTCTCGTCGAATATAAGTTCAGCATTTTTGTAAATATCGTTAGTTCATCTCGAGATCTACAATGTCAATAAGTAATATTAGTGATAAGTGTATTAAAAATATTAACAAAGTGCTAACGTTGCTAAAAACATATGATGATATTCAAATATGGTTAAAGCAAATAAATAAAATAATATTTCTTGTAAAAAAAACTTTAATAAAAAAATTAACCAAAGAAAATTGTAATAAATTAGAATCAAATCTATCCATTTTAAAATATCAGCGATACAGACTCAAGCAAATAAAAAAACATAAGAAATCTGAAAATTTTGTCGTTTGGGAAAATGTGGAATCATGTTTTAATTGTAGAATTCGATCAGGTAATATTGTAAACGTAAAATTGAAAGACTATGATACATTTTTTGAAAAGGCATACAAAAGTTTTTCTATTCAAATAAAACGCGCTCTTCAGACATCAGTTATAAAAGTAAATTTTATATTATTCGCAAATTTCATAATATCTAAAACAGGTGAAATAGATATGAAAATATTTAATACTAAAAATGAGGTTATAGATGTCATTACAAATTTAAAAAAGTGGTATAAAATTGCAACAGATAAAATTAAATCTAAACTAGAAGATTTCGCAGAAAAAGATTCTGGATGGAGTCTATAGGAAATTTTATATTTAAAAGTTCATATTAACAATTATAATCCAATAATATCTGGTACTTACATACCATTGCCTAAACATATTCAGCTAAAAAGAGCTGTTGTAAATGTGAAAAATGATGATGAGTACTGCTTTCTATGGGCAATAATTTCTAGTTTGCATGCAGTTGATAAAAATATAGATCGTATGTCTTCATATCCACACTTTAGCACCGTATTAAAATATGATCGGTTAGAATTTCCTTTGAAAATAAAACAAGTGAAAAAATTTGAAAAATTAAACAGCATTAATATTAACGTATACGGACTTGAGGGGAACAAGATACAACAACTAACACCAATTTATCTCAGTAAATTTAATAATAATAAACGTGTAAATTTATTAATGTTTGGCAATGGTGCCATGTATCATTTTGCGTGGATTAAAAATTTATCACGTTTACTTTCTTCTCAATTAAGTAGAAGAAAGCGAAAACAATTTATTTGTGAAAGATGTTTAAATCATTTTATAAGCCAGAGAGGTGTAGATAAACATTTGGTTTATTATAGGAAATTAAATGAATGTGCAGTAGAAATGCCTACCAAGGATAATAATATTTTAAAGTTTAAAAATTTCAAACACAAAGAAAAAGTGCCCTATGTAATTTATTCCGATTTCGAGTGTATTTTAGAAAAATGTTCCGACCCCAATTCTGCTGTATATCAAAAACATATACCCATGAGTGTTGCATATTATTTCAAGTGCAGCTATGACGATTCATTATCTAAATTTAACAGTTATGGGGGACCAGATTGTCAAAAATGGTTTGTAAATCAGTTAAAAGACTTAGCTGAAGATATAAATACAGTGTTTCTTTGTACAATACCCATGGATAAATTAACATCCGATCAATGGTCACAATTTCATAGATCGCAAACATGTCACATTTGTGAGGAGGTTTTTAGTACTGCTGATATCAAGGTACGCGACCATTGCCACATATCTGGAAAATTCAGGGGTGCCGCTCATCAAAGTTGTAATATAAATTATCGAGACACTCAAGTAATTCCTGTTGTATTTCACAATTTAAGTGGATATGATGCTCATTTAATTATAAAAGAAATCGCTGTAGGATTTGAAGGTTCAGTTAGTTTACTTCCAATTAACAAAGAAAAGTATATATCCTTCTCTAAAAAGGTCTCAGATACAAAACTAGAATTTCGATTTATTGATTCCTTTCGATTCATGTCTTCCAGTCTAGATAAATTAGCATCTTTTCTAGAAAGTGACAAAAAATTAATTACTAGAAAATATTTTAACGATGAATTAAAATTTCAGTTAATGATTAAAAAAGGGGTTTTCCCATATGATTATGTTGATTCTTGGCGTAAACTTGATGAAACATCTTTACCTTCAATTAACGATTTTTTTATTCATTTGCGAGATCGATCCATTGGCCAAGAGGAATACAACCATGCTCAAAGAGTTTGGCGTGAATTTAATTGTCGAAATTTAGGTGAATTTTCAGATATATATCTAAAAACAGATGTATTGTTATTAGCGGATATTTTTGAAAATTTTAGGGATACCTGTCTTAAAACCTATAATTTAGATATTTCACATTATCATACACTGCCTGGTGTAGCCTTTGATGCAATGCTTAAATTAACAAAAATTAAACTTGAACTCCTAACAGATGTAGATATGTTAATGTTTATTGAAAGTGGTATTAGAGGAGGTGTGGCACAGTGCTCAAATAGATATGGCAAAGCTAACAATATTTATATGAAAGAAGATTATGACCCTACGCAACAATCTTCGTACCTAATGTATTTTGATGTAAATAATATGTATGGATGGGCCATGAGCATGTATCTACCTTATGGAGGATTTGAATGGGTTGAAGATTTTAGTAATATTAATATAATGAATTTACAAGAAGACTCTGACATTGGATATATTTTTGAGGTGGATATTGAATATCCCAGTAATATACATACACTTCATAAAGATTTGCCGTTTTGCCCTCAACACTTAACGCCCTCTGGTTCTAAACAAAGTAAACTAATGGCAACAATGTATTCAAAAGAGAAATATGTTATACACTATTTAAATTTGAAACAATGTTTAAACCTCGGTCTAAAACTTTTACGAATTTATAGAGTTTTAAAATTCAAACAGTCTGCTTGGCTTACACCATATATCGATTTAAACACAAAATTACGAACAGAATCCAAAAATAATTTTGAAAAAAATACATTCAAACTAATGAATAACGCTGCGTATGGAAAAACAATGGAGAATGTACGTAAAATACCTAAATATAAAGAGATTAAATTAGTAAATAAATGGGAAGGACGGTATGGGGAAAAAAATTTAATTTCTAAACCTAACTTTCATAGTTGTGAAATTTTTGATGAAAATTTAGTAGTAATTGAAATGAATAAAACAAACATTAAATTTTTTAAACCCATTTATATTGGTATGTGCATTTTAGATATTTCAAAGTTAAGTCTTTATGAATTTCACTACAACTTTGTTAAAACACACTGTCCATATAATTCAAAACTCTTATATACCGATACCGACTCATTAATTTACCAGTTTAACGATGTTGATATATATGAAATTATGAAAACAAATTTAAACAGATTTGACACCTCTGACTACAATTGTAATAACGTTTATAACATACCGCTTGTTAACAAAAAAGTTCTAGGTCTTATGAAAGATGAAATTAACGGTAAAATTATGACAGAATTTGTTGGTTTAAAAGCAAAAATGTATGCCTATAAAGTACATAAAACTCAGACAAAAAAAAGCAAAAGGGATAACGGAACCCAGTTTACCCAAAATCACTTTCGATGATTATAAAAATTGCCTTTTCAAAAAATGTATCTTAAAAGGCGATCAAAATCTAATAAAGTCTAAACATCATAACCTGTTCTCTATTAAGCAAAATAAAATTATTTTGAATCCACATGACGATAAACGGCTGGTAAATTCTAATTACACTGATACACTTCCATGGGGATATTCGGTATGAAAGCTTGTATACCATGAACAGCTGAAGAATTTAAAATCTCGAGATAAATGTAGACGATTTAAAAAATTCAAAGTGTTAGCGAACGTGTGTTTACACACAGTGTATTGAAATGGATTCTACAAAATTTGGGGAAATATCAATAAACGTCAAGGCTGATCTATTGAAATCAGATCCAGACGAAATTCCATGTAAAGAATAAAGGTAAAGAATAAAAAATAACTAAATATGTTTTTTTGTTTAAACTAATGAATTGTAATTACAGTGATACACTCTCATGGAGGACTGCTACAACATAACAGTCAGTATACCTTCAACAGCTGAAGAAACAAGATGAACGTAGACGATTTAAAATTTGAAGTGCTAGAAGCTAGCGAACGTGTATTTACACACAGTGTAGTAAATAGTATTTTAAATAAAAACAAAAGTGTATTACTTTATGCGTTGAATCATGTGTATGTTGGTGATGACATTTTAAATTACAAGATACTAAAAAATACTTCTACTGAAATTATTATGTGTTTATTTAAACAAAAATTAAAATTTGATTTATTTATCAGAACGTTTCTTGAAAACGGTTCCGATAAAATAAAATTATGTGAATTGTCACAATTCGCTAACAATGATGAAACATTAGATTTTAGAAAATTTTATAAGTTTTTTATACTATTAAAAATGTGTAATAATGATTATAATTTAAATGTTGAATATGTAAACTGTTCTAATATATTGGTAAATTATAAAAATATTGAATACTTAATCGATAAAATATTATGTGATGGAATATACTATGCAAATTCAAAGTTTTTAGCAGACATTTCCAATGCAGCAACACAGTTAAATATTAAACTATACTTCAAACCTCAAGATCGACAAGCTCATCAGCATATATTGAAATGGATACTACAAAATTTGGAAAATATAAATACCAATAAACGTCTAGGTTGGTCTACTGGACCTGATTCCGGTGAATGGCCCTCTGATGATCCTGATGATTATAACCTTACTTACCACTTTTTGAAAACGCTTTTACCATGTAAACAAGGTAAAGAATAAAAATAATTAAATATATTTTTTATGTTTTATTTTAAAATTAATCAGTTTCATACCCATCATCATCGTCATTATTTATTATCTCATTAACTTCTATGTTTACATAAAAGTAATTATTTACACCCCTAGGGATGAGGGGGTGTAAATAATACCAGTGGGCACCAATTTGATATCCACCAGGTGGAATAATTATTGCAGTCCTAGCTGGAGGGATCTACTGCTGCGGAGTTTCTGCTGCTGGGGGTGCTGCTGCAGGGGCTGCTGCTGCTGGGGGTTCTGGCGCTGCTGCTGCTGGGGGTTCTGGGGCTGCTGCTGCTGGTGGAACTCTCAGCAGCTCGCGAATATCTCGCAGCCGAAGCTGCCCTTCCCGATAGATATTTTCCCTCCTTTCAATTTCGAAAATATCGCGATTCATATTACTGAAGTTTTTTTAAAATAATTTTGCTTTTATAGTATCTCCAAAACTCCTTGACAAGCAAGTTGTTGATTAAGTTTACATTCTCATACCTCGAAGTATCTTAATTTCCTTATTATGTACACTCATGGACTCTAAGAATGTCACTGTCGCTAAGAGCCAGCGGTTTGCCATCTTCATCTCGTCGAGAAAGGCACGAGACGAAGCTTCATTCGGGCGAATTCGGCAGTCAGTCACTGAGTGGCCGGCAATCTAAAATTTACCTGAATGGGGCTTTGGGTCCCTATTATCTATGCATCCCATAAATAAAAAAAATTCTACTCGGGTAGAGTTTTGACCAATCGCTTAACTATTTATATAGTTTTAAAAAGCGGTGTGCAAATTACGTTCGTTTCCTCATTCGACTGGTTAACGAGCGGATTATTATTACGGTTATGAATTTCTACGGCTTCCAGAAGATTAAGCTGCGTGCCTTCAATACAGTTATGTAATATTTTTAAGTTTTCGATTTGTGGAAATGCATATATACAATCTAAACTATGGTTATCGAATGCACTACAATTTTTATTATGTGTAATGGCGCGAAAATGTTCGGCATATCGTTTTTTAAAACTACGGGAACATGCCAATTCAGAAACTCCAGAATAATTTAAGCGATCAATTTTGTCTATTGCATTGCATAAAATATTTGCTAATTTATTGCAGGGTTTAAACGCATTTTTTTATAATCAATAATCAAAACACCTGAATATTTTGACGTCAAAATAATTTAATTTCTAAAGATGGTGATGGTTTTTGACACAATTTCTGTCTTTTATTGTAAACTCAGAACTGAAGTCATTTTCTATTGATAAATAAAATTTAAGTTAAATAATTAGTTCCAAAATATTTGTTTTGATTTAGATAAATGTAAAAGTTTATTTTTTATTGTTTATTGCAACTTGCTGTTTGAAATATTTACAAAAATATACATTGTCATTCACTTACATATACTTAATATACTAATTACTTAATATATAGATTATTAGTAGCGAATGATATATTCAAAATGTCATGGGAAACTAGGGTAATATGTTAGTATTTTTGGAGCCAATCAAAAAGTGATTCGATTATCAATTATGTTAGATTAAACTGTCTTTAAATATGACGAAGCCCATCTGATTATCAGATAAAAGCAAAAGAAAATATTTTCGTCGTAGTTGGTTCTGGTGGTTTCTGTATATTACAAAATAATTTTACAAACTGCACTTTGGCCTCCCGTTTGCAGTGCCATTTGGTTTATTTCAATATTATCAACGGTATAGGTGCAATCGAGCTTTTCCATATTAATGACTAGCCCTGGATTTCCGACGTTTTGAGCGCCGCGTTATTTTTTTTTACCCGCAGTTATTGTTAGGTGTTATTTTTTTACGCATTAGAAGATTAAACAATTTTTAAAAAAACGGGGGTCTAATATACTTTTTTGCACGATAGGTTGTTTTTATCAGTTTACCATGTCTATTTCCATGACAGTAAGTTGTTACTGTAAGTAATTTACTTACCATTCAGTGAACGGTAAGTGAGAAAAATTGTACTCTTTAGCATTGAATACTCCGCCCATAAACTGCCGGGGGCTTCAGTTGTCCACTTCTCATCACAAAATACGCTAACAAACCCTTTTTATTTAAAGCAATCTTCTTCGCTTCACGCCATTCCTTAAAAACCTTGTATGCCTAGATGAATAACGCTTGACACCTCTACTTTGTGATAAATTGTGAAATAGGTAAAAAACACACACAGGTTACTTTGTTAGTATCACTTAGATTTATTTATTTATTTAGTCTGTTCACATCGAGTCATCCCTTCGCTCCTCCTCCAAACAATTGTCTTCGAATGGTAACAAACTCTTGCCGTTCTCCATACTTAATATACTATATAATTTCTAATAGGCTAGTTTTAATCAGATTAAATGAAATGTAAACGGCGTTACGCGATGGTGGGTCGTAAAGGTTGGGGGGGTGGGGGGGGGGGGGGCGTAAAGCGACGGAGAATCTAGTAAATCAGCAAGTGTATTTTGACAATACGCCGATATTTGATGGTATTGAAAGCGCTGGACTGAAAGCGGTGGACTGAAATTGCTGGAAGTGGGAATTAAAAATCGGTTTCCGGCTGTTGAAATGTTTAAAAATGCCTGTTGACGCCGGCTAATGCTGCGAGGAGGCTTACATGTTGTCAAGAAAATTTAAATAGAGACTGGAGCAAAGTCGTATTTACCGACGAAAATACATTTTCGTCTTCTGATGATGCTCTTTGGAGTCTCTCTTTTGAGAATCAATGGAACAAGCTTTGAACCGCAGCATGTCCGGCCGAATAACAGGAGCGGGCGAGTTTCTGCTGGATATTGGGGGTGGATAATGGAAAGTGGTCCTGGAGTATTAGTTCAAGTGTCGCCTCCAAGATTTACTTCCAGGGAATATGTGGATATTCTTGAAAACAGTCTAATTCCGACGGTAAGAAGAACTCTATACTCGGAGGAGCTGGACATAATTACGGTTGTGCAGGACAATAGTCCGATACACACGGCACGTGTTGTCCAAGAGTGGCTGGACGACAATGCCAATAAAATAGAAATTATTCCATGGTCTGCGAAGACTCCAGATCTAAATCCAATTGAGAATATTTGGGGTGCCATGGTTCGTGCCTGGAACCCAGATAATATTGAGATCCGGACTATTCAGAATCTGCAGCGCCACGTCAACGAAACGTGGGAAATGTTAAGAGGCAAACATGTGTGCAGAAATTGTGTGGTGTCAATGCCGAACAGGCTACAAGAATGTATAAATAATAATGGTTTTTATACCAAATATTAGTTTTTATATATATTTTTTTAATAAAAGATTTATTTTTATATTTATTATATCTTTATTTATTCCTAACTAGTACTAGTTTGGGCTGTTATGTCATCATCATAGACACAATTCTACAAAGATTAGAATAATGGTTAATACAAATATAAAATCTATTATTAATAATAGTGTATGTGTTGTGCTAATGTTAGTGTTAGTGTATGAGTTAGGCTTATAAGGCTATACTCCTCTTATTTTCCTAAAAGTATCCTATGATTTTTCATTGTTTGCATTTATTTTATTGCTGCAATTAGGTTTGCAGTTTGCTCATAAAGCCTAAAATTTGGGAAATTTGGTTTTATAAACACCGTTGTATTCAAAATATAAAAAACTCCTGTTTTTGCTAATTTGTTCTGGTAATTAATTATATTAATAACAACTACATGTTTTGAATTACTTAATAAATTCTTTCTACAATCACTATAAAGTAGGCTCTTTTGCTCGACACTGACAACAAAAAGTTGATAAAAAATAACTATGATTTAGTATTATTATTAATAGCGAAACGTGATATATTATTGCTTGAAAGTGAGAGTTGGCATTAACTTGAAAGCAATAATGCCACTTTTTGCTCGTATTACATACAAAATATTTTCTAAAATCACTTAAAAAATGATTGAGTTCTTTAAAAAGAACTTTGATTTATTAGTTGCTATTGACGACGCGCATGTTTAGTTTATATTGTGCGGCGAGCGAGAAAAACGAGTCTTAGATAAACGTCAACTTTTCGTTGTCAGTATCGAACAAAAAAGCGTACTTTATTTAGTTATTGTAGAAAAAATATATTAAACATTTCAAAACATGCAACCAGATAATTTACTCCGACGATCGCCGGTTGAGTTTGAAATAATGCAGAAACTGTTTGGAAGAATAACATTTACTGAAAAGTTAATAATAAAATATTTTTTCATGTGTCCAACTTTCTGGCGGACACTATATAAATCAATGATGTAGACGAAACATATTTTTCTTTTATGGGATGCATACATAATAGCGGACCGAGAGCCCCTCCAGGTAAATTTTAGGGAGTCGGTCACTCAGCGAGAGCACTGAACGCCGAATAGCTCCGAATGCAAACACCGTCCTCATTGCGATAGACAAGAGAAGGACGGCGAACCGCCGTGTCCCAGCGACCAGTGACATTCTTTGAGTCCATGACTGTACAACTCTATAAAATTCCTTATTGGGAACGTTTTCAATTATTTTCCTTGATAAATCTTTTAGCAGTTCGTTTCCTTTTCCAAAACCTTTTGAATTCGCACCGAAAAAATATCTTTTTCAAGATGTCAATAATGTTTGAGGGTAATAATTGAAACTACCAAAGTTAAATTATCATTTTTATTTCATTATAAAATTATTATACAGGTGATATACATTACTTAAAGCGCACACACAATTATCTGATGAGTGGTAGAAACAACTGGGGTTCATCATTCTAATGGTAGGCTGCTCGTTTAATTCCATAACTATAGAATTAACATATTTTTGTATAAATATTTTTTTTCAACACCTTTCACATAAATGGTATCGATGTTTTCAGTTAATGATTTTATAATTTCCCCGAATTGATAAACCGGTGTAAATCCATGACTTCAATTAATAGCGTGATGATTATTAATCAACCATTTCGCTTGCCGTTTTAAATCCTCAGGGAGTAACTTAAATGGAAATGGTGGTTTAAAACAAAATGAAAAACCTTTGTTCCATCGTAGGCAGCTAACTCTTTTGGTGTAAAAACCTTGTCACTTGTTATAAATCCTTGTACATCAATAATCAAACACATATCTTATCTCGTTAACGTCTCCCGCAAAACTAAAACTATTATGACAACCTAGAGCGATTTTATAGATCCCGTTAATGGATTATATTTAATTACTCTATCATGAAGTATTAAACAATATGCAGAAGTATTATCAGCAACATTTTCATTTGTTTAAAATTCAATTCGAATGTCTACACTACCTGAATTTAAAATTTCATTTTGAAATGAACAATCAATTACAACTAAGGATACGCTATCTTTGAATTGCGTAGGATTTAGAAGTGGCTCATTAGTTTTATCGTAATAAGAATTTTGAAATTGAGCATACATTTCATATAATTTTGTGAACTGCTGTTTTTTTAAATTTAAATTTAAATTTTGATATGGATAAGCTTCACTGTTTAAAAATACTTTCATATTAGTTAAATTGATGTGTTCAAAAATACTCATGTTTTTATTCAATTTGTTTTTACGATCCGTTTGAAAACCTACAATTACATATCGCGGTTTTTCTAATTGTGTAGCAGATTTTACAGTCCAAGTATGTTGCTGAGTTTTTTGTAAAAGTTTATATTCATGCAATTCCCAGCTACGAAACGGGACATCAAGGTCGACACCTTCACCAACAACATCTAATAGTTCCACTCGTTGAGCATCTGATACAGTAATATGCGGCACTTGCCAAATTAGTTTTTCAATATTAACCTTAATATCTTCATTAGCTGCAGTGTTATAAATTGCATTAGTATCAGAATTACTTCTTATTAATACCAGTTCTTGACGTAAATTCACGAGAATTTTCTTAAAATCCTCAGCAAAACCAAGCAACCTTTTTAGAGGTATGCATACATTAAATGATCCAGAGGTCGGATCAGAAACTTTATACGTGTCTATGTACCACCCCGCATTGAACAAATGCTTATCTTCATTTGGAGTTAAAGAAATATAATTTTTCATAGTCGATGTAATACCCACATTTCTGACACGATCTATAACCTTTCCTCCAACTTCAAATCGAATTTCTTCAAACAAATGTGCAAACCCATTATATACAAATTTTGCAGTAGTTGATACTGAATTATCTTTTTTTAATAGAGTACCCTCTATGTAAATGTAACTTTCACTGGGCAGTGTATAAACATCTTGTTGTTGAATTGTAATTCTAATCTCATCATTGTTATTATAAGAATTTGAAGCATAAGGAAGATGTGAATATTTTTCTGCATTTATAATTGTGTTATCACAATAAACTTTTTCTAACGTTTAGAATACTCATTGTGATAATTTAAATCCTAACGACTTTAAAAATAGTAATAGATCTGGTGTTAATCGTTTCGCTATCGATTGCATACTAGTTCTGTTTTCTTGGGAGCTGGTATTTAAAGAATGCTGAATGGAATTATATTTGATAACCATCGTGAGCGCGTTTCAAATGTAGTCTTATCGTAACGACCTCTCCTCTAAAATTGATCAAATTCCCATCCTGATCGACTATTTTAAGGCTTATGTTATCAATAACTTTTGTATTTATCGGCATATAAATTACATTTTGAGGAGTTTCAATTATTTTAAAGCCGGGTGGCACAGATGGGAAAAAATTCATGTAAAGTATGAACAAGCTTATTATTATTATACGCTCCTGTGCTTATGTTGCATTCCAATGGTATGGTATTTGTCTTGAGAATATTGACTGGATAACTAGATTCATGATCTTGATCGCTTCTAAGAGCGACATTATTGAATCCTAATAAATTTCTTATACTATCACCATATGTAAAATCTATTTTTGCATTTGACCTGATTGTACAAGTAAGAGTGTTATTATTTGAGGTAATACTACATTCAATAGCTAATTTACGTAATGCAATTGCTTGTTGTATGTAGGTATTTATATCAGTTAACTCATATGAACCTGTTGGAATTTCTATAACACGATTTCCAATATAAAACTTATTTGCTCCTACATCTATATTAGGAATGGCATTATATGCTTCAAAGTTAATTAATCCTAATACATAATTATCATTATCAAGGTAAATTGGTGGATTGTAATATGCATTCAATTCTGATGTATTACCAGTAAGAGTTAGTGTATGCATCCTTTAAAAGTAGATTGATCTATGATGAAATTATTAAAAAAATTGTTATATATATACATATATATAAAACAGGTGGGAGAGGGGTATGGAAACTAACATTTTTTTTTAAATATTTATTTCATAATCTTAAAGAATTCATTTTTTTGGCTATCACATTTAAGTTTTCTAAATATCAAATATCCAGTTTAATTATGTTCAACCGTCGTTGAAATTCGACAATCCTTTGCCTCTGGAGATTAGATTGAGTTGTGGAATGATATCGATGGGTAACTGCTCTCGCTGTCTTCGGACGAAATATAGAGTCCTTTGGCAATCTCATCCTCCATATCTGTTAGACTGACATCATTAAATCTAGCTGGTAATATTAAAATACCAATGGCTAGTTCAAACGTCAACGGCTCGCCGAACTTGGTTTTCAATTTTTTTGTGCTTAAGACATTATACTTTTTAGCTGTTGCCAAGTCTTTAACTTTAATGAGAGGTTTAATTTCACCAATTGAATTTAAAGTTTGTACGAACCAACTCATTACAGTTGGATGAGATACACTGACGATGTGTAAAAATATTGTGGGCTTATATACCTAGACATTTTTTGATATCTTGGAACACGACGTGCCAGTATCGATGCATTGACCTCCACCCATCGGTGATTTTTATGACTCGATGACCTTCAGACGAGCCGACGACGAGTTTTATGATTTTTATACCCATCGATTTGTATGAGCCGCGCGAGGAATTTTAATTCCCAGCTGCAAAACCTGTTTTTCCAGATGCAATTATCGAAACATGCCGCACGAATGACCTGCAGACGCAGCCATTTTTTTTTTATGAGTCCAACGACCCCCCCGCCGTTTTTGACCTTCAGCAAAAACGGACCTCCTTGGAGACCCTCTTCAGGGGGCCAGCCGCAAAACCTGTTTTTCCAGATGCAATTACCGAAACATGCCGCACGAATGACCTCCAGACGCAGCCATTTTTTTTTATGAGTCCAACGACCCCCCGCCGTTTTTGACCTTCAGCAAAAACGGACCTCCTTGGAGACCCTCTTCAGGGGGCCAGCCGCAAAACCTGTTTTTCCAGATGCAATTACCGAAACATGCCGCACGAATGACCTCCAGACGCAGCCATTTTTTATTTTTTTAATGAGCCCAACGACCCCCCCGCCGTTTTTGACCTTCAACGGACCTCCTTGGACCTGGAGACCCTCTTCAGGGGACTTGTGAGTTAGAACCCGTCTAGTAAATCCTCGGGTGAGTTAGAACCCGTCTAGTATAACTACTACTAATAATAATAATAATAATAATAATAATCCCTACTACTCCTCCACCTATGGCGTAATTGGTTACTGTCATTGTTTGAAAGAGAATTCTGACCCAATTTCATAATATAATGAATCGGAAATAAAGTGTTCACTCATAAATTAGCAAGCATCGAAAAAAATCTCGCGCTACTTCATCGTAAAATTATGTGTAGCCCGCCGCAAAAAAGGCTGGCTAAACAAACTAAACACATGGCAACATCTTCAACTTTATGCACGCAAATGTCGTTAGTAAGGAATGCAAAACATATTACAGAGCGCTTTTAAATCAAATTCTGGCGGATTTATCAACAACCAGAGGCCAGTTTTCGCGCCAAAACCCCGCTCTTAAAATAGATAGTTTGGGAGATATAAATTATTTACTTTTTAATTTCGGTATACATGCTCTTGCGTATTCAATAATCGAATATCCGTCGAGATTCCCCTCCAACGGTAAGTGCTTTATCCATTAACATCATAAAAACGCCAACAAATGGCGATATTTTGTTATTTTCTGGAATTATCTCGGAATATAAACGGTGTACCCCCTAAAAATTGTTATACAAGGTCAAATTTATGGGAACAAAATTCTAAACAAAAATTATTTTATAAGGTTTTCCTCAAGTTCGCACTGTATACTGTATAGTATAGTATAGGCCGGAAGTAGGGAGTGGATTCAGGCGCGCAGCACACATTGTATTTCTCGCGCTCTCATATACAGGCTATATATGAGTCGAGAGGAACGGACCAAACTGCAGGAGTGTATTGTACACGTGAAAATAATTAAAAAAAAAATCATATGTTGTTATCCGATCTTCATTTGTTTTCAAGTTATAGTTTCAAATCTTGAATATGGAAATGTGGTGTTTGTCTATGGTTTATGTAATGGGAGTGCTACAGCTGCTGTTGAAAGATATCGTCAACGGTTTCCACATTAGAAAACTCTGGATAAAAATGTATTTATCCGACTTTTCAACAAACTGTTCGAAAGTATCACTTGAAAACAAATGAAAATCGGATAACAACATTTGAGTATTTTTAAGTCATATTTACGTGTACACTACACTCCTGGATTTTGGTCCGTTCCTCCCGACTCACCCTGTATAAGCATTTTAAATCATATTTATATTTTCTATAATTTCATTCTAGTTTTTTTGTATTTCTAATTATAATAATAATATAATAATTTATTTCAATATTCTTCGACATTATTTTACAAAAGTTACGCATGCATTTGAATTATATTATTGAATTATAATTATATTGAGTATTCAATTTTCGATTTTTTTTTAAGTTGGATTGTACGATTTTTGTATGAAGCTAGGCAAATCTTACAAGAATTAGTATTGAAGTTTTCGAATGTGGAATATTGTTTACCACTTTTAGAAACTAGGATCAGTTTTGAATTATCTGATTTTTTTTAATTTTCGCATCTCTACAAGTATCTAAAACTTTTATTGGAATGTTCGTAAGGATTGTTATAATTTCTTGTATGTGTCCTTTAATCTCTGTAATGTTCCAATATTTTTATTAAATATACAGGGTGAGCCAACAGTGCGGGATCGGAGGATATCTCGTTTAATTTTGAAAATACAAAAAAAAATGTTTGAAATAAAAATTTCAGCGTACCAAAAAGTGCATATAATAACGTTAGTTTCAAATAAACAGGGTGTTATACAGGCGATATACATTAAAATCAATATAATATACTTTTTAATGTAACACCCTGTATAATTAAGGATTTTTTTACAGCACAATTTTGTTAAATCAGAACAATTTTTATTTCAGTAAAGGGTTGCCGAGCTATTTAGACTTTTCTCAAAAAAAAAAATTAAAACGGGGGTCAACACAAAAAAATGGTTATGAATAGTTATAGGCATCAGTGTAATGATGCACAAAGTTTTAAAATTGGTCCTTCCAGTGGCTTGTATTGAACAGGTAAACTTGATAAATTTCAAAGCATTATAGTTTTTTTTTTCTCGTAAATTGAATGATTTTTTTTATTTCACTCTATTTCTCATAATATTTCCTTTATTTTTCATTATGGATGTTCTATACCTAAAAGTTATATTTCTGGAAATATTAATAAAATCTGTTATTTTTTTCATCAATTTAAATATGAATACGTCATAGGGATAGGCATTAAAATAGGTAGCCATAGTTAAAACACATGAAAGAAGTTTATTAAACAATTAGTTAACATTTGAAATTGTAATATTTGTTGCCTTTGCACGATGAACTATTCACATGATAAATTAATTGATATGATATATGCTATCGGGCAGGCTGAAAGTAAATCGTTTAACATTTCACAGCGCATTTTACTATATCTTAATTTTATCACCGGATTTACCACCGGATTTAAGAGGAACGGTTACACAGCTACACATGACCTACTTGATGCGACCCACTATTATGAGCGACCAGTCATAATCAAAATGAATGGACTATAATTATACTTATTATTGAGTTTTTGCACTCTTTTGCAAATAGCACTCTTTTGCAATAATAGCCAATATGAGATTTTTGAAGTCGCAGAATCAATACCGAGCAGTGATATATTTAGTCACATTATAGTGTCTGGTCACGAATTATAATTCTACTTTAAATGTTTACTATTTCATGTAGCACATCTTATTACAAAAATTGATTGTTTGTGGGCTATTTAGATTACGCTGAAAATGACTTTTCTATAGCACAAAACTGTAGCGTACAACCATCGCCGTGGATTGCCGGGAGGACACCCGGATTGCCGGGTCGTCCAAGTTGGCCAATAGCTCTCGGCCGTTTTGGAACGCTCGACTGATTTTATTTATTTCCGCCGTTGTATGATCATTCTAATTTTTAAATAAATCAAAAATTTCAAAATTAATGCAGACTTTTAATTGTATGTATATGGAAATTGCCCAATAAACAAAGAAAGCAGTATTTAATAAAATAATAATTCCTTCAACATTATTCGAATAATGATTAGAAATTAATATTATAAAGTATCCATCTCATTAAACATGTGTAGTAATAAGTATAAATAAATATTATCAATAAAAATTATACATAAATATAAATAATAATAAATAAATACGATGAGAACTATTGTGAATATAATGTAAATATGTTGTGTTATTATTATTTGTTTTATTAAATTTTACATTCAATCAACAGAAGACCCAAACACGAATAGATGAATGAGAAAGAAAGGTATTACATATTTAGATGAATAATAGTTATTTATGATATAAGTGTTAAAAGTAGGATTTTATTTTATGGGTGGAGAAGTTTGCGAGATTAGCGAAGCGAATGTAGCAACTCCACAAACAAAATAAAATCCTTTTAAGACGTATATCATACACTATTTTTTCTACAAGCACCATTAAACGCAACACAAAGCTCTTTAAAAAGGTTTCAATCAGCTTGTGTCAACACAAGCTAACACAAGTCAACACAACACATGTGTCAAACAATAAAAAGTCTCGATAATAACTATGCATGAAGAGTTGCTGAAAGAAACTGAAGCAAACCTAGAGCAACCTTAAATCTGATGCCTACTCAATATTGTAAGATGTTATTATTTCTATCAATGTATTATATTTGAAATATTTCAATAAAATATATGTGACTTTGACAAAAGCCTGTCAGTTTACTTTTAACACTAGTATTAAAAGTGATTACTTTTAACACTAGTGGAAAAATATTCCATTTTTAGTTCGTGTACGCCGTGTTAAAAATTCAACTTTTAACGGTGTTTGTAAAAAATAGTTATTTATGATATAAATGTTAAAAGTTATATATTTTTTTGTGAGTGGGGTAGTTTGCGACATGAGCGAAATGAATGGAGCAACTCCGCGAACCAAATAGAATTATTTTTACACGTGTTTTCTACAAATATTAATATTTGATTATAATTTATTATATACTTATATTATATAATATTTATATACACTGTGTTTTCTACAAATATTAATATTTGATTATAATTTATTAATATTGATTGAAATTTATTAATATATTATTCTATAATATTCTATAAATATTTATATAACTATTACTTAATACATCAATGTCATTCGTATAAAAAAATAAAGAAACTAAGGAACTTTTTTTTAATTGTGTAAATTGGATGTGTACCTTAGTCTTATAATATTAAACATTCTGAACAAAAGAGTTCCTATGTAACATATTCCTAAAGTTTATATATAGTGTAGTTAATATCCCCCTGATTTTGTGGGCGTCTGGCCGACCCATTTTTCAAAGTACGAGCCATCACTGCCAAGTACGCTGCTTAAACGACGTATTTAGTAAATTATATAAAATCTGGAAAACTTAATCTGCATCAAAAATTTGTTTATGTAATAATCATATCCGCCCCCGGTATCACATAATTTATATGTCACTTTATTATTTTTTCTGATTATTTCTAAGAGTATATTAAGCGGATATGTATTTTTGTACTTGCTGGCCGGTCGAGGACTTTTAGCCTCAGATCTGTTTAAAAGAGAGGAGCTGCCGGCCATGTATCCGCCGATAGAGAGCCGGAAAGTAAACTACTTTAAAATAATTACCGTCGTGATTGGCGGGCCAGCTCCCTCCGGAGACGCTGTCCTCGTAACTGTCACGACCCCTCGTTACTTACTTCCTGATCGAACTTCCAACTTTCCGTTGTTAACCTCTCCGATACTATGACAACGCCAAATGAACGGGCGGATATGGAAGGAGAGAGCACCGAGAACGATGCGAGGAAGCCTGAGAACGAGACGGACAGCGCACAGCATTTGATTCCATGAGATACTCCCACGCCATACTGACACATCAAGCGGCGAACGCACATAACTAATAATATAAAAGTAAATATCAGAAAAAATATCAAAATCCGTGATGCAACTGTGGCAGATCGATTATTTCCGATGGTAATTAGTCATAGCTGCGTAATATTTCGTCGGAAATTAAGACCTGCAGACCATCGCCAAGAAACGATGTATTGGTGAATTCACTCGAATTATCATCTTTGCGATTCACGATTTATTAGTGGGATTAATATACATTCAACCTATGTGAGAATTCAGATGTGAACTATCACATCTATAAACCAGGGTTGGAATAAATCATGATTTAAAAAAAATATCAAAAATAAATGCCTATGATATTTTTTCATTTTTTTATATTTCTGATCAGTTTTTGCCAGGGTAGATGTGATTTATATCAATTGATTTAGATTATGATTTAAATCATATGTTTTTTTAAAATAAATTATTGAATTCGGACAAGAATTGATGATTAAAATCATCAGGACGATTATATCAGGAGATATAAATATCAACTTATTAGAAAAAAACAAAACAACAAATGAATACAAAAACATATTGAAGGAAAACGGATGCAAAGTGGAAAACCAAATATTAAATAAATTCTTCACAAGGCAAAATAACAATTGAAATAATTTAATACCCGATCATGCTATCACGAACGCACAACTTATAGACGACATCAAAATAGAGTTTTCAACTATATCCGACCACTGTGCAATTAATACAAAAATAAAAGAAACAAGGAAAATAAAACTAAAATATCAATACTTCAAAACTACAACAACAAACCAACAAAAAATAACAGAAGAAATAACATCGGTGAACTTACCCTCTATAAACAGCTTCGAGAAGCTATCAAAAAGTTGAAAAGAATAATAGGAAAAAACCAACAAACAAATAATATCAAAAGAAGAACAGAAACCCCCAGGATTATTACCTTTATAATAAAACAAAGGAAAAAACATCTAGAAAATCCAAACAATGAATTAATAAGACAATAAACAGCACAAATAAAAGAACCGAAAACGTAATACTTCAAAAACAAATATCAAATAAATAAAGATAACCCAAACGAATTGTATAAAATAATAAATGACCAAATAAACACAAAAGAATAAAATAAAAACTACATAGATGAAATAAGAAAAAAAACCGGAGGTACCACAAATAAATCGCAAGAAATAGTTGACAACACCCGTAACAACAAAAACAAAGAAGCAAACCGAAATCCTCATCTTCCGAAAAACAACACATGATGAAATTATCAACATATTAAAAAAATTAAAGAGCCATAAAACACAGGGCTTTGATAAGGTAACAAACGAAATCTTAAAACATAAATACAGTACTTGAAGAATGAATATATCCTGAATATATGAAAACATGCACAATTATACCAATTTACAAAAAAGAGACAAAACCAACCAGGAAAAATGACAGACCTATTTCATTATAATCAACACTAAATAAAATATTAGAGAAAATCGTCCAAATTCAAATCACCAATCACTTGCTTAAAAACAAAATTATCAACCAAGAACAATATGCCTACCAACAACATTCAGGAACGAGATCGGACACACAAGATCTCATACACCACATAACATCGAAGATGGACAAGAAAGAACCAGTATTAGCTATATACATTGACGTCAAAAAAGCCTTTGACACTTTATCAAAACCAAAATTAATCGAAAAACTTAACGCAATAGGAATAACGGGAAAGGAGTTAAACATATTGAATACATATTTATCAAACAGAACACAAAAAACCAAAGTAAATAATGCAGAAAGCCAACCACTTGAAACTGAATATGGAATACCACAAGGAGGAAACGTACCACCAATCTTATATACAGGGTAGGCCACGAATAACGGCCATTACAAGTTTTCGGGGTTCGTGATGGAGGTAAAATTTGAAAGAATCAGCATTGCATGGTTGAATACGATCTCCTCAATGATAATATTTTCGACTATCTATCACTTCCGGTTCTACCGGAAAAGGCTACCAACTTTTTATTTTAAATGGAACACCCTCTACATTATTACATTTTTAGATTCCCTGTTCAATTGCCTACATCCCCATATGAACTTATGTGCACTTTTAGTACACTGTTATAGTTTTTGAGTTAAAAATTAATTTGTCAAATTTTGACCTCAAAAAGACGTTTTGAAAAATGCGTATAACATCTAGTAGGAACAAGATAGAAACACGAGTTCATCTTGAATTGTAACTAATAGATTCCTTTACGATTAAAAAGATTGACGTGTGTGAATTTTGACAAAGGGTATTTAAAAAATGTCAATATTTCAGTGCCCACTTAGAAACATCATATTTTAATTTTTTCAAATAGAATGAGCAATATTTTATATCATAGGGCGATTGGCAAGCAAATTTGCTACAAAACAGTATTATTCAACCCTATACTTAGAGCAAATTAATTTTGAGTTATTTCAAAATTTGTTTCTTCTCATAATTTCTGCACAATAGAATACCTCCTGTACTATTTACACGTGCACCATAGTAGGCTAGTGTCAATATTCATAGTTTCAAATCTGGCAAAACCAATTTCCAATGTGTCAATATTTTTGAACGCGAAAGAATCGAGATTAAAATGAATAAGTATACAAATGAAGATATTATGAATTTATTCGTCATACATAACCAGTGATAGAATTGTTGAGAGAACTTGCAGAACCTTCAACGAAACTTATCCACACTTATCGCCGATGGATAGAAACAAATTTAGAAGATCGGAGTCAAATTGTGTACAGTTTGAAAAAAAAAAACTGCAGAAAAATATCAATCAAAGCAAATAACCCCACATGAGGCTAAGTAAATGTTTTGGCTTATTTTGAAGCAAATCCTAAAAATACAAACTGGACCGAAAAACAAATACAACAGAAAGCTAAAAATACAGCTCAATGTAAGAAACATGATATAACTTAGTAATCTACTACTAATATACAAAATTAAAAACAACCTAACAAAAAAGAACATGACACTAACAAGTAATAAACAATTCCATGTCAACACAATACAAGAAGAAAGTCAGATCTGAGAACAGAAAAATTTACAACAACAAAACATACACAAAACTTAACAACCAAAATACTAAATAAATATAACAACCTGAACGAACACATAAGAAAACAAAAATACATACCTTTTAAACTAATAATAAAAAACAAAATTTTAAATTACAGGATCTAAATAAGAGGAATAAAGAAGACCGTGGGAAGAAATCCCACAACTCCCGAGGTGAAGACAGAAGGAAGAAAAAAACACCGAAAACCTGCAATATTTTAAACAGTATTATTAATGATATTATATAAAATGTTATTTATATGAGCTATTTATTGTATTGGTATAAATTTAAAATAAACTATTATTATTTAAAAAAAAAAGAAATGTATGCAGAAAAGAAAAATATTTTACTTACTTCCAATTATCTACTTTTAAGCATGCTAACTCTACAGTTACATTATATTTTTAATTGTTCACCTATTGGAATACACAAACAGTACAAAAACAACGATTAATTAAAAAAATAGATTTAATTAATGATTTATTTAAAAAAATCAGTTGATTTGTATTAATTGATTTAAAACACAACAACCCTGGTATAAACTATAAAATGGCGGCATAATATATTTTTATTTTATTAATACGTAAAAAATACGAAATAAAAACTAATACCGCTGTATGTTAGAATATAGTTTTGAGAGTGTGAGACTGTATTGAATGACAGGTTTAAGTTTAGACTTCATATGTAAAAAAAATCAATATTATCATAACACAGTGAGAATGCCTAATGGGCTCTCATGGCCATTACCAAATAGCAACAAGCTTAACATTAATCTGTAGAATTATTTTCGATTTATCGAACTCTCGTGTAAGCTAATTTTTAGACCATCCCAAACAGTAGAACATAAATACAAATTAGATTAAATATTACTTGGAAACGTCATCGTTAAGCAAAATATTCATAGTGAAAAATTTCTTAATTACTTCTAACCTGAAGCATTGCTCACTTACGTATTGCGATAACTGTTTGTTTGAATTTAATTATGTCTATTTCAACACTAGAAGCACTGAATCGTGAAGGTTCGCCTATTATATATTTTTGTGGCATTGACGTTTTACAGACTGACAGATGCCGTGCTATTACATTTACAATAATCTAGTATTGCCCGTAATGACATGACTGGACATTAGGAGAACATGTGATCAAGGATGAAGTAATATCATGGGTTTAATTAATCTTTAATAGTTATTTAAGCATTAAGGGAGGTAAGTATTGTTTACCAGTCAAGGTCGAGTTTACGCCCGAGCGATAGTGAGGGCTAGCAGTAAAGTCCGAGACTGGTCGAAACTTACCTCTCCAATTGTTTATAACTGTTTTTCCAATCCTGAAGTTGGTTTTATTGTTTGTGTTTGATTAATTTATTTTCAAAACTAGAACAAAATATCAGTGTGGGTTTGGTTACTAAGACTATTTTTCAAACAAAGTGTGACTGTCAGAAATTGCATTAGTATAGTTGTAAAATGAGTTCTAATGAAAATGAACAAGAAATGGCAATTAAAGAGGCTGCAGATGCTGCCTGTTCCTTCCTACTGCCGGAGAAGTCAAAGGGGCGTTATCAAAATGCGTAATGAGACACAAACAATTAAACCAACTTCAGGAGTGGAAAAAAAGTTATAAGCAAATCGAGAGGTAAGTTTTGACCAGTCTCGGACTTTATTGCTAGCCCTCTCTGTCACTCGGGCGCAGACTCGACATCGACTGGGAAACTTTACTTACCTCCCTTAATGCTTAATAGTTATTTAAGCATTAAGAGAGGGTATTATCTTTTACCAGTCGAGGTCGAGTTTGCGCCCGAGCGATAGTGAGGGCTAGCAATACAGACCGAGACTGGTTAAAACTTACCTCTCAAATTGCTTATAACTGTTTTTCCACTCCTGAAGTTGGTTTAATTGTTTGTGTTTGATTAATTTATTTTCGCAACATGAACAAAATGTCAGTACGGCTTTGGTTGCAAGACTATTTTTCAAACAAAGTGTGAATGTCAGAAATTGCATTCGTTCAGTTGTAAAATGAATTCCAATGAAAATAAACAAGAAATGGCAATTGAAGAAGCTGCAGATGTTGCCTGTTCCTTCCTACTGCCGGAGAAGTCGAAGGGGTGTTATCAAAACTGTTTTAAAGACTGGTGCCAGAGAAAGAAAGCTATTGAAATTATTTTACTTACTTCCCTGAGGGAAGTAAGTGATTACTTGTGACTACTTACTAAGTGATTACTTACTTCCCGTTGCTCATAGTAACCAAAGCTTTATCGGTAAGTGGGACTTACTTCCACTAAATCAATGTTATAACAGTGTACTTACCATGCAGGTAGTGGAAAATAGTTATTTAAGCATTAAGAGAGGTAAGTATCTTTTTGAACTCACCGCCTCGAAAGTGACATTTGACGCACTCTATTGACAACCGGAAATCCGTATTTCCCGGTCTAGTAGACCGGGAAAACGGCAAAAAAACACTGTCATAAATAAATCAATACATAATTATTTATTGTGAACGATCTACATCGACTTAAGCAGGGTTATTATTGTACACATTTATCGTACAATTAGTACAATTTGAAATGCAAATTCCCGAACTTTCCACCGCATCGGGTTTAGATATAGTGTGCGACACATTAAGAGTTTCAGAGATTGTATAGTTTTCAACTTGAGATGAAGGTCCCGGAGCTGGTTGCATCAATCTTTCAGCTACGTTAATTTTACTCTGCACAGAGTCATCGACGTAACCTTCGGCCACGCTTGAAGATCTCCAACCGCCAAATTTTTTAAGAGTCAGTAAATCGCCACCGTTGTTTGCAAGTAAAGTAGCTGAACTTCTTCGAAAGCAATGACCAGTGTAGGCCTGTGGAGCCTCTAGCTGAAGGTACTGTGCCACAGAGCAAGGTATTTTGCCAATTGTATTAAGACCAATAGGTGAATTAATACATTTCCCATTTCTGTAGGTCAAAAAGAAACGTTTATTTGTCCCTACTCTTAAATTTTTGTATTTTAACAATAAATTTATCCATTCTGGATTGATCACCACAAAACGTCGAGAAATATTAGTTTTGGTCTCTGGTACATTAACAAGTACCATTTCATGTTTAAACTCGATATGATCAATTAACATTTTACATAATTCATCGCGGCGACAAGCGCCAGAAATGCCCAATATTACTACTGCCTGTAAAACATATTATAGAATAATAGAATAATATCGATTAATGAAACATATTGTGTACGTACCTTCATTAACAGAAATGAGTTATCAGGGGCTTCATGAATAAATTTGTCAATTTCATGACTTTCTAATACCTTGGATTTTTTCGGTTTCAGGTTATACGTTTCTTTTTTGAGAAATGCGTAAAATTTCGTAAATTTGGAAATATCTACGTTATTGTGTATTAGTAGACAGGACTTTAGCATAGAGTAAGTGGACCATAGCGACTTTTTGCTTGAAAAGGTTTGAAAATATGCCAGCAAACAATTTTCTGAATAAGTCCGTATTTTGTTTAACCTGCACCAATCCATAAATTTCGAGTATACCAACTCGTACCTTCGTTTGGATTTATCCGGCAATAAATTTTTAATTGCCGTATTAGCGGCATTGCGGATTTCCGGAGGTGTACAACTACTTATATCCGAATCGGAAGACATTTTATTAGAAACTGAGACTTTAAACGACAGGCTTTAAAAAATCAACTGTCAAAGTAACAATCATTGTTTTGCTATACAGCCATGGCTTGCTTTATTTCATATTTTGAAACGGAATGAAAATTATTTGAGTTTATGCTGATCGTTCTGTTCGTTTCAAAAAAAAATGTACAAACCACTTGCGGGAATCATTTTCCCGCATTCACGCAGATGAAGCATTCGCTCCCTTCGGTCGCTCATGCTTCAAAATTGCGTTCATGCGGGAAAATTGTGTTCCCGCACTTGGTTTGTAAATAACTATTTACCAATCGAGGTCGACTTTGCGGCCGAGCGACAGCGAGGGCTAGCAATAAAGACCGAGACTGGTCAAAACTTACCTCTCAAATTGCTTATAACTGTTTTTCCATTCCTGAAGTTGGTTTAATTGTTTGTGTTTGATTAATTTATTTTCGCAACATGAACAAAATGTCAGAACGGCTTTGGTTGCTAAGACTATATTTCAAACAAAGTGTGAATGTCAGAAATTGCATTCGTTCAGTTGTAAAATGAATTCCAATGAAAATGCTGCCTGTTCCTTCCTACTGCTGGAGAAGTCGAAGGGGTGTTATCAAAAGTGTTTTAAAGACTGGTGCCAGAGAAAAAACGCTATTGAAATTATTTTGATAAGTGATTACTTACTTCCCGTTGCTCATAGTAACCAAAGCTTTATCGGTAAGTGGGACTTACTTCTGCTAAATCAATATTATAACAGTGTACTTACCATGCAGTGAGTGGAAAAATAACTATTATTGAATATGAGTAAATTTTGTTTTTAACATTGAAATTTTGATCGAAATGATTGAAAATTTGACAAGAAACATTATAATTTTGACAAAATATGTGAAATTTAAATTGAACATAGCGAAATTTTGCAAGATTTAAAAAAAATACTACTGAAATTTTAATAGATAATTATTGAATTTTTGACAAAATAATCGGAATTCTGGTGAATATTACAGAAATTTTGTAAAAATATAAAACATATAATACATTCAAGTATTTATGGAAATTTTATTAAAAATGATTGAAAATGTTACAGTTAACATTATAATTTTGACACAATACGTGAAAATTTCACAATACTTCACGAAATTTTGCAAAATAATTTAAATTTTGTCAAATACGACTAACATACTTGAAAATATAACACTTGTCATTGAAGTTTTAACAGAAATTATTACAAATTTTATAGTACTTGATAAAATTTTGAATGAAACTATTCAATTTTGACAGAATAACTCAAATTCCGGTGAATATTACTAAAATTTTGACAGTAGTTATTGAATGTTTGACCGAATAATTGAAATTCGAGAAAGGACAAGACATGAACCAATTAAAAATAAAACACTAAATCGCGAAATACATCAATTTTTAAATAAAGTTTGATTAGTTTGCAAGAAATTAATGATTGAAAGATAGATAATATTTATGTATTTAAACATAAACATGTGTGTAAATACAAAAATAAACATATTATTATTATAAAATGCGCAACTAAAAATAACAATCGACGTGTCCGAGCGTTTTTTCGAACACGCCCCCATTTATTTATTATCGAATTTTCGAATTGATTCCATTTGGCTGATACACAGTGTATATATCAGTCAGTAGATATGTACACTCAGATACAAAAAAACCGGGTCATTGGGTCGTTGTTTGCATAAAACCCATTTTTTTAAATTTTGATGTTGGTATAGTCCTTAGAATGAAAGTTTTAGTGTTTTACAATCAAAGAGACCATCAGGATGTAGAAAAAAACAACATATGATACTTATCAGTTTATTTAATAAGCGAAAATAACATTTAAAGCTATGCGTTCTTCACTACCTATTGTTAATTCGGCGATATGCATAGAGGATCAAGGTGGCTACTGGGTTTTGATTTGTTTGTTTTCGATTAACTATCACTTTCATTTATTATACTCTGTTAAGTTTATTTTGCAGAAATGCATTTTTTTCGTGTATACGTACATTATCGTTTTCGCTTATTAATGTTCATTAAATAAATAATAAGTACCATATGTTGCTTCTTTTTACATCCTGACGGTCTCTTTGCTTGTAAAACACTAAAAATTTTATTCTAAGGACTATACCAACATCAAAATTTAAAAAAAGATGGTTCTATTGCAAACAATAACCCACTGACCCGGTTTCTTTGCATCTGAGTGTGTATATATATATATATATATATATATATATGGTGTTGTTTTCTATAGTTGTTAGAAAACTTATGTTTTTCTTTAATATTTTGTTTCTTTTATTTTTGGGGATTAGGTAGGTCAATAACAGTTCACATAAGAGGTTTTATACTTTTTTGTAATCTTCATGAATGTACATAACCCTTTTGAGAATAATTTTCTTTTGTAAAAAAACAGTAGTAATTATTTTATCATTGTTCCACTGTTAGTGGATAATGTGTAAACGAGTACTACGAAATTAATATAACCAGCTTTGGGTGAAAAGAAGCTGACCTACCACACCATAATGATAACGTCGAGCACTGGAACATGGAAAACACCAATTGACCTACCTAATCCCCAAAAATAAAACAAACAAAATATTAAAGAAAAACATAAGTTTTCTAACAACTATAGAAAATAACACCATATTCTAAATATATTAGGTCAATAACAGTTCACATAAGAGGTTTTATACTTTTTTGTAATCTTCATGAATGTACATAACCCTTTTGAAAATAATTTTCTTTTGTAAAAAAACAGTAGTAATTCTTTTATCATTGTTCCACTGTTAGTGGATAATGTGTAAACGAGTACTACGAAATTAATATATATATATATATATATATATATAGATAGATATCAGTAGTCAGTAGATATGTCAGTAGATATATCAGTCAGTAGATATTTATATATATATATATATATATATATATATATATATATATATATATATATATATATATATATATATATATATGTTTGAACATGTTCCGGGTCTTTGAACTTCCGTGTATTGTTTTGTGTGTCCTGAAAAGGACCTTTTTCACGACGTTTCGGCAAAATCGCATTTGCCATCTTCTGGTGGAATCTTCTCGAGTGTTAGGAGAGAACTGAAGAGAGTTTTTTTTTTTTTTTGTAGGAGCGGAAACCTTGCATAGGCACCCGCGAGCGGGTAGTGTCAGATTCTTACTGACTAAAACCTCTCCTTTGAGTGCGCACCCCCGAAACGGGAGGCCTTCCTCATTGACATAGATACGCCGCGCCGAAGCTGGCACTTGAGTAGAAACTCGGGGCTTCACGATGGAATTTACAACTGGGAAATCAATTGATAATTCAGTAGGTGATCGTGATTGGGACAGAATAGAAGGAAGAGATGAGAGTAGGAAAAGAATGAAGAAGATGCCTTGGAGGTGGGAAGTTCTAATCCGGAGGATTAGGGCGCGGGAGAGCAAACACTGGTGGAGTGATATCCGCCAGCGAATCTCTGAGCCGCTGAAAGTTGCGGACATAGTCGGCTGGGGAGCCCGCTGTCGGAATCTGCGGGGAGATATCGAAGAGATCCCGTGCTTTCGCATACTCGAAAAAGCGAGTCGTGATCTTTTCGACGTCATCCATGATAGGGACAGCATCGGCCTCTCTAAGAACTTGACTGTTGCGCATGTACCAGGGGGCATCCATCGCCGTTCTCACAATCCGGTTTTGAAGTTGTTGGAACCGGATTATTTGGGTACGCGGCGCGTCGTGAAAGACGGGGGCCGCGTACGTGAGAACGGGGAGTATGTAGATGCGATAGATGCGCAATCGGGTGGCTTTTCGCAGCGATTTGCTGCGGAAGAGGGCATTGAGGGAGTTAGCAGCACCCCGCGCCTTTGCAAGGGTGCTGGACATGTGCTTGTACCATTGGAGTCGTGGTTGAAGATAGACTCCAAGGTAACGAACGGAGGTGCACCAAGGAATGGGTGCCCCTCCCAAGGTCAGCTGGGCGGGAGAAGCGCGCTTGCCCGGTCTTCTGGAAAAGATGATCGCCTGCGACTTGCCTGCGTTCACCTTGAGTTTCCAGAGCTGGAGCCAGTCGGAGAAGATACCAACTGACTCCTGGAGCAGTTTGCGCGCCCTGAACTTGTTGACGCTCGTGGAGAAGAGGGCCAGGTCATCCGCGTATTGGCATATGAAGATGCCTTGCGGGGTGGGAATGTCGGCCGTGAAGATATTGTAGAGGCCAGGCGAGAGGACGCTGCCCTGCGGGAGGCCCGCCCCAATGTTCCTGTCCGTGGACAAAACGTCCTGGACATTCACACGGAACGAGCGGCCAGCAAGATAGGATCCAATTAACGAGATCAGATGCGGGGGAAACTCGAAGAGCAGGAGCTTGGAGATGAGGCCGTTGTGCCAGACCTTGTCGAAAGCTTTCTCGATATCGAAAAAGACTCCAGCAGTGGTTCGGCCGCCGGCGAAGTTCTCGTGTATGTGATTACATACACGGGCGAGCTGGTGGGCAGTGGGCAGTGGGCAATTTCGGCCGACTTCCAACAGGAAGGGAAGTGGCCGAATCGGAGCGAAGCATTAATGATGTTGGTCAACTGGGCAATGATTTTCTTATGGCAGCGTTTCAGGGCTGTGTTCATAATTCTATCAGCACCCGGGGCACTACGGGATTTAACTGCTTTGATGAGACCAGTTATTTCCTCAGCGGAGGCGGGGGTGAATCCATGCGGATTCAAAACCGGGAGGACGTGGGTGTTGAAGGTGTCGTTGATAACACCTTGGCGGGGGTCGGAGTCTGGTGGCTCTGAGAAGATGGCCGCCAGGTGGTCAGCAAATACCTCGGCTTTGTCGGCAGGAGCGGAGGCGGCGCCAGCAGCCCCGAGCCCCGAAACGCCTGCCGAAAGCCTGGAAACATACCCTTGCAGGTAAACCACCGAAACCCGTGGACCCGATCATTAAGCTTCCAAGAAGACCGACGCAACGGATTAACAACTCCTTGAATAGCTCATTCAGTCGGATTACGAAGCCTCAATCTCATCCGCACCGACTATCCAAGCCCCCCGGTGATCACGTAAACCAACAACACACAACCGGCCCGATGACCAGAAGGCGCGCCAGAAAGGAGGTATAAAAGGACACTGCAATCAACTCTCTTCAGTTCTCTCCTAACACTCGAGAAGAATCCACCAGAAGATGGCAAATGCGATTTTGCCGAAACGTCGTGAAAAAGGTCCTGTTCAGGACACACAAAACAATACACGGAAGTTCAAAGACCCGGAACATGTTCAAACACATTTCGTCCGTGAAAACATACATATATATATATATATATATATATATATATATATATATATACGCTTTTCAATGCGCTCTTATCAATTATACCTTGGAGTTGTTTTATGACGTAAATAGCACTGTTTAGTTTAGATGTTATTTTTTGGAGTTGTGGTCTCGCCATGTTAATTCAATATTTATATGAAGCCCAGGTAGCTTGCATTTCTCAATAAATGAGACTATACGATTATCAACGCTAATACTGCTGATGTTGGGAAATAATTTATACTTAAAAATTATTATATTGGTTTTTGTTATATTTGCAATTAGTTTGTTGTTACCGAACCATCTCGTTATATTATAAACTGCTCCCTTAATATAAGTTGTAAGTTTTTCAATATCACTTCCACTGACACAGATGCTTGTGTCATTCACATACATTATTACAGGGAACTCAATACTGAGAGGCAAGTTATTTATGTAAATAATAAACAAAATTGGGCTGAGTATAGATCCCTGGGGAACACCAATATTTTTACGGCGGATCTGGGATACCACTGGTTGGCTATCATTGTTGGAGTTTCCTCGTATTTCAACATATTGTGGCCAATTTAACATATAATGGGCAATTAACCTACGTAATGGTCCGCGTACACCATATCTGTCCAATTTATACAGAAGCAGCTCATGATCTACCGAATCATATGCCATAGAAAAGTCATACTTTATACATGCTATCAATTTATTCAGATTTATTGCTCCATAAATGTTGCTTAAAATTGCACCTATTGCTGAAGTTGTGGATAATTTTTGCCGAAAGTCATGTTGGGCATTATAAAACAATAAGTGGTTTTCAAAAATATAATAAGTCGATTTTTAATAGTTAAAAAAATTGCATGCTATTTAGTAGAGCAATGGGGCGATAGTTACCAACCGCCATTTTAACATCCTTTTGTACAAGGGCAATTGTGCCCTTGTACAAAACATTCAAATATTGATTTGAATGTTTCATCTGCTCTGGAAAGTAACCAATTGAAAAGTAATAATTAATTATACGAGCAATTGGTTCGGAGGCATAATCGACGCCTAGCCTAAATATTTTTACTTGTATTAAATCGATGCCAGTTGATGCTTTAATTTTCAGCTCTAATATAATTTTCTTTACCTCATACTTATCGGTTGGCTGAAGAAACAATGTGTTAGTCGAATATTTTCTTTGTTCCATACTTGAGACACAATTGATTGACTTAGTTTATTCGGAATATCACAGAAATAGTTAATGAAAACATTAGCGACATTTAAAGGGTCACTTACATGCATATCATTAATTCTCAAACATATGTTTTAATTTTTCTGCCGTTTTATTAATAGATTGTTTAATGATCTGCCATGATGTACGAATTTTATTTTCGGAACTGTTAATCAGTTGTATATTGTGCATTATTTTTACTAGTTTCACATTATTGAATATTTGTTTGTACTCTTTATAATAGTTTAAAAGAACGAGATGTATAATATAGCATGTTAATAGATACAATTCAAGCTTATTCTTACTTGATTTTGAAAATGTTGGTCTATTAAATATTTAAGTTTGTTTAGCTTCAGTTAATTTTTTTTATTTTGTTTACACACAGATGCATCCGAATCAGTTGCACAAAGTTCTATCTGAAATGACGTTATACGTTTCCTGGAGTAAGTTCTCTTATTAACATAATTAGATTTATATTTCGTTTCGTGTACCAATATATTCCCACGCAGCAGTAAAACATTATGGTCGCTAAAATCAACAATCACGCATGCCTTAATACAGTTTTCACTTTCACGAAGTATGTTATCAATACAGGATGAGCTAGTTGGTGTTGTTCTTGTTGGTTGGATAAACAGTGGTTTTAGATTGTATTGTTTAATTAATGAAAGAAAGTTACTTGCATTCGTCGAATCCTCATGCAACAAGTCTATATTAAAATCACCACAAAGATAAATTTGTCTTGACTTTTTTAATTGTTCCAAGAAGGAATCAAGCTCACTTAGAAACACATTCATATTACCCGACGGCGCACGATATGCAGATACTACAATGCAGTTTAAGACAGGGATTTTAACTGCACATACCTCAATGTGAAATTCCCTAGCCGTAATATTGAATTATATCATATTCTAAGAGATGCCTTACAAAAATTAGTACTCCACTGCATTTCTTGTGTTATCTAGAATAAAATGTCGCTAATTTGAAATTCGTTAATGGTAAGATATCCATATGATCCTTATATAGCCAATGTTTCTGAATACATATTATGTCCACGACTTTATATTCATTTAAAAATAATTCTGGAAAGCCCATTTTATTTTTTAAACTACATATAATTAAATTCATAATGGTGGATTTTTTACATGATGACAGCCACTGGATGTTCTGATGCAGCACTTTCAAACTCCTATTATCCGCGGACGTCAGTGACATTTATGCTGTTTCCAATGATGCTTGAAAATTTCCGTTGTGGAATGTTAAAAGTTAGCATGTCCCCTATGTGGAAACTTGTTTTTTTATTGCGATCCGCAAAAAAAGAATATTTATCCAGAGTTATGTCTGCTAGCCGTAGCATCGGATCTTTGAACTTTTCCTCATATTTCGCTAGAAATCCTATTTTGAATGCGAGGACGTCACGCTTTAAGTTTACCTCGGTTACGAATAGTATCCCTCGGTACTAATATTTGCTCAAATATGATCTTCTAGGCCCTTTGTTTATGTTTTAAGACTCGTCCTTCCTAGAAAGTACCACGCATATCTTGGAGCTGCAGATAATTGTACTCTTCCTTGAGCTGTTCACATGTTCGATGTTAGCGATCTGCGCGGCAAGACTTGTTTCTATGCTCCCTTGGTTTTCCCTGTGTCTGCTTTCTTTGTATTTAGAGGCTCAGACTCAGACCTGGTCTCGTTCGCTACCAATACGTTTGCTACCGTTTTGTTCGCTGCCATATCTGGGTATTGAATGCTGGCGCTGTTTACATCAGTTTTTGTCAGCGTTTGTTTGTAGATATTTTTTTTCTTTTTTAATTTAGATCCGTTGATTTGGGTTTTTCCTGGACTATTGCTGCAGAATTGACGATTTCAGCACCAGCTAGCTCCATCTTTCTCTTACGTTCTTGACCAGCACTTGACCAGTCTCGTTTATCTTTGAAGTTTTTTTGAGATTCTTGGGTTCAATGTTTATTGTTTTTTTGTTTGGCAGCTCGTTACCTATTTAGGGGGTATTTGTTTGTATCCAGTAGCGACTCATTGTTTGCTTTGAGGCTGCTGTTAGACTCATCTAACTGCTGGATTATTTTGGAGAGTGTTACCGGCGACTCGCGCCGGCAGCGATTACATCGTTACCCATTACGAAAAGTAACTTCAGTCAGTACATTTTATTCACAATGTAATATTTACCAAATGAATCAGTTATCACCGCACGATTGTAACAGGCGCCAGAAGGGCGCTCATTCAGGAAGGCACCCCGTGGCGAGATCCTGGCCTGAACTCTCGGCGTCACAGCCGCCCGGAAGCATAAATTCCTATTGACACCTGAAATACGTAGAATTGCGTCGCGCGTGTGGCCGAAACTTGGCTAGCGCCGGATACGCAAAATCCACACTCGGGGCTTACTGGCGCCGAGAAATTATAATGCAACGTGGGAATCATTTTCCAAAAATCGTAATTTAACCCGATTCCCACGTTGTAACATATCATCGAGCGCATAATTTCAGTGGCAATACAGCCATGGTGACCATTTTACTGTACGAAGACGCGCTCGCGAAATCATTTTTATTTTGTAACTTCATTAAATTCACTCGAAAAGTAGGGATGTTTCTCCCCACTCATCTAAGTTCGCAACGGCCACGAATTTGGGGAAGGAGAATCTCCCGGAATTGATAAAAGTCGCGTTTTTCAAAAACTTAAGCTCTCTTTCAAATCACCGCCGTGTCCTAATCATCTCTCTTTCAAATCATCGCCGTTCCCAAATCATCTCTTACATCGCGTCTCTTACACCGTCACTCTTTTAAACCACCTCTCTTTCAAATCATCGCCGTGTCCTAATCGTCTCTCTTGCAAATCATCGCCGTTCTCAAATCATCTCTTACATCGCGTCTCTTACACCGTCACTCTTTTAAACCACGTCTCTTGCAAATCATCGCCGCCTCCTAAGTATCTCTTCTAAATCATCGCCGTTCTCACATCGCCTCTCCTAATCATCTCTTTCAAATCATCGCCGTGTCCTAATCGTCTCTCTTTCAAATCATCGCCGTTCCCAAATCATCTCTTACATCGCGTCTCTTACACCGTCACTCTTTTAAACCACCTCTCTTGCAAATCATCGCCGCCTCCTAAGTATCTCTTCTAAATCATCGCCGTTCTCACATCGCCTCTCCTAATCATCTCTTTCAAATCGTCACTTACACTTCGTACAGTAGAATATCACGTGCCCTACGCACACGCTCAGTCACGTGCCTCTTCGCACCTACATTCAGCCCTCAGCCTATCTTATTTTACCTAATTGTTTTTATACCGTTAAATTTTGTTATTTATTTTGTTATTGTTTTTTTTCTACAATATAATTACACACGCATTCCTATTCATTTAATTGTGCCACCCTTCGCCCCTCCCCCCCCCCCCCCAAAGTGAACCAAAAGTACGCCGCCAACGATCTTCGATCCAGGACCTGGAGGTCATCCCCGACGCCCGAGCCAGCAGCAGACATCAGTAGGGGGGCCATACCAAACCCCCTGCAAACAGGTTAGTGGTGAAGCAAATCTCGTGCGTACCGACTCTAGCCGGAGTTAATTGGGTGAATCACACCTGCCGGACGGAGTACCAACTCTTTCTCCGAGTCCGGAGGTGCACGCCGATTACAAGTGTCGCCCAACTTAGGGGCTCGAACGACCCTACAGTGCTTCCACGCTACCTAGCTGATGAACTCTCTGGACTCCAAAACATTTTCGTGATTAAGAACCACCCGGGGCCGCAGCGAGACATTTTTGTTGATTTATTACAGAGCGCACATAAACTTTCTTTTTGTACATTTTCGTGACTTTTTGTGGATTTTTGTTTTTGTGCGTTTAGCGGACACCCTGTTCATTTATTTTGGTTTTCTTTTCCATTGTTGTGACTTTTGGTTTTGTGTGTTTGGGTGTACGTGATTGGTTGAAATTGGATCTCTGTAGACCTCACGTACATCCATTATTTTTGACAGAAAAACTCTGTCACAAAAATCGCCGGCTGGACAATTTTTGTTTGGTTGTGTCTTTTCGTCCCCGCGAAATTCTAGCAATGCAGCTGATGCACCAGATCACGTGTGCGTCCTAGGATTGTAGTGCAAATCAGTACGCGAGTCTTCCGGGGCCGCCCCCAAACCATTTCAGGTCCGCGGATGTGGCCACCATCCCAGGGGAGCAGACAATCAAACCGGCTACGCGGCTTTTCCCCAAGCTTCAACATGGACCAGGACCTGCAGCAGCGCCCCCATTCGGCCACCTCACATGTAGAGGAAACCAGACAGGAGCCCCACAACCAGGAGATGGCGTACCAACGTCAAGTGCGACGCGAGAGGGACCACTCGCCGCCTCCCCGACCACGTGACCGCCCCCAGGCCTACATCGAAGATCCATATCCAGCACCTCCGGCCTACTTCCAACCACGTCACCACGATGCTCCATCGTACCAGCCGGAATTCAGCGGTTTGCCCAACGAGGACGTGGAGGCCTTCATCGCAGAGGCCGAAGCTCTCCTCGGACACGCTCACATTCCACGAGCCAGCTGGACTCGCGTGGCGGGAAAATGGATGAAGGGACAGGCGAAAGAGAGGCTGAACTGGCTCATTGAGCATGGTGAGACATGGGACGAAACCATATGGGTCCTAAGAAGTGCTTTCACCAGCGACAGAGTGAGGCACCGGGAACTGCAATCTTTTTATTCTGAAGTTCAGAATAAAACAGAACCGCACAGCTTCATCATGATGAAGAGGGCGCAGTGGAAGAGATGGGCACCACATGAGCAGGAATCATTCGTGCTGAAGGTGATTCAAGATCTTGCAGGCCCTCAATTGAAGGAAGCAATGAGGATTCTTCCAGGATCTATGAGAGCAGCCCTGCAGATCGCTCTGGACATGTCAGCAGCACCATCAGTTACCAGAGCACCGCCCAGGACCAACCAGCCACCACCAAATCACGCTCCCCGTGATTGGAGAGATTGCCTCAGGCAACAACAGAGCCACCAACCGCCACAGGATCAGAGGATGGTGCCAACCTGTCGGTTTTGCCTGAACGGCCAACGTCATTGGCATAGGGACTGCCCCCAACTTCCCCGAGGTACCCCATCGGGAAACGACCACAGGAACGGCAACACCGGGAACCGATCCTGAACATTTATCCCGGTAGAGCTACAAGGTGCGACCTGGGCGACAGCCTGAACATTACGCGTCGTATGTGTAGTGCGAGTACCCCCGCCCATGGAGACATTTTTATGCCAAATCCCGTAGACAATAGCGTACCCACCGACATTCTGGGCAACACCGACACTCGCCATCCGTTGCCGCCCCCGCAGATGCCGCTCCCGTCCTCCAGCACCATGATGGTGGTAGAGGCGGACATCCACCCGCCCCCTAGCCAGCCGCAGCCGAGTCCCCGAATCGTGCCACCAAGTGCCCCACTGTCAGCATCGCTGTACGGTCTGCAGGTGCACCCACTTCTAGCGGCCAGCATACCGGTGTTCCCGCTGGAACCGGCGTCGACGACTCCGCTCCCATAAGTTCTCGCTGAAACGCTGCCCGTGCCAGACAGCACGCCGCCCCTGGAAATCCTTGTTGAGACGCCGCACGTGCCAAGCAGCACGCTGCCAGCACCAGCTCTAGCAGCACCAGCTCTAGACGAGACACCGCCCCTGCCGGAATCCGCTACAGCGCCGCTCCCGCTAATACCAATTCTCCAGAAGTCCACGACACTGGCAACGGCGGTTTTGACCACCAAAACCGATGACTCGATGGCTAGCCGCCCCACACCGAAACCGCCCCCGAGATGTTCTCAGGAGGTAGGCGCATGCACCGCCTCCAAAGCGAAAAACGCGCCCGAGCGACGCCTCCCCGAGGCCAGCGCGAGGAGCCGGGCTCACCAGCGAGAGTCCGCCGCCCTCAGCCCACCGAGAACGCCCCCACGTCCTCCTGAACACTTTGACGTACCCCTCTCCCACGAACACTTTGACGTGCGCTCTTAACTTTCCGGACTCTTAAGTGCGCCGGTAGCCTTTTTCGTACGTTCTTGTGCGCCGAATACCCGCCCCCGGACGATCCGACATCGCCGGGTATCCCTTGTGTAAATATTTTTCCCCCCTTTCGTGTGTGTTTCGTGAATTTCGGTAAAGCGTCACTGTGGACGCACCATTAACCGTAATTTCCAGACACCTCGACCGCAACTACTGGAGCTCCCTGAGCCCCAATCGACTTCGATCTGTCGGTGTGCAGATCACCAATCCACACCGTGGCGCCCGACATCATCCACAACGAGGAGATGGGACCTGGACTCGCCGCCATCGAGAGACTCTACCGCAGCCTACAGCCCATCTCCAACCACTCAAAGACGATGACACCTGTCATTCCGTTTCGTGCTGTCTTGGTATCGAACCTGGCCTTCGCAAGATCCAGCCGTGATCAAGAGACCAGTCCGATGTCCCAAGACCCACCAATCAACACATCATACACCAACCGCGACCTGAGGATGTCATCTTGCAGCCGACTCCCTAGCTAGTCAGCCGTGACTACCGGAGCCCGACCGACTGCATAACCGCACCATCTTCAGGGGCGCAGAAGTCTCAGGAGCCGCCGAGACGTCACACGAGGTCGCCCAGGGATCCAGCCGTGATCCTCAAACACCTGCATGACTACCAGTGGCATACCCTGAGACCACAGATGCTGCAATGTCGACCAGACGAGACCAGCATAGTTCGACTTCTAAACCCCAAGTTCGAAGATGTCGTCCACCCGACCTCAACCAGAAGACCGGACTCTCACAGAACACCGCTTAGAGTCTGGCCCATCGCCGAGGAGAGCAGACGACGCCCAGTGGCCCCATTGCCACTACCAGACGACAACCTTCCGACCCAAGACGAGGACCAGACCAAGACCAGAGCTACGACGGTTACGTGAAAATTGATTCATTTTCGGGGCCGTTTGTTACCGGCGACTCGCGCCGGCAGCGATTACATCGTTACTCATTACGAAAAGTAACTTCAGTCAGTACATTTTATTCACAATGTAATATTTACCAAATGAATCAGTTATCACCGCACGATTGTAACAGGCGCCAGAAGGGCGCTCATTCAGGAAGGCACCCCGTGGCGAGATCCTGGCCTGAACTCTCGGCGTCACAGCCGCCCGGAAGCATAAATTCCTATTGACACCTGAAATACGTAGAATTGCGTCGCGCGTGTGGCCGAAACTTGGCTAGCGCCGGATACGCAAAATCCACACTCGGGGCTTACTGGCGCCGAGAAATTATAATGCAACGTGGGAATCATTTTCCAAAAATCGTAATTTAACCCGATTCCCACGTTGTAACATATCATCGAGCGCATAATTTCAGTGGCAATACAGCCATGGTGACCATTTTACTGTACGAAGACGCGCTCGCGAAATCATTTTTATTTTGTAACTTCATTAAATTCACTCGAAAAGTAGGGATGTTTCTCCCCACTCATCTAAGTTCGCAACGGCCACGAATTTGGGGAAGGAGAATCTCCCGGAATTGATAAAAGTCGCGTTTTTCAAAAACTTAAGCTCTCTTTCAAATCACCGCCGTGTCCTAATCATCTCTCTTTCAAATCATCGCCGTTCCCAAATCATCTCTTACATCGCGTCTCTTACACCGTCACTCTTTTAAACCACCTCTCTTTCAAATCATCGCCGTGTCCTAATCGTCTCTCTTGCAAATCATCGCCGTTCCCAAATCATCTCTTACATCGTGTCTCTTACACCGTCACTCTTTTAAACCACGTCTCTTGCAAATCATCGCCGCCTCCTAAGTATCTCTTCTAAATCATCGCCGTTCTCACATCGCCTCTCCTAATCATATCTTTCAAATCATCGCCGTGTCCTAATCGTCTCTCTTTCAAATCATCGCCGTTCCCAAATCATCTCTTACATCGCGTCTCTTACACCGTCACTCTTTTAAACCACCTCTCTTGCAAATCATCGCCGCCTCCTAAGTATCTCTTCTAAATCATCGCCGTTCTCACATCGCCTCTCCTAATCATCTCTTTCAAATCGTCACTTACACTTCGTACAGTAGAATATCACGTGCCCTACGCACACGCTCAGTCACGTGCCTCTTCGCACCTACATTCAGCCCTCAGCCTATCTTATTTTACCTAATTGTTTTTATACCGTTAAATTTTGTTATTTATTTTGTTATTGTTTTTTTTCTTCAATATAATTATACACGCATTCCTATTCATTTAATTGTGCCACCCTTCGCCCCTCCCCCCCCCCCCCACCCCAAAGTGAACCAAAAGTACGCCGCCAACGATCTTCGATCCAGGACCTGGAGGTCATCCCCGACGCCCGAGCCAGCAGCAGACATCAGTAGGGGGGCCATACCAAACCCCCTGCAAACAGGTTAGTGGTGAAGCAAATCTCGTGCGTACCGACTCTAGCCGGAGTTAATTGGGTGAATCACACCTGCCGGACGGAGTACCAACTCTTTCTCCGAGTCCGGAGGTGCACGCCGATTACAAGAGACTCTATGTGGATGATAAGAGGAGTGTATATATTAATTCTGTGATATTTTTTTCAGGCTCGGCACGGTACAAATGTTTTAAAAATGTGGAGAGTTGAGTGATAATTCTAGCAAAAATAGAAATATTGTGTTACAGAGAGCATTATATACGTACAAAATCTTGTACATATTGAGAACTCATGTCCGTCCAATAATTTTACCATCGCACTAATTGCACCTATAACATAAACACAATTAATTACTCCTTCCCGGCTACATATATGGCGATCAATAATTAATTACCTCCGTCGAAATGAAGTTACGTAACGCTTTCCGCCTCTGCCGCCTCCGCCTTCCATCCTTCGTGTAATGAATAGCCGTTCGCCGGCTCGATCGTCCGTGTAATTACGCATTATTAGAGGCGCCCCCAAAAATTATAATTCGGGGGCGGCTAATAAAGTTAGCCATTACATTAATAATGTTTACGTTAAACAAGAGTTAACGAGCTCCGCTAAATAATTAACCGCCGCCGATTAATTCCATATTCCCTTCGTGTTCCACGCTCGCACGTATAGTATTCATGTGCGACCCGCGCTTACGTTGCGGCCATTTTTTTTCCCGGCTGAAAGAGTCTTTTAATAACGTTCCTTCTTAATTCGTCGCTACGTGCGGGTGATGCGGCGATCCTGTCGGCGGCGGGGGGTGGGGGGCTTAATGGCGCCGCTACGGAGGTAATTCTCATTCTTTGATATAAAGTTGAGACGTGTTAAAGAAGGAGAAGGGTTGGCCGCCCCTCAGGACGTCTTGTCGCCTTTCTACATCCATAATGCAGCAGCTCCCTTGTTAATTATTACATAGTTAGCCTAGCGACACAGAACTAAATCTTAACTAAGAAAATAATTTCAACTTATATACCTTTTGTTTGACTTCCGCGCCGAAAACTGCCGGCAGATTTGCGGGCCTCGCGCAATTGCGCGCAATTATTTGGAATCGTTTAATACGTAACTCCAGTATGCACGATTAAGTATTTATCGGGCGTGGGTGGGGGCGGCTGCTCCCGACAAAGTCAGCCGCCGCCAACTTAACAAGGACTGAAATTAATCAGAGCACCGTAATCCTAGATGAGCGCCGCAGTTTACTTCGGATTACTCCTCCGGCTTACGCTCTACTTACTTGCCATGTACTTCCTTTCCACGGCGGAGGATTATAGTCTCAATATATTACATTTACTTACCATAAATAATATTAAAACGCCGCCAGCCGCAGAATAACGGCCCGGACAACTTCGTTTCGCGACTAACGGGGATTATCCACTCGATGTGACAGAAATTACACCTTAATTATTACCGAAAAAGCCTTAATCATTTACACCCGCAGAAAATCACTTTCTAAAAGAAATTACTTAAACAACAACGTCTATCTAAAACCAAAAAAGGAAAATGCTGGCAAAATATATATACTACAGTGTAATCACATACTGAAACTGAAATTTTATTCTGATACTAAGTCAAGTAGTATCTTTCAACCTTTGAACACGAATTTTGTGTTTTTGTTAGCAATGGAAAATATTGAGTATAGCTATCAAATTAATTTTTATTTTGGGTGTGAAAGAATCACATTTTTTTATGAGATGAAAAATGTATTGGAAGAAAGTGCTCCATCAAATGCAGCATAAAAACGCATTGCGAGTTTAAACAGGGCTGAACGAGCATCCCAGATGAACCCCGTTCTGGACCCCAAAAAATGACACTGTAACAGAAATGGTCATCAAAATCCACTATTTGGTAATGCAAGACAGACGACCGATATACAGAGTAGGGGTTTGGGTATCAAAAATTAGTGGATAAGTTCAACAACACGCCACTCAGGGATGGCCACTGTGTCTTTAAAAAATACTTTGATAGATTTTACTTCATCATCGTAATTTTCTTTGGACATGATACAAAGTGAGCAACAATGATTGAAGTCAAGTTAAATGTCCCACCAAAAAAACTGGGGAAGTTCTTCGCTCCAAGTTTATTATTAATTAAATTTACTGTAATGTCAAAAGATTTGACAGCCCCAGCCCAGTACCGCTCGCGTCGTATTATTATTTATTACCATTGTGCCAATTCTTCGCATATAGTTATTTTGTCTTCTGCTTCATAAACATCAGTTCTTATTAGGACTACTCTGAGTAAATCTTTGATTTCTAGTAAGTGATTTGCAGTTTTTAAGGTTATAAAATTATAAAACTTAAGTTTTGTTCTAAATTTACAGAGTTTAAGTGAAATTGCTTTCCTATTTCAATGGTTTTTGCACCACAACATGATGTCTTCATCCTGAAGGCTCATTATCGAAATGGAGCACTTAATGAAAACGGGACATGGACATATTCATTACAATCGTGTATGAATCAATTTAACGAAGCCTTCCCCGATGTCAACATTACTTACAAAATATTTATCCAGCATAAAACCCATATTATTCACCGCTTGGAAGGAAAGTATTGTATTTGAAGGTCAAGTCAACTGGAAGACCGTCTACCTTAACAGAAGAGATTGTTGCCGATGTCCAACAACGGCTTGAACAAAGTCCAACAAAATCTATAAGAAAACTTTCAGCACAAACAGGATGGTTCTTAATTTTAGGGCGCAAAAAAGTTATATTTTATCATTCATGTGGTCTTTATGGCGTACAAATTTCAATGTTTAAATCCGCTTGCAGGAGTATCGTATGGGAGTTGCCGAATGGTCGCGAAGAAAATTCTCCATTTGCACCTGTATAAGGTATCGGAAGTTCAGCAACTTCACCCACTTGATTTTCAAAAAATAATTAATTATTGCAATTGGTTTAATCAGCATTTAAATGATAATGATATGCTAGACAGGACCCTTTTCACTGATGAGGCGTGGTTTCACTTGTCAGGATATGTGAACAGCCAAAATGATCGTACATGGGCTACAGAAAATCCTCATACGTTCATCGAAACTGATTTACATCCACTTAATATTTGTATTTGGGTAGCAATTTCGAGACGTCGAATAATTGGCCCAATATTTTTCAATGAAACAATCAATTCCGAACAATCATTCTGGATGCATATCTTAATCAAGTGCACGATGATGAACAAATAATGGGATATGTTCAGCAAGGCGGAGCCACTGCTCATACTGCGTTTGCGACCATTAATTATTTAAGGGAATTTTACGATGATCGATTGATAAGCCCAGGATTATGGGCACCACGTTTACCAGATCTGACGCCGCGTGATTTTTATCTTTTCGGACATTTGAAAAATAATCTTTTTAAAAATAGGATGCACAACCTAAACCAACCCCAATAAGCAATTGAAGAAGATATAAGAAACATAACTCCAGAGCAGCTCCAATATGTTTTTGAAAATAAAAAACGTAGAATTAACATCTGCCTTGAAAAAGAAAGCCGCCGTTTTCAATATTTGTTGTAAACTTTTATTGTAACGTTTAAAAATATGTAATTATGATTAAATATTTATTTCATTTTGTTGTTGTTTTCTTTGTTGTTTGCAACGCCACTGGAAAAACAATTTAGGGGATATTCTTTTTATATTAGTAGTACTAGTAGACAATCTTTATTAGGCTTCGACCTATGTGGTCTTTCCGCCTTAAGATCTTACATTTTATATATTGTATACATTGTATTAAATTCTATATGATGAATGATGATGATGATGATGATGGTGAGCAGTGGTGATGTGAATGATGAGAACAGGTATGCCAAGTCATTCTTTGTATATTTCATATAATGTGTTTGAAGGGTGCTTTATGTTCGTTCGTCTAGTGGCTCGTTCGATGCATAGTGTGTCCATAATTGTCCAGTTTGTTTTATTTTGTTTGAATTTCTGTCTGAGTTTTCCGTGTATGTCCAGTATGGGTGGGATGTTTGTGGTGTTGTACAGTTCTGCGTTGGATATATTGTGAAGGGGGTTGTCGGGGTGTCTGATTTTGGAGATGATTCTGATTGATTTTCGTTCTGTCTTCTGTATTGTGCGTTTTGTGATCTTTTTATATTTTCAGTTATACCAACATGCGTAATTGGTTGCCTACCTCTAGTTTTTATTAAAAAAAATCGATTTTATTATTTATTTTCGTCATTGATAAATCTAAAAAGTTGATTAAATTATTAATTTCCATTTCCATAGAAAATCTAATATATTTACTGATTGAACTTAAAAACATGAAGAAATGAGATAAGTGTCTTTAAGTGGCTTCCAAAATGTCAATGTCATAAATATATCTTGTCCTGACTTTAATGTATTCGAACTATGTTTTATTTTCAAATATTATCGTTTCGCAATGTGACCTATAAATTACAGAGGTGTGCTTTAAAATGATTAAATTCAAATAAATAATTATTTCAAAAAATTATTCCAAAATCCTTTAAAATGGTCCTGTTGTTCGCGTTAATTTCAGTAATAAGCTAGTATTTTATCGTAACCCTTTTTGTTAATCATCAGGACCGTTTCGACCTTTACTAAGGGTAGTCCATATTAAAATACGGAGATTAACCTAAAATTTGGCTCTGTCTAAATGCGCGGAAATGTTCAGCGAGTTATATGCTAGTAAACAAAGAGCTTCATTATATAATATATTTCACACAATATTTCGTAACGAATGACTAATTTGTTATTCTTACTTTTGCGAACTCGGCATTTATTTATTATAAATAGTGGAACCTTAGCAGCCTACACACGAGGCGGTTTCGGCGAGCGGCGCACCGCCTAATGGCACCCCCTCGGCACATGGTCTCAGGCAAAGCATAGGGTGTATTCATACACAACAAGCGGCCGCAGCTAGATTTTTGAAAACGCCCGTCTTAAACGCGCGGTTTTAGCTTGGCGATGACATATATAACGACAGGCTGAGGGTTATTTAATGGTTCTGCGGCAGAATTTCTAAGCGCCGCTTGCGACGCGCGCGTACCCTGCTCTGGACGACCAACCGCCTGCGTTTTTATGGGTTCTTATTTTTTTTTTTTGCGCCAAGTCCCCTTAATTTCTAGTGCTTCTCAAATATCTCATTTAGATCTATTTTAATATTTATGTTAATTTAAGCTTAACTTATTCGTTCACAACTGTGCTTTGATAACTTGCAACATGATGTGTTATCGATTTTTTTATTTGCTTGCCTATTGGGTACTCTCTCCATATTTACCATGTAATACATGTTATAATAATTAATAAAGAACCGTTAGATCATCCAATATTAATGGTTACAGTTACAGTACATAATAGTTATTTACGAAATAATATTCGGATCGTATCGTATTATATTATGATACAATATGGCATTTCTGACATTTGAAACGACAAATTTTTCATAACTGTCACGCAGAGTTATGTAACGTAATTATGTAAAGACATTACTTAACTGCAGTTCCCACGAAGCTTCAAAGTTTTTGTATGCTACAGCGTGTCTATTTCTGGATTTTTCTGCTAGTACGTAACGTCAAATGGTAACCTTAAAATATTTCTTTTATATATTCATGTGATGCTGTCAGATAACGTACACTTGATTACTAACGGTTTTTTTATAGCAAATACACCTGATTATTTAAATTTAACTTATTACCTACAATACAATTTATCTAATCCTAATTTACGCAATATATTCTTATACCGCATAAATCGCATAAGAAAAATTATCTCTCATAAAAATAGGTTTTTATAAAAACACAATTAATAAAGTACCAATTATTATGAATTAAATCATAACAATTATATAAACATTTTGAGATTTTTATTACTTTAAATATAATTTTATAATTGAATTAAATTTTAAAACCTTCATTATGTGCAATAAATTTAATTGTGTCAATTTTGAATCAGGAATTATAGCATCTCTATAAGTAGATTTTCTATACCGAGTGTTTATTTGAAAACTAGCCAGTCTCAAAAACTTTAAATCCAAGTTATCTTAATTAAAACAAAAAAAAACACGGTTTAATTGGAGGGCGAAGTTTAAAACATGGGTTAATAAATTTTAAGTGTTACCCCTTTCTCCCTAACCACCCCTACTTTTAAATTTCAGAATGAACCCTCCACCTTGCGATACCTAATTTTAAAGCTTAAAAAGAGTTAATGCAGAGGTGTGATGAAAAAAAATATATTTTGGCGATCCGTTAAAAAAGTATAAGAAAAATTCCAAAACAATTTATATCGAGCGATTTTAACTTAAAAAAAGTTAAGCCGCAGTAGTTTTGTATTAACCATGTTTATTGAATTTAAAATAATTTGAAATTTGAAATTACACCGTTGCCTTGTGATGCATCGTTTGAAACACATCCAATCAAGAACTGAAACGAAAACATATTTTCTCAACTACGTTTCCAAAACAAACGTTTTTTTTTAAATAAATGTTTTTCTTTTAATAATATTGTTTTTTAAATATATTTTTTTTCTTGGAAATGTACTGACGGAAATATATTTCCGTTACACCTCTTGATTATATGTGTTTTAAGCTTTCAAAATATGGTTCACAAGGTAGGGGTGTAATTTAAAATATCAAATTGGGGTCGCTAGGGGGAAGGGGGTAATTTTTTAAATTCAATTAACATGGTTTTTAATCTCTACCATACTACATTATCTCTTATCTTTTATCTTTTAATTTCTATCTTTATCTGCTATCTCTTATTATGTTTTATCCTTTTATCTTTTATTCTCTACATTATTGAGACATCGCAAGGTGGGGGTTTGGCCCATTTCAACTTTAAGAGCAGTTGTGGCTAGGGAGAAGGAGGTTAGACATAACATTTATGTAATCTAATTTTTAAACTTCCTCCTCCAATTAAAAATCGACGTGTTTTTTCTGTTAATCAAGATAACTGGGATTTAAAAAATATTCAAACTGGCTAGTTTTTAAATAAACACCGGTATGTATATATACACGGTGTAACAAATCGAGTAGGCTACCATGGGTATCTTTCTTATTATTACAGGAAAAATCCCGATAACCATTTTTGTTTTAAATTTCGATTTTTTTTATTACACTATTTTTTTATATCAAATTAGTTTTAAATATAACATTTTAGGCTACTGGGCAAAGTTGTGCAGTTTTGGGCGTCTGACCATATGCCGGTGAAAACTTTGAAAATTACGAAAACTTTGGATTTTATTTAAAAAAAAAATGCAACTTTATTTTAACTGAATTAATTTGGTAATTGTAACATTATTAAGACATTTTTCAGACAAAAATTACTTGACTTTATTAAACACACTCAAAAATGTTGTGAAAACAAAATTCAATATGACGGGTTCTGAGGTACTTATAGCATCTTGCTTATTTTAAATCGATTTCATGTTGGATTTTTACATAGTTAAACATAATAACATAATAGAGAGAAGCGATCTTTATATGTAAATGTATCATTGTATTTATATTTTAAGACATAATATGTATATTTCACCTAAATTATTAGATAATGATGAACCCATTGACAGATCATGTTTTTTTTATATAAAAATCATAAAATTAATTAAAATATTTTTTATCAATGCATAAATTCAATAAATTATAATGATCAATATATTTTAAATTTATTTCGGGATGTTTATATACAAAAACATGGTCTACCAATGGTTTCACCATTATCTCCTCTTTTAGCTCAAATATAAAATATACAAGAGGTTAATAACAATAGTTTCAACGCTCTTACAGGTGATAGTACAGATCAAAACAAGAAACAAATTTTAATATACCCAGATTCAACACACAATTGTTTTCTAAATATTAAATTTTAATTTCACCTTTTTCTAGTAAAATTGCTTGCTAAATATTAATGTCAACAGAACAACTTTTCCATTAATTTTTTTTTTATTAAGTTAGATGAATTTAAATTATTTTCTTCATTTAAATGCACTTTTCTACGTTCCAAAGTCACTGGCAACGCGCGCTGTAGGAGGCTGAAGGAGATAAGCTGAATCTCTGCCGAGTGGTGCCGTGTGTATAGTGTCAGTCGGTTTTAGTGTGCCGACGCCGAGTAATAAAAACGAGGTGTCTGTAAGAGCCCTTAATTTTGATTCTCAATTCCTTTTGAGAGTCTGTAACATAACGTTATTTCTCTTTATAACTCTATAATTGCTTGTTGCACTAGAGTCGCGTAATTAATATATTATAATTACTTAATAATGAAAGTATACGTGTCTTCAATAACAATAAAGTTTATTTTTAAAAACCTATAATGTTAAATCAAAAATTTAACCAGCGTATCGTTTTTTGAAACTACGGTAAAATTTTAGGTTAGACTAAACCATTTGCGTTCGCAAAACATAGTGTAGAGTGTAAACATGCATTTCCACAAATCGAAGACTTAAAAATTTTACACAACTGTACTAAAGGCCCGCACCTTAATCTATTAGAAGCCGTAGAAATCCATAAACGTAATAATAATCCGCTCGTTACACTATTGAATCAGCAAACGGACGTAATTTGCACACCGCTTTTCAAAACCCTGTACTAGTGTTATGCGATATTTTCATTAATACCTGCGTTATCTAATTCACGTATTAGCCCCCACCCCAATTTTATCCCGTTATAACTACGAATGTTGTTCTTTGCTGGCACTTGAAAATGACCGTAAGAAGTCGAAACTGGAGTCGTTATTATTGAATATGTCGATATATCAATAAACATTTTGTGGTAAAAACATAGCAAGTTATATCTCTACATTTTGTTAAGAGTACGATTTTTAAAGGAAATCAATAGTTTTTTCTGTTGCTAACTCAATCGGGAGATAAACTATGTAGAAAATATTATGAAACTGTATGTAATTTCGAAATCAAAATTTCAATGATAATATTCTTTTTGAGTTCCGTTTAGCCTAATATGATTATCTTTGAAAATTGTCTATCCGTTTGTTAGTATTAACATTCATGGAGATATTCAAAAACTCATGAAGATAATTGTACAAAATTTTGTAATCGAGATTTTTAGAACAAAATCTTAATGTTGGAAAGTTGTTTTAATCAGATTGATGAGCGAAGGTGCTTATTATATTTTTAATGAATTTTTAAATATGATACAAACAGGGTGAGTCAATAGGAAGAGCAGGCTCGATTACACCTACAGCGTTGATGATATCAAAATGAACCAAAATGCACTGCAAACGGGAGGCCACAGTGCAGTTTTTAAAATTATTTTGTTATATACAGGGTGTTCCATATTTGCAGGGCAGCCTTCGACCTAGTTCTTTTAAATGGCACTCCCTGTATAAATTGAAATATTTTAATCTGCCATTTTTTGGGCTTTATAAATCCGTTTAGTTTTTGCAATTCGCCTTAACCGTTCAGAAGTTGTTCACGTATTTCTAAAAATTAATGCGTTTGCAGGCACTTATTCAAAAATCGCAGGGCACTTGGTTTCTGGGATATCAAGTTGGGACTTTGCCTGAGCCTAAACAACTGACTGAGGTATCTTCTAGCCGTAAGACCGTTTATTTGCATTGTGGCATCATCTTGCTGTGACACATTAATTTTGGTAAACTTTGAAGTGCCATAACTTGATTTTTTTAAATGGCACATCCTATATTTCAGTACTTAGTCCTATTCAGGGTCTCAGTTTACATATTTTTTGCCTCTTATATTTTTTCTTAAAAGTTGATAGTTGAGAGATAATTCTGATTTTCTTAAAATTCACACAGATCTCATCGATATAAACTTAGCCGGCCATGAAAATCACTTAATTCTGTCATGCCAACGTCAAAGTGACATTTATTGTATTACACGTTTTATTTTTCTTAGCGCATTTTCTTAATGAATTTATCTCATAATGAAATTGTGGATATGGTGACAAGAATCTATTGAGGCAAGTAGTTAAACAACACGGTTTCCACTCCACCCCCCGCGAAGTTTTCGATTAATTTAAGCCGCGGTTTAATCGAACTTTTGATTCGCGTAAGTAGAGCAATTTGGGGGTAATTAGAGCATTAAAGCGGCGGATTCGCGTTTTAATGGGATAATCGCGGTAATTATCCGCGGTATTTGCATACAATTGCTCTAATTACGCGATTATCCGCGGTATTTGCATACAATTGCTCTAATTACGCCTGCTATTCCGCGGTATTTGCATACAATTGCTCTAATTACGCCAGCTATTCCGCGGTATTTGCATACAATTGCTCTAATTACGCCAGCTATTCCGCGGTATTTACACATAATTGCTCTAATTACGCGATTATCCGCGGAATTTGCATACAATTGCTCTAATTACACAAGCTATTCCGCGATACTTACATTATGGTGATTGTATTGGTGGGCAAGGGCCGGCCAACATACCACCCCCACCCCCACCGCCCCCGCGCCGCCCGCGAGTGACATACCAGACTAGCCGCCGCGCCGCCCCACGCCGCCCCCGCACTGCCCCCACGCCGCCCCCCGCCGGCCCGTCGCCTCACTGCGGCCCCCGACGTGGCACGAATCTCCCGCGCACCGGGGGTGCGGAGCGCATCTGAGACGCATATATTTGGCGGTAAATTACAAAGCAGGGTCACGGTAATTTAATGGAGGCGGAAATCATCCATCACCTCACACAATAAAAACTGCACCCTTCACCGATGGGAGCATGGGAAATTAAGCCTTGTATATTAGTACTACACTGCTTATCAAAGGCGCACATCTGCGCAGATGTTTGGTGGTAAAACGCCGCCCAGAGACCGTCCATCCATCACATGACACAATAAAAACTGCACCCTTCGCCGTGTTAAATATCCGACAGACAAATACACTCCTGTCTGGCTACATGTGCACCATCCAGACGAGCCATAAATAACCGGCGGGCGGAGCCTTGCAAATTAAACCAGGCATCATAAATATGTCAATTCCATCCCGCTCACAGACATGTTTATGCACGGGTGCAGCTGCCATGCTCTCAGACAAGCCCTTCAGCGCGGCCTGAGACGGTTATCTGAAAGGCGCAGTGTGATTTATAGGTATTAGACGCAAACCAGATATGCACGTGCACCAATTAACTTGCCGCAACCATTCCTACCTGCGCGAACACATGGGCCGCCACACCCCATCCCTGCGAGGGTTATTTAAACGAAAAACGTCGTGCCGCGAGCATCAGTCTACTCCGAATAGTGTCGAAGCTCACATCTAGCCCTTCAAGTTTCTTGTGTTACCCTCTGTGCCAGCACAGATCTCCTAGTGAGTGTTATCGTGTTTTGATCAGGTAAGCTAATAAAAATTTAAATAAAAATTATTGCTGCGGGCAATAAATAAATAAATAAAAGATAAATACATCATGGAATTATCAAATATATCTCTATCCTAGATTGAAAGCAGAATAGATCAGCCCGCTCGCAACGCTTATAATAATTTAATAGGTGAGTCTGCAGCATTAAATAAAAAAAAAAAAAAAAGAAAACAAATACCAACAATATTTAAAAATATAGGAGAACAGTAAATATTAATTTATCCAATTTCCAGATATATCTGCTATATCACACCGCTAATTTTCACGCACGCCGCAGCTAATCCAAGTATGTTGTATCAAAGTTAAATGTATGCACGCGATAAAATGATTATTATTATTTTAAGAAATGTCTATTATGGAGACATCAAACGTCCTTGTAAGAGGTGTGGACGACTTCTGTAGGCAGGATATTCGGGATCCTCGCATAGTCGAGAGCTGGCTGGGGGCAATTCGCAGGAACCTGGCGGTCCTAAATTTAGCTGTAGCACAGCTGAAGGGAACCCCCGCCGGAACTCTCGGCCTCCTCAACGGCTTGACTAGCGCCATCACCAAGATGCAGCGTAGGCGGACGCAGCTCAAGGCGAGGCTTATGCGAGGAGGTGGAGGAGCCAGACGTCCCGTCGATGTAGAGTACGTAGACCTCAAGTCGGCGTTCGCTGGGAGGATCCGTACGGGGGCGTACCTAAACCGGACCCACAAAGACCCCATCAACTTCCTAGTGGATTGCGGCCCCAGGGTTGCGACGAGGACCCGGAACGCTCTAGCCAAGGAACTGTTCTTAAAAATCAACACCACATTCTGCGGAGAGTTCACCAAGATGGCGGGCGGTGAGGAGATCTGGGAGTATAAACACTTCAACACCAAGAATGTGGTGATTGATTTGGATACGGACTTGGCCGAGTGGTGCATGCTCCAGGTCATGGTGCCGCTATTGGAGCAGCTGGAAGAATTTCAGGTTTGTACACCCCCGCTAAAGTTAATTTAATATTTTCTAATATATCTATGTTTATTACAGGAGCGTGAGTCTGGCTGGGCCCTTGCAAGCGTGGTAAGCCTCAATGTGAACACGAACATGTATACGCCGCTGTTGGGATCCTCGTACATTGAGCTGCCGACGCAGATAAAATTGAAAAATGCTTGCGTCAATGTACGAAACAGCGATGAGGCTTGCTTCGCTTGGGCGGTCACCTCAGCGCTACATCCAGCCCTCACCCATGCCGAGAGGATGTCGTCCTATCCACAGTATGAGAGCGTCCTGAACCTGGAGGGGATCACCATGCCAATGCAAAGATCGCAGATAGAGAAATTCGAGCGGCAGAATTCTCTATCAATCAACGTATACATCTTGAATAAAAAAAGAGGTAAATTTACAGTTAGCCCGTCGCGCCTCACCCGGGATAAGCGCGATAGACATGTGAATCTTCTGCTTATTCAGGATGTATACGTTGATGAGGCCAATGATGAAGACGATGATACAAACGCCGTCCCCGTCCGGTATCATTATGTGTGGGTAAAAAACCTCTCCCGGCTGCTCTCAGCACAGCTGAGCAAGGAAAAGATGGCAAAATACTTCTGCGATAGATGTCTACACTATTTTAGAACCCAGGCGAAGCTGGCGGCCCATATCAAGGACTGTGAAAAAATGAACGCCTTTAAGGTGAACCTTTCCCCGGGAGGGAAGATCGCTTTTAAGGCGTTTAAAAATAAGGAGAGGTGCCCATTCATAATTTATGCGGATTTTGAAAGTCTCCTGCAGTCCACCGCAATCAAATTTGGCAGCACAGGTATGAAATATTCCAATCGTACTAATAATACAAAATACTAATAATATTCTTCTTTTGCAGGAGAAAAGTATCAGGAGCACGAGGCTTATAGCGTTGGTTATTACGTCAAGTGCTCCTACGACGATACTCTCTCATACTATCGTAGCTATAGGGGCGAAAACTGTGCTGCCTGGTTCACCGCTGAACTAAAAGATTTCGCAGAGAATGTCGAGACGGTGTTCAAATGTCCCCTGCCGATGAACGTGCTGACTGCCGAACAAGAGTGCAAGTTTCGGCAGGCGTCATCCTGCCACATATGTGAAAAGCCGCTGGGACAGGACCGTGTGCGTGATCATGACCATCTGACCGGAGCATTCAGAGGAGCCGCTCACAACAAATGTAATCTGGAGTTCCAGGATTCACGCACCGTCCCGGTAGTATTCCACAACTTCAGCGGCTATGATTCGCATTTCCTAATCCGGGATGTCGCGAGAGGATTAGAGGGCAGCGTGACGCTGGTCCCCAACAACACAGAAAAGTTCATCTCGTTCTTTAAGAGCATGGCAGGGACAGACATCAAATACAAGTTTATAGATAACTGTAGATTCATGGCATCATCCCTGGATAAGTTGAGCTCCTACCTCGAAGTCAAGAAGATAGTGCACAGCCAATTCCCGCTGTACAACGTCGAGAAGATTGACCTGCTCACCCGTAAGGGAGTATTCCCCTACGAGTACGTACAGAGTTGGGTCAATCTTGACGAGACTAGCCTCCCGAGCCGAGATTCCTTCCGGAGTCAGCTGACTGACTCCGAGATCAGCAGCGATGATTATGCGCACGCTCAGAAGGTATGGCGGGAATTCAACATCACCACGCTGGGCGAGTATAGCGACCTATACCTTAAGACTGATGTGCTACTCTTGGCTGATGTCTTCGAGGCCTTCAGGGATGTCTGCCTGAATAATTACCACCTCGATCCAGCCGACTACATGACCGCACCGTCGTTGAGCTGGGACGCCATGCTGAAGAACACGGGGGTCCAGCTTGACATGATTGGCGACGTGGATATGTTGATGTTCTTCGAGCGAGGTATTCGAGGAGGACTCACCCAATGCTCGAAACGGCATGCCCGAGCAAACAATCAGTACATGAGTGGCCATGATTCAGCTTCACCGACTAACTACCTTATGTACTATGATATTAATGCCATGTATGCTTGGGCAATGTCGCAGCACCTGCCTGCAGGAGAGCTGAAGTGGGTAGAGGGTGATGTCTCCTCTTTTAACTTCAACTTCCCAGACGATACCCCTACAGGATATGTCTTGGAGGTCGATCTGGACTACCCGATGCATATTCACGACCGCCATAGTGACCTCCCTATGGCGCCATCGAAAGGCAGGGCTCCCGGTTCGAAGCAGGATAAGATGCTTGCCACGCTAGAGGGCAAGCGTAATTATATAATTCACTACAGGAATCTCAAACAGTATGTAGCAGTGGGCCTGATTGTATCGAAAATACATAGGGTGATACAGTTTAAGCAGTCTCCATGGTTAAGAAAGTACATTGACCTGAATGCAGAGCTCCGGCGAAACTCTCGAAATGAGTTTAAGAAGACTTTCTTCAAACTCATGAGCAACGCCGTATTCGGGAAGACCATGGAGAATGTCCGGAACCGACGAGTAATGAAGCTCGTACACAAGTGGCATGGGAGATATGCGGCAGAGTCGCTGATATCAAAGCCGAATTTCCACAGCACCAGTATTATCGAGGATGACCTGGTGCTAATCGAACTATTGAAGACGGAGGTCTTCTTCGATAAGCCTATTTACGTGGGGATTGCTATATTAGACATCTCCAAAACCGCTCTGTACGAGTTTCACTACTCGTATATGAAGAATAAATACGGTAAGGACTGTACCCTCTGCTATACGGATACCGATTCTCTGATATATGACATCAGAACTGCTGATATCTATCAGCATATCAGGATGGATATCAGCAGATTTGATACGTCCGACTACAGCCCCGAGAATCCCTATGGCATACCGCTAGCAAATAAAAAGATCCCGGGTCTGATGAAGGATGAGAATTGCGGTAAGTAATTGTGTGTTGAAATCGATATGCTTGAAACTAATGTGCTATTTTTTTTTCTATTACAGGCCGCACCATGGAGGAGTTTGTAGGACTTCGGGCAAAGATGTATGCGTGCCGAGTGACATCATCTGCGGACACCAAGAAGGCCAAGGGCATCAAAGGGTATGTTGTCAAGAAGCACATATCCTTTGCTGACTACCTGGCCTGCCTCAACACTGGTGTCGAGATGGTGCACGAGCAGAGCTCTATCCGATCCTTCAATCACCAGGTGTTCACCATCAGGCAGAAGAAAATCAGCCTGAGCCCCCGTGATGATAAGCGTCATCTTCTGCCAGGATCCCACGAGACGCTGCCCTGGGGACATTATTCGCTAGCGGTCATGGACATTTAGTGTAGTTTTAAGATGTATATATATATATATATATATATATATATATGTGTGTGTGTGTGTGTGTGTGTATTTTTACAGTTTTATTCATTATCTTGTATATTTGTTATGTTTTTATTTATTATGTTTTATTTATTATCTTGTATATTTATTTATTGTATGTACATATTTTTTGATGATTTTTCTTTATTTAATATGATGTTCTCTCTATGCACTGTGGAGGGGGTGAATAAAATAAAGTTTTTTTACATTGTATTATTATTTTTTATTACCATATAAAATATCCATTACATACTCGTACAGAACTACAACATTTCTATAACTACAAGCTACATTCTTATCATTAAGTACATGAAGTCTGCAATAATCTCGGGTTTTTAGCAGTTTTGGGCAGGTATCATACTCTTCTAAATTAACAACGTTATCAAAAAAATTACTGAGGTATGCAACCTTTGGAGCGCCCTTGACATAGACAACATCAACTGGATATCTCCTAAATAAGTTTTAAGTTTCCAATGTTGGATAGATTTGAGTATCCTCCGCTGTAGGGAAGTCCATCGTGCATCCTCTCCAGCCACACAATCTCTTTCTGGCAGCTCCGGCTCAGCGCGATGAATGGTTTGGGCGGCTTGAATAGGAATGTCTTTATCCCCTCGCCATCAAATGTTAGAGCCACTTCTTTGGGTGTAAATTCAGGCGTGCAAAAGCCTTGCATATCAACGACCAGCACTCGCAGCGTTGAGGCAATATGCTTGCGTAGAACAGGTTCCAGCATTCTCCCAGCTTCAGCTATGCGCCTCTCTAAACGTAGTCTGTCAGCAACAATATGTTTCCACTGTGTATGCTGATCACCCTCATGAGGTCTATACATCAACGTTATGGGGCATAAATCGAAGCTTACTCTCTTCGGCAATTAAGTGAGCTTTTTAACCTCTCCTGTTAGAGGTCTGTACTCAACGATGCTATCGTACAGAATGAGGCAATATGCTCGAGTACCGGCAGCAAATGCTGCGGTCGCCTCCAGCTAGATATTCAAGTCGACTGTAGCTGTTTTAATGCTATCATTCTGCTTGGATACGTCAAATAGAAAGATCATTTGATCTCTAAACTGAGTATAATTCAGCATAGGCATAGCATCAGCGCGGTCATAATAACTTTTTTGAAACTCGACATACATATGGTACGCACGCGTGTAATCACCACCTGCGATATCGAGATTTAAGGCATCGTAAGGATAAGTTTCCGAGTTTAGATGAACTCGACAATTTTTAATATTGCAATGATCAAATCTCGCGCAGTCTACGCCAACATTATTTCTCCTATTTTGCTGCAATACAATACCGATATAGCCAAGCTTCTCAAGATTACTCGAAGTCTTTACTGGCCAGATTTCTTTTTCAGTCTGTCGTAAAGCTGTAAGTTCACGCAGTTCACATCCACGAAATGCTACACGAATCGGTGCATTTTTGTGAATATTTTGATAGAGAGCTAATCTATTCGCAGAACTTGGCTGTATATGAGGGACGTGCCATTCAACTTTATTGAGTCTAAGGACAGCTCCGGCAGTACCGGTATAGCAGTTAGTATCAGTGGCAGATCGCAAAAGTATTAATTCTTGCTTGATATTCGTAATCACTTTACGATAATCCTCTGCAAATCCAAGCCAGTACTTGAGCGGAATTATAGAAAAAAAAATGTTATTATTGACGACACAGGTTTTCAAATGTCCGGTGGAACACCATCCTGCCATCTCAGCAGCGTTTATATCCTCACCTCGCATTGAGAGCAGCCCTTTGATTGTACTAGTTATGCCAACATTGCGAATTTTATCTACCTCAATGCCATTCAATTCATATCGTACCTCCTCAAATAAGAAACTGAATGCATTTTGAGTAAGAGAAAATTGGATGGGAATACCGCCTGCTCCTGCAGGAGGCTCGACCTCACCGCTAATATAGATGTAGCTATCGTGAGGCAAAGTCAGAATATCCTGCTGCTGGATCGTAATGCGGATTTCATCGTTATTACCGAAATTTGCCGATCTGGGATGATATGCATGATGCTGCGTCTTTATAATATCGTCTTGGAAAACCACATCTTCAAAAATATTCAGCTCAGTCATTTCTTCAGCTTCTTTTTTAGATAATAGCCGATTTTAAGGAGCGTACGCTTAACAGCAGATGATGTCGCGGCTGCGGTTCTTCGCCTACTACTGATTGATATTGAGCTCGCCCTCGTATTTATGCTCCCGAAGCAGATGCCCATGTTAGCGCTGCCGCAGCTCCAATCGAACCAATATTTTCTCGCCTCTAAAGTTAACCGGATCGCCGTTCTGGTCCACTATTCTAATTATTATACTATCGATGCTGCTTGTGTTAATGACGGGCAGATTTAATATGGTTCTTGGATCTATATTTATAGCATAGCCCGGATCTACGGCAGGGGAGAACTCGAATAGCGTATGAGATAGCCTGTTATCGTAATGGGATCCTGTGATGATGTTGCACTCTACCCTGATGCTCGATACTTTAATTATCTGCACAGGTATATCAGATGTGTGCCGTGATTCTGACTCTAATATACGATCTCCCGAAAACCCTAATAAACTCCCGATAGTGCCTTTATCAGGCGAAAAATCAATGCTGAATATACTTTTAAGCTCGCACTGTAGCGTATTATTATTTGGCTTAAGCGAAAAAATATTATCGGCGAGCTGATCCCCACTGCCGGATAATAACTGCTGCTGCAAGTACGACTCAATATCACTAATTTCGTATGAGCCTGATGGTATTACAATTTCCTTACCCCCGTTATATATAAACTTATTACACCCTTCCTCAATATTCGGTATCGTATTATATGTATGTAGCCCAATTAAGCCCAAGCAATAAGATGACCTATCATCGAGCTCGATTGGCGGATAATAATCAGCGCTGAGGATGTTAGTTGTACCTTGCAAGGTGAATGTCTGAGACATGACTGAGATATGTCGGTACATGCAGGGCTATTTATACAAAAATTCCAAGCACAAATGACCACAATTATAAGTGTTGAACCTCTGATAGCGGTGTCTATTATGTGATTTTGCTATCGCTCAGCTAGCTTACAAGTTCCGGGGGCGGGGCCAAATCCCCAAAACTGTCAAAATACTCGACTGATCTGCCGCGCTTTCTATAGGTCACCCAATGCGTACCTTCTCCATCCCTGACGTCCAAATTAACGATTGCTGATTCATTGTAATGAGGTTTTGCGGGTTTTGCGGGTAATGTATCGCGCATGAATACGCCTCGAAAATATTTTATATTTTTAGCATGCTCGTTTAGATCGATGTTTGTGAGGGCGCGCTTGGGCAGCTTAATTAGTTTTTTGGCGCAGCCAGGAATAGACCCATGCCTTTCCGATATGGCTTTAAAAATAGCCCCTTACCGTTTTTACCTAAAGCTATAGTTTTAGCGGACGCTCGAGCATCTCCCACCGACTTCACAGCCTTGTATATGCCGGCCTCGCCTCCAGCCAGCGAGCCTAGAGGACTAAGTCCGGCGAATATTGGTATTAGCGGGAGGATACCTCCTCTCTTTGGTATTGGGATTATTCTCGGTTCGCGGATTTTTTTCTTACCGCCAGCCTCGCGAACGGCCATTTTTGCTGTAGCTAGTGCAACTCGACTCCCCTCCTTAAATGCCTGAGAGCTACCGATTTTACGCAAAAACTTTTTTATAGCCTTTCTAGCCTTCATGACCACCCCACTTCGCATAGCTGTCTTCGGGAGACCCATCCCCATCTTCCTTTTCGCCTTCATCATGTTCGTCACTATCCACGCAGCGCTCTTCTCACCTAGCTTTGCGTTTTGCGACTTGACTCTGGCCCAGGCGGCCTCTTCGAGCTCCTTATCAGCTATATGACGCTCGCTCAAGCTTTTGTTCTGCGAGTAGCGGATGTCGTGTTGTTTACAGGCGCTGTCTAGAGGATTTATGCCAGAATCTCCTCGATTTAACCTCTTTTCCAACTTTGTACCAGGACCACAGTACTGATAGCCGGGTATGTGCGCCTCGAACGGGAGTGCGTTTATTACTGAATTGATGATGCCTTGACCTTGATACATATTCATCTGAACCTTTCGATCCGCTCGACCCCTATATATATATATAGCACATCCGCGGTGCAGGAGGTTTAGTACGATGAAGGTCGTCAAGCAGCAACAATCGCTGGAGGTGCTCAATATGGATCAATGGACGGGTGATGGGTTTGAGGCGAGCTTCACAAGACACAGCAAATTGCTACCCAATACAATCAGGGCGCTAGTATGCGGACCCTCTGATTGCGGAAAATCAAACGTCATGTTCTCATTACTGTTCGCCGACAATGGATTGCGATTTGAGAATATCTATATCTTTTCCAAATCGCTATATCAGCCTAAGTATAGAATGCTAGAGCGATTAATGGCCAATATTCCAGAGATAGGATTTTTGCATATAAGGAAAACGAAGAAATAATCGACCCTTCCGAAGCCGAACCACATTCAGTATTTATTTTCGATGATGTTGCCTGTGATAAGCAGGAAAAAATCAGAGAATATTTCAGCATGGGTCGTCACAGTCAAGTCGATTCATTTTACCTCTGCCAGACTTATTCTAGAATACCGAAACACCTTATCCGAGATAATGCAAACTTTATCATGCTATTTAAGCAAGATGATCTAAATCTCAGGCATGCATATGAGGATCATGTTAGTGCCGATATGAAGTTCGAGCAGTTTAAGGCTATGTGTACGGCGTGCTGGGATGGGAGATATTCCTTCATAACGATAGATAAGGATAGCGATATAGCTGAGGGCAGATATAGGAAAGGTCTGGATGAGTTTATATTACTCGATTCGCGCGTCTAGACAGGTTTTGACGTGTTTAAACTTGTCTCGACAGGTCGAAACACTCTCGCTGACAGCTAATTAGTATAAATTACGACCGCATCTGGTAACGCTTCATTGTGAATTCTACCTTGGTACAGTACACATCATGAGCGATTTAATAGAGCGAAAACTGGTTGATATTGAGAATGCGATACGTCGTAAAGTATTTGCATTAAAATTAGAACGAGGTGATAATAGCGCGATGCTGGAGCGTCGCTATAAGCCAATCACAGATCCTCTTAAGAAGTTAACCCTGGCTCAGGCTCCAGTGCCGCCGGCAATGCAGGCTCAACCCTTAGTACGACCACCGCCACCAATACAGGCTCAACCCCCCGTACGTTCACCGCCTCCAATGCAGCCTCGACCCGCAGCACGTTCTGCGCTACATCAACCGCCCACATTCAACATATCCTATACACCGACAACTCCTCCAACACGTTCTGCTCTGCTTCAACCGCCTGCAACCAGCATGTCTACACCCATCATACTCCCGCCTTTACAGGCAACACCTGCAACCCCTGTTATACGTTCCACACCGAAAGCAGAAGTACAACGCCATATCGCCAAGCTACAAAAGGCTTCGAGGGATCTAAAGTTTTCGGAGTATGGTAGTGAGGCTGACGATGAGCAAGATATGGATACATCGTCTAGAGGGGATGAGCTCTTACATTTACTGGGCGGCATGCTGCCTACACCTAGAAAATATTTCACCATGTTAGTTAGGGGTGATGATAAGGACTTAGATAAGACATTCGGTGTAGTCTATAATCATGGTGCCGGGGGATTTCATCTGGGTAACTCACCTATTAACCCAGATTGGGAGGATCTTTTAGTCGGGAGAAGCATCTATGCGGGGACCCCTGGCCTCTATGATCTGATTTTTAGTAAGAAGCCAAAATCATTTAGCGACACAGATGTAACCAATTATGCTGATATCATCGATAAAACCAAAATCGCATATTTCAATTTCGATGAAAACAACCGCGTTCGAGTAAATAACTCACATAAATATAAGAAGTTTATCGCACCTTTATTAAAGAGCACGAGTTCGCCAGCTCTAACTAGATCTCGCGTTAAAACTACTGGAGGTCTAGGGTTCGACTCTGAGATGCAGTGCGACTTAAAAACCCCCGTACAATACCGCTATTGGGATAAGATAGAAGAGCTGGTGGATAGGCTATGTCTGCTACATGTTGCTAGGAATGCTGGGAATAGCAGCGTCGGTAATGAGATTCTAGCTATTGAAGAGGAGCTCCGCGAAGCTGATATAATTGAATAAAACGAACGACATGTGCGCTACCTGCTCAAATATACGATGAGCGTCGACAAGTTCGGACGTTTGTTTAGAACGGGAGGCACGCGAAAATGCTCTCGAGGACGCGATGGCGTAGGATTTATGCTAACGTCGAGCGGTCATTATGATTTAAATAATAGACGTCTCACACGCATACAGGAGCCTGCGGATTTGGACGATGCGGTTAGCAGGAGGTTCGTGGAAGATTCTTTGAACAAGATGGAGGCTGATATTTTAGAGCGTGCGGCTAGTGCTGCTCGCAATAAACTGTCACTTTATTCGCAGGCTGCTGCGCATAATATGCAAAATCTGCAGAAAAATATCGATGCGAAACTATCTGATCTGAAGAAGCAGCAGGAGGAAAAACTGCAGGCTAATGATGCGTCTAATGTGTGGGAGTTATCTATCCTGCAAAAGCAGCAGGAAGATAAGCTGCATACTTATGGCGTTACTATTAATCAGGTATTGGATGCTCTGAAGAAGCAGCAGGAAGAAAGACTACAGATCCATGATGCGATTGCTGTTCGTGAGTTAGACGATCTGAAGAAGAAGAGTGAGGATAGCGATGTAAAGCTGAAAGAGATGGTGTTCACCAGAGTAGAGCAGCTGCGCGAGTTATTTGTTCAGTTGGCAGCTGAGAGAGAAAAACTTCAGGCTTATGGCGCTGCTTTTAAGCAGGAATTGGATGATGCGAAGAAGCAGCAGGAAGAAAGAATGGAGGCTCACGATACTCTTGTTATAGGCGAGTTAGCCGACCTGAAGAAAAAGCGCCAGGATGATGATGTACATTTGCGAGAGCTGATACATACCAAAGTACAGCAGACTATAAGAGAGAGCAGACGTCTCCGGGCGTCACACCTCGCAAGCCCGTAGCCGCACCTAAATAATGAGTGCTATTAAGAGCGGTATCGTTGATGAGCTCCATAGACCCACCCGTGTTAACTTTGGGAGAAGGAGGACGGTCATTAAAGGTCTTGATGATCTATGGCAAGCTGACTTGGCAGAATTCTCCTTTTACGCTCGAGATAATAAGGGGCACAGATTCATTCTGGTGGTGATTGACTGCTTCTCCAAGTTCCTATGGACTCGACCACTAAAGGATAAAACTGCTAAATGCGTTAGTGCCGCTTTCGCCGATATTTTTCGCGGGCTTCGTACTCCGAAGAATTTGCAGACTGACAATGGTACTGAATTTTACAACTCTACGATGAAGGCGCTGCTAGCTAAATATAAAGTGAATCATTATTCATCCTACACTAAAATCAAGGCATCCATAGTTGAGCGCATGATACGTACTATAAAAAATAGTCGTTATCGATCGTTTAGTCTGAGGGGGACATATTCGTGGATAGACATTCTCACCGATGCCACCGCCGAATATAATGTCAGGAAACATCGTACTATTGGCATGAGACCCTGTGACGTCACCAAGAAGCATGAACAACATCTTCTAGATACCATTTATTCGCACGTTAAAATGTCCGGTGTGCGAAAGTTTAGTGTTAATGATGTTGTTCGAATAAGCAGGCAGAAAGTGTTATTCGAGAAGGGGTACACGCCAAATTGGTTTCAGCCAAATTGGTCGGCTGAAGTATTTAAAATTAAGCAGGCTCAAATCACAGATCCTGCCTCATATCTGCTCGTGGACATGCATGGGACCCCCATACGCGGAGCATTCTATAATGAAGAGCTGCAGCTGACGAAACATCCTGATACTTACCTCGTTGATAAGGTCTTGAAGCGGAAGGGCAGCAAAGTCTTTGTCAAGTGGCTGGGCCATGATAATGTATTTAATTCCTGGATAGATAGTACAAATGTATTGTAATATATTTAATTCCTTGATAGAGATGTAACATGATGAGCAATAAATCTGTATTATTATTATCCGTTGTTTTTATTTTTCTCTATTTATTGCAGGTGGTTAATAAGATACATAATTAGATATAGGAGATATTTTTTTTAAACTTTCATATGTTGACAATATAGCATCATTATACATACATAAATATTCTAACATTATTTGTGCTCGAAACAATTTTTTATGTGGAGCTATTAATATCATAATATTATCCATTAAATCTCCAGTATTCATTTTTGCGCATGTATATAACAGTCCATTATAATAGTCTTTAATCGCGCACTCTGATAAAATATCTAATTTAGAGTCTACTAGCTTTTTAATGCGCACCAGGGTATGTACAGCCTCTTCGGACAGAATTATCTTGAACTCCCGCTGTTCGATCCACAGTGAGGCCGCTCTATATATCTCGAACTGGTCCATCGATATGGGTTCTGTCAATCCTCCAATGTCGAGCGTGGTAAACTGCTTCCACCCGTCCGCTGTGAAGAATATCGAGGTGAATGTACCCCATATTTTGACGATGGGTATGAAACCCGCAGTCGGACTTATCCCAATGCTCACGTGCTTTGTTTGGGCTTTATTGAGTGGGAATGTAGAGCCGCCCAGTAGCGTCTCCTCAAATGTGTATTCTCGGTCAAGCCTCTTCATTAGGATATCGATGCGATCCATCTCTTTGCGCTGTCACTTAAAGACTAAACACTTATCTTTAATGCTGCCATCTGCTTGATGATTTCGATGTTGCGCTTGCGCGGCTACTCGTTCGCTCACTCTCTCTTGCAATGTAGGAAAATTTAGTGTTGAATAAGTATATATTATTCTTTTTATTTATTTATTTATTTATTGTGCTGCTTAGTTAGATATATTACAGAAATATTTTAATCCTAAAATTTTAGCTTCGCCATTTGTTTCGTGAGTTCGCGCTTCTCGACCATCCTACTGATTTCATCGATCTTATACTTTAGCATCAGCGTCCTATCTCGCAGCTCTCTCTTCATCACTCTCAAACGACAGTCAATTGTCCGATCTCCTGCTGATGTACAGACCGCGTGCGACTGCCTCCCCAAACTCATCGCTACTGTTGCTGTTGAAACGCTTCGGTAGGAATAGGATCCCCTGCTCCAGCTCGACCGTTTGCTTCTCGCCAAATTTGGTGGTTATTTTCCTGCCTTCGATGATGCGATAGTGAACGTCCTGCTGCAGTTCGCCGATTTTGATGATAGCTTTTACCATCCCAATCTTATTCAAGCTGCTTACAAACTCCATATCTGCGAGCAATAAAATACAAACTATTAATTCATGCTGATTCAAACGCTACATTAAATTACGATGTGAGGCATCTGCTATATATCCAGGAAAATGCATTTAAATCGATTAAGTTTATACCGCTGCACTAATAATTTTTATTTAAATTGGGGCCCGCGGATATTTAATTTAATATAAATGAGCACTTTCCTATTCGAAACTGGCCGGGCACTGGATTATGGCTGTATGTTGAACGGTGAGTTTAAATTAAGGATCAACTCGTAGATAGATGTATGCAGCGGAACTGTGTTAATGCGAATGGTGGCCGGCCCTTGCCCACCAATACAATCACCATAATGTAAGTATCGCGGAATAGCTTGTGTAATTAGAGCAATTATGTGTAAATACCGCGGAATAGCTGGCGTAATTAGAGCAATTGTGGCTGAGGCATAACATATCAATAGCAAAAACATTTGAATTAAACTATTTTATCATTCGAAAATTTCATGTTTACGACAAAAATTACAACGTGTCGTACAATAAATGTCACTTTGACGTTGACATGACGGAAACAATTGATTATTAATGCACGTTAAGTATATATCGATGAGATCTGGGTTCATTTTTCAGAAAATCCAAATTATATCTCAAACTATGAACTATTAAGAAAAAATATAAGAGACAAAACAGACGTAAAATGAGATCCTGAATACGACTAAGTAAAGAAATATTGGCTGTGCCATTTAAAAAAATCAAGTTATCTCCCTTCAAAGTTTACCAAAATTAATGTCCCACAGCATGGTGATGCCACAATGCAAATCGACGATCTTGCCGTCAGAAAATACCTCAACAGTTGTTTGGAGTCTGGAAAAGTCCCAACCCGATATCCTAGAAAACAAGTACCTATAAATGCATTAAAATTTAGAAACACATAAACAACTTCTGAACGGTTAAAGCGAATTGCAAAAACTAAACGGATTTATAAATCCCAAAACAGGGCAAATTCAAATACGTAAATTTATACAGGGGGTCCTATTTAAAAAAACTAGGTCGAAGGCTGCCCTGTAAAAATGGAACACCCTGTATATGGTAAAATAATTTTACAAACTGCACTTTGGCCTCTAGTGTGCAGTGCCGTTTGGTTCATTTCAATATCATTAACGGTTTAGGTGTAATCGCGCCTGCCCGTCCTACTGACTCACCCTGTATAACCAGGGGAATCCAGCAATTATTGGGTATTCGGAATAATGGATGATACTATCTCATTGAAGTAGTGGGAGCAATAGGGATTATTATTTTAATCAATGTCTTTTGTTTTAAAGCCATTAAATTGTGTAAACCAAAACTAGCTATCGAGTATTGGTTTGGAGTTATAATTTAAAAAAATCATTTTTTTACTATTTCAATACATTTTGCTGGCTTATTAAATTAGAGCAATGCTATTTACATATTATTGAGGCTACTTTGTACCTGTATTGGAATAGTTTTGAGAGTTTCATAATTTTATAATTATAATTTATAATAATAATCACAGATTAATTATAAAAAAAACAGCTAATCTTGGTTATCGTGATTCTGTTCCTTTCAAACAAAGGGTACCCAGAAAGTATTGCATGCGACCAGAAATGGTCAAAACTTAACAAAATAAGAAACTAATATAGATATCTCAGACATTTATAATAGAGTAGTAAAGTAGCGGCATACCGTCTATCATCATCGCATTTTCTTTCGTAAATCGTATATTTCATCTAAAAAAGTGTCAAATGATTTATGAAAACTACGAAAAACATAATATGTTAAGTTGCATTCACAGAACTACTAAATCCCAAATGTTCAGATACTAAAACGAAATAAAATAACCTGGTAAAGTGTCATTAAAAATATGGAAAAGGGCGTTTAAAGATACAAAGTATACATTTAAATTAAGGGTATTAAATATGGGTTTGTAGGAGGCATTATTATTAAAGTGATTTAATTACGCATTATAATTACTAATTGCAACTTGTTTTTGTTTTTAGATTTTCTGTAATTAATGATTGATTGCCTTCTATCGGACAATATAATATATGTTCATTTAAAAACACTATCAAGGTGGCTGTGAAAATTCAAACGTATGTCCGTGTCTGTGACTTGATTCATACTCAATAAATGGCTAATTATTGAAAATAACCTCCATTTTCGCGCAAACATAAATGAACTCGTCGTTCCATGTTTTCAAACGTGTTCTAGAGGACTTCAGAAATGATGTCCCATTCTTCAGTGGTACGTTGTCACAGATGTTCAATATCGTGAATCGGGGTCTTCAAAATTGTTGTTCAGGTGAGGAAAAGGGAAGTAGTCGAGCAGGGTCAAATCAGAGGATCTCGGAAGAAATTATGTCCTGCAGTCAGGCAGATTACCTGGTCATCGAAAAACTGGTGATAAATTCAATGGTCTCACGAGCCGTATGAGCTGTCCCCGTTCTGCTGAAAGTAGCCTGTTTTCAGCTCGTCGTCATATAACTGGCCGAAGACTACTTGGAGGATATTGTCCCTATACCGCTGACCATTAACTGTGAAGTCTAAATATACTGGTCCAATGTGCTGGGAAAAATGACGCTTGCCGCTCACTGTTCTCGCAGACATTAGAGCCTGGTGCACATTTTCTTATTGGCCTTGAAAATAATTGCACTGTGCCGCCCTGCGTTTCCTGCGCCACAATATGAGTCAGGCTTAATATTCGCAACCTCTCGCCGCTCGTATCATACCCATGACCTTAACATAGCCTGATAGGTACCACCAGGAACAAATTGTCATTGTGCATTAGATTGCATTGTGCATTAAATAAATCGCCATTGTGCATCAGTTCTAGCCGACGCACTCCGCAGTAGAACTCTGCATTGTGAGTGATTATTGTAACCAGGGGAGGATGGGGAACATACAAGCGGCCCGGGAACAAACTTTTATCGGCCCATTTTGCATTCACATAAAATTGCAATAATACCATATAATCAAAATAATAATCCTACTTCAAAATTTGACAAATATGTAAAAATCAAAAATACTTTATAATAAATAATTTAAAATTGAATATATTATTTTTATTTTAAAAATATATTAAAATGTATTATCAAAGACATAACACTTCTGAGGATGGCTAATAAAAGCCGAAACAAGTTGGGTGAAGAACATCAAATGAAAAGATTGCATAACTAAGAGAAAGTACTCCCCATAAATAAAAAATCAATATAAAATTTAATACCGTAAGTTTTTCGTAATACTTATTTATTTATTAATACAGAGGTTCCTAAAGTGTGCGATTACTGTACTGCTTTCAATCATATTAAATAAAATATGAAAAGATTAGGTAATTAGAATTCATGCATTGACTAAGAAAATTTAATTGTAAGTTTTATTAGACCCAGCATTTTTTTTTTAATTATTGGAGTTTTATCCCGAAAGCATATCCCTCACAAAGTTGTTAAAATGTTATTTGCAGAAAATTTGTGAACATGATAGAAAAAAATTAATAATTAAAAAAATTTAAATGTAATTTTCTACATTATTAGTTTTACAAATTTTACAGTACAAATTATCATTTAAATTGTAAAATATTAATCAAAACACAAAATCGTCATTTGCATTATATAATTGTTAAGCTAGTTCTTTTTCCAATCGTAGCCTTAACTTGACGCCATATTTAATACATAATTTTTCGCCATTTTACCTATTAATAATAATAATCACTTACATAATATACTGTATTTTCATTGGTCAGGATGCGCAGGCTTTATATTGAACTCGATCCGAAGATGGCATTGGCTCCAAATGATTCCCCCACATATAAAGAGTATTCTTTTAGTATTGTATATTAACTATAGTTGGAAGGACTTACCGGGGGAGCATCTCCCCTTCCCCCGCCAGCTGTCTCGCGAACTGGAACGCTAGCACTCGCGGCTTCAACCATTATTCTCTACGGCTATTGTATTTCACCTTCATGTGCAAAGCAGTGACATACACCTCTTACTAGGACGAACCTCAAGGACGAACCTCTCGTATTTCATTTACTAGGACGCACCTCTAGGACGAACCTCTCGTATTTCATTTACAAGGACGCACCTCTAGGACGAACCTCTCGTATTTCATTTACTAGGACGCACCTCTAGGACGGACCTCTCTTATTTCATTTACTAGGACACACCTCTAGGACTCACCTATCGCCTTTGATTTACTAGGACTCACCTATCGTCTTTCATTTACTAGGACTCACCTATCTCATTCATTTACTTGGACTCACCTATCGTCTTTCATTTACTAGGACTCACCTATCGTCTTTCATTTACTAGGACTCACCTATCGCCTTTTATTTACTAGGACTCACCTATCGTCTTTCATTTACTAGGACTCACCTATCGTCTTTCATTTACTAGGACTCACCTATCGTCTTTCATTTACTAGGACTCACCTATCGTCTTTCATTTACTAGGACTCACCTATCGTCTTTCATTTACTAGGACTCACCTATCGTCTTTCATTTACTAGGACTCACCTATCGTCTTTCATTTACTAGGACTCACCTATCGTCTTTCATTTACTAGGACTCACCTATCTCATTCATTTACTAAGACTCACCTATCTCATTCATTTACCAGAACGCACCTCTATCTAATATACATATTGTAGTTTATGTACTGACCTTTAATCCATTCCAACACCTAATCCATAACCGTCCACATTGCAACACACACCAAAACACCAGATCACACATGCTTTCCCCACAATCAGCACCCAACTTGCATCCACACTCCATAAAAGCACGTAACTCAATGTGCCCTTCGTTGCTCGTTCTTAAGCTGAGCGCGTCACGCCAGCTTATGTATACAAACAAAGCCACAGATCCCGCCTCTAATATTAATAATCAATTATTAGCCAATGATACAATTTTATACCTAACACAATTTATATTGGAAATTATAATAATAATAATAATATTTACTAGCGGGAGAACCTGAATAATATACACATAAAAATTAAAAATAAAAACTTACTAAATGAAAATGAACTTCAAACTTGATTTGAATTTTTACATGAAAGTAAAAAATGTATATTATAAATTCCAAAACTCAAATGAAATAACAAAGTTATCATGATAAATGATAGAATTTAGTTGGAAATTATAAAATTCTTATAGTGAATTCGAAAATATTAATTATAAATTTCAATGTTAAATTAAAATTTGACATTTTTAGTATAAATTATAAAAAAACTTTATGCTTAAAACGTATAACTCACTAAGTTATTAATATTCTGACAGAAATTTGCAAAAATATTAATGCAAAATACACAATTATGTACAAAATTGCAAAGAGAAGCTATGAAGTTTTCATTTCAAATGACAAATTTTGATATTTTATTACAAATTGCAGGTTCATCAAACCATAAAATTCTCATTGAAACATCTCGCTTGTAAACTGCAATTAATTGGAAATTACAACATTTTCGTTAAAAAAATTTAATATAATTACTAGACTTTTCATAAATTGTAAAGGTCAATGGAATCTGCGAGTTTTTTTATTCTAATTTATAACGTCTTTCCCCTGAAATCATATTCCTTTGCAATTGTGTTAACCATTTCATAGAAATTCGCAAAAAATATAATGGATGGTGTAAAATGTTGATTAAAATGATAGAATTTAGTTGGAAATTATAAAATTCTTATAGTAAATACGAAAATATTAATTATAAATTTCAATGTTAAAATAAAATTTCAAATTATTAGTATAAATTATAAAAAACGTTATCGTCAAAACATATAACTCACTAAGTTATTAATATTCTGACAGAAATTTGCAAAAATATTAATGCAAAATACAAAATTATGTACAAAATTACAAAGAGAAGCTAAGAAGTTTTCATAGAAATTCCCAAAAAATATAACGGATGGTGTCAAATGTTGATTAAAATGTTTTTGAGTTCAAAATGATCAATGTTTCGAAATTTTGATGATGGATTTCAGTATTTCAATAGAAATTATGGAGAATTAATTCTAAATTTCAAAAGTTTTAGAATTTGTAAACGTTGAATATAAATTGGAACGTTGTAGTGAAAATTGCAAAGTTTTTATTATGAATACAATATTTCAATGGAATTAGAAAACAATCATAAAGTATAAATAAGTTTACATTATCACTATAACAAATACAATAATAAATAATCAAATAAGTAAATAAAGAAATAAATCAGTTTTATTGAAATTATGTAATTTTCTTTGTGACTTTCATCATTCATAATTCTAAATTACCAAATTGCAATAACTTTATGAAAATTTCATTGTTAATTGATAAATTTTAAAGTATAAATATGTTTACATTAACACTATAACAAATACAATAATAAATAAGTAAATAATTAAATAAAGAAATAAATCAGTTTTATTGGAATTATGTAATTTTCGTTGTGATTTTCATCATTCATCATTCTAAATTACAAAATTGCAATAACTTTATGAAAAGTTTATTATTAATTGATAAATTTCACTGTAAAATGTAAAATATTCAACATTCGTATTATAAATTACAACATTTCAGGAGCGATTATGAAAATGTTATTGTAAATTGCCAAACTTTCACTATAAAACGCAAAATATCATTGGCATTTCCAAAATTTGTATCGAGTTGTTAAAATGTTTATAGTTATTTGTAGAAAATTTTATGAAAATAAACTTAGGTGGAAATAGCGAACTTTTCATTAGAGATTACAAAATGTTTATTAGATATTATGAAATTCTTATTATAAATACTAACATTTTACTACATATACATTTTCCTTACAAATTTTAAAAAAATTGCAAAAAGCTAATCAAACCACAGCATATTAAAATTAAATCATGTCGATTGTAAATTAAATTTACAAAAGCTTCAAAGTTTTCAATACATTTTTTATTAGAAATACAATTCTTTTATTTAATTACAAAGATTAATGGAACCTGCCAATTTTTAGTTGAAAATTATAACGGCTATCTACATAATTTATATTCCTCGCCAAATTATTTCATATTTCATAAAAATTTGCAAAAAATATTATGGAAACGGAATGGATCCATGGAAAATCCTAGTTCAAAAAGGGAGCTGCGAGGCGAAAAAGTTTGGGAACCACTGTGTTAATACATATATAAACAATCTTTATTGGGCTATCGACCACATGGGGTCTTTCCGCCTTGTGTTAATACATTAAGTCAACATTATTAATAAACTTGTCGTCGGATCTGGGAAAATTCTGGGGCTTCCGGCCCAACATTCGGGATGGCTACCGGCCCACCGGGAAATTTCCCATTTTCCCGTATGGCCCATCCGCCCCTGATTGTCACGATACAATTGGTGTGCAAATAAAGTGTGTAACACAATAGTCTATTTTATTAATTTTAGCATTAACTTACATTTGCATTTACATTTTGGTCCTTCATAACCGCACAGTGTAAGGTCTCAGACACGATACCAGCTGTGAGCGGCAAGTGCATAGCATCAAGTGTTCCCAACATGCTCCATTCAAACATGAACAAAACGTTTGTTTTGACGTTCTACTGTTCAACATAGCCCCCCACCGCTCGTATTGTAGCCGAGACGTTTGTTCGTGTCGATAGTGTGTGGACATGCATCCTACTGCAGTCCTGCACTTATATCGCTGCAGTCCTCCAGACTGCATGTCGGACAAGGCTGACGTACGAGATTGGTGCACCACGTACATTGTGCTCTTTATGCATCTGAATCAAGTTACTACAGGATGGGCGCGCGGTGATTTGTGAGGATGCTGAACTATGGGGCAATTTGAGGTACCTTCAGCCTGCAGATCACATCCACGTAGATAACAATAACAACACAAATGGTATCATTAAAAATCTCGATGACCTTTCTATACAATTGTGGTCCAAGATTAAGAAATGGCCCCCCAGTGAAGCCGATACGTGCGATTCAAAATATGCCTTATTTGTGACACTGACTCAATGACATTCGATTTAAATTTTGTGCATCTGAATCAAGTTAACGCATACGTTTTAGTTTCCACTGCCAACTTCGATGGATTTTTTTTAAAGTTATAAGATTTTAAAGATTAAAAAAAGTAAAAAACCATTAGAGCCACAATAAACCAAAAATACTTCCTGCTTTAATAACAAACAATAAACTTTACGTTATGCTCTTTGGTTTCTTAGACCAAAAAAGCGGTATTAAAGTACTGAACGTCATACGAGAGATTTTAAAATCTATACTTTTTATGCTGAAACTTTTTTCTACGACGCATAGTTTTTGAGATATTAAATAGTTTATGGAAAACTTCAAATTTTTAAAGGAATATTCCTAGAATGCTAAAAAAAACACATTTTGGATTCGGACCAAAATATCATAATAGATAGATTATTTCTCTGTAATCTTACAAATTTGTAAAATGATAGAGATATAATCCCGTTTTGAGGCGGTATACATCTAAAGTCAGCTTTGATCAAATAAAAATGTTATTTAATATTAGAGAGAGAAAAAAATTAAGAAATTAAGGAATTTTCACAATTGAGCCTCTAGAACTAGAAGAGAGTGTTGTAGCGACAAACCTATGCAAAATTCGAAATTAGCATGATAAATTGAATCTATATACAGCGTGAGTCATTAATACGGCAAAGCTCGATTGCACCTACAGCATTAATGGTATCGAAATAAACGAATAACACTGCAAACGGCAAACGGGAGGCCAAAGTGCAGTTTATAGAATTATTTTGCCCTATACAGAGTGCACTATTTTTGCAGAACAGCATTCAACCTAGATTTTTTAATTGGCACCCCCTGTACAGGGAGTCCTCAATAGAGTGAGATTGCATGGATATCTTTCTTATTCTTAAAGCTAGAGATCTGGTAAAATTGGCAACAATGTGCAGTTTAAATGCTGGTTCCGATTATGATTAAAAAATTTCAAAAGTCGGAGCAGTATAGAAGTTATTCTAAAAAAAATAAAAGCGCGATTTTCTAAAAACTCCGATATATTCATAATTATTAAAAAAGTTTAAGTTGAAACTTACTTGGTTCGATCGCACAAACTTGAGAATTAAATCAAAACAAAAATCAAGATGGCGGTTTCCTAGATATTCATACCAACTTTCTTATTTTAAATTGCCACCATATTTGATTTTTATACATCTAAATAGACTTTCTTTTCCTCTTTTAACAATGTAAACCAACATATATCAAAATGAAAAGTATGAGAAATATTAATTATTCCATATTTTATTTTTATTTTTTAAATTATATTTAATACAAATGTAAAAAAATTAAAAACCTAATACAACTAAGTAGTACAATAACAATATATTATATATATATATATATATATATATTATTTTCTATTTGTGGATTATGTAATCATTACAACGAACACTATAGGGTTCTGGACAATCCACCCATAGTGATTCCATGACAAACGCAAGTGCGGTTCGGCAATAATTTATTTTGTGGCATATTGGGAAATAATTTACATGGTGCTATTATATTTCTAAGTGCACAATGTCGTTTAGAAATTCTTCAAAACAAACATAGTACCAAGAAGATGGCGCTCCACTCAATGCCAGAGATGTTATTACTTATTTAAACGGCCCTTTTAATAACAAAGTAATAGCGACTAATACAACTGTTCAGTGGTTAGCCAGATCTGCATACTTCACGCCTCTTGATTTTTATTTTGTAGGGTACTTTAAGAAACAAAATTTATGGAAATAACTGCAATTATAATACTGTAGATGAACTTCGTGAAGCAATGGCAGAGGCAATTAAAGGCATTATTCGCAACACAATTGCATTAAGTAACTGGCAATATTCTAAAACGCTGTAAATTGTGTTTAGCTTATTTTTGGTCATTTAGCCAATAACAGACAGAATTTTGAGCACATTTTATAATTTATTGTTATTTTACTACTTAGTTGTATCACGTTTTTGTATTTGTTTTACATTTATTTTAAAAATAATTTATAAAATAAAAATAGAAATGGGAACAATTGATATAACCCATATTTTTTATTTTGACATAGGTTGTTATACATCGTTGAAAAGAGAAAAATAAGTCGTTTTAGCCGTGCAAAAATCAAATATGGCGGCCATTTAAAATAAGAAAGTTGCTATTTATATCTCGGAAACCGACATCTTGACTTTTGTTTTGACTTGATGCTTAAGTTTGTGCGATCGAACCAAGTAACTTTAATTTTAAATTTATTTCCGCATCTTTAATAATTATGGAAATATCGTAGTTTTTAGAAAGTCGCAATTTTTAGTTTTTCCAAATAATTTCTAAACTACTCGGACTTTTGAAAAATTTTCAACATAATCTGAACCAGTATACATAACTGCATGACATTGCCCATTTAACCAGACCTCTAGCTTTCAAAATAACAAAGATACTCATGCAATCCTACTCAATTTAGGACACCCTGTATAAGAAGTCTTTAGACTTAATATATCTGTTTAACTTTGGCAATTTTTTTTAACCCAAACGCAAATAATGCGTTTGAAAGAACTTATTCAAAAAACGCACTTGGTTTTTGGGATGTCAGATTGGGACTTTTCCAGTGACTAAACAACTGCCGGGGGGAATCTTTTGGCGGCAAGAACGACTATTTGCATTGTGGCATCACCTTCCTGTGACACTAATTCAGGCAAACTCTCAAGGGCCAAATATTGATTTTTTCTGAATAGTACACCCTGTATTTTATTATTTAGTCATATTCAGAAGCTCGTTTCACATGTTTTCTATCCTCCGTATTTTTTCTCAAAAGTAGTTCGGGAGATAATTTGGATTTATTTAAAAATGAACACAGATCGCATCGATATAAACTTAGGAAGCCATGAAAATCAACTAATTCTGACAAGGAAACGTCAAAGTAACATTTATTTTAAGTCACGTTTGAATTTTTTCGTGAAAATAATTTTTTTGCATAATGAAATAGCCGTCATTTTGAAGAGTTTTTGTAATTGCAAATTAAATGTTATCGCTATAGATTTGTTATACCTCAATAGATTCTGGTCGCCAGCATAGATTCCGCTCACTTTCACCTTGTACATGAACCATGTCCACCATTTCATCTTGCTGTCATGCAACTTGAGCTTGTTTTTTTGACCACGAGCAATACATGATATATGCATCATAACAGTATTTCCTCTTTACCGACGTGGCTTAAGAAGAACTGCGAAGAATATATCATCGTCTTGCTGAACTGCTATGACTATTAACAATCTTATATTACCTTAAAAACGTATTTCAATTGCTCTCCATAAAGAACTCAATCTCATATTCGTATATGGAAAATGAACAACATTCCTTTCCGAGCAACGCTTGTTCGAAGAAATAATATGGTAGCGATGCGCATCACACGTTACTTATTCTAAAGCCGGGTCCTGATCAGAGCAATTGTCACGAACACACAGCATTTGCGAACGAACATGCTTACGTTCAACATCAAATGGTACCAAATCCACGGTCGTGTCGTTTTCTGCGAGTTCATCAAAGGATTTGTGGGCGCAGTAATTAATTGTTTGCGATGATCGTCTTTATCAAAACAGAAAGTGAATGATTTACGGGATATTACAGAACCTACACCCCTTTGTCGGCTCGACTTCTACCGACGCACGTACATTGATTATTAAGAATTAGCCGTTCAAAAGTCAAATTTCGAAAGTGAAGTTAAAAATCCCCAAAAATTCCCAGAGCCATAGGAATAGCCAGTAATAATAATTTACAATCCGCACTCGCAAACCTTTCACCGTGCGCACGCGTAAATAGTTGAAAGTTGGTAATTTCACGAACTACATTTGAATGTTCTCAGCTATATCAATGTAAACCTGTAAACAAATAAAATTGTGTGTTGTCCACCTAATATTTTGAAATGATCGTAATGGATTCGAATAATCCAGGTAAGAATCAATATTTCTTGATATATATAAACGATTTTTACCGTCAATTTATATCATTTGTAAAATTTCAAAAAAAGGTTGTTTTCTTATGAAACTTTGACTAAATGTTTATGTTTATAAGACATTTTGTTATATTATCGCCTCCCCTTGGGTAATTATTATTATTGTATTGTATACTTCATATACGTAGGCTAATAATGACACACAATTTGGGTGCGGATAGCTGCGGATGACCAAATTATAGTATATTTTTTATAGATCATATCACAATAAAAACAAATCAACATTTGTTTCAAATGTAATAAAGTGCGATTTTATTTGTTTTAGACACACCTGGTACCGCGGGTATAAAAGTAGTGAGCCGTAAATATATTTATGACCAAATGCAAGATTTGCCTATTTGGATGAAAAACTTAAATTTCTTGAAAATTACCTGTTGTACTGTTATGATGGCACACCAGATAATGTAAGTACTTTAAAACAAAGATTTGCGTACTTTAAAACATCAATGAAAAAATAATGATCGAAAGCCCATTGAAAAGAAGCAGTATTTCTTAAAACCAATGAAGCTTGGTTGGAAGGAATATTTGAACTTTTTTTGAAGGATTTACAAATTCAGTACAAATAAATATTTTAAGTGTGGTTTCCTTAAAGCAACATAATTTGTTCCGAAAAAGAGAATGAATTTGCGATAATCACTAATAACACGACTTGTATAAAGTTGTATAAACCAAATTCATTTTTTAACCCCCTAAACAAAACCCCCCTTAATGTTTAGATTTTTTTCCGTTTTCCGTTATCTAACTATTATTTTAAATCCATTTTATAACAAAATATTTTTGTCCACCCAAAAGTGTAAAATCCACCATTGTGCGACGTACCGACGCACCGACAAACAATACCGTCGTCCGACTGTAACGCAGGCACGCGTCAATTCGCCAACAAGCGTCTATGCTACGGTCTATCTTGAGCGGAGTCCGCATGCGGAGTGCGCACTGCGGAATGCGCAAACATTACTTCAATGTTATTAAATGCAACCGGACTATCGGCAGCGTATTTTTCCTGCGCACAAAAACTATCTGTAACTGTCCGCAGCGGCCGTCCGTCCCAGTTGCAGTTGAGGCAAATTGGTGCGCTGCAGCGCTGCGGAGATAGTGATTCATGTATGTGATGCTTGTGTTTTTATTGGATTAATACAAATATGTCAAATAAAAATTATTGCAAATTTACGAAGGAGCAGGACGAGATATTAATTAACACCGTATCGCATAATTCTGCGCTATTGATGCAAGCGATAAACTGTACAGAGACAATATTGTACGTGATAATATACGGCAAGAAATTGGTGAAATAATAGGAAGAAACGGCAAGCTACTTTACATTTATTTAATTAGAAAATTATTATAATTATGTCGGATGATTTACAAAATATACAAATTGCATCCATAAAAAAAATGTATTCGTAGTTTATGATTTGTCTGAATGATCAATTACTTTTTCTTGCCAATGTACACTTCCTTGTCCGGAACAAAATTACCTCTTAAATTCTTCTCAGATTTGAAAAGCTTGTAATGTTGAATTTCCACCAGCCTTAGTTAACGGCAACAAATTTTCAGTTGGTATCATTACATTACATTCTTCCTCGTTTGCCTACAATTTGAACTTCTTATCAAATTATGCAAACAAAAACATGCCGTAATTAACAACTCGGCAGTATCTGGTTTTATTGCAATTGGTGTAAATAATATCCTGAATGTCTGAGCCATAATTCCAAAGGCATTTTCTACAGTTCGCCTTGCCCTACATAGCCTATAATTGAAGATACGCTTCTCTCTATCGGATATTTGATTTTTTGCATATGGCTTTAACAAATGTTTTGAAAGTGGGAAGGCTTTCATCTCCTGTAATGGCATGTGGCACAACCATGTTACTTCTTGGCAAAGGTGCTTCTGGAGGTATACAATACTCTTCACTTGACATAAACTGGCCCAGCTTTGATTTTTTAAATGTACCACTGTCGCCTTCTTTACCATAGGATCCTACATCTACACATATGAACTTATATTTTGCATCAACTACTGCTAGCAGTACAATCGAGAAAAACGATTTATAATTAAAATATAAAGACCCAGTATCACCAGGACATACTAATCGACAATGTTTACCATCAATCGCGCCACGACTATTAGGGAAATTCCGAAGTTCATTATAATCTTTAGTCACAGATTTCATACATTTTTTTTGTGGAAATTGGTAAATAAATAGGCACCAATATTTTACAAACTGCTGCTAGTACTTTTCTAACTATTAAACTTATGTGGTTATGCGAATGGGGTGTAAGGGGTGAAGGTTAACCTCTTGGTAAAGCCAACCCAAATGACAACCTCACCTGCCCGCGGTGCACCCTGCTACACTACTAACGAGGCTCTGTCGACCGAATATTTGCCGGAATAAGCAGACCTCTCCTACCAGCCAACAGCTTCGGGTGGAAGAGCTGGCAGGAGAAAGGGCACCCTCTTGTCCATGGGATGAGAAATCATCCCAAAAGGCGGAAGAACCAAGAATTGGTCAACGGCATGAGGATGCAGCAAGCTAGAGGAAACTACTGCATTAATGATCTACGGATATCCTTAGTATAAATCATTATGGCGACGTTCAAAACAAAATTTTCCGGAGTAATAAGTTCCCCAATCGGATCTCCGGGGGGAACAGCTATGAACAAAACTATAAAACTAAACAAACTAAAACCAAACAAACTAAAAATTGGCACATGGAACGTGAGATCCATGTATGAATCTGGAAGGATGCACAATGTTGTACACGAAATGCAAAGACTGGAACTCAACATATTAGGAATCAGTGAAACCAGATGGCCAGGTCACGGCCAAGTCTCAATAGAGAATGGTATGCTATACTTCTCTGGAAACGAAGATAGTCATCACAGACACGGTGTCGCAATTATGGTGTCGAAAGATATTATGGCGTCCATCACAAACTTTATTCCTATCTCAGACCGAGTCATGCTCCTACAAATACAGACCAACTCAAGGAAGCTAAACATACTACAAATATATGCTCCCACTGCAGACAAACCTGAAGAAGAAATCGAGCTATTCTACGAACTAATCAAACAGACGCTTCAATCACTAAACTCAAGAGATATCACTATAATACTTGGGGACTTTAACGCGAAGGTTGGTAAAGGAAGATGTGACAAATACATAGGTGAATATGGGCTGGGCACAAGAAACGAAAGAGGCGATAGATTAGTACAATTTTGCCAAGAGGAGGAACTGATAATAACAAATACTTTCTACAAGCTTCCAAAGCGACGGCTCTACACATGGAAATCACCACAGGACAAGGATCAAAAACCAATAAGAAATCAAATAGACTATGTCTTAATAAACGCGAGATATAGAAATTGCATCAAGTCAGTTAAGGCGTATCCGGGCGCTGATGTCTCCTCGGACCACAATCCGTTAATAGCCCAAATGAACATCAGACTTAAAAGAACACCGAAGAAGAGAGACAGTCAGATAAATGTAGAGTACTTAAAGGAACAAGACGTACGAAACGAGTTACAAACAGAAATAAATGAAAATTTGAAAACACTTGAAAATAAAGAAGAATACCGACAATGCAGGGACGTAAACGAAAAATGGTGCGGCATCAAATCAGCCCTATTGGAACCATCGACAGCCATTCTAAAGAAAGAAAAATCCCGAGGAAGGAAAAAATGGATAACGAATGAAATACTTAATCTCATGGATAAGAGAAGAAGTTTTAAAGGAAAAAGTTCTCAACAATATAAGGAAATTCATCGAATACTCCGCACAAAGATCAGAGAAGCAAAGGAAGAGTACTACAAACAACAATGTGAAGAAATTGAGGAGTTGCAAGCAAAACACAACAGCTTTAACATGCACAAAAAAGTCAAAGAATTCGCAGGCTTCAGTACACACAAACAACTCAATATATTGTATGACAACAACGGGAAAATAGTCTCAGAGATAGGGCAAAAACTTGAAGTATGGAAGAACTACATAGCACAGCTCTTCGATGATGAGAGACGGAAAACTATTCTCGAAAATATAGAAGGGGAGGTGGGCCCGGACATAATTAAAGAAGAAGTAATATATGCACTGAATACACTAAAGAACAAAAAAGCAGCAGGTCCAGACCAACTGCCAGCAGAAATTCTTAAACTGATAGAGGAGGACCAGATTCATATTCTAGTAGAAATAATCAATACCATATACACAACAGGAGTGATACCAAATGAATGGTTGCTATCAACTTTTATAACCCTCCCAAAAAAGAAAAGTGCCAAGCATTGCTCCGACTACCGTACGATTAGCCTAATGGCACACACACTGAAAATCCTGTTGAAGGTGATCCATAATAGAATATACAGGAAACTAGATGCAGACATCAGCGACACACAATTTGGATTCCGCAAAGGCCTAGGAACAAGGGAGGCACTGTTTGCACTTAATGTCCTGTCGCAAAGATGCCTAGATATGAATCAAGACCTACACGTTTGCTTCATAGACTATAACAAAGCCTTTGACAAAGTTAGACATGACAAACTAATAGATACGCTAATAAAGAGAAAGATAGACCTTAGAGACATAAGAATAATCTCAAACCTCTACTACAACCAGAAGGCAGCAATAAGAGTAGCAGACACAACATCCGAAGAAATAGAAATACAGAGAGGTGTCCGTCAAGGGTGTATTCTCTCACCAACCCTCTTTAATCTCTACTCAGAGGACATAGTAAATAAAGCACTCGATGATCAAGACATAGGCATAAAAATTAACGGCATGTCAATAAATAATCTGAGGTACGCCGACGATACGGTTCTTTTAGCTGAAACGCTCGAAGACCTACAGACGCTAATTAATAAAATAGTCACAGAAAGTGAAGAATATGGGCTATCACTGAACATAAACAAAACAAAATACATGCTAATAACTAAAACAACTCAGGACAACCATCGAGTATATGTAAAGAACCAGCCTATTGAAAGGGTAAGAGAATACAAATACCTAGGCACAACCATTAATGAAAATAATGATAGCTCCCAAGAAATTCGAATCAGAATCGAACAGGCAAGAAGCTCCTTTTCTAAAATGAAGAGCCTTTTCAGTTGCCGAGATCTAAACCTCGATCTAAAAATTCGAATGATGAGATGCTACGTACTATCAATACTATACTACGGAATGGAATCCTGGACATTGAAAGCAATCGACATAAAGAGACTGGAGGCATTCGAGCTATGGATATATCGAAGAATACTGAGGATCTCGTGGGTAGAGAAAATAACGAATGTAGAAGTGATGAGACGTATGAATAAAGAAAAAGAAGTAATTCTGACAACTAAGCAAAGAAAACTGGAATATATAGGACATATCATGAGAGGAGAAAAATATCAAATACTACAAGTAATTATGCAGGGGAAAATTAGAGGAAAGAGGTCCATAGGAAGGAGACGAAACTCATGGATGAAAAACCTTAGAGAGTGGTTTGGCTGTACTAGCAACCAATTATTTAGAAATGCGGTCTCAAAAGTGAAGATCGCCTTGATGATTGCCGACCTTCGTATCGGAGATGGCACCTAAAGAAGAAAAGGTTATGCGAAATTCTGTATGTGAATACCAATGACCGAAACGGCTCTGCAGTTGCCTAATATCTGAAAACCAAAAATGTTACAGTTTTTTCACATTATTTTAAACCTCATATTTTTTTAGCTCAAGATTGTAAAACGAGATGGCGCACATTAAGAGATCTGTACAACAGAAAACAACTACAAAATCAACCAACCGGTTCAGCAGCTAGAAAAAAAAGGATCTGGGGACTGGGAATATTTAGATTTGATGTATTTTGTAAGAAAAGTTTCTAATGAGAAAACGTAAGATATTTATAATTCAAAATTATTCTTTAAGTGTTAATTGTTTTCGCCGATTGACATTAAAAGCATAATTTTTCCGAAAGTTGACCAGCTACAAAGTTTTACTACCTCTGCCCAGGCAGCAAAAGTTCCTTTCATTGCCCATGCAGACTCGTACTTCTTATCATCATTGTTAAATAAATAACTATTATCAATTATTCGTGTGTGTGAAGCTGGCGTCGCACTTCGCGGAAACTCAAGATCTATTAAGAGTTCTCGCTTCCTTTTGAAGAGTTCTAGAGTTACGCTAACTTCACGCAGCGTCTCACTTTCAAAGAAACGAGTTCTTAGACACATATCTTATAGGATTTTGCAATAGCAAGAGTTCTATAACAGTTTTGTAAAGAGTTCTGCAATAAAAATTCAACACAAAGCAATTTTAATAAAAAAAAGTGATGACGCGCCATAGTAAGAGGACTGGGAATGAGGAGTTCTGGCGAACCTAAATGCGTTTTCTTATGGTATTTAATGTAAACAATTATATTCTGAAAAGTTCCGGGTGGTGGCATTACCGTGGAATGTTTAAATAAATAAATTCCGTCGAAAAACAATTTTTCAAGATGGAAACGTATGAGACGCTGTGTGATAACGAGGAGCTCTGGCAAACTAAAATGCGTTTTCTTGTAGTATTTAACATAAACAATTATAATCTGAAGAGTTCCGGGCGGTGGTATTACTGTGGAATGTTTAAATATATAAATTCCGTCGAAGAACAATTTTGCATGATGGAAACGTATGAGACGCTGTCTGATAACGAGGAGTTCTTGCAAACTTAAATGCGTTTTCTTGTAGTATTTAATATAAACAATTATAATCCGAAGAGTTCCGGGCGGTGACATTACTGTGGAATGTTTAAATAAATAAATTCCGTCGAAAAACAATTTTGCAAGATGGAAACGTATGAAACGCTGTCTGATAACGAGGAGTTCTGGCAAACTTAAATGCGTTTTCTTGTAGTATTTAACATAAACAATTATAATCCGAAGAGTTTCGGGCGGTGACATTGCTGTGGAATGTTTAAATAAATAAACTCCGTCGAAGAACAATTTTGCAAGATGAAAACGTATGAGACGCTGTCTGATAACGAGGAGTTCTGGCAAACTTAAATGCGTTTTCTTGTAGTATTTAACATAAACAATTATAATTCGAAAAGTTCCGGGCGGTGACAATACTGTGGAATGTTTAAATAAATAAATTCCGTCGAAAAACAATTTTGCAAGATGGAAAGTTATAATATATAATTATAACATAATAATAATAATAATATAATAATAATATAATAATATAATAATAATAATAATATAATATATATATATATATATATTTCGTGTTAATACAAATAAAAATGTTTACACAAGTCAGGTACATGTAGGGTACAAAGGTATAATATAAATATAAAATCAAACAGACAGCAGAACAGATAGGTACCAATAATCAAATGATGGTTTAACAAATAAATGATTACTACAGAAACGCTAAAATTAACTCCCAAGCAATTACATCGGTTAAAAAAAAGAAAAATAAAACTGAAAAATAAAGCAAAACGAAACACACAATAATCTAGTCATTAAAAAAATCGCTAACGGAATAGTAACATTTATGAATCAGAAAGTGTCTTATGTATATCTTAAATTCCCTGAAGTTCATATGTTGTGCCCGAAGTGGTAGTTTATTATATAGTTTAACTCCCATGTAATGTGGTGATCTTTCAAATTTGGAAGAACCAATGTTGGGCAACCAATAGTGACGTTGAATGACGTGTAGTAGTGTAGTTGAATGACGTGTAGTAGTTGTGAAGATCAGATTTTTTTACAAAATCTCTAATACCTTGCTTGACCATTAACAGTGTTTTATAAATATATAAACATGGGAGAGTTAAAATATTATGCCTGACAAAATAAGGACGACATGAGTCTCCAAACTTGATATTAAAAATAAGGCGCATGATTCTTTTTTGTCCAATAAATACCTTTTGCCAACTAGAAGCAACTCCCCAAAGAACGATATTATATGACAGGTAACTGTATAATAAGCATAATAAGAACTTAGTAGCCCAGCTAGATCGACTGTCGATTTCAGTTGCGATATTGCGTAGTAACCTGCGTTCATTTTGTAACATACATGATCCAAGTGAAAGTTCCACTTCAGAAAACTGTCCATCATTAAACCTAATAGTTTTGTTTTGCTTTGCGAAGATATACTTAAATTATTCATCTCGAATGCCAATTCCAAGTCAGCATTTGAATTACGAAAATAAATACAGACTGTTTTAGAGGCGTTCACCATTAACAAATTCTTTTCGCACCATCCTTGAAATTCAGATGCAATAGTTTTGATCCTAGCACAGAGTTCGTTCTGATTATCTGTAGACACTAAGAAAGATGTGTCATCTGAGTCTCATATGAGACGCTGTCTGATAACGAGGAGTTCTGACAAACCTATTTGTGTTTTCTTTTTGTATTTAACATAAACAATTAAAATGCGAAGAGTTTCGGGCGGTGACATGCCGTGGAATGTGTAAATAAATAAATACTACCTTTCCATCTTGCCAACTTGTATTTCGGCAGAATTTATTTATTTAAACATTCCACAGTAATGTCACCGCCCGGAACTCTTCGGATTATAATTGTTTATATTAAATACTACAAGAAAACGGAAATAGGTTTGTCAGAACTCCTCGTTATCAGACAGCGTTTCATACGTTTCCATTTTGCAAAATTGTTTTTCGACGGAGTTTATTTATTTAAACATTCCACAGTAATGTCACCGCCCCTAGCTCTTCGGATCATCACTGTTTATGTTAAATACTACAAGAAAACGGAAATAGGTTTGTCAGAACTCCTCGTTATCAGACAGCGTCTCATACGTTTCCATCTTGCCAAATTGTTTTTCGGCAGTATTTATTTATTTAAACTTTTGACGGTAATGTCACCGCCCGGAACTCTTCGGATAATAATTGTTTATGTTAAATACTACAAGAAAACGGAAATAGGTTTGTCAGAACTGCTCGTTATCAGACAGCGTTTCATACGTTTCCATCTTGCAAAATTGTTTTTGGACGGAAATTATTTATTTAAACATTCCACAGTAATGTCACCGTCCGGAACTCTTCAGATTATCATTGTTTATGTTAAATACTACAAGAAAACGCAAATATGTTTGTCAGAACTCCTCGTTATCAGACAGCGTCTCATACGTTTCCATCTTGCAAAATTGTTTTTCGACGGAATTTATTTATTTAAACATTCCACATAATGTCACCGCCCGGAACTCTTCGGATTATCATTGTTTATGTTAAATACTACAAGAAAACGGAAATAGGTTTGTCAGAACTCCTCGTTATCAGACAGCGTCTCATGCGTTTCGATCTTGCAAAATTGTTTTTCGACGGAATTTATTTATTTAAACATTCCACACTAATGTCACCGCCCGGAACTCTTCGGATTATAATTGTTTATGTTAAATAGTACAAGCAAATGCATTTAAAATTGCCTGAACTCCACGTTATCACACGGCGTCTTATACCTTTCCATCATGCAAAATTGTTTTTCTACTGAATTTATTTATTTAGACATTCCACGGTAATGCCACAACCCGGAACTCTCCAGACTATAATTGTTTACATTAAATACTATAAGAAAACGCATTTAGGTTCGCCAGAACTCCTCATTCCCAGTCCTCTTACTATGGCGCGTCATCACTTTTTGTTACTAAAATTGCTTTGTTTTGAATTTCTATTGCAGAACTCTTTACAAAACTGTTATAGAACTCTTCCTATTGCAAAATCCTATAAGATATGTGTCTAAGAATTCGTTTCTTTGAAAGTGAGACGCTGCGTGAAGTTAGCGTCTCACTTTTTTTTTAATTAAAAATTCCGGCCTAAACGGCCGGAACTCTTAATTTAAACTATAAGGAACTCTAGAACTCTTCAAAACGAAGCGAGAACTCTCAATAGATGCTGAGTTTCCGCGAAGTGCGACGCCAGCTTCACACACACACCAATTATTCTTATGACATTTACTAATAATTCGGCAAATGAAGAAAACACTACTCAATTGGAAACTGAAAGTGATACTGACAGACCATTAGAGGACATAGAAGAGGCACCAGCACCCGTAACTAGTAAAGTTGGATTGGATCACTCTTCAAAACGACCATTGGATAAGGGAACATCACAGGGCGTAAAAAGATACAAAGCCAGTGAGAGAATTATTGAAGCAATGGAAAAAAGAACAGACGAAAGGTCAAAATTATTTAAAGAATTATTGATTCAACCGCCACCAGTAAGTGAAATGAACCCCATAAAAAGCTTTTTTGAATGTATGGCCCAAACGGGCCATACCCCTTTGGGCCCAAACGGCCCAAAGGCAAGAGTTTGTGCCATTATTACAGAACTGAATATCGTTCTCTTCAGCTTCATCCCAAACCAGCTGAAAATATTTTTACCAGCTATCAATCGAGCTTGGTTAGTGATTAGATAAATGATAATGAAACAAAAGAAACATACGTAAATTTATAATCACATTGTAATTGTTAAAATAAATTATTTAAAATACCGTTTAACTTACCGGTGTTTAACTTACCTCAGCGTCAATGCTAGTTTTTCATATGCAATTATAGGTTGTTGTACAATTCTATTTGGTTGCTTTTCAATTTCAGGGGTTATAAAATTCAATACATCTTGAAATTGGGTTTGGCTCAACCTAAAATATTCTTTAAATTTCGTGTCATCGTCCATTAGATGAGTTTGAATTAAACGTTGATACTGCCCTCGATTTTTCTCCTTTTAAATATATCCCTTCGGGCACTCCTTTCATCCAATGTTGACAATAACATTAATTGTTCATCGTTTTCCTTGTCTTAAAGAAGCATAATAGCTAGTAAGATATTTCTCTTCGCTATTGTTAACTGCTCTGCTACAACAGCAAAACTAGACTGTAGCTCAGCTTAAAAATTGCGATACTTGAATTTTTACGCGACTAATGGCCACTTGCACCACAGTAAACAAGTAAGGCTTAAACACAACTTAAAATGTGAGGTAAGGCTTAAGTCAGAAATTCGCTTGCACCGCATTTTATGCAGGTCTCAAGTAAGGCTTAATGTAAGTGGTCAAGAGCGATCGCTTAAACCAATCTTAAAATTTACGACGCCGAACATAACCTTATAATTATTTCGTTAACTGTCACGGCATATGTTTATTTGAGAAACACATTTTTTGCAATGGCTCTTCAAAATTTAATTAATCGTGATGATGCGTGTGAGCTAATGTGGCTATCAGCTCGATTTCGATAAAAGATGGACTTGGTGGTTCTACCCCATAGCCCTTCAAATACATCGTAAATGCTGTGACAAATATTTAGCACGCATTTTAACTCCAAATCTGAGCTATAGCAGCGGATTTAATTTACCTTTTTGGAATTAACTCCGTGCAGTGCAATAATCACAATATTCGTCTCAAGGCCTCGGCTAACGAAACGAGCGGTGAGCGGCTGCGGCGACCAGCGAGCGACACAATACGTTCTGTTTACGATTCCACCAGTGGTGGTGGACCAGATCTTATTGCAGCTTGCTGGAAAAACTTGACGCTTTGCACTTGCTGCTTACTGCTTCTCCTAGACAATTATATTCGCCGCCCACCGCACACCGGTCACCGCTCAAATAGTGCCCGAGGCCTAATAACGTAACAATTTTGTATCTACGCACTGACAGATCGACACTGAAAATCGCAATATCGCCAACATAACAAACGAATATTCTACCAGATTTCGCGACGTTGCCACACGACGCAAGACTTGGGGCGCGCTTAGTAAAGCAATCTGCCGTGCAAGTCCCTTCCCTTTAAGCATTAGTTAAAATATAAGCCCGGCTTTGTAAAGTAAGGCTTTGCGAAAAGGTGGTGCAATTGGCCATTAGTGTGCACTGTTGTAACGCGCTCCGCCCCAATTGCACAACACAACCGTGGCGGCTCTTATTACATTACGTTTTGCCTGGGTCGGCCAAGATTCTGTTTAGTATTGTCTTTAATTTACTTGGTACTGAGAGGGCGAGGGTTCTAAATCAATGAGTAAACACAGAAATAATAGATATATTCTCGATAAAAATAAGTAATGCTATAATAATTAAAATTAACATCTGCGGTCGTCGCTCTAGTGGCGGGTTTCTCCTTGCGGCACCCTCGTCTTGCGGCTCCCGGTGCTCCTCTGACGGCTCTCTGGACAGGATCCGGCTCTTAATTCTGAATAATGAAAACGGTTAACTACTGTTCGGATTTGGCGGTACGGTACAGGGATCCGATAGGTAGCTCTGTTAATTATGGTTAATCACAAGAGAAATGTTAAGCTCATCCGTAATTCCGAAGAACCAACGGGAAAGCTATTAGACAGATTCCGCGGCTCGGAAGCTAGCTGGTACATCTATCTAATTACAGGGGAGCGGGTGACTAATTACGGTTAATACCAAGAGAAAGTTAAGCTCGTCCGGAAATCCGAAGAACCAACGGGAAAGCTATTAGACAGATTCCGCGGCTCGGAAGCAAGCGGGTATATCTACCTTATTACCGGGGAGCGGGTGACTAATTACGGTTAATAACAAGAGAAATGTTAAGCTCGTCCGTAATTCCGAAGAACCAACGGGAAAGCTATTAGACAGATTCCGCGGCTCGGAAGCTAGCGGGTACATCTATCTAATTACAGGGGAGCGGGGCAGGTTAATTACAAGAGTACTGGTTAGTATTAGAGCCTTTTCTGTCGGTACGATGTGTTTCCACTCGTTCCCGGCGGAGAAGTGATTTTCGTGGTCCAAATCCGGGCTTTATATACTGGCGTGGACAATGGGTCATGACGTCAAGGCCATGTGTTCGTATGAATAGCTCGCATTACGTATTGTTCAGGATAGCGCGGCGCCGTGTTTCTTTATTAGAGAGCGCTCCCGAGAAATTACTCCCTTATTTTAAGGAGATGATATAATTTCTCAGGGGCGCGCCGTTACACTGTAGATAGAACACGTTTGACGCTCAACCCGCACGCGTATTCTGTAGTGCGGACTGCGCATGCGGACTCCGCTCAAGATAGACCGTAACTGAATCATCGGTGGTTTGTGAATCATCTGTCTGTGCGTGCACGGGCATCTGTACGCGCACACGTTATACTCATCTGAATGTTCGTTCTCGAACATTGTTTGTGCGCGTAAGTTCTCTGAAATCAACTTGTGACGAATTATGTGCGTGCGTGCTTGGGCCACATGCGCACACGTTATGACCCCGTACTCACCTGAATTTCCGTTCGCGAACAGTATTTAGATGAGTACTGTGAGTATTCCGATGAATAAGTGCCTTAATATCTCATCTCGCTTTTGCCGGTGCCATGGCGATGCCCATGTCCAAAAACTATGCCCTATTGTGCTTACGTAACAATTTTAATTCCGCTCGCCAACCTATCACAATAAAGCCGGCGCCACACGATGCTACGAACACCCTCCAACGTTGGACGCTTGATGGTTGGACGCATCGTGTGGCCGATGTTCGAACTATGAGTGTCCAGCGTCAAGCATCCAACATTCGTGCTGGAGGATGTTCGGCCTGTTGTCGGTCTTTTGACCCGCTTGAAAGGGTTTTTTTAGCTGGACGGTACAGTTGGAAGGCATCACTGGTGCAGTGCTACACGACTCTGTCCAGTTGTTGACATTTTGTCTTGTGTTTTGCATAGTGTTTTGACTTTTTAAACTTTAAATACAGTTGTATGTATTTTGAAATTCATATTTTCTATATAAATATAATATTGAAACTGTACATTTGATATTTATCTTTATTTATAAAGCAATAATAAAAGTACCCACACCCTGTTTAAAAAAATACTAATAGATATATCATTATTATTAATAGATATTATCTTTCATTTGACTTTATTTATTACAGAAAGACATTACAGAAAGTTAAGCCTAATATAAGTTACCTAATATTATGAACTTATGCATTGAATTTACTTTAATTTTCTTTATATTAAAACATGCTTTGCAACAAGACAACAATTTGCAACAAGACATCAATATTAATGATGCGGCAGCAGTTATCACAATATCATCACCATCGTCAACATCCATTTTTAAATAACTAATAACAAAATATAGTTAGAAAAAATAAACACTTCGCCATAATAGCCAACGTTGGATAAAATGTATATGGATAAAACATTCGCCGCACCGTGTAGCAGGGCACTCGCCATGTCAATACTCCAACGTTTTGTCTCAAACGTTGGAGGCCAACATTTGGTCGAACGTTGGTAGCATCGTGTGGCACCGGCTTAAATATAGCCAGATCTTACAACACTGACTTTGCTCACCAGCGCACTTGCACTAGCCGGCGCTTGTTTATTTTACCTGCCTAAGTGCAGATATTGTGTGACTGTATTACTGATTTATAGCACATTTATTTCTCAATGCACCGGTAATGCGTAAAACAAATTTAGCGGCTAGTGCGGATGTCGCTTCGGAGTTATTGAGTGTTTAGTGATTGAATGATTACCATGTGGAAAGAGCAAATATAACCAGTCACCACTTCAACCTCCAGTCGATGAAACTGTGAGGCCATGTCGAAGAGAAGAGTTAAATGAAATTGCATGTATGCGAATCACGGGAAGACACCAGAGATGAGATGATGCTGAAAACTGGAGCGATGAACAGGTACTGTAATACATGAAAATATAAAATATATTAAAGTTAAAGCAAATATGATACATGTATGTATATGTACATGCATGTATGCATGTATATTCAAATTGAGAATTTTTGCAAAATAAGTACCATCTTCGGCACTTGGTGGCGTAGGATTGCAATATATGGTGGTCGCAATGACAAACTCAAATACTATGTTGTGTCTTTATCGGTGAATTCATATATATATATTATATATATATATATATATATATATATATATATATATATATATATATATATATATATATATATATACAGGGTGTCTCTAAATTGTGTGGAACTGGCTTATATATCGTCGATCGTCGAACGTCGCTGGATTCCAATTTTCGGAACCACTCTGGCCGGATGTTCGTTGCCCCTTAGCCAAGAACCTGGCTGGCTGGGTTACTTAGCCCTTACCCAAAAAACGCCTGCAAAGCACATGGCCTTAGTAACAATGGCCGGACACGTGGCTTTACGAAAAGAAAAAATGTCGGGTTTAATTACTTACTCTGATGTTGTGAGCGTATGGAGTTGAGTCGTATAGTACCCTCCCTTGCCTTGTACTTGGTGCCGCCAATCCCCTTAAGGGGGGTTAAATGAGTTCACGTTTTATATCCAGGAAACCGGATGGTGATATACCAATGGAAAACGGTGACCTCGTGGCACGTCCGCACGATAGGAAAGGTGACTAGTTTCTCCTCGCGGCAGCGTCTCGCGACGATTTTTAAAAATCACACGCAGAAACAAAAAAAACGTGTGCGTATGGTCGCCTACGGTGCAGGTATGTGCGCACAATTAATAATTAAAAAGGCAGTTTCCGTTAGAGGCAATACCGGACCATTACAAATTCCCCCCCAACAAAATTAAAAACTCCGGGAAGCGGATGTTTTTTTCAAACCCCCAAAAAAACGAAAAAAAAACTTATAAAAACGACAAAAAGAAAGATAGTAATAGTGGGAGTAACAATGTCTCGACACACTCGATGCGTAACTACAATCATATTCATTAAATCCCCCAAAGGGCTAAGCTAAATAGCTAAACTAGGGAGTCGTCGAAAAATTCCGCAACGCGGCATGTCACTCAAGGACAAAACACCAACGATCCCATGGAATATAAAAGTTTACTGACACCGTATGATTTCAGACAAGTGACAGCCACTAAATACCACTAATCAAAACTAATAAAACTAACACAACTCATAGCTTGTCACAACTATCTTGATACTAAACTGAATAACAATAAAAATTACTAACCAAAAATTCGACCTACTCAAAACACTCAATACGTAGTGGACATAAGCCTCCTAACAGAGATACGGTTGTCGCCATAATACCACCCCCATTGCGGTGGCAGGACCTATCCGAACATACGACGACAACACCCGAAACACACTTAGACGTAGGTGTTCGAGCGTCGACTCAACTAACTACCACTATACCAATAATAACTATAATTTGACTGGTCAATGTGTATGGTACCCTACAGTCATATACCCAAAAAAAAAATACCCAAAGGCTTCGAGATTGCCATTCTAATCCCGCTATGCAGCTGGTCCCAAAAATCCAACAACTAACCACTATGACCCAACAAATGGCGAATCCCCTGATACACGCAGAAACTAGGTCTAACAACCATTGATCCACAAATCAAAAATAGTTTACCAAAAATCAAATTCACAAAGACCCAATCGAGAAGCGATGAAAATTTTTGAAAGTCCGGTGCACCTTGAACTCTGTTGGTGTGTCTCAGAAGATTGTCGCAAAAATCCCGCAAGCGGATGGTTACAAAGAACCAACACGACAGATCTCCCGATGCGGTTGTTGTTTGTAAAAATAAGAAATATTTTGAATTATTTAATTAAAAACAGGATAATTAATAAGTATATTAAACCCCCCTAGCCTAACCAACCCACTAAATGACTGCCTCCACTGGACAATCCCATTCCAAAACGACAAGCTCCACATATTCCTGATTTACATACACGCGACATCCCCTCTAGAACAAAATATATTTATTAAAGCATCACTATATAAATATGCCATCATAATAGGCGACTTCAATTTAAACGGACAGAAAAGTAGACAATTACAAACATTCCTACAGAACTCCGACTTCACTAGACGACGCACAGACCCAACATTCATCATGCCAAATAACAATGACAGCACCCCCGACATCATACTACACACAGAAAACCTAACAAACAATTTAACTGACGTGACACTAATACCAGATTTATGCTCAGACCATCTAGGAATAAAGTTCACAATAGACACGCATACACTGACGGCAACCATAACCCCCTCACATTCCAGCATAATTAAAAAGGACAATTACAAATACGTTACACAAGACATAAGCAACTACCTGACCAACTTAAACTCGGACGAAATAGACTTAGACCATATCTCAGAATTTCAAGATACAATGACAAACATAATAAAGAAATACTCTACCACAACCAGTTACAAATTCTATAAAAACAGACTACCAAGATTTATTCTGGCTTTAATAAAACAAAAACGGAAAATATATAGACAGTACTCATCGACAGGAGACAGAGACCTAAAACCCAAATTAAACAAACTAAACAAGGACATACAAAAACTGACACACCAATACAGGACAGAAAAATGGCTTGAGGTTTGCCAGGAAATTGAAGCAGACAGAGGGAGAACCTACTGGACAAAAATAAAAAAACTAACTAGATATAAGCAGAAAAACAACATTCAAAAGCTGACAGACGGACTGACAGAAAAATACACAGACATAGGCATAGCCAACACATTTGCGGAACATTTTGAAAATGCTTTCACCCCTTCACAAAACCCAGTTTTCGACGACAGGACCTTTACGAACATTAATGACTGGTTCGAGGCTTATAAACGAACAGAGACAGACGACGTAATCCCTGACATAACAGATGACGAATATTACACAGTACTGCATAGGGGAAAAAATTCGGCCCCCGGACATGACGCACTAACAAAAGATCTACTAAGGCACTTACCGACAACAACACACGATCACATTGTTAAAATGTACAACCACTGCCTAAAAAACAGCACACACCCAATAATCTGGAAAGAGGGTATTATTATCACAATCCCCAAGACTGGACTAGATAAATCAAAACCAGAAAGCTATCGACCTATTACACTACTCCCAGTTTTGGGGAAAAACCTGGAGAAAATAATGCAGAACAGGATATGGAACCTCATAGAAGAAAAGATACCCAAATACCAATTCGGGTTCAAACCCGGACTGTCGACCATACACCCCCTTTACATTCTGACGAACAACATACAGACGACGTACTTACAAAACAGACATACCGCAGCACTATTCCTGGACATAAAAAAGGCTTTTGACACTGTATGGCACACAGGACTACTATACAAAATGCATACCCTACAAATACCTAGATCCCTCATCCTATTCATCCACAGCTTCCTGACAGACAGACAACTACGGATAAGAACAAACAATTCATACTCAAGATCATTTTCGCCAGAACAAGGTTTGCCACAGGATTCTCCTCTCTCGCCCCTCCTGTACAACATATATTGCCATGACATATTAGGAACAGACAACAGGCAGACAGACTTAGAACAGTATATCATACAATACGCCGACGACACAGCATTAATAACACATAAAAAACGACTGGATGACACAATAGACACACTTCAAATACTGACTGACAAAACAATGGACTGGTTCAACAAATGGAGACTCGAACCCAACCCCGCAAAATGCCAACTCCTTATTCCCAACCACAGAATCAATAACAACTCACCGACAATACATGTTAACGGAACAAACGTATACCCCACAACGACGATAAAATACTTAGGAATGACGATTGACAATAAGCACAAATTCGACAAACACTTATGGAACACAAAGACGGAAATACAAAAACGAGCAAAACATTTTAGATGCCTAACATACGGAGGAAGAGGGATATCTATTAGTACAGCAACAAAAATTTACAAATCCATCTGCAGGCCCATGATTGACTACGGCCAGATCATACTAAAAAATGTAAGAAACACCTGCAAACGAATTACGGACGTAACTGAACGGAAGACATTAAGACTTATCACTAAATTAAGACATAAGGACAATCATCTTCATAACATATCAAACATAAATTTATACAAGATCACCAAAATCATACCCATCCAACAAAGACTAGACAAACTACGAAATAAATTTCAACAAAAACAGGACAATAGGACAATACTCGACGAATTGTGTATTAAAAGACAAAACAAACGCACTACAAAATTACATCCGACAAAAACGCTTCATGAATCATATTACACTTCATAACACTCTTTTCACACTATCAAAATAATCACTCATGAATCACATATGTAGTGTAATGTATAATGTAACGTACGTATAATGTAATGTATTATGTTAGGCAAGGCGGAAAGACCCTATGGGGTCGATAGCCTAATAAAGATTGTTTATATATATACTAATAACAATCTTGTTTTTCAGGGGAAAAGTATCAGGAGCAAGAGGTATATAGCGTTGGCTAGTATGTCAAATGCTCCTACGATGATACGCTTTAATGCTATCGGAGCTATAGAGGAGAAAACTGTGCTGCCTGGTTCACCACCGAGCTAAAGAAGTTTGCCGAGGATGTCGAGATGGTGTTCAAATGTCCCCTGCCGATGAACATGCTATCTGCCAAACAGGAGTGCAAGTTTCGGCAGGCGTCATCCTGCCATATATGCGAAAATCCGCTGGGCCGGGAGCGTGTGGGTGATCACGACCATTTGACTGGAGCATTCAGAGGAGCCGCCACAACAAGTGAAATCTGGAGTTCCAGGATTCACGCACCGTCCCGGTAGTATTCCACAATTTCAGCGGCTATGACTCACACTTCCTCATTAGCGTTGTCGCGAGAGGATTAGAGGGCAGTATGACGCTGATCCCCAATAATACGGAAACATTCATTTCGTTCTTTAAGAGCATGGTAGGGACAGACATCAAATTCAAGTTTAGATTCATGTGGATTCATGGCATTATCCCTGGATAAGTTGAGCTCATACCTTGAAGTCAAGCAGATAGTGCACAGTCAATTCCCGCTGTACAACGTCGAGAAGATTGGTCTGCTCACCCGTAAGGGAGTATTCTCCTATAACTACGTACAGAGCTGGGCCAATCTCGACGAGATCAGCCTCCCGAGCAGAGAATCCTTCCGTAGCCAGCTGACTGACTCTTGGATCAGCGCTGAGGATTATGTGCATGCTCAGAAGGTATGGCGGGAATTCAGCATCACCACGCTGGACGAGTATAGCGACCTATACTTGAAGACATGATTGGCGATGTGGATACGCTGATGTTCTACGAGCTAGGTATTCGAGGAGGACTCGCCGAATGCTCGAAACGGCATGCTCGAGCAAACAATCAGTACATGAGTGGTCATGACCCGACTGTACCGACTAACTATCTCATATACTACGACATTAATGTTATGTATGCTTGGGCAATGTCGCAGCACCTGCCTCCAGGAGAGCTTAAGTGGGTGGAGGGTGATGTCTCCTCTTTTAACTTTAACCACCCAGACGATACCCCTACAGCATATGTCTTGTCTTGAGGTTGATCTGGACTACGCGATGCATATTCTAGATCGCCATAGCGACCTGCCCATGGCACCATCGAAAGGCAGGGCTTCTGGTTCTAAACAAGAAAAGATGCTCGCTACGCTAGAGGGCAAGCGTAATTATATAATACCCTACAGGAATTTTAAACAGTATGTAGCAGAGGGCCTGATTGTATCGAAAATTCATAGGGTGATACAGTTTAAGCAGTCTCCATGGTTGCGGAAGTACATCGACCTGAATGCAGAGCTCAGGCTAAACTCTCGAAAGGAGGTTGAGAATAATTTCTTTAAACTCATGAGCAACTCTTGAGCATTTCGGGAGGACCATGGAGAATGTCCGGAACCAGCAAGTAATGAAGCTCGAACACAGGTGTCATGGGAGGTATGCGGCAGAGTCGCTAATATCAAAACCGAATTTCCGCAGCAGCAGTATCATCGAGGATGGCCTGATGCTTATAGAGCTATTGGAGACGGAGGTGTTCTTCGATAAGCCTACTTGCGTGGGGATGGCTATTTTAGATATCTCTAATACCTCTCCGTACGAGTTTCACTACTCTTATATGAAGAACAAATACGGTAGGGACTGTACCCTCTGCTACACGGACACTGATTCTCTAATTTATGAGATCAGGACCGAGGACGTCTATCCCAATATTAGGACGGATATGGACAGATTCAATTCTTCCGAATATAGCCCCGACAATCAGTATGGCATACCGTATAGCCAATAAAAAGATGCCGGGCCTGACGAAGTATGAGAACTACGGTAAGTTAATTGGACGCCAAGATCCGTATGTATGTGGCTAATTTATTTGTTCTATTACAGGCCGCATCATGGAGGAGTTTATGGGACTCCGAGCCAAGATGTATGCGTGTAGAGTGGCCTCATCTGCGGACATCAAGAAGGCCAAGGGTATCAAAGGCTATGTCGTCAAGAAGCAGATATCCTTTATCGGCTACTTGACCTGCCTCAACAATGGTGTCGAGATGGTGCACGAGCAGAACACCATCCGATCATTCAAACAAGAGGTATTCACAATCCGACAGAAGAAAATCAGCCTGAGCCCACGCGATAATAAGCGCCATCTTCTGCCAGGATCCCACGAGACGCTGCCCTGGGGTTATTATTCGCTAGCGGTCATGGACATTTAGTGTAGTTCTAAGATGTAGTTTGAAGATGTATGTATGTGCGTGTATATCGTATATATATATGTGTGTATATATTTATTTATGCATTTTTTTACTATGTTGTATACTTTTTCTGTTTTTATTTGTGATCTTCTATATATGACAAATTGTATGTATATATTTAAAGATAGTATTGTATATATTTGGGTGAATTTTCTTTATTTTACATGCTGTTCTCTCTACGTACTGTGGAGGGGATAAATAAAATAAAGTTATTACACCATATTATTTTTTTATTACCATATAAAATACAGTACATGTTCAAGACTTTAACATTTCTATAGCTACAAGCTACATTCTCATCATTAAAAACATGAAGATGACAGCAATATAGTAGGTATGGGCTCACTTGAGCGTACTGTTTCTCCATAAGAATTGTGTCACCGGCAGAGGTAGCCCCCCGCAAGGCCCCCCATTCCTGCCACCAAAAGCCACAGCCTATTAGCGTCAGTGTAAAGAGATGGATGTACAAGCACTGATTATTTATTGGGTGCCTCAGAGGTGTATCGCAGCTGTCTCACATATGTTTCACATATGTCTCACAGCGTCTCACATGTGTCTCACCCAATAAATAATCAGCGCATGTACGTGCTTCTCTCTTACAATTCCGCTAATAGGCTACGGCGAGGTTTTTCGAAGGAGGCGGCGCTTTTCTTCCGCGAGCCGAGAACAAGGTGGGGGCTCGCCTGTGTTTGGTGGCCTTATGTTGCACATCAACATATTCACGTCACCAATCATGTCAAACTGGTCTCCCGTATTCTTTAGCATGGCGTCCCAGCTCAATGACGGTACGGTCATGTATTGGACCGGGTCTAGGTGGTAATTCTTTAGGCAAACATCCCTGAATGCTTCGAAGACATCCGTCAAGAGTAGCACATCAGTTTTCAGATATAGGTCGCTGTACTCACCTAGCGTGGTGATGCCGAATTCCCTCCATACCTTCTGAGCATGCGCATAATCCTCAGCGCTGATCTGAGAGTCATTCAGCTGGCTACAGAAGGATTCTCTGCTCGGGAGGCTGGTCTCGTCGAGATTGGCCCAACTCTGTACGTAGTCGTAGTGGAATACTCCCTTACGGGTTAGCAGACCAATCTTCTCGACATTGTACAGTGGGAATTGACTGTGCACTATCTGCTTGACTTCAAGGTAGGAGCTCAACTTATCCAGAGATGATGCCATGACTCTACAGGAATCTATAAACTTGAATTTGATGTCTGTCCGTGCCATGCTCGAAATGAAGTTTTCCGTATTATTGGGGATCAGCGTCATACTGCCCTCTAATCCTCTCGCTGATGAGAAAGTGTGAGGCATAGCCGCTGAAATTGTGGAATACTACCGGGACGGTGCGTGATTCCTTGACCTCCAGATTACATTCGTTCTGGGCGGCTCCTCTGAATGCTCCGGTCAGATGGTCTTGATCACGCACACGCTCCCGGCCCAGCGGCTTTTCGCATATGTGGCAGGATGACGCCTGCCGAAACTACCACTCTTGTTCGGCATATAGCATCATACCCTGCGCACTCTATACGATTTAAATTGACCAGGTTTCGTGTGGGTACGGAGGAATACAAACTAGATGGCGCCAAAATCTGTAGTCGCTTACAGGGTCGCTGTATTTTTTTAAATAACTCTGTTTGCCATTATTGACACATTATATGTGCATTATATACTAAATAATCCAGTGATCTGTGCCAGTGATTCCCCTGTGTAATTCGCAATCATCAAAGTTTCCATTCTTCTTTGTTCCATTCTTTGTGAATAACGGCCGTTTCCGTCAATCAACAATGGGAAGACGATATTGCTGTATTAGCACTGCAAGCGTAGTTTTCTTCCCAGGCATCGATTCACAAGAAGAGAGCCAGTAAGTTTGTAACGGTCCAAAAATAGCGTTCGGCAGAAACGGCTTTTAATAAATTAACTAGCGTGTAGACCTACACGGTAGGCAACCATGCTTGCATTTTTTTGTTGTGGTGACGCGTCTCCCCGGTGAGCGATTTTTAAATTCACCGGCATAAAGCGCCACCACGGGCAGAACTACATTGACTCGTGCCCGAGATAGATCGTGTCAGAAGAACCGTTGCAGATAAGGTATTTCACCATCCGTTTTACGGGAATAATCAACGGTTCTCAACTAACCACCCTTGAGGGGGATTGAGGCATCGACTGGAGGGCAGAGAACACGCTCATAACACCGGAGTAAGTAGTTATCTCCTCTCCTCTTCGTGAAGCCACGTGTCCGGCCATTTTGATTAAGGCCGTGCGTTCCTAGGCGTCTAGCAGCGGGGTAAGCAGCTCGGCCGGAACATTCCTGGCTGGAGGCCGCGAACGAGCTTCAGGTCCACGACGCGAGCCGTCGGCCCTTCTGGAGCTGTAGCAGTCACCGGCGACGACCACCCGGAACGCAGGCCAGATATAAAAATTCCAATAATATAATTCTTTTTGTGTGCTCGATTGAGCCATCTTTGCCGATTATTGTTTTGTGTGTAAATTGCGTAAACGTGTTCTGTATCGTACGTGTTTTGCGCTAGTGTACGAGAAAGGTCGCTCCCTCTGCCCTTTAAATCGCGCGATTAGGAGCTTATTTTATTCGGCCGAATAGAGTAAACCCTGCGCGAAAGGGTGGCGCTCGGAGGTATTTGTTTTCAGGAGCGCAGGACACGGTGTCCGTCTTGATTTGTGTGTGCGAATAAACGCCATCTTACCATACCAAACTCACAGCTGTTATTTTTTGCTCCCCCCACGTTTTCTCTTTACAGTTTTCTATTCGGTTTATTTCAGTTACAGTTTTACAGTTTTCTATTCTCACTACGAGATTTACACCTGGTGGTGTTGGCGTCAAGCGGTCAGCGTTGTGACAGTTCGTGATTTCTGAGCTTCGCTGACTGTCTGCCGTCCACCCACACAGGCAGGGTGGAGCCTCCCTTGCGACGAAGTAGCAACGAGGTAAAATTACGTGGAGCCCCTTTTTTAACCCCCCCACTCTCTGACACCGAGAGCCTGGCCCTCGTCACTACTTCAAAGGGACCCTCCACTCGCTCCACGGCCTAACGCGCCGACTGCCCTTCAGGTACGTCACACGTTTTTGGAACCCAACGTGGGGCAATAGCAGCAATAGCAGCAATAGCAACAATAGCTATCGTTGGTATCTTTATTTATTTAGCTCATTAACATCTTTTGAGGCTTAAGGGTTTTGTCAGCCCTTTGTAAATTTTTTTCTAGCCCTTCAGGATTTTGTTTTTCATTTTAAATAGACCTCATTTAATTAATTTTGCAGCCCTTTTTCAATTTTTGTTTTGGCCCTTTTTGCCCTTTAGAAAATTTTTGTGCCCTTTTTAAATTTTACTAAAACGCATAAAATTGAAAAAGTTTTAGTAGTTTTGGCACTAATTTTCATTTTGACCCTTCAGCCCTTCGCGAAAACTTTTTGGCCCTTTGGTTTATTTTTGTGCCCTTTTTGATTGGGAATATATTTTTGTGGTAGGCCTTAAGTTTGCGCCAAGGAAACTGAACTGGGAGTTGGAAAATTTGACAGTATTTCAAATTTTTAATCAGCCTTCAGCACTTAGTATATTGAGAAAATTTGGGGTGGTTGTTTTGTCAGTTGTTGAGAATTTCTGTGAGTTTTGTGGGTAATTTAGAATACACACAAGAAAATATTTTGACTTTAACGTTAACTTTAAATTTAAATATTTTTAATTTAGGGAATTTTCTGGCCTGTTTTCAGTGTTTGTTGGTATAGTTTCTACTATAGTGTAGAAATTAGTTTATTATTCGCTGGTTACGAAAAACCATAAATTTATTATTGGTTATTGTTGGTTTTTGTAGAAACTTGGTGAGATAGTGAACGGGCGACCACGAATCATACATATTTGGTTGATTGGTTGATTTATATTTTGATTTTTGGCGTATGATTTTGTGGGTTCGAGCTCACTACGACTAGGTAAAATTTTTTTTGGATTTTTATAGTAATCGTAATAATTACGATAAGTTAGTTTAAATTTTTGTTCTTTTTCGGTACACGTATACCGTATATTTTTCTTTCAATTTGAATTGAAATTTGAATCTTTTCTTTTTGTTCACTAGTCCATTAGTTGTGATGGATTTCAAAGTAGAAGTTAATAGGCTATCAGCCGATGAGCGGGTGTATGAGCTTGAGCGTCGAGGAGTTACAGGGGTAACTACTGCTGATGCGCAGCGTAGCACCTTACGAACTCTAATTAGATTGGAGTCTTCTGCCTCCTATGCGCCGGTGCCTAATCCCTTTAAAATAACTGACGACCTTGCGGCACTAGAACTGAAGTTGACGGAGATCGAGGGGTTAGTAAAGGACTTCGAGGAGCCTACTACCTCTTCGACCTATTTGAAGCTCGCCACTAAGTGTGGACACGCACACGGGCGAATTAATCGTTGTGTCGTTACGACTGACGAAGAACGAGGTAAGGTCTCCAGACTTTTAGTACGATTAGCAGCGTGCGCCGGTACTATGCGTTCCGGGGCTAAATTAGCTAAGCGCAAAACCACTGCAACTCAGAGTTCGTTGCTTAATTTGTCCGTGATTCAAGCTGTCGCTCATTCATCGCGAGTAGTTGCTGAATCGAATAGTTCAAGTTCAGATTCTGATTCAGACACTGAACAAGATCATCTGGCTTCTACAGATGTAAAACCTGTCGCGGTTAGGTTTTGGAATCTCACTTTTGGTGGAGAGCAGGGCAAAGTTTCGTTGTCCTCATTTTTGGAGCGAGTAGAAGAACTGCGCGTTGCGCGTAACGTATCTTCGGCATTATTGTTTGCGTCGGCATTAGATTTGTTCACGGGGAATGCCCTTATTTGGTATCGAGCGAACCGTAGATCTTTTGGGAACTGGGATGAGTTAGTCCTAGGGTTGAGAGAGGCCTTCCAATCTCCTGATTACGAAGAACGTCTCTTCGAAGAAATCAAATCTCGCACACAGGGACCTAATGAGACCATCAGTCTCTATGTTTCTGTGATGAAAAATCTGTTCATGCGATTGCCTAATCCTCTCCCTGAAGATATTCAGCTCAGAACCGTAACCAAAAATCTACATCCTAGATACAGAATGGCTTTGTGGTCACTAGACATTGTTACTTTTGCTGATCTACTTAGATTAGGACGTAGGCTGGAGGCTAGTACGGTCGCGAACGAATCGTACACACCCCCACCAGGGAAAGGTCGTGTGTTAGAGCCAGACTTGGCGTATGTGGAGGCTGTGCCGAGTGTGTCTTGTCACGAAGTCACTCCTACAAATATTCGTCCGCCCTCTCAGTCGCGTTGTTATAATTGCCAACGACCGGGACATTCAAGTCAGGATTGTCGCGCGCCGAGACGCTTATATTGTTTTGGTTGTGGGAAAGTGGGAGTAACAAAACCAAGGTGCCCAAATTGCACTCCATCAAATTCGTTAAACCGGTCGAGGAGAACTTGAGTCGAACGAGTTGCTCCGAGGTTTTGGGAATTTCGACAGATAATTTTAAGGGACTTAGTGAACGTACACGTATTTGTTTAGATTTTGTGTTGTCTAGTTCGCGGGGCGATGAGCGTCCATATTTAAATGTAGTAGTTTATGGGGTATCGTTGTTGGGGTTATTAGATTCAGGAGCAAACCAGACCATACTTGGCGGTCCAGGGTGGCAGATGTTCAAAAATTTAGCGGTACGGTTGAAACCTTCGTCGGTGAAATATTGTACGGTGGCGAATGGACGTAGTTGCGAGGTAATTGGAATGGCTACACTTCCGATGATGGTTGAAGGCGTGACGAGAACGTTGGATGTATTAGTAATTCCGGAAATTACGAGGCCGTTGATTTTGGGAACCGATTTTTGGAAACGGTTAGGAATTATTCCAGACCTACGTAGTGGTCATTGGGAGTTTTCGGGTTTGGAAGATATGGCTGTAGATGCGTTAAACACCAGTGATGGGTTAACCTCACACCAACACGTCCAACTTCAGTCATCATTAACCAGTGCTTTCGAGAAGATGAGTGATACTCTCGGGTGTACCAATTTGGTAGAGCATGTCATCAGCACTAAAGCTACACCAATTAAGCAGCGCTACTATCCGATGTCTCCCACATTACAACGTCACGTAAACGCGGAATTAGATTCAATGTTAAGTTTAGGGGTAGTTGAACCTTCTAAATCGCCGTGGTCTTCACCAATTGTGATGGTGAAAAAGAAGGATGACACATACCGTTTTTGTGTAGATTTTAGGCGAGTCAATAGTGTAACCGAAAGAGACGCGTATCCTCTGCCGTATATTTCTCATATATTAGATCGGTTGAGGGACGCGAAATATTTGTCGAGTTTGGACATTCGATCGGCTTACTGGCAGATCCCTGTTCAGGAAGAATCGAGGCAGCTAACCGCATTTACCGTTCCGAACCGTGGTCTATATCAATTTCGACGCATGCCATTTGGCCTTCATAATGCGCCAGCCACTTTTCAGCGACTCATTGATAGAGTGATAGGTGCTGATCTCGAGCCGTCATGTTTTGCATATTTAGACGACATCGTGGTCGTAACTTCGACGTTCGAGGAGCACATTAGAGTTTTGGAGACTGTTTTGAGTCGTCTGACAGAAGCAGGTTTAACGCTGCGTCGCGATAAATGTCATTTCTGTAGGCCACAGTTACGCTACTTGGGTTATGTTGTTGATCAGGGAGGGTTACATGTCGATCCAGAAAAGGTTTCAGCGATCGTTAACATGCCAGCACCCATTAATGTCACAGGTGTACGTAGAGTAATCGGTATGGCTAGTTGGTACCGTAGGTTTATTCCGAATTTTTCCACAGTCACTGCACCAATGTCGGCATTGGTCAGAAAAGATACTAAATTTATGTGGTCGGAAGACTGTGAATCGGCATTCAACACTATTAAAGATTGTCTTGTTAGCGCTCCTATTTTGTCTTGTCCTGATTTTAGTTTACCTTTCGTCATTCAGACCGACGCTAGCGATTTTGGGCTAGGCGCCGTATTGACGCAAGTTACTGATGAGAGAGAGAAGGTAATAAGTTACAATAGTTGTTCATTGAAAGGACCGGAGAGACGTTATAGTGCTACGGAGAAAGAATGTTTGGCCGTAGTATGGGCTGTAGAGAAATTTCGACCTTACATTGAGGGTGCTAAGTTCACCGTGATCACCGATCACTATTCCTTGCTGTGGCTTAACCGTTTACAGAGTCCTTCTGGTCGTTTAGCGCGTTGGAGTGTACGGCTCCAACAATTTAACTTCGATATCATTCATCGTAAGGGGAAGGACCACGTGGTTCCTGATGCGTTATCGCGTTCAGTACCGGTTTTAGACGCTGTAAACGTCGTTAATCATTCCGAAGGCGACGCGTGGTTAGTTAAGATGCGTGACGCGATCGCGAAGAGACCGCGGAAGTATCCTCTTTGGAAAGTCGACGCTGGGGTCGTATATAAGTTTTTGCCTCCCAGGTTTGGGGACCTTGAGGAACCCCAAGACTCGTGGAAGATAGTAGTAGCGAAACCGCGTCGGCGTGCCCTTATTTCGGAAAACCATGATTTGCCAACTGCTGGTCATGGGGGCGTGTATAAGACCTGTCAAAGGCTTAAGACACGATATTACTGGCCGAAGATGAAGGCAGATATAGCTCGGTATGTTCGTGAGTGTGAGGTGTGTTCGGCACACAAGGTTGAACAAAAGGCTCCACCTGGCTTTTTGGCGCCTAGGGCTCGAGCGACGAGACCCTGGCAAATTTTGTGTACTGATTTGGTGGGACCTTTGCCGCGTTCAACCAAGGGTAATTGTTATATTTTGGTTGTGGCCGACACCTTCACCAAGTTTAGTATGTTTTTCCCGTTGAGACGAGCTACTGCTTCAGCTGTCACGAAAGCCATTGAAGAACAAGTTTTCCTTGTATTTGGAACCCCTCAATACATCATCTCAGACAACGGTGTTCAATTTCGTAGTAAAGAGTTCACTAAGATGTGCGACTCCTATCGCACTCGGGTATTGTATACTGCTCGGTATCATCCGCAGGCTAATCCGGCGGAACGCATTAACCGGGTCCTTAAGACTATGATCGCATCGTATGTGAGCAATAACCACCGCGTGTGGGACGCGAGTCTTCCAAAGATTGGTTGTGCCATTCGGACGGCAAAACACGAGGTGATTGGCCATACGCCTTACTTCGCCAATTTTGGGCGAGAGCACGTATTGTATGGCAATACCTTTGGTGGACCTCCGGAGGTTGACGAATTGTTAGAGGACCCCATCAGGGACAAACCACGCGATCCTGATAAGTTCGACGCATTACGAGAAGAGATAGCGGGACGTTTGGTGAAAGCGTATCAGAAAAATGCGAAATCGTATAATTTCCGTAGAAGGCATGTACAGTACAAGGTTGGTGATCGAGTGTGGCGTAGAAATCATGTTTTGTCGAATGCTCTAAACTATTTTAACGCGAAGTTAGCTCCTAAGTTTGTTGGTCCTTTTGTAGTGGCCCATAAGAGGTCTTTGTGGACGTATGATCTAACCAATGATTTTGGTGATCCAGGAGGGACATGGCATGTGAAAGATTTGAAACCTGCTCTGGACGATGATCATTCGCTTTCGAACTAGGTGTTTGTTAGATTTTTCTGGTTAAGTGTAGTTTAGTATTAGGTTAGTTGTGTTAGTTTTGTTAGTTCGATTGATTGTAATTAGTGGCTGTCACTTGTCTAAAACCATACGGTGTAAGTAAACTTTCGTATTCTATGGGATCGTTCGTGTTTTGTCCTTGAGTGACATGCCGCATTGCGGAATTTTTCGACGACTCCCTAGTTTAGCTATTTAGCTTAGCCCTTTGGGGGATTTAATGAATATGATTGAGGTTACGCATCGAGTGTGTCGGGACATTGTTACTCCCACTAGTACTATCTTTCTTTCGTCATTTTTATGAGTTTATTTTTCTTTTTGGGGGTTTGAAAAAAACATCCGCTTCCCGGAGTTTTTAATTTTGTTGGGGGGGAATTTGTAACGGTCCAAAAATAGCGTTCGGCAGAAACGGCTTTTAATAAATTAACTAGCGTGTAGACCTACACGGTAGGCAACCATGCTTGCATTTTTTTGTTGTGGTGACGCGTCTCCCCGGTGAGCGATTTTTAAATTCACCGGCATAAAGCGCCACCACGGGCAGAACTACATTGACTCGTGCCCGAGATAGATCGTGTCAGAAGAACCGTTGCAGATAAGGTATTTCACCATCCGTTTTACGGGAATAATCAACGGTTCTCAACTAACCACCCTTGAGGGGGATTGAGGCATCGACTGGAGGGCAGAGAACACGCTCATAACACCGGAGTAAGTAGTTATCTCCTCTCCTCTTCGTGAAGCCACGTGTCCGGCCATTTTGATTAAGGCCGTGCGTTCCTAGGCGTCTAGCAGCGGGGTAAGCAGCTCGGCCGGAACATTCCTGGCTGGAGGCCGCGAACGAGCTTCAGGTCCACGACGCGAGCCGTCGGCCCTTCTGGAGCTGTAGCAGTCACCGGCGACGACCACCCGGAACGCAGGCCAGATATAAAAATTCCAATAATATAATTCTTTTTGTGTGCTCGATTGAGCCATCTTTGCCGATTATTGTTTTGTGTGTAAATTGCGTAAACGTGTTCTGTATCGTACGTGTTTTGCGCTAGTGTACGAGAAAGGTCGCTCCCTCTGCCCTTTAAATCGCGCGATTAGGAGCTTATTTTATTCGGCCGAATAGAGTAAACCCTGCGCGAAAGGGTGGCGCTCGGAGGTATTTGTTTTCAGGAGCGCAGGACACGGTGTCCGTCTTGATTTGTGTGTGCGAATAAACGCCATCTTACCATACCAAACTCACAGCTGTTATTTTTTGCTCCCCCCACGTTTTCTCTTTACAGTTTTCTATTCGGTTTATTTCAGTTACAGTTTTACAGTTTTCTATTCTCACTACGAGATTTACACCTGGTGGTGTTGGCGTCAAGCGGTCAGCGTTGTGACAGTTCGTGATTTCTGAGCTTCGCTGACTGTCTGCCGTCCACCCACACAGGCAGGGTGGAGCCTCCCTTGCGACGAAGTAGCAACGAGGTAAAATTACGTGGAGCCCCTTTTTTAACCCCCCCACTCTCTGACACCGAGAGCCTGGCCCTCGTCACTACTTCAAAGGGACCCTCCACTCGCTCCACGGCCTAACGCGCCGACTGCCCTTCAGGTACGTCACAAGTTGTCATATAAATTAACAATAATATGCATACACTATAATATAATCATAATATAATATAATACAATCAGTGAATATAATATAAGACGAATGATTTATCGCCAATTCAAAAGTTTCGCAATTACGCACCGTAATAATGAAATTTCATTTAGGAATTTCAATTATGGCTACAGGCAGCGGGCAGACCAGATTTGCTGCATAGGGAGAAGAAAGATATTTGCAGGGTCTTTAACATATGCGACAAGCATTTTACAGACGACAGCAAATATCTTTCTTCAGGAAAAAGCAAACTGCGTAGAATGAGCATTACAACATTTTTCCTTGATATAGAGGTATAGAGGTAATAATAAGATTTCTATCTAAGGTATCTAAGAATTAAATAACTTTTTGAACACTTTAGCAACAAATTCTTGTCTCGCCCTGCCACCTACTGAAGGCATAGATTTAGGTTAAAAAAATGTATAGCGATGAGTGAAACAAGTTAATTGCGTTCTTATTTTCTGTAGATTATATTCCGTTAGATGACTTGTCTTCAGTGCAGTATCCCTCTGAACAGTTTTGGATGGACACAGAAGGTATACAATGTGATTTGAAGTTAATTACTGGCTTATGAAATGTTTAAATATTTATCCACAGACAATGTCGAAACCTGATATAAAATATGCCCACCTACAGCTGAGGCGCCGTCTGTAACCGAAGTGCGATGTACGGTTCTAGAAGGTACAAATATTAATTCATATGTTGAAAATTGTATTTAATATACTTGAAACAAAATATTTATTTACAGATGGGACCCTGTTGAGACTAAGCAGGTAGGCGCCCAGGACATAAAAAACATTAGTTTTCCATATGGTCAAAGGAGAAAGTACCGTAGAAGTAAGCAGTATTTATATAAGTATATATTGTATGTAATCAGAATTGTACATCAATGCAAATGTTCTCTAGATTATGAATTCCTTACAGGGTCCACGTCGTACATTGATAAAAAAATCAACGGCGAGATAAAAAAAGGTTAGGAATCTCTGGTCTACTGAGACTATATTGTATTATGTAAGTTACTTACAGTTCTATGAACTTAAGTTTATTGTATCTTTCAGGTGTAGGGATAAATTTGCTGAAAGCTCTAAATGTGACAAGAAAAAATAAGCTTTCCCCTCAAGCCAGAGAGTTGTATGTATTTGCTCGTGACATTCAGAGAACTGCTGGTCGATTACATGCTGAAAATGCTTTGCACCGTGAACACATTCAGCATGCAATTGACGCTGCTGAGCCTGGTAATCTCTTGAAGTCACGAATAAACGATACAACCATATTTTTTTTCATGTCACAATTAAAGCTTCAAAAATTAAAACCCCGAGGTAGACGTTTCTCGTTGGAAGACAAAACTTTTGCTTTGACTTTGATGAAACAAAGTCCAAAAATGTACCGATTTTTGAGCAACATTTTTGCCCTTCCATCGAGAAAAAGCCTACAAGCACTGCTGAACCGCATCCCGATGGGTCCTGGCATCAACAAGCCCATTTTAGAGATGCTACGGGATGCTGTTGACCACATGGAAGAAGAGGAAAAATATTGTGCCCTTCTATTTGACGAAATGTCGCTTAGTCCAGGATTACACTTTAACAGAAGATAATTTTCGATCGATGGTTTCGCACCTTGCGGTGAGCAAATTAAATTAAGTTTTGCAGACCATGTAATGTTTTTATGGTTCGTGGAGTTTTGAGAAAATGGAAACAACTCATCGCTTATTTTATTCCAGAGTATGCTATGGGTGTTCCAGATCTCACCAGAAATATAAAAATTATTATTAAGGAACTGCAGGACATTGGTTTGCATGTTGTCGCAACCATTTGCGATCAGCATGCAAATAATGTCAAAACTGTTAAAGGGCAATTCGAGGAAACCAGTCGAAGACTAATTTTAGAAGGGGTTGAGAATCGAACAACAGGGTTCCTTGTTGGTGACGAGGAAATAATTTCTTTGTACGATTCTCCACATCTTCTAAAATGTGTAAGAAATAATTTATTAAAGTATAATGCCACGTTTAAATGGAAGGGAACAACATTTTCCGCTTGCTGGTCGGACATTGTCAAATTATATGAAGCGGATCGTGGAGATGCTGCAGACCCCGACTCCAAGTATCTGCCAAAGCTATCTGCTTATCATGTGTATGAGCAGAAAATGAATAAGATGAAAGTTAAGCTGGCAGCCCAGGTCTTTTCGGCGAGAACATCCGCCATGCTACGTTTTTTTTCTACACTTGGTAAGTGAATTTTATTTTCATACGACATTGAAGTAATTTTCATACATTTTTTTAGATAAGCAGGGATATGCGACACAGACAATGCTTGGTACGTCGGAGTTTGTGTTATTTTTTGACAAACTATTTAACAGTGTCAATGGTTCGACAGTAAGTGGTGATAAACCTTTACGATGTGCCATAACCCAAGAAGGCCAGCATGTTGAATTTTATTTTGAAGCAATTCAAGTTTTGAAGACAATTAGATTTATTATACCACAAGGCGAATATGTTCCACCCTGCATTGCAAACTGGATAACCACAAAGGTATGCAAAGCATCTGGAACAAATCACATGCCAAGGGAATTAAATATCTTTGTACGAGAAATTTGAATCAGGACCCCGTTGAAAATATTTTTGGTGGTGTCCGAAGTCATGGTGCTCGGAGTATAAATCCAACACCTGCCTTCAGAGCTACGTATAAAGCTTTGATTATTAATAATCTTATGACTCGTCATTCTCCATTTGCAAATTGTGAGGAACATGGTTGTAGAGGGGCACTAAATTCTGTATAAAACTTGATAACGATTGAAGTTCCTACGCCAACTGAGATAGTGTCCCCAAATGTCTATGATGAGTTCACATTTATAAACAACCCCAGTTTTCTGAAGGACAATATAAATATGTACATATCAGAATATTTGGCCCGCAATATGTTGAGAAAATTACAAGGATGTAGTATATGTAAACAGGACCTGGTTTCCGATACGTTGGAACCCATTCCCTCCTATATTGAATGTAGGAAATTTACACGTGGAAATTTGCTGCGACCCAACTCTAACTTCTTCAAATACGTTAAGCAATGTTTGCAAATTATGCGGTTTTTTATACCGAAGATTTGCACTCATTTTAATATAGTATCATTTTTTACACATAAAATTTATTGTACAATTATTTCAAATTTTTGTCACTGTAATATTCAAAATTTGGCTGACCTAATTTTAAGTCTTCTGATCCCATTTTATGTTGTGGTGTGGATACAGAACATCAACAACATACTGCAAGGAAAAGAACTTCATAAAATTAATGATCCTGTGAAAAAACTAGCATTAGTTAAATATCCAAAAACCAGATCGCGACATTCAGGCGCTGCAAAATCAAAAACTGTCTACATTAGTTCCTCGTTAAATGTCTGCATTTGGTTATCTGTGCGGGCATTATTTTATATTTGGAGTTTTTTATAAAGAATTTTTTTTAGTGTTTAGTTTTGTAGGATATATATTCCTTCAATTTGCATATGGATTGACAAGCGCATAATTTTATTAATAATTGGACCTGGCACATTGTATAGTTATTTGTATTATAGGTAAAGAAAAGTATTGTTTTTCTTTACATTTTTTATTGTTTATTCACTCTATTTTAGATGTATTCATCTATCATATAATTATTATTAACATTTATTAATATATTTAATGATTTGTTTATATATGCATATACTAGTGTCATGTGTATTACAATAATGTTATACAATGCTACAATGCAAACAATGGCCCAGGAAAATATGTGAACTAACGTTTCACCCATTTAAATCTCCTGCAATCGAAGCGACTGCACACTATCTTGAAGACATTGTTTGCACGGGAGCACATTATATATTATAAGTAAAGAAAAGTCTTGTTTTTCTTTACGTTTTTTATTGTTTATCCACACTATTTTAAATGTATTCATGTATCATAATTATTATTATAAACATTTATTAATAGATTTTGTGGTTTGGTTATATATGCATATTCTAGTGTTTTTCTTGAGATAACTACTATTTGTTTATGTAATTATTGTATAGCGGGAAAGTTTAGTCAATTAATTTAATGAGCTAAGTTGTATTGTTAGCTATAGATTTATTTTATAGTGTTTTTAAATCAATTATCATCGACGTTTCGCACTACGATTGAAAGGTTTTTCAGGATGTTTAGATTATATAACACAAATAACTAACTATAATCTAAAATTTAAAAGAATTGGAAAATTTATTTATAAAGATTTTTATTTATTACAACAATTCAAGATTATAGCAAGTAATTTGTGTTATATAATCTAAACATCCTGAAGAAGCCTTCAATCGTAGTGCGAAACGTCGATATTAATGATAGTAACGTCGAAACGTCTTTTTTTAACGATATAGCGCCATCTCGTGGATTTTGGCTACATTAAGCTATAGAGGCAACGGAGGCGCTGGTGGTCCGGCGCTACTTAGTCCCCGTGATTTATGGTATCAATTTGACTTCTAATTATCCCCGCGGTGATTAGACTGCCAATTAAAATTGCGGATCGCCAATTAACCTAAATAAAGTACCTGTAATTGAAGTAATGCAACTGCAATCGTTGTAATTATCCAATTGTTATACTGCAATTGTGATTAAATTACTCGCAATATCCGCAATCGATCTATTGTTACTGCTCTAGTATAACTACTAGAATGTGTGGTAACATAATTCATAGTTCATAGTAATTAGGTAGATAGATACTTGATAATTGACAGAAATCAAATTTATTTTGGCATAAACCATAGTTACCTAGCAACAAAACGCAGGCATGCAGGAACTTCGGAATATGGGATCTTCAATTTTGTAGCCCTAGTTACACCTTTATCTCAAACACACGGTGTATTTCAACAGGCACACAAATAACTTTCAGGAGAAAAACACAATATTTACTACTCGATGTGCGGACTGTCTCAACACAAATTAAAAGCTGAGTCGCACGTTGAGTCTGGATCACCGACCGTTTTGTGCTACATCCAAGACCAATTAAAAACACAAGAAATAACGTACGACTTAAATTTACAAATCAAATATATTAAATTTATTTTCAATATACACAAAAAATAAATGTTTGGTGTGAATAAAATTTTGTACTTCGACCAATGCCAATTAAAAACATAAAAAACAAGTTTTCTAAAAGCTTCGAAATTTTTATCGAAAGAGAAAAACTTATTTTTTTATCTTTTGATAAATATATTGCATCTCCGAAAATTTTATTCAAATTTCTTCTAAAATAAACGCCTTAAACGTGATAATGAAGAAGTGTGCAAACTTAAAAAAAACTGAACAAAATAATTTTAACTCTTTTAAAATTTATTTAGTGTTGATTTTATGAACGTGTCATTGATATATTCTGTAGTTTCAATATTTCACACGTTTATCGATCATATAATAGTAGGTTGAGTAGATAATAATACAAAAATCGTCATTTATAATGTCATATAAACTGTCTCATCTAAAAATTGCCATAACTTGGATTTTGAAAATTGCGTACACATTGATATTCTCGAGCACGTGGCAATGACTTCGTTGAAATACTTAATATTAAGTCGTTGAGGTTGTTTCGTCATTTCCATTTCTAGATGAATCCCCCTGACACTGGTATTCCGTGCATGTGGCGGTAAGTTCATTAAATTGTGTCGAATAAAGAATGCATAATCACGACTTCCAATCCTTAAATTTTATGGGCGTTTCATTGTTATCATCGTGCAAATGACTTTGTTGTTCATAGATATAAACAATTAATAGGTAGGTGATATATAAATTAATTAACGTATTATAATAATTACCGCACGTGACCAAACGTACAATACATTCATGTGCCAATTCAGATTTTCCGCACACATTTCTTGCACTTCTTCTGGTTTCATATATGTTGTGTGCGTGTGATATGAGAGGGTTTTACCTATACGATGGTGCGACGATACGAAATTGTCGCCGCGAATGATCCACTTGACGGCATTACGTTATTAAGGGCGTCGTGCAGCGGCGATGGAGGGTGTAGTCGGGGGGTGGCGGCGGCGGCAGCAGAGGGTGCCTCGTGAGTGTGTCAGGTGCGTGCGCGAGTGCGGCGTTCACAGGCCATTACCACCCCTTTCTGCGTGCACCCTCTTAAGTAGGTCCTTCTTGTAAACACTCCGGCGATAATTTCCAGACGGAAAAATTACCGGTCACAGTCATGAAAATAATTAATTAAGCGCGAAGGGAGTGAGACCTAAAAGACGCGCGGGAGCGGAGTGGAAAGAGGGTGGTAATTGTAGCGCGCTTCGGAGCGGTGTTCGAAGAAATTGCAATTATGGGTAATAAGAACACGCTCTAAAGACTCTCTAATAAATCATAATTGATTGGAATTATGTCTACTGCTAGCAAGTGGAATGTGCAATTACGACAACGAGCGTTGCGGTCATATGGCGAGTTGACCACAGAAATATTAAAAAAAACATGCGCTTACAATAAAATATTTTTGTCAGTAAAAGTCTGTGCGTTTTTTTTTTTAATTCAATAACGGCTAGTGCAGAAAATATGCTATGGGTGATAAAAACTTTGCACAAAAAAAGGAATTTTTCGGACAACTCCTTGGGTTGCCACATAGCCTTAAACGTTCATCATAGAGGTGGATAGACAACTTTCACGTATTAACACTTGTAACTCATTTTACTGCTCAAATTTTGGTTAGATATCTGAAAAATGCATGCTTGAAGCATAAAATACTTAAAATTAATTTGATTATTTAGGAAAAGAGCACCTCGAAAATAGAAAGATTAGAAGAGTACAGAAAAAAATAGCAAAAACATACGTATGCATGCGAAACCTGAACTCTAAAACAAGCAGACAATGAACGGCTGATGGATGACACAGATGAACGTGCTACGTATGATCTGCGGCCCCACACAAGAAAACATGAATGGAGAGTGAAAATGAATCATCAATTAGACCTCAAGATCCACAGAGGGTTGTAGTGCCACAGGATAAATGAATGGATGAATTAAGTTCCAATATTCATATCGATGGTAATTTAAGTCTTGTTTCAAACAAAGCAATTTTTTTTAATCTGTGATGTAATGGTAATTTTTATATTTTAAATCTGGTTTCAAACGAGGCAAATTTTTATAATTTGCAATATCAATTTCTGACATTTTTTTTAACTCGAGTATAATTTAGATTGAGATAACTTGAGATTTTATGACTTGTATAAATCTTGAAACGATATCACGAAATTAATGAAATATTTGAAGTCCAAATAATTCCTTACTTAATTTTTTTATGAAAATTTAAATTATGTAGGTATTAAGAAACATTTGTAATGTAACGTTGAATATTTACAGTTTATATAAAATGGTTCTGAGTTTCTGAAAATTTCATGAAGCTTCAAAAATTCTTTCAAAATTTGCTAATAATTGGCTGACATGACTATTATATAAGTGGCTAATGATAATTAGCTTAAAATTTCTTTAAAAACTTTGAGGTATTTATAAATTTTTACACTTTTATAAAATTTATAAACTTGTTCACAAAATTTCCATCAAAGTTTGGAATTATCATACTTTTTCAGACATGTTTAGTGAAAATTCCCTTATTTGCAATTATATCAAAATTGTACGATTTGTTATAGATTTTGTTCTAGTTTTATAAAATCTTTCGTAGGTTTTGTCTGGTCTAAGATTTCAGCAGTTCTCTATATGTTTACAAAAATATTGAATTATGTTTCATTCCAAAGAAACCTAAATTTTCAGATGCACGCGAACTACGCCATGGATTATAAATTTCCATATAATATAAATTTCCAGATATTTCCTACCTGAACTGCGCCACGGTCTATTTTGACATCCGGTATTTATTGCCTGAACTCCACCACCGATATTTTCCGATGAGCTTTCTAACGAGAAATTAATAGAACGTGCGTGGTAAAGTCTAAATAATGCAAGTATTATTTTAAAAATTTATTTGTTAGAACACAGAACATCAACAATCGTATAATACATTACAAGGTATGGCACGGTGGAGTACATCCTTCCGTCTCGTGTAATATACATGGTTTTTTTCACTACCTAGGTATCTATATAAATTATTATGAAAATATTAGTCCTTTAGATTTATTGGAATTTGACAATTTTGTTTTTGTGATAAAATTCATTAAAAATCCTGGTAGTTTCAGCGTTGCTGAGTCGTCAGTTTGTTATTTATTTATATGTATATACCTACCTATTTGTCAATTTAATAAGAATTGAATTTGAAAAACATGAATACAAGTTATGATGTGGAGGAGGCAGCAAATTTGGCGTGTCTTCAACTATATCCGGAGAAGTCATAAGCAAGATAGGAAGCAACATATAAAATATTTAAAAAAGTAGTGCATGGTAAAAAAAAAATATAGCTATAGAAGAACATGTGTTGTTAGCATATTATTTGGAACGGTCCCTAAAATTAAAATCGCCATTAAACATGTGGAGTGAGTGTTCGATGTTAAAGACTTCATTCGAGAACAATGACAAAGATAAACTTTCATAAAACGAAAAAATAGTGGATACCAGCCAAAAAGGTCAAACGTATTTATATAGGAAGAAGTGAATTTATTTTTAAATAAAGCCCCAGACGACAAGTACAAAGTTCCTAGAACATTCACTGTCATTGACAACAATGATCAGAATAGTGGTTTTCTTGAAATATTTAGAAAATATGTTACAATCAAGACAAAAAGTAAAGGAGATGATGCAAATTATTCTAGATTTTTCATTAGATATGAAAAAGGAAAATGTGTAAATCAGCCGGTAGGAAAGAAAACATTTTATCGTATTCCGTCTATCATTGCTAAATTTCTTAAGGGGGTAGGATATCATTTGTACGCCGCGAGTGGCCGCCCAGGCGGCTCTGATAGTTTGTGCGAGTTTGATTTGTACCGAGAGGTACTTCGTTAGAACTCGGCTAGATCGGGCTCGCAGTTTGTATGAACACGTGCATTGCCTTATGCCGCTCGCGTCGGCATAATTCCGTATTGTTTTTTTTTAGGAAATCCCCGTTTCATTAGGGACTTGCAGACGTATCGCACCGCCAGCACTAAAGTTCTTATCCCTACATCTAATGAGAATGATTAAAATTTCATTTTTTTTGTGTGACAGTTAAATGTGATATTATGCTTAAATTTCAAGAATAGTATTGTACAGCTTAGGCTAATAGCAGACGGCTTGTAATAGCGCGCGGGGTTATTGTTTGATTCAACCTCAAGCACTTTAAAAAACTAAATCTGATGACGTGTTTGCTTCATTTTTCATGATTTTCCGTTTTTCACTTTTAATTGTCATTTACTCGAAAAATGTCTTATGTAACATGGCAACATTTTTATACTGTCACTTTGACAATGAAAAGATCTCTCAAAATCAAGAATAAAAATAGGGGGTTGTCATCTAAAAAACAATAGATGACGTCATAACTCAAAAACAAATGATGCTTGAAGATCGACTGTCATGCAAAAATGTGTATTTTTATCATAGAAAATCGACGTGTTCGAGGATTTTTTCCAAATTTTTTAATTTCCCTTTTAATGAATGTATTCCATACTTTAGGCGCAACTGTATAATAACTGTGTTTTTTTTTTGTCGAGAAGATAATGAAAATAGGGGATGGCTTTCATAGTGTTTAAAAAATGCATTTTTGTAATGTTTGAATAGTGTATAGATGATAATATGTATAGTTCTTTTATGAAGGATGGAATGAACAATATGAAAAATACTTGTCAGCGCATTCAAGGACACGAGAAAAGAAAAATATGTTGAAAGCTACATGCCTAAAATTAAATGTATAAATATACTACGAGTACACTTGTTGTTTTCAAATGCAGAAAGTGCCCGACAAAAAAATGCCCATGAGGTCAAACAAGTATTACAGTGAATAATAGATATATTTAGTTAAATTACTTGTACAGACTACTACTAGAGGGACTAGAGGGGCTAGCATTTCGTCATTACTTTCATCACTATAAATCTGTGAATACATTATTATTTGAGAACGAAGACTTGGATTACGGTATTTTTTTAGAAATAATTTTACTTTTACCTAAATTCGATCCGTTACTAAAATGGTATTTATCAAAAGTAACCTTTGCCAGTAAAAACCTAAAAGATGTTATAGATAGAGGTAATATCTTTAGAAAGATGCAATTTAATAATACTAATATATGAGCCGTTGGACACCACAGTGGTGTAAGTCTTTTTTTTTCTAAATTCAGATAAGTCCAGAAATATGCAAGGAAAAACATCTCTAGTATATTTCTGGAGTGTCTGAATTACTTATTATTATTATTATGAAACTTACTTACACTACTCTGGTTTTCAAAACCTCTTATAATCTAACATCTCTCAAATAATTCTGTCTACAGGGAATTTAATTAGAAACACTATATTGTGAGAAATAAATATTGCAATCATATATATTTAAAAAATGGAAACTACTCGGAACTTTTCTCAAAAAGATGAGTGCTGACTGCTCAGTCATTGTACAATATATTAGTATTGAATAGCAAGTCATCTACATGAGAAGAAATGTTGAACCACATTTCAGATTAACAAGAGAAACTTCATCAATATTAAGGGAGGAATTAAGTTCAGAGAAAAATGGTCTTCTATACCTACACAGTATTTTTCGTTATCTTTCGTATCTTATAGAAACTAATCTCAAAATAAAATGTTCCACTGTTTCACTTGTGTGGCAGACACTAAATGATAGACAAAACCTAAACTGAGGATGGCAATCAAAAGCATATGTAACAACACATAAAATTGTATCAGAACCGGAGACATAATCACAACGAAATTTAAAACCACAGAAGGATTGAGACAAGGGGGTGGACTAAGCCCCATTTTGTTCATAACAGCAATGGATGAAATTATGAAGAAGATTAAAAACAAGATAAAGAAAACAATGACAGGATACAACAAACTAAAACCCACAACAATAACTGAATGTATTTTAAAAAAAAATCATGACTAGCCATAAATAATACAAAAAAATGGTATTTTCTTCACCTAAAAAGGCTGAAAAAAATGTACCTCCTACGTAACATAAGTTATGGCAAAAATGCTGATGAACCAGCATTATGTCAACAAGATATAGAGCTGGAGTGTAGTCAATTTGTGGAAACTTTAGACCTTGAGGCACTTAATTTATTGTTACTATAACCAAATGCAGTTACTTACATTTTATTTTTAGATGAGCAAAGAAAGGCAGGGCGAAATTTTAAAATGTACTATAGGGCAGTTTGAAAATCCTATATATAGGCGTGAGAGATCTTTTTGTCTCACTGCCTCAAAATTTGGTGCTACAGTGAAAAGAAAAGATAGGACGCCCTGTGATTCATTAGTCAAATCAATTTTAGCACCAACAAACTTTTTAACTGAAGCCACGGAGTATGGAAAAATTAATGAAGAAGTGGCTGTAAAAACATTGGAAGAGAAATTAAATATTAAAGTCTAACCAAGTGGTCTATATGTGGACATCATTCATCCATTTCTTGCTGCTTCGCCAGACGGTATACAATATATTCGACATTAAATTTCGAAATTTATTAGTTGATGTTAATTCGATAATAATTGATTTTGAATTGTAGGATTAGTAGGAGACGATACTTTAGTAGAGATAAAATGTATCCCAAAATTAAAAGATTTAAACATATCTTTAAACGAAGCAGCACTGCATAAAAATATATGCTTAGAATTAAAAAATAATCAGTTAAGCCTGAAAAGGCATCATGATTACTATTTTCAGGTATTCATTATCATGATATTTATATATATATATATATATATATATATATATATATATATATTCCTTTGATACAAGATAATTAATTTCATTCCAGGTGCAAGGGCAATTAAATATATCGAAAATGAAGTTATGTTATTTTGTTGTTTTTATAAATGAAGAAACCGATATTTATATAGAGGAGATAAGAAAAGATGAAACATTCTGGCAAGATACAATGCTGGAAAAGCTAGTAAGGTTTTATGTGCATTGTATTTTGACAGAAATGTTTCGAGGAAATTAAAAAAAAAAGAAATGTGAGGATCCGGATTATATTAAAGATGCACAAAAGTTTCAAATTGAAAAAAAAAAGAATAAAGGCATAAATTCTAATTGTTATTTTTTTCCTAAATCAAATTGCGAATATTAGGTATTATATTACTATAAGATGTATAATAAAAAATCTACAATTATTAAGTTAGTTCTGGGAACAATATTATAAGGAGAATAGTTATAGATATTACTTAATTTAAACCTCATGTATCTCCGTAATAATTGTTGTGTAAGAAAATTGCTATAAATATTAATTTAAATACCAATTGTTCATATTAATAAATATATGGAGAAAGACGCTTGCTATCTATAATTTTTTTTTATAAGTTATTGTTCTTGAATATGTTCATTCATCCTCTGGCACTACAACCCTATGTGGATCTTGGCGTCCTCCTTTCAGAACACTCTGTCCTTGGCAACCTCCCTCCAACTTCTGACCTTCCTTATAGTTTCTTTGGCCTCCCTTTGCTATTTAAATCAATAATTTATTTAAGATTTGATTTATATAATAATTTCAATTTAATATTTATTAATGATTACAAACAATTGATTTCAATTAATCCCAACATACGTATGCGTAGGTTTACAAATTTCCAGTATAAAAATAATCACAGCAAATCATCTTTGCCCGCTTTATTTTCACTGTTTGCCGCTCACTTGAAACATGAACTGAGCGGAAATTGCGGCTTCGCTCGAAGGAGGACTTTTTTCCCGCCGTCATTAAAAAACTATGTAAAAACTGTTTTATTCAGCAAGTAAAAGCAAATTATGAACTACATCCTTTATTTACATATCTACAGTTAATAAATTAACCCAAAAGAATGATATTAACGAAAGTAAATTCCGCCGCGCCATCTAACCGGTAATGCCAGAACTGTTTTGTTCTCGCGCCGTACTCAAATCGTCTGAGGTTGCACCAAATTAACGGAGCACGCGGGACACTTAATCTCAAAAACCGAAAAGTTTATAAACACATATTTGACGGATTCTTGAAGTACCTTATGTAAAGGGTGTCTGGATAGATTTTAGTTGATTTATATTAAATACGTCATATACTTATCAAAATTAAAACTTTAAGTTCAAAAGATTTTTTTTTCAAAAAGTTGTCCAGACACAGTCTATATATATATTAAAATACAGTACAGAAAAAAATATTCCAAAATATTAATTATCTTCAGAGATCAACTGTCCAGAGTCCGAGGCGGCCCGATTCCCCGGCCTTAAGCTGTCTAATCCGTAACTGTATACCTTCCTTTCCGCCGAACATCTGCAACATTATTAGCTAATGCAGGAGTAGATGTTCTTAGTCTCAAACGACATGGAGGATTTAAATCTTCCTCAATAGCAGACAGTTATGTTGTAGATTCAATCCCTCAGAAACTTGACACCTCAAATAAAATTTTGAATAGTGGTCCATCTACGTCAATATCTGCCAGTACTACCAATTACGTAGAAATACTGATAGTGGAAGGAACGAGTGTTTCTATTATTAATGAAATATCGGAAGAATTTATTAGTGATACTCACGGTGATGGTGATAAGAGTCTTAAAAGTTTACATAAAACTCAAATTGTACTAACTTCAGTTTTACAATTAATATAGGTAAATAATAAAGTTAGTGCATGTGTTCCACTTGGGGAGTAAGTACTAGGAAAGTAAGTAAATTTACTTCCCTGGTGTCATGACAACCACAAATCATGTTGCAAAATCAACCTACTTCGATAAAAGGCGACATCGAAAATATTTGTTACTAGAATGGTAGTGATAAAATAATTTTACACATATTGTTACGAGTATAATGAATTGAATTTCTAAGAAACGCTTTGTACAACATGTTTTCTAGTATTTTTTAGGTTTCGGTATTCGTTGATTTTATCTTCCATATATTTTTGCTTCTGAATAATTTCTTTCCTGATAGGTGTTCATTTGTTTCTTTGACAGAATTTATTTTAATGTATGTGTCATTTTGCATATCTTTTAGGACGACGAGGATTTTTAATAAAACGATTCACAACAGTTTCTTGTTACACATACCGAATTTTTATCCCAAATTTCTGGCGGAAATTTTGAGTCTTCTGCAAAATAATTTCCACAAGATAATCTGCAAATTCGCTCACTCGTTGGTCATTCGGCTGCTCAGGTTTGACGTCATACACAAACGCATCTCCTACTTCATCAGGATTGAGAAAAATGAGCAAACAGTATGCCTAAGCCAGTTTCCTGTGCCGGATTTTGTTTTATATTCCTAAGCAGCTAGATTTGTTTAATTTTTCTCCACCTAATAAGATAAATTGAAATTTTAGTTCACTTCCTATTTATGCAGGTAGGGAAAACCGGGGCTGAACGGGGTAGGTAACGTTTGTGAAGAGACATCATGATGTAATTGAAGAAAATCACTAGAAAAAAATGTTATATTAGTATATGTATCTAAATTCTTCTTCTATCTTACGTACAAAAAAACAAAAAATATATTTAAAAAAAAATTATCCCGTTCTGTCCCATGTGCGGGACAGACCGTATACCGGGCTTTTTTTTTCGTTTTTGCACAAATGATTGACAATGTATAACTGGTTGCCTGCATCTACCCGTAAAGAATTTCCTATGTGTAATTCTAAAAAAAAAATTAACTCATTAACGGCGTCGGTGCAAGCAACCTGTTAATTTTGGCATATGTTACACAGAGAGGTTATGTTTGTATTCAAGGCAATACATGACGGGGTCTTTGAAGATACGCAGAGTATTCCTAATGTATTGTGGATTTATACCATTACATGCAGTACGTATACGGCCTTTCAATTCATCTACGTTATGTATTTGTACGTCATCAACAATTTTCATTTTCAGGTAACCCCAAAGAAAATATTCATTTGTTGACAAATCAGCTGATCTTGATACATTAGGAATACTCTCTTGTATTGTCTTGAATAAAACCTAACCTCTCTGTGTAACATATGCCAAAATTGACAGGTTGCTTGCACCGACGCCGCTAATGAGTTGTTTTTTTTTTTTTAATTACACATAGGAAATTCCTTACGGGTAGATGCAGGCAACCAGTTATACATTGTCAATCATATGTGTAAAAACGAAAAAAAGCACGGTATATGTAGAGTGTTTTTAAAGAAAAATTCTATGGAGTGCAAAGTTGACAAATGTGCATTGATTCGTCGTATAGTATAGTGTTTACAAAAATACTTGAGAGCTGAGTGCAGTTACATCTACTTCTGGTTATTTCCAAGAATGGAAACGATCACTATTAAATTATTTTGGTAGGCCTCTGTCATGTTATTTCTTCCCCAACCTCTATGACATCATACTTTCGAGAAAATCGCTGGACCGATTGCCTGAAACATTAATTTTTATTTCGATAAGCATATCATTTACATAAAAAATATTCTCACAAAAGTTGTTTCTTTCTAAAATTCCTTGCGAACGATGCTACACATGACCTAAATTCCCTTTAAAAATTCTGAAGTTGAGTGCAGTTACGCCTACTTCCGGTAACTTCCGGAATCGAAACTATCTGTATTAGGTATATTCTTTAGGTGTGCTTATGTTATGCTCTTTTTCCCTGAACCTCTAAGGCCTGTATTTATAATTGTACCTGTACTTGAGCATCAGTCCGACTCAAGTCGTATATTTGCGTATATTTGGTTGCGTTTGGTGCATACACGTTTATAGAAAATAGACAACCAAATATACGACTTAAGTCGTACTCAAGCTGAAGTACGGACCATAGATACGGGCCTAAGATGTCAAGTTATTGAGAGAAAAGGCCTGGGACGGGTGGTCTGAAACACCCTGTATATGTGGTAGAAGGGATGGGGCGGAAAGGGATTGTACCCCGTTCTGCCTCGGTGTAAGCAATTGCTAATTAAAAGAAGTCTAGTAAGTTCGTGACTATCCTTTGCATCTGATATTTCCTGCTCTAGAGATTGCTTTACAGCATTACATTATTTTAATTAAATTTTCACAATTTTTTAACCGGCAGCTACATCTAGTTGTGCTAAGGTTTTGAATTTCTTTTAGTTTTAATCTGGCTTATTACGTACCTTCTTCAATTTCTAATTCTTTGGCATATCGAACTACAACGAACATTTGTTTTCTTTTGTAATATTGGGCTTTGTCAATCATGACGGAAAAAACACATTCTTCAATTTCCTGAACTACCTTGCACATAACAATATCGGATGCCACACAGATTAGTTCGTCTTGGATATCATGACTTAAGAGAGACTCTTTCATTAAATCACTCGCGATTTTTTCATCATATTTTGCGAGCAAGTTGCATAACTCTAGAAAATTTCCCTTGTTATCAGCAGTTCAGTCCTCACGATGACCTCTGAATACAATAGCCTGTTTGGTTGGAAATAAAATAGTATCAAAAATTTTCATAATATATTCACTGTTGGCTTGAATTTCAGAGTTATGCTGACGTACTAAGATCTCTTGAACATTTGCTTGCTGACGAGAACATGATGTGCTGTTCGACAGCATTACGATGATTATGAGATTTTTCATGCTTCAATAAGTCTTCTGAACTCTTTTTCCATTTAAAATATCCCGATTTAGAAAATTTCTCATTTTGGCTTTGTAATGTATGACCTAAGTGATGACAATAATAACAGTAAATTTTATCATTTTTAATACTGTATTCCAACCATTCTTGATAGAATTTTATTTGAAAAAATCGACGTTGTGTTTTAAAGTCTGTTTTGGGGAACTCGATTACTGACTGTGACAGACCCGAGCCGAGTGTTCCTAAATATAATTCTTCTCTCTCAGCTGCTGAAGTATTCGACAGAATTGATATTGTGGAAGTATTTTGTCAGTTTTGGTATTCGGTCTCCAATATTCCAATACGCTGATGTACTCGGCAACGGTTCCAAAGTCCAAAGTCGGGGTAATTGGTGATGAAAAGCTTTATTTTACCTAATGTTGACTTCTGAATCCTTCGCTATGGACACATCATCAGTGTTCTGTGGCTCTTTCCTTCCAAACTTGAAAAATATTTTGATGTCGTGGTTCTTCATGGTATTTGGCCTAGTGGAATTGAAACAAAATTCTATTTAGTCTAGACCACCTTTTAATAGCTTTTTCGTACACAATAAAGAACTATTACAACCAAGGTGGTCTGCGGGCTGCAGGCAAAAAAGAACTGATTCTAATGAAATTTCTAAACAAACTGAAATGAAATGAAAATAACCACTAACTTATCAAATTAAAGTACTATTACAAATAATTCAAACTAATTACAACATTATAATATAAAAGAAAATTAGCAAATTCAAATGGTCAAAACGGTACTATAGTTTGAAACTTACAATATTGTAGTAAAGTTGACTGAAACTTTAAAAATGACTTCGAAATAATAACACCGGATTTTATTGAAACTGCATTAGGTACTTGGAATGTCTTAATGCATCCACTGTTACAGAAGACACTTGGCTAAGATTGGCTTATCAAATGAAAACAAAAACCACAAACATCGTTACGTCAGGCACTACCGATCATCTGTGTTTCGTCAGTTTTGTATTAACTCCCATACGACACTCACGCTCCTTTTCAGCAACTCTTATACATTCTGGGTATTTTCAAAAAAATGTTAATGTGAAAGTAATAAAAATAATGTAATAGATATGTACTTCATACTTAATATATATATATATATATATATATATATATATATATATATATATATATATATATATATATATATATATATATATATATATATATATATATATATATATACCTAACACCCCACCCCCACCTAACACCTTAGGGTAGATAGGTTTTCGATTATATATATATATATATATATATATATATACAGTGAGCGCCTAAAGTATGGAATAAATTCAGTAACACGTCGATTTTTTTTGATAAAAATACACATTTTTGCATCACAGTCGATTTTCAACCATCATTAGTATTTGAGCAATGACGTCAACCATTGTTTTTTTTTTAATGACAACCTCCTGTTTTTTTTTTCTTGATTTTGAGAGATCTTTACACTGTCAAAGTCATAGTATAAACATGTTGCAATGTTACATAAGAAATTTTTCGAATAAATGACAATTGAAAGTGAAAAACGTCGAGAAAAAATATGGTATATGGTAAAATATGGTAAGATATGGTGGTTAAAGATATTCCCAAATCTGGACGTCCAAGGAGCCGCCTTCGTTGAGTTCCTGCACGAGTTGTATTTTGTAGGGATGATATTTTTCCGTCCTTATGATACGTAGCACTGTTGTCTCACTAACTTAATTTTCTTGGGAAACCAATCGAGATATATTCTGAGGATTTTCTTTCATACTTAACAATATATTCAGTTTCTGATCTTCAATAACGTTTGGACATCCAGGTTTTGGCATATCTATACCATCACCAGTTTCTCGATATTTAGATTCAATCTTAGAAACCATAGATTGGCTGATGGGGCGATCTGGATATTGTGCATTAAACAAATCGCATAGTTCCTGCTGAGTTCTTATCCCTACATTCGATGAGATTTTTTTTTCTTGTGTGACAGTTAAATGTGGCATTATGCTTAAATTGCAATAAGAGTTTTGTACCGCTTGGACAATAGCAGACGTTATTGTTTGTTTCATCCTCAAGCACTTTGAAAAACTAAATCTGATGACGTGTTTGCTTTATTTTTCATGATTTTGCATTTTTCACTTTCAATTGTCAATTACTCGAAAAGTTTCTTGTATAACATGGCAACATTTTTATACTGCCACATAATAAAAATATATCTCTAAATCAAGAACAAAATAGGGGGTTGTCATTAAAAAAAATGGATGACGTAATTCCTCATTAGCAAATGATTGTTGAAGATCGACTGTCATGCCAAAATGTGTATTTTTATCAAAGAAAATCGACGTGTATGAGGATTGTTTTTCAATTTTTTTTATTTCAGTTTTAATGAATTTATTTCATACTTTAGGCGCATACTGTATATATACTTTTGTTCTACATACAACATACAAACGCATTTATAATGTCTGTTACAACACTTTCCTTATGCTATATTTTACGTACCCTACTTTTTTTTACTTACACCACCCTAACAATACACGCACGAAGAGTCTAGCATAGTACCTTCGAGTAGTGGCTGACTGGCCGAGTAGGCTAGATACATGCCGTGGTCATAGCTGCATGGTATTGTATGTCAGCGCTTCACATAAGCACGCGGGAGCACGATTTGTATTTGTCGGGTTTTATATTTTCATTGACTATTAAATAAAAGTAAAATTCTATTTTAGTAATTTATACTATTAATACTTATATCCTGGAATCAGTATGTACCTTATTAAAAGTAAATTGGGGTGGGCTGAACACTATTTTAGGTCGGCCAGCTACCCCTTTCGCCGCCACTGACTGACTCTTAATTTCTACGGAATGTGATAACGGGGGGTTTTTGAAGTCGCTGATTACGAATCTGGGTTTGAAACAACACAGAACAAAATGGCGGATCCAATTTGGTGGCGATAAATATCAAACTAATGCACTGACCCACCACAACAAAAATCTTGCATAAATTATAAATATGTTATTTCAGGGATCAATAAATTATTAAAAATAAAATACATATACGAGTCTTGCTCAGATGAACTTGAGTCTTCGTCAGACGAACTCCTCATTTGCTATCATCCATCTAAACAAGATTTTGAAATTTGCGGAGCCTTTAACATTTTTAACACTTATACTGGATATTGTTTTAATTTTAGAAAGTAGACAAATATTTGTAATAAATTAATCTAAAGAAACTAGCTATGAATGCAGAATATCTTCGTTTGTTTCAAGGCGACATGTTTTCTTTGAAAATTTTCTTGTGTTAATTTCGAAATCTTAATTTCTAGCTTCTTGGGCCTCTTCGATCAGTTGCATAATAGGTAATAGAGCATGATGAGCTATGATTTCAGGGCCATGAATCAAAATTTTGTGAACTGTAGGAGGCATTGGGTATCACAGATATAAATTTACGTAATTTCCCCGGCCCGCACAAAGACTTTCAACACGTCACATTTTCTACCCCAGTGTTTGGGTACTTGCTCGCATGTTTAGGTGCGAGCGGACCGTGTTAAAGGTCCTTTAGAGCCGAACTACGATGGGCCATTTGAAGTGCTTAGTCGGTCAGACAAGTACTTCAACCTGAGAGTTAGTAATAGGCCTGAGTCGGTTTTAGTTGATCGATTAAAACCGGCGTTTGTTTACGTTCATAATTTATACTCCCACACGATCGGGCCTGACCGCCGGCCGGCCGGTATCGTCCGGTGGTAGTGGTAAATCTTGTTAGAAACGGGTGAGGTTTGCTGTGTCTTCTACTGTTTTTGTTTTTAAGCCTTTGCCGCCCACGGCTTTTCTGGACGGGGGGTAGTGTGGCGAGAATTATAAAGAGTCTTGTCAATATATATTATTATTCTCCTTCACAAGTTGGTCTTTCTTCTTAGAAATGTAGCAACCACTTCAGTACCAAGGAGCATATTCGATGTTGGAGTACCTAATCAGGATGGTAAAGTTTGCCCAGAACCATCTGTATCCTCGAAGGACGTTTCGGCCGATGTTGCGGACCCGCGCTATAATGTGCGCCCTCGCATTAAGAAAGTGGAACTATAGAAGTGTCATTTAAGGGTGGAGGTGATGAGATGTGAATTACTGATATCAATACTTATTGACATTTTGAGTGTATGTTATGTTTGACATGATTTTATCAATTAGTTTTTGTTTGTGCGATCTGTATAGGCAAAATGTATGGAGTAAAACCAGTCTTGATGTCTTGATTTAGTACTCGTGCTTATTAGATCTTCAGAACTTAACAGTCCACACATGCAATATAGAAAAACCAAATTCAAATCTTGATGAATCCACTGCAGTATTTTTTACTTATGCGAAATAAAAAAAAAGAGGTAAGTCAGAAGTGGGTTTTCTTTTATCTTTCAACTTCATCAAATGTGTAAATTGAGGGTTGCAATTTTTGTATTTGTTCTTTGTTGCTCCATATTACATTTCTGCGGTCCCACAATAGCGTTCGATTCAAATACGAACTCAAATTTTACCGGCCGACAGTAACGAGTTTAAGAACTCCGTGGATTTTGTCAGACAATCACATTCTCTTCAGTCGTCCTCTTGCAGAGTACTTGAATGGGGGACCAACGAAGTAATGAAGAAATAAAGACACGTGCACCGCTTATCTGCTTCCCTTGAAACTTTTGTTTATATTCATTATTTCCCTCCGAACCATCAAGGGGCATTTACTGATCAGCTTTAGACTTTTTTTTTATTTTGTCTAATAATAATCTTGAGACTGTATGATCCAAGAGACCTTGCAGTTCTACTTCAGTATACGAATGTGAATTTATAATTTCATCTCTTCTTGGGTAGCACATTTTCTTAGCACGCTGAATTTGTTTGTATTAAGGAAATCGTAATACATCCTTAGATCTGACAATATTGTACTGGTAACGCGAGTAAGTTTCGTATCAATCATCATCGCAAGTGCTTCGTCTCCAGATAGATTTTGGGTAGGACTTTCTTTGTTATTTTGAAATCCTAATACGTAGCGTTTTGGTCGAGTAGAAGATATATCCTTCAGAAATTTCGAATCTTAGTTTTGTTGTCACGTAGAACGCATCGACGCAGGAACATTTGAGTAGCGTATGTTAACTCTCGCAGGGATATAGAAGCATACAAGTTCTCAGTTCTCTTTTGCTTGGTTTATTCAGTACAATCAGAAAATGGCTGCATTTGCCGCCCTACAGTTTTATTAATAGTATAGTCTGAAAATTTCATTGAAGTTTCTAGCCAGCTCTTATTTTTATGTTAAGATCGGTCTACCATTCGATTAGCATTATCCCACTTTCTATTAAAATCAAAAATTAAATGAGCCTATGCTTGGAGAAGCGGAGATAACTTTGTTTCGGGACAATTTGTTCGAGTTGCTAATATTTCTTTTCGATTTTTTTCTCCATTTTGTTTTTGTGTGCGCTTCTGATAAGCTAAAATTGCCCAAGCTTTGTCATTGCTATTAATGTGTTGGTCCAGATTCCGGTTGTTTTTTAACACCCATAAGTTAAAAACAAAACAAATATACTGGTGGTGTGTATTCTGTTAAAATAAAATTTAGATTGGCAAAAAGGGGCAAGATTTAATTTTAATTTTGTAAAGTCAAGTGATTTATGAGGCCTTCCTCCAAAAAATGTTTGTGCAATAATGCCCGAAACATAACTAAAACTCCATGTACAGTCGTGTTCAAAAATATGTTGTATACAGATAATTGGCTGTTGTAAGTCGTGTTTAAAGATGTGTTCATCAGAAATAGTCAGATGGCTAGATATTTTGTCAACGGTAGATATATTTCAGAACTGTCAAAGTGACAACTACCATTTTCAAACATTGTTATTACTGAATTCTTTATTTAAATATTATTTACTCTAGATATTTAGTGTATTATTCATTCTGTCATTAAAAGTTTATCGGTGGTTGTGTTCTTACTCAACAAAGGCTCGCACTGAATCATTAACTAAATAGACCTAGATCTAACCTTCTAAATATTTGTATGTACAGGGTGGCCCAATTTGGAAGTATTCAACAATATAGTAGACGCCGAAGAAACTGCTAGCGATGTAATCGGATCTGTAATAGTGAATCCAGCAATTTCCAGCCGGAAAATTGAGGATGAATCCAGAATTTCGAAGAATCGAGCACATCGAATTTTGAAGGAACATAAATTTAGACCGTATAGTGTTTTCACTTGAAATTAAAAATGTACCTGCAATGAGGGTTTATTACGGTCAAGGGTTCTCCATTCCATTCCCATTTCAAGGGTTCTCCACTCTGGATTCTGTTCTCTTCCCATTACCCGTCATAAAATTCCGTTCGCACAATGGACCGCAATAAACACCCTTCGTAGGTAGATTTTCAATTTCAAGTAAAAGCACTATACATTATTCGAAAAAGACATCATTTGAACGACCAAGATGTTCAACTAAGGTTGGAATTTTGCCACTGGTACAGCCTCAAAATTGTATAACTTTTTCCGCTGTATCATTTGGACGGATCAAGCATACGTGACTTCTGCGGGCATATTCAATAGGCACGATGCGCACTATTGGTCCGATTACGCACTATTGGTCAACTCCATTGATGTCCGGTCTCAAGGGCGGTTTTGTTTTAATGTTTGGTGTGTCCTAATTGGAAATAGAATTTTGTCTTATCAAATTTATGAAGAAAATATAAACGGACAACGTTGTCATCAAATTTTAGAACAACACATTATTGAATATTATTTGGACGATTTGCCGTTAATTGATCGACGGAATTTATATTTCCAACACGATGGTGCACCTCCACATAAGTTTCGAGCGGTGTCAAATTTATTAAATCTAAATTTTGGGGTCAATTGATTAGGAACAAACGGACCCGTGAAATGGCTACTACGATCACCCGATTTGACTTCGTTAAATTTCTTTTTTTGCAGACATATAAAGGATAAATTATAGAAAATGAGAAATGAAAATATTAATAATTTAAGACAAAATTTCATTGATTTTATAAATTCAATTTCAAATGTTCACATTCATAATGCTTGCAGAAGTGTTATTAAAAGATGCAACATATGCATTTTAAACAATGGACATCAATTTGAACATTAATTGTAATTTAAATATCGTGTCTATGCTTTATAATGTTTAATTAGCGGGTTTTTTCTTTTAACCTTTGAAAATTCAATTTATTGGGTTGTCTTCCTTTTAGATAGAGCTTGTAATATTTCCAAGGCAATAAGATAATGTTTATTTATTTAACAAACCTTTCTAACATATGTATCATTGTATTCATATGGCATTTTATAATTTACAGATGACAAATGTGTGCGTTTGTCAATAAATAATTTCACTCTAAACAATACAAGTCAACTACCAGTCTACTACGCCCAATAAGAGAACATAATGTAACACTCGCCAAGTGAATTTGGACTCGTGCTACAAACAATGACTTATTTCACAAGACGTGTTGAAGGAATTTTAATACATTTAAACAAAAATGCAATTATAACATTCACATGTGATACATCATTGAAAAGAGGAAAAAATATCATATTTATTAAGACCCAAGCCAACTACGACTTCTATTTAAAAAAAAAACACACAAGTTTGTATCTTGTTTATTAACGAATATATCAAACTTCTGTAAAACTCATACAATTCACAGTAAAGAAGTGCATGAATAACGTGCATTTCTTATCTTAATAAAATGATAAATAAATGAAATATTGAAAAAAATAAAAAATGGAAAATAATGAGTTTTTGGCCATAACTTGAAAACAAAAGACGATAGCCAATTTTTATATTCACCATTGAGTTTGTCTTGAAAAAAGAGATCGAGGATATACCATCCGATTTTCTTTATCTCTTCTACCGAGATCCGAGATCTACCGAGATCTTACCGAGATCCCCTATAGAAACATCCAAATTATGTCACCCTGTACAACACTTTTTTTTAACCTTGTGAAATGAAGTCACATTCACACAGCAGAAATGGTGTACAGCACTTTAAGAAACAAGACTGTATATATTTTTTTCTTACTTTTTTTGTACGGGTTGTTAAAAAAAAGTCATATTAGAGGGAGGGATTTAAAACAAATTAAATATTCTTGTGTTTTCTTACTTGAGGAAGAACCAGCCATATTCATTTCACATAAAAATAATATCAAATCTGACTATTATTTGTGGTCAAAACTAAACGGTTGTTGCAAGTACCGTATGGTCTACACAAATGACCTAAATTATTGTCATCTGAACAACATTAGATTCTGACATGCGCCAAACTTGATTGTGACATCGCTTTTTAAACATTTCTTCAGGTATTGTTCACTGATAGAAATATGCTGATTTGACAAAACCTGAATTTTCGATTTATGCCAGGTTTTCATTTCGTTCGCCCCACTGTACGCCGGATAGGTATTTATGTGGAAAATTGCTTTAGGATTTGGTGTTTTAATGCATGAAACTCGATTATGATTTCAGTGTTCGCGTAACGTCATCAGCAACACCAGAGTGAATTGTCGCACAATACAAACACCAAAATCCACCGGAATTAACTAATTCCGCATTTCAATCAACCGCTGCGGCGTATTAATAAGCCAGAGTTTTCCGCACGGCGCGCGCTCCGCACGGAAACTGCAACTCTCATGAAACTTGCACCCGGTTTTCAATTAACTCCCGGCGGCGACGCGCTTTTATGCCGCCTCCTTCCGCCTCCGCCAGCGAATTTTCGCAATCATCGATATCACCGGGGCGTCGATAGGCGATATCGATCCGCCGGCGTGCCGCAAGAGCGACGGGGCAAACTCATTTGTGCGTTCCGGATTAAAAGTTGATTTATTGAAATGAAAGTCTTCGGGCATACGCACGTCATGCGATGCTTGATTGATAACCCTTGCACACACATACATACAAATACACAAATACACGCTCGTACGAGAACTGAATCAATCATACCGCATGGCAATTATTACGAGCTGTACCTACAGCTCCCCTCGGCGCGTCGCTTTCCATTTGAATTATTCCGCTGATTATATGCCCAGGAATGTGGCGTGGAATGGAACCGGATGGAAAAACTAATGTTCCGCAACATGTGATTGCGGTAATGTTTCCATCTAAAACCTGGCATCAATGAAGCCAATAATTAAAATGATTCATCCATTGCATATCTAATAAGTATCTATACTTGTTTAAGAATTTTAAATAACGGCGGTAGTCCTAATGGTAAACTTCAAACTTGGAAATAAACCGAAAAACTGACGATGATTCAGAGAACTAGGATGATTCGAGGAATAAAGTAGCAATGATGAGGCATATGAATCAAAACGTGAATTTAAAAACTTGCTTGCACCAAGTGAAATCTGCAGAGGGAATCTGGAAATAGCATTTAGTTACACCAATTACACCAATGAAAATGCAACTGGACCACAAACTTAACAAATTAATTTATTTTTTTAAATCGAGGCATAAATCAGTGCTGCGGGTTTAGTACAATTGTACTTAATTTAGTATATTTTGCCTGTTTAGTACATGGAACTAAATTCCGTATATACGAGTAAGTACATAAGTACATTTTAAGTGAAATTTACCCTGCTTGTACATTCTGACATATTTCACATTTTGACTAGGGACCACCACTTAATACTCTACGTCCTAATGATTAGCTTACAGTTGTCTTATACATATCCATTCTGATCGAGAGTAGATTAACATAAATATTAATACAAAATTCTTCGCTACATTAATTATATTCAATGAACTCGATGATATCATAATATCTACTAAGAATCTACTACTTACGTCTAAGAAACTCTATCATAAGGTTCAGAAACTGACTGCTTATACAGGGTCCTGCAACAGTGCGTCGTTGTTTCCTAGCGCGTTTCCCGTGAGAGATAGAAACAAATTTTCGTTTCGTACAAAAAGTTATTAGTTTAAAAATATTTATGCTGTAAATTCATTTTCAAACATAACTTTGCCAACTTTGCGGAACAACAAAATCAAACATTTTTTTATATAGAACACCCTGCATTTATTCAAGTTTTCTGATGACATTTTTCAACCTCCACAATGTTGTCTATCCAGTTTTTGATTATGTTACAGTGTTACCAATTTACATAAATAAATTCCAAATATCATGCATAAGCAAGCTCAACTTTAAAAAATCATAGCGACATCATTTTTTGAAGGTACAAAAAGTTTTAGCAATAACCGCAGTGTGGTTAATAAGCAACCTTTTTATAATGAGAAATTTTAATTTAATAATACAGGGTGTCCAGAAAAAAATGCCAAACTTTGCAACTTTCACAGCGGTATAACCCATTAATTTAAATGGAATGCCCCCCATTTTATGCTATTATTCGGTAGGTCTTTTTCTTCTCTTTAATTTGTTAAATTTTGTTTCTTAATTTTATAGTTGTTGAGATATTCAAAAATTTTCACAAAAGTAACCATTTAATTAAATTTTTATGCACTGAAGTAGGTCATGCTATGACAAAACAACTGTCAGAATGTAAGTAAGAATCAATGTGAGATGAACAAAAACATTTTGAACATTGCTGTAGGATCGTTTCTCTTTTGTATTAATAATTTTGTTATCTCTCATGGTTTTGGAATAAAATAATTAATCGTATTACAGAAGTACTATCTACTATTTTACTATTTTTGATCATCTCACATTGATTCTTACTTACATTTTGCCAGTAGTTTTGTCTCAGCGTGACCTATTTCAGTGCACAGAAATGTAATTAAATGGTTACTTTTGTGAAAAATATTGAATATCTCAACAACTATGGGGTTCAGACATAAGATATGCACCATCAAATTGAAGAGAAGAAAAGGACCTATCGAATAATGACATAAAATAGGGGGCATTCTATTTTAAAAAAATGGGTTATACCGCTTTGAAATTTGTACAGTTTGACATTTTTTTCTGAACACCATGTATTACTAAATTCAAATTGCTCATTACCATCATGTTGCTTATTAACCACACTGAGAATATTGCTAAAACTAATTCTTACCTTCAAAAAACGAGGTTGCTACGATTTTTTTAAATTGAGCTTGCTTATGCATGATATTTGGAGAAAAAAAATGAAAATTGGCAAAACTGTAACATAATTCAAAACTAAATAGACAACAATGTAGTGGTTGAAAAATGTCATCAGAAACCTTGAATAAATATAGGGTGTTCCATTTAAAAAATGTTTGATTTTGTTATTCCGCAAAATTGGGACACCCTGTATATTTGAAAATAATTTTACGGCATAAAGATTTTTAAAGCAATAACTTTTTGTACGAAACATTTTTTCTTTCACAGGAAACGCGCTAGGAAACCCCGACGCACTGTTGCAGGACCCTGTATGTATTGGAATCATTTTAAAGAACTCAGTTCCAAAATACCTGTCTTGATGTAGAATTCTATTTTGAAAGAATGTCAGTGGAAATTTCCAGTTTTCTACTTCATATAAAGTTTTAATATTTTTATCGAGGGTAATTTTGGTGATTTAAGTCTGGTTTCAAACAAGGCAAGTTAAAGTATATTCATAAAATTTTACTACGAAATAAAGTAGGTATAGAATACGGTTTTAAAGAATACGCAGATATTTACTTAATTCTTGGGAAGTCTGACGACAATTCGAGGCATTGAATGGTAACGATTGCGAACGTTTCTTACATGAGTGATTGCCATTATTATTAAAAAATATACCTCAAGAGACAATACCTGATTATTGGTTTATGCATGACAGAGCTCCTGCTCATTTTGCGTTAACTTTACGGCAGATTTTAAATAATAATTACCCCCAACAATAGATTGGGGGAGGAGGTCCAGTTGCATGGCCACCAAGATCACCAAGGCCACCATTGTAAATGTTCAAATTAACCATATTTAGATAACAATTGAGCGTTGGACCTGGATTTATTATCATTTGTTTCTTGTTTTGATCTCTACTACCACCTATCAAAGTGTGAAATTTTTGTTTGTTTTGTTTTATAACGGTGTTTACTAAACATGGGGCAAAAATTAAGGTGGTTATTCTTTGGCTTATTTTAAGATTCTATTGTTCTTTAATGATTTTCGGAATGTCGCATTGATATTGAAATAGAAAGCGCTAAAAATGTTTCGACAATAAGGTATTTTATTATCTAATGCCTCTTATATCTCAGGTATATATATATACAGGTAGTTTGTATTCCAAAAAAGAGTTATACACCTTACTTAGTATAAAATGGCCGACGCTGGTGACAGTGAGTCTGCTATTAAAATTAATTCTAAGTCGAATAAATTGTGTCAATGTGGTTCCTTCGCAAGATCCGGAACAAAGTGTCTGTTATGTGACTCGGTGTACCACAATGGATGCTTAAAAAAAGTGAAATCGTGCTGTGGAGTTGATCTCATGATGATTCCCCCGCGGGTGCAAGGAGACTTAGATTTCCCTATGGAAGCTTACTCCAATCTAAAAGAATTAGTGAGTGAATTACGTTTAAGTAACTCTTTATTACTAGAGAAGTTCCAACGCATAGAATACGAAAATGCTTTGTTAAAAGTTGAGGTTATACAACTTAGAGAAAAAAATGTAAACAGTTTAAATGAAACACATGATGATGTACAGAAGCCGCAAATTGTTTTAAATAAGGCTGGCAACCAGTCCTATGCATCTGTCACAAACGATGCAAAGTTTTTTGGGAAGTCAAAAATCGCCAAATCACCGATACCTGCAACTAGCATTGCACAGCTGCACCCAAATAAAATAGTCTCAAAATCGATTGGCACAAGTAATCCGATCGGTGGTACAGAATCAAACAGCCAGAAACATAAACGACGAACACCTACCATATATGGCTCGTCGAACGTAAATGATCCAAAGTTTGCTGGAAATTGTCGCAAGGCATGGTTATACATTGGCCGCATCAAACCATCGGTAACAATTGAAAACATAAAAAGCTATATATGTGGTAAATGCCCCGGGGAAGAGGTGGATGTTCAAGAAATTAATAAAACTGATACTAGCCAATCAGTACGTATTGGTATCACTTTCTCCATGAAAGATCAAATGATGGACCCAAATTTCTGGCCAAATGGACTATCTATTCGACGTTACTATTTCCCAAGTAAACAGTCATCGACACCAAATTGACAACTAAGGTCTGCAATTTTCGCCTCGGCGCAGAAATCGCAAAAGCATATTGCCATCTACACCAAAATGTTCAATCAATAGGAAACAGCGTCAATAAAATTGAGTCTATGCTTCATGAGAAGGAAAACAGGAACTGTCAAATATTAGCATATTAGCACACATCTGAACACTGGAAATCAGATGAAGAACTAGCCGCATACCACATCGAGGATTTCAATCTGGCCGCATATTTCTGCAGGAAAAGTGGATCGCATGGGGGTGCTGCAGTATATACTAGGAATGGGAACGCTGTAAAACCCTGTGAAGTAATTAATAAGCTATCTTTGTGCAATGTATTTGAATGTGCTGCTGCAGAGATTACAATTAATTCATTTAAAATTGTAGCAGTTTGTGTTTACCGCCCACCTGATCATGATATAGGAGTATTCTTAAGTAAAATGTTCCAAATATTTGAATACCTACTTGCTAAAAAGACTTTATATGCCATAGCCGGTGATTTCAATATTGACTTCTTATCAAGTGGTAAGAACATCACAGATTTCTTATTATTGTTAAAATCTTTTAATGTTTTTATAAACATCGACAGCCCCACACGAGTTTATCATGGTTGTAGCAGTAGCGTGGATAATATTTTAACTAATTTTGAAGTTGTATCTGCTGCAGTAAATGAATATCATATTTCAGATCACATGTCACAAAAAATTGACTTTACCATTGACAGGCAGCTGGATAGCTCTCTGGACTGCCCAGGCAAAGATATGCATTGTTTAAATGATCAAAACATAGAACAATTCCTGTTACACTTAAATAGGGAAACATGGCAACAAATATACGAGGTACATGAATACGATGTTAACAAACAATGGGACATCTTTTCAAGCATATATGGAGAGAACTTTAATTACTGTTTTCCATTGAAATATACAAGACATCCAAAAAACAAACTCGGTAACAATGGCGCTATATTTAAGAACCCTAATATTGTAAGACTCAAAGGACTGTTAAATACTTTGCATGTCCTGTGTCAATTTGTACCAACATACAAAAATACGTACAATAATGTTAAGAGAGAATATAACACTGCTTTGGTCGAGGCCAAACAATCTCATTTCCATTCTAAAATCATGTCCTCTGATAATAAAAGTAAAACTATGTGGTCAATCGTAAATTCTGTCAGTTCGCTGGGCAAAAATAAATCAAATGAGGTAAAGTATTCAGGTAATACTAACGATGCAGCTGAAGCTTTCAATGAATTTTTCATTAATATTGCGCCCAATCTAATTAAACAGCTACCAAACTCTCAATACAAGTGCAACATCAACAGAGTCGTCAACTCAATTTACACTCAGGATTTAACTGAAAAAGAAGCAGCAATCGCCATTAATCAACTAAATAATAACCATAGCAGTGGATTTGATAATATTCCCTTGTCTATAATTAAAAGAACCTCACACTTAATTCTAAAACCACTTCTTTTTATATTAAATAACTCAATGAAATTTGGTATTTTCCCGAACGAATTAAAATTAGCCATAGTTATTCCCCTTTTTAAACATGATGATCCGCAGAAGCTTGAAAATTATCGCCCCATCAGCTTGCTAACTTCTTTCTCGAAAATATTTGAGAAAATTATGTGCAACAAAATAATCCGTTTTTTCACAAAAAACATCTATTTAGCAATTGTCAACATGGCTTCATTCAAACCCGTAGTATTGAAACGGCTTTATTTGATTTAGAGCAGTCAATCCACGGTGCTTTGGAGGCTTGGGATGTTCCTTGCGGTATATTCCTCGATCTCTGCAAAGCATTCGATTGCGTGGATCACGATATTCTGGCCCAAAAACTGGAGTGCTACGGTATACGTGGTAGTGCGCTAAATTGGGTCAAAAGCTATCTTGAAGGGAGACTTCAAAAAGTAAAAATAACACGCCATGGCCAGTCTTTTTTTTCAAATGCAAGGGGAGTGGAATTAGGCATTCCACAAGGAAGCATCTTGGGTCCTCTTCTTTTTATCATCTATATCAATGACATGCCGGACGTAATCCAGGAAACTAACCATAAAACCACCCAGTACGCAGATGATACTAATATTTTGTTCATCGGCAAAACAATGAGCAATGTTTATAAAGAAATAAATTTTCACTACTCACTTATTGAATATTGGTTAATTGCAAATAGATTAATTTTAAATAAGAATAAAACAAATTGCGTCATTTTTACTACAAGTCACTCTACAATACCTGTACCAGATACAATATCTATGGGAGGTACTCCAATTCAGACTAGCAACAATACAAAATGCCTTGGCATCTATATAGACAATACCCTAAACTGGTCCAGGCATGTTATGTATTTGGGGAAAAGGCTGAGCACAGTGTTATATAGCCTCAGAATTACTAGCGATAATTTAAAGACAGCCTCATTAAAGATCCTTTATTATGCTAATTTCCAATCACTAATGAAGTTCGGCATAATATTCTGGGGCGGTGGTGGCTTAAATTTGCACAAGATATTTCTACTGCCGAAACGGGCTATGCGAACTATATTTAAAATGAATTTTCGAGAGTCATGTAGAGGGGTCTTCAAGAAAAACAAGATACTAACTACTCATGCACTTTATATCAAAGAATGCCTGATGTTCATATTTAAAAATAGAAACAAGTTTGCAAAATACATGAAAGCACACGATTACAGCACTCGTTCGTGTGCTTACATGTATCCGATCCACTCTTTAGCAATGACCGAAAAAGGCACCTCATATATGTGCATGAAATTTTTCATTAAACTTCCCAATTATGTCAAACAGATGACCGAGATGAGGGCTTTTAAGAGGGCACTTTTGGAGCTGCTTGTCAATTGTGAACCATACAACATACCGGATTATATGGAACTGTAATGTAAACAATGCTATGTAAATGTATATGTGTGTGTACTATTATGTACAATTTAATGTTGACAATTTTCATTTTATTATTATTTTATGTAATGATCTTTTGAAATAAATATATATATATCTATCTATCTATCTATCTATCTATCTATCTATCTATCTATCTATCTATCTATCTACTGGTTGGCCTTCCTGGAAGAAGCACTTCCAAATAGCCTGTTACCTAAAGAATCCAATCCAAACATTCAATGAAAGCTGATATTGCTACCAGTTTTCTTATACTTCATTTTGATTTTAGTCACCCTATACATGGTTATTGGGAAAGTTCATTATTGAATTTCTTAAGATATTCCTACTTTACTTCATCGGTAAAAAAACGACACCAGTTTTGTTTCAAAAACAATGTTTGCAGAATCCACTGACAAAACGCAATACGTTGATGAAAAGACAATTATTAGCAGGAACAACTGGGTACAACAACTCATGTTTCAAAATGTTCCAAACACTCCTACGAGCCCTAACAACTTAAAGTTCGCAAGATACCCATTTTAACTATAACTTACAGATTATTTTGCTAAAAGTTGCTACTTACTTATTATATTTATGATCTCATAAATATGCATTATTAAGCACCACTTATGATAAGAAATAAATAATAATTGTCTGTATTTACCTCTTTAAGAAAAAAAAATATGAAAAACTGAACCAATTTTACTGGCAACTTAATGTTTGGGCGTCTCCTTTTTTAATTTTATTTTGGGTTAATACTGTTAAAATGATAGTTATTAATATGACAAGCGTCATTTACTGCTTTCTTTTATGTGTGTTCATGAAAAAGAGTAGTGGCAAAGCAACCTCAAACAAAATTCGTCCAATTGTTGTGAAAAGGAAAAAGCTTGAAGACCATCGGCGATAATTTGAATTTAGCGACGTCCACGGTAGGAGATATTATCCAGTGCTATAGAAATAAAGCCAGACACAAAATTCTCGGTAAAAGTTCCGATCAATCTAGTAAAATGACAGGCAGCAAGAAGCATCTTGTGCAAATATGTAACAGTCAGCACAGAGTCACTGTAAGGGAGATAACGGCCTATTTAATGGGGAAACGAGGGCAAATATTTCATGACAATATTGTTGGCAATGGATACATAAGTCATGGCTCAGTTTTTATAAGGCATATATTAAATGAAATATTAAATAACATTACTTTGTTTAATTCACTTTATTTTATTTTGTTGGAGCCAAGAAAAACCCTCAGATAACAAATAAACAAAAGAACAATCGTATAGCTTGGGCTAAGTTTAAATTGTCTTAGACAGTACAAGACTGGTCCAAAGTCATATTTAGCGATGAATCCAAATTCTGTAGGTCTCTGTAGGTGTAGGTGCAGAAAAATAATTATTCGAGATAAAACGGAAGATATTAAAGCTGATTGTATAAAATGGACTGTGAAGTTTCCAAAAGGGGTGTTGATTTAAGGGTGTGTGTCTGGAAAAGGTTTAAGAAAAAAGGTAACAATACATGGTAAAATTACTCCGTAAATATCAGATAATTCTGAATAATGTTCTTATTCCCAGCGTACATAAGCGCTGTCCAGATGGGAATTTCATATTAAAGCAAGATGGTGCATCAAGCTATATAGCTAAGACGACATAATGGTTTTCAGACCACGAAATGAAAGTTCTGTCTAAGCCCTGTAACAGTCCGGACTAAAATATTATTGAGACCTTGTGGCAACATGAAAAGTCAGTTGAGGAACAATTCTCAACGAAACGTACATTTTGGTAATTTAAACCAAAACTGACAGAAATATGGAGATCTTTTACGCCAAAGTACTGCAAGTCTTTGCTGGAAATCATGCGAGCCAGAATACGAACGATTATAAAGGCGAAAGGCGATGTGACACCGTATTAATAATTTAAACGGTCGTCGGCCGAACAATAAGATGTCAATAGAATTTGTCCTTTTTTTAAATATTGTTCTATCTCTTCATTTCTTGTTGATATATTACAAATATTTTCTCAACAAAAGCGTCCCTTAATATAGGAGTATTTCTAATTATTGAATAAAAAAAAATATAAACATTTTGCAAAACAACAATCAGTAAATATGTATACAAATTCGTGCCGTCCGAACATTAAGTTGTTAGGGCTCGTACTACTTATGGGGGTGGGGGAGCAGAAAGTAGCAAGGTGAGCACAAATAAACACGTGGCGGAAGAGTTTAACTGGCACGTGATTTTAATGGTAAAATAACAAAACAAACAAATATACGATATGTAAAAAAACAAATGAAGAGTGGTATGAAAATGGCAATAAAAATGAAATGAAACATGAGGGAATGAAGCAAAACAAAGTGTAGAAATTAAGTAAAACGAGGTGATAGGGTGTGGTACGGAGCGGATCACGCGTACGTGTGTGTGTGTATCAGCAGACGTGGTGACGAACTCCTGGTGACCACGCGGTTGTCACTCGAGCGACGGATAACCGGGCTGACCTGGACCGCGATCAGACCAACTGTCTTATCGGGGGATGTTTCGTCCCCGCGCGTCTGCTACTAAAACTACTAGTTATTCCGAAATGTAAAAACCCGGATGAGGATGAATGGGGACGGTGGGTTTGCCACCAAATATGCACAATACCCCGGTGAATATGAATTATGGTAGGCCATGCAGGTGACAATGTTTCTAGTAGAAATAGCTAGATCTTTACGTTTTCATCTTTACGATTATGATTAAATGTGCATGTTTCATTTATTAGTCGTTGATGAATACTTTAGATTTTTTTCCATTAGAAACGTGACGGTTGAGAAATCATTCACTGTTTATAACCGCCTAGCCCTTAAAGAATGTTCATTAGGCAGTCCATACAGGAAATGTGTCAGTTATCTCGGCGTTCGTATAATTCATGATTGAGACCTTCGCACGCAAAACTGTCAAAGACAATAAAGACAATACATATGAAATCAACTTGCAAAGCAGAAATGATAAGTCGCGAGATATATTCAACAATGTATAGCAGCCACTTGTAAATGGATTTTCAATTTTATGTAGAAGAACGTGTATCGCTTTCTATTTCCGAAAATCATCAAACAACAAAATACTCTTAAAATAAGCCAAATAATAACTCTTTAAATGTTTGCCCTATGTTTAATAAATACCCTGTATAATTTTTCATAGTTATAATACCAACTCAGAAGCTCAAAATTTCTGCAAGTTTTGAGAAATTTTGGTAATGTGATAAATTTTCTAGGCTCGAAGAATGAGCTGTGTGTTTCTCTCACATTGCGTGAATCTGTGCGTAAGGACGTGGATACTGCGATTGTAGATTGTCCAATTTTATGAATTTACGGTTGTGGTCATAGATAAACAACATTTTCAAGAAACTTTTGATGAAACGCTTTTAAGAATTATAAGTCAGAATAACTTTATTTTACATACCACTTATAGTAAAAACAAAAAGGTAGTATTTATCAATTGATTTATTTATTTGTGCCAAGTTCCGACAGGTTTACACAAGCCATACATAAAAATCGTCAAAAAACATAAGTATAAACATTGATATAATACACACATAAAACAAAAAATAAGTGTATAAGTAAAAACCCAAAATGGGTTGTGTCTAAATAAAAACTTAAGACTAGGTACGGTATAGATACAAAAACCCAAAAGGGTTATGTAGACATAGAAAACATAAATACATAAGTATAAGTATAAGTATTAGTAAAATAAATAATTTGCAAGGTAGTCCTTTATTGTTTTCTTGAATTGTTTTCGATTCAGATGCCTTACTCCATATGACAATTTATGGTGTAGTTTAGGACAATAAAATGTTGGGCCTATTTGTGATGTGGCCAGTCGGTTACGTGCCACACAGATGTTGTTTCTGTGTCTGATTTCATAGTTAAGGAATTGACTATGAGCATTGTAATAATTAACATTGCTATGAATGTGTAGGAGACATTCGATGACGTACAGGGATGGTAGTGTTAAGATCTAACAGTTAACGAAATGAGCCCGACATGATCCTCTCTATATCCCAGTTGAGCCACTATACGGATAGCCCTACGCTGCAATGGAAACAAACGCTTCATTATGGCAGAGTGTTCCCAATGACGACTTGGTAAAACATTTGTCAGTCTTCGCAGAAGGTATTTACTGCTACTCACTCTTTGAGCCGTAACATGAGCATGAATATTCCAAATCAATCTGTAATCCAAATGTACGCCTAAGAATTTTGCACAACCTTATTCAACACCATTGCTGAGGCTAAAAGTACAAACAAATGAAATAGGTGTCAAAGTTACATTAGAGTTAAATACAGTAATACAGTTAAATACATCAATGCACACACACACACCAGTGCAGTATTGCAGTTACTCATGCTTTCCAAACCACGCTTATTTGTATTAATTCCTTCAAGGAGTATGGTTCCAGTTCCAGCAGAAACTGGCGTTGCTTAGTTTTAAAACTGACATTGTTTTTAATTGATTTTATCTCCCGCGGAAGCCTGTTAAAAAAGGAGATGCATGAGTAAAAACAACCCCGCTCCGTAAGAGTCAATCTGTGCCTCGGATAGGTATATATCACATTTCGTGCATTTCTGGATAATTCCTGCTTAAATAGGTGACTGTTTTTCTGCATGAATTTGAGCGTTTCATATATATATAGGCCAGTCATAGTTAGTATCCCGTTTTTGCGAAAAAAAAACCCTACAGACCCAGTATTATTCTTAGGGCGCGCTTTTGTATGACAAACAAATCCGAGACACTTGAACTCTGTCCCCAGAAAATGATTCCAAACTTCAATACCGATTGAAAATTGGCAAACTAGACAGTTTTCATAGTTTCGTTTTGAACGTATTTTTTTTATTACCCTTAAGGAATACGTAACTTAATTGAGCTTTTGGGTTAACTTCTTCACACGATCATTCCAAGTTAGGTTTGAGTCCAAGGTTAGGCCCAAGAACCTTGCCGATTGCGCTACTTCCACGTCTGAATTATTAATACTAATTACATCAAGGTGTTGTAACTTTGACTGTATGGTTTTAAACGCGACACTGTTGGTTTTCGATTTGTTTAATAGAAGTTTGTTCTGCTCAAACCGGTCCTGGATCTTTAATAGAGCTTTTACTACCTTGTTTTCTACTTCACTTGCGGATTCGGTAATAATTAGTAGGTGTCGTCAGCATAGTTAATAAGTGCTCGTCTTGATTGTTTATTCTATTGATTACTAGGTCGCTCATGAACACTACAAAGAGCAAAGGCCCAATAATGCTACCTTGAGGAATCCCAAGGTTTACCGACCGGGATTCAGATGTACACCTTGCTCATTTCTTATTAATCCTCACTTTCTGACTACGGCTTGTTAAATAGTTGCTGGTAATAGTTTTGCCCTTGTTCAACGTTAGCATATTCCCTGCCATTCAGTCGCATATACTCAAGTCATCTATGTAATTTTTAGTAGTTGTAGTGTTGCGGTTCTCAGACGTACATATTATCGTTGTTTAGTCGGCATACAAAACATGTTAGTTTGTGGATTTAGCATTGATAGATAATTAATATAAATAAAAAATAACAGCAGACCAAGGACCGACCCTTGGGGAACACCGTGTTTAACATTAGGCACATCTGAATATTGATGGTATGTAAATAAACATTGCGTTCTTTGGGAGAGATATAAGTTAATAAACTTACAGCTACTAGGGTGGAGATTGTAATAATACCTGTTAAATAAGTTTTGGGAATTTATTTGAGTGCTTTACGTGACATTGTAAAACTATTACATCTGGTCAACTATGGAGTAATATGTTGCTAAGGATTTTGTCCATTTTTTGACATTTCACATATTTGCCTGACCTTTGCAAAATGACGTATAAAGCAGATATTCGAAAGTCCATCTACAACTTAGTTGGACAGCTGCCGAAACGAGATATAGCGAACAAATTTGTTGTGGGCAAAATATTCAAAGAAAAAACTGTATATTGGACAATTCTGGAATGTGAAGGAAGGGAAGAAGGAATTTAATCGAAAGTTAATAGAACTTCAGGTCAATGGACTAACCGTCCAAAAACACCATGTGTCGATGTCTTGAAGCCCGGCAACAGCCAGGAATTCTGGCCAATTGTGGGGCTGTATATTTGGGACATTTCTTGCATTTTCTATATTTTAGTCAGTTCTTGCGATATATCGACAAATTGTAGCAATCGAAACATGGAACCGACGGTCAAGTTTACGTGTGGACATAATAATGGTGATTTTGGATTGCACGGCTAGTAGTCAATGGATCCAAAATTCTGTTAACTTTCGTAGGCGGTCTGTTTTTGGTAGGTTTACACATGGAATTCCCTCTGGACATTTCCGAACTGTCCGATATAGAGTTTTTTTTTAATTTTGCCCACAAAAAATGTTCACAATATCTCGTTTCGGCAACTGTCCAACTAGTTGTAGACGGACTTTAGAATATCTACTTAATGCGTCATTTTGCAAAGGTTAGACGAAAATGTGAAATGTCAAACAAACTGACAAGATCCCTAGCAACATGTTTCTCCATAGTTGACCAGATGTAATAGTTTTACTATGTCACATAAAGCATTAAAAAAAAACCCAAAACTTATGTAACAGGTTTAGTACAGTTTTTTTAGGAGTGTTTCGTGGCATACGCAGTCAAAAGCTTTCATTTGATCCTGACAAGAAGCCGCCTATCTTCCCTAGACTCAAAAGATTTTCTGATTTCTTCTGTTAGTACTAATATTGCATGGCAGATCGACTTACCACTACGAAAACAGAACTGTCTATCTGATAAGATATAAAACCTTTCCATGTAACATGTCTGCTGAGATTGTAGAACCTTCTCGAATATCTTACTCTATTAGTAATAACGATATAGGTCTATAATTATTTATGTTATTTTTATCTCCCTTTTTGTATACCGGTACTACTTTTGCTCTTTTAAGTGAGGACCTAAACACCCCATGTCTATTTGATAATAAGGATATAAATTTGTTTTAGAAACTTCAAGGTTTTTTTTTTTAATTTTTTTTTTAATTTATAGTTTTGTTATGACGACATATTTTAAGAAATGTTTGAAGATACTGTCGCCTGTGTGAACATAAAAAATTTAGAACGTGTTAAATTATTTCCAAATTTCATTGAATATTTCGTAGTTTCTCCTACGCCCAACATTGCAACAATATTTTCAAAATTTTAGTATTGTGAATAATTTTCAAGAAACTTTTAACGAAACATCTCTAGAAATTATAAGGCACAAAAACTTTTAGTTTAAGTATCACGTACAAAAACAGGTAAACAATGTTTGCCAACGAGCTTTAAATTTGTTTTTTGCGCAACCGTTCGCAAAATTTCCATTTCGCATACGCAAAATATCCGCGAAATCTAATTTCGCGGCCGTTACTATTCGCAACGGCCGTTAAAGCTATAGCCGCCGTTCCTGACATATAAAGTAAACCTTCACTGTCATAAAATTATAATATTTACTTCATTTCCATAGCGATTCCAAATTTATCTTGTACACAATAAAATAACCCATAAAAACTATTTAATTAAAACCAATAAGATGTTTATAATTACAAATGTTTGGTTGCACAAACATTATACATTGTGTACTTGAGTCCCTTGTCCGCGATATTCTTTATCATTCTCGAGATAGCTCTGCCTAAGAGCGGCATCATCTACACTTCTTCTCTCGGTACGTTAAAGAACAATTTCACGGCCTTTTAGAGGAATTTGTATTTTATAAAAATTTTGTTGATGATGTTGAATTTTAATATATTTTTAAGTCATTTTTGATAACACTGTCGTTTGTATGATTTTAGAAGGAAAATATACAACTTGTTAAAAATATTTTATATTTCCAAATTTTATAGAATTTATCTGATTTTATTGCTACGGCCAAATATCAACGGTTCTTTTGAAATTTTGGTGTTATCATAAATGCTCAAATAACTTTTGATGCAATATTTCTTGGAATTAAAAGGCATAACAAATGTTTCATGTAAGTAACCTGAACATGGAATACTAAATCATAAAGATCGCCACCATCCAAAGTTCCAATTTCCAACTACATAGTTCCGCCTCAATTTTAAAATTGGCGCGGACAATTTTTCATTATTTACTCTGATTTTTCTAAACTGACGGCACGTCATCAAACAGCTGTTTGATGAGGTTTTTTCGTACCAACGTGATTGTTTTCGAGAATATGCATAATAATAGTTTAAGAATCGAAATTAATCTGAGGATCATTTGTTACATAACACTGATCACCGGTAGTTATAAATAGGTAATCGGTGTATTAACCGCGGACACAATTTTCGCCTGCCAATCATGTAATAAATCATGTTATATTGGCAGCCGTGATATTTTTTCGGCGACGATGCCACATCTTTTTCACTAACCATGCTCATACATGTTACATACATACATGCTACCCTCTATAAGTCGCATGCAGGCGCAGATGGGCAATAATAATAATGCCCCTCTCCTCTTAACGCCCGCATAACTAGTAATAGTTCAGGGGCCTATGGTAAAATAAAATGTAATTGGGTCAGAGTTGTCTGTCAAATAATGACAGTAACCAATTACGCCATAGGTGGAGGAGTAGTAGGAATTATTATTATTATTATTATTATTATTAATATTATTATTATTATTATGTGTGTATAACCAAACTTCTTTGACGTTTAACTTGTTACATTTGTTCAATTAATACAATGCATATTTCGCCATTGTAGATGTTAATCCATAACCACAGGATTGATATCTGTACGAAAAGCGGCAGAGAAGTCGACGAATTTGATACGAACCGCGCACTGTCGCACAAGATTGCACGGGCGGAACAGCTGATTGCAGCCATTTTTAAATACACTGAACAGCTGGCAACCTTGTAAAATTGTGCCATCATTATTATGATTATTAATTTGATGACGTGGCCGCCAGTTTAGAAAAATCAGAGTATAGTTATGTTTTCTTACATTCTGGTCAATTTTTAATTTGATTCGAAAGGTGTCTTTTTTCTGGGGGTGTATATTTGCTTCGTCATTAATATATAACTGCAGAATCATGTTGCAATAAGTACAATAATGCATTTTAACGTATAAACAATTAGAATCGGTTTTTCAAACATTTTTCATTAACTTTCCGATCGCAATTCAACTTATTACCTACTTATGTGCTTATTAAGGCGGCAATCAACGCTCATTACACACGAACCGCCGGCCAGCAAACTTCTTCCAATTAATAATGGAGATGTTTCATGAGGGGACGATCGAAGCTTAATTATTAAACCCTCTGCTGCGTCTAAAAATAAAAAGCCTCTATGGATCCTCCACGATTCCACACTCTCTCCGGGGCCAATGGGAACGCGCAACGTAACCTTCCCGAAAAATTTCAAGAAACCAATGAACGTCTCGGTAATTAGTCCGTATTAAAATTAATTCTGTCAAATGGGAATTAACTGGTCCGTGGGTTAATAATTTAAATGGGTATACATAGTTATGATGAGAAAAATTTAACGAGTGTCTTTTGGGGGAGGCAGTTCTGCATATTGCAGCCGATGGATAGTCACTCAAAATAGGAGCATGAAATCATTAAATAGTTATTGAGATGATATTCGAAAATAATTAGTTTAAGGTATATTTAATTTATCACTTGAAATTTGAATTGCGGTTAGCTTGTAATAATAATGAACTGTTACTTATATTAATAGGAAAATGAAACAAATCATTAAATTTCTCGATGGTGCATGTTGCATTTCTGAAAATTTGGCGTACAAAGCTATGTTTAACTTTTATTAAAATATTTGTTATATAAAGAGTGCACAAATGAAATATTTAAAATGGCCGAAAGGAATAAAAATTGTTCTTTTGCTCATTTCAAAGCTATGAATGGAAAGTCAATGAGTAACTATTTGGTGTACAATACAATAACATATATATATATATATATATATATATATATATATATATATATATATATATATATATATATATATATATTTTTAAATTACGTCCAATAAATGTCTTGGGTTTAAGTTAATGCATTTTTTGAGTCAAAATGCATTAATGACTCAAAATTGCCTGTTGAACAGCTTCCATATTTTCAGGGATTTAAACTGTTATTGCGCTCCTGAATTTTTTATTAGACGTCGGTCTAGTTTCTTCGAAATTATTAATCCACCTTCGAATCACATGATTTGATGGTACAGGATGTTATATATGTAAGAATTACTTATAAGTTGATTATATGTAGGAATTAGTTTAAAGTTGCATATATTAAGTTGGCAGCGTGGCAGAAGAGCTGGCATTGAACCAAATTAAGTAGAAGGCTCAAACAACCTGAGCGAGCGCCCCTCGCGGATAGCGGTCTTTGCTACACTTCAGTACTTCATACCGTTAGATGCATAAAACCAGAAATCATTATGTGTGTGCGCATGTGTATAAAAACTTATACAACTAATACTATACTACTATAATTTATTTTTAAATACTTTTAGTCGTGTCAATTTTGAATTCATTGCAATCATAACAAGTTCGTTTGTAGATTAAAAAAAATGTATTGTAGCCCTCGTGTACCTCATTGACTTTCCGTTCGTACTTTTTCAATTACAATATATATATATATATATATATATATATATATATATATATATATATATATATATATATATATATATATATATATATATACACACAGTATGTCCCCGGATTGAGTTTACAAGAGGGATATTTTTTTAAGTTTTACTTTTAAGTAAAAATGTTATAAGAATTATATTTCCTGCTTGGTCTGAAACTACCTATATATATATATATATATATATATATATATATATATATTTTTAATTCTTTATCTCAGCCGTATATATTATATGTTTTTGTAATTTGTTCTCTTAGTAGAGAACAAATTATTAATTTTTATCTGTCATGAAAAGATTAATGACACTAATCATATACAACACAAATTAATATAACATCCCTGACGAAGGACACAAACATATGTCCGAAAGCTTGGAGGAAGTGTAAAACAAATATTGTGTTTTTATTGACCCTGGCCGAATACCCGGTTCTCTACTAAGAGAACAAATTACAAAAACATATATATATATATATATATATATATGTGCGTGTCTGTGTGGGTGTGTGTGTAGCACCTTAATATCTTCCCATTTCACTGACTTACCTACTTATATGTCGTAATTTTAAAATATTGTGAGAAACTTAAATAGTATGATTATAACACACACAAGTTTCAATTATGCGTAACGTGCAGACATTTCAAACTTTTTAATATCACGGCAGATATCAACTAAAAAACTAATATGAATGTGGAGTAATAGCCTTAGTTTATTTCTGACCGAATATCACTATTGCGATGTAGGTATATGGTGCTATTATTTACGTGCATTATCAGCTGTTTTTATACCATCGGTTTATATGATATTCGCAATCAAATGCCAGCAATTAATGCGGTTCAGTGTAATTGTGACGCTCTCAATATAATCGAATTTCGGGGGATGGCTGAGAGCTCGATGGTGACATGTCCGCGCATTAAAATTAATTGCGTCCAACTGTCACGTACAAGCATGGCAAGGATTTTCATTAAATTACTACAATTCAGATTAACAATGTTGGGTAGTCTAATTACCTCTAACTGGCCGCATGAGCGATGAGTCTACGTACAGGGTGGGCAATATGTAGATTTTTAGATTAGATGTATTTTATGCACTTTAATGATGACAGGTAAACAAATATATATTTCTAATTGATTATAATAAATTACGTATTATTAAAGTAAATATTTATGAACTTACGCCTTGGTTTTCGAATTTGCATTAAAAAAAATATTGTGGCACACGGCAGAGCACATTTAGTGACAATTATGGATTTGCATTTTATATTATGTAGGCAACCAAATTTGTACAATAGCGAATTTTCTTAGTGCCTATTTCGACTCACTCTACTGCCGATTTTCTTATGTTACTTAGAATTATAGAAAAAATATAATAGTTAGATGTATATGATATATTCACCATTTACCAACTGTCAAAATCTACTAAAAATTAATTAAATAAAAAATATAATTTTGAATTTCAAAATGTAGAATTCAAATAATTTTAGAAATAAAGTATACTTTTACATATTTTTGTTTTTTATTAATAATTATTAACAAATAATAAATGCAAAGTATTTATTTTACATATATATACTTCATGATAAAACATCTTTCTCATAAATGCAATAATAGAAAGAAAGAAAAAAAAATAGTAATATATAAAAATAGTTAAAATCTAAATTTAGTCAATCAATCAAAATAAATAAATAAATATATATATATATATATATATACATATATATATATATATATATATATATATATATATATATATATATATATATATATACAGTATGTCCCCGGATTGAGTTTACAAGAGGAAAAACTTTTTTTTCTTTTATTTTACGCCAAAACTGCAAAGGAATAAAAAATTTTGCTTGGCCTGAAACCAGCAAATCTCTAATTAAAACTTAATTATTCTGACTCAGTGGAAAGAAATGTTCATTTTTCTTTTGATTTCGGACTTTCTCTGCTTTTTAAATCCTATCACATTGGTCGTTTTATTTTTTTGACAATATCACTTTGACAAATGAGTTTACGCAAGTTAAATAACGAAAATGTTTGTGAAAAACATAATTTAAATAAACAGCAACCCAAAGAAATAGCTTTAAGATAAAAAAGTCAAAAATCTTTATTAAATTAACCCCCTACCCAATTCTGCGCTCAATTCTACTCTAAAACGAAGCTCCTTGAAACTTCTTTGAATTTCATCGATGGACAATGATGCCAAGGTGTCTCTTATTCGATTTTTTAATTCTTCGGCATTATTAGGTAGGTTATCCATATACACAATTTGCTTTAAACGTCCCCACCAATAAAAATCCAAAATTGTTGAATCGAGACTTCTGGCAGGCCACAATACTGCACCATTTCTTCCAATTCTCAGATCTCCAAATTTAACATTTAACCTGTTAGTAACAATGCGAGAAAAATGTGCTGGACAACCATCCTGCTGAAAAAACATTGTACGTCTGTAATTAATTTCTAAAGCATGAAGCCCATCGCTAAGAAATCTTTCTAACATATCTAAATATGTGTGCTGATTAACGTTGTCATAAAAAAAGTATGGACCTATTATCCCGTGATAACCAACGGCACACAACACGGTTAATTGAATAATGATTGTTCTTGTTAAAAATGACTTTTTTTATCTTAAAGCTGTTTCTTTGAGTTGCTGTTTATTAAAATTATGTTTTTGACACACAGTTTTGTTATTTAACTTGCGTAAAATTATTTGTCAAAGTGACATCGTCAAAAAAATAAAACGGCCAATGTGATGGGATTTAAAAAGCAGAGAAAGTCCGAAATCAAAAGAAAAATGAACTTTTCTTTCCACTGAGTCAAAATAATTAAGTTTTAATTAGAGATTAGATTAGAGACAAGCAAAAAATCTTATTCCTTTGAAGTTTTGGCGTAAAATATAAGAAAAAAAAGTGTTTCCTCTTGTAAACTCAATCCGGGGACATACTGTATATATATATATATATATATTTCTAAAATAAGAAGAACTATCTACATAATTAATTTCACAAATTATTGTTTTATATTGCTTCTTTCTGAGTGGAGTTTTCATTGTCTTAGAGAGATAGATGTGCTTGAGAACAATTATATATTTCACAGGGGAAATTGTACACTCAGCTACTATCGGTTTCAAAAGTTTTGGCCGCTGTGTGTGAACGTACATAAAACTGAAACTACTTATCCAAATACCGTAAATCAAAAATATATCGCAAGAACACACATTCCTATTTTAAGGAAACTTTTATAGTTTTTTCTGTATCGAATACTGTGTGCAAAAAGGTACGGATTTGTCCTGTAATTTAGAAAAACACAACTTTAGGAATTTATTTTTCGTAAAACCGGTTGTAGCAAAAATTTGTAATTTTTTGTTAATGTTTGTAGGACACTTGCCGGGGTATTTATGACTTTTTCAAGTGATATTTGTTTATACTTTTACATTAAATTGCAAATTTATTGCCGGGCAATAAGTTCGCGACGGCCGGGAATATGAAATAAACTTTTGTGCCATTGCAATGTAATTCATAAATCTGTCGTAGTTTTGTTAAAAAAGCAAAAATATCATTAAAAATAGAATCACTACAGCAACAATTAAAGTTTAGAAAAGGATAAATACAAATGTATCGCGAGGCGGAGTGACGCAGAGAGCAACAGCGCTGGGAGGCTGTCACCGGCATGCATGGTTGTGCCACAATGATAGGCTCGTAGCGTTTAGGTATTTTATTTCAATCCGTACATAATCGCTCAAAGTTCGAGTTTGACGTTAAATTTTATGAAAAATTATTGGTAATAATATAACAAGTGGCATGAACCGCACCAATTATAAGTCGATTTAAATTAAAAAGCGTTACATCCAGAAATATTTACAGTGGTTTATTTTCTATCACGCATCAAATACACGTGTCCATTTAAATGCTGCTCTGGCGCAATATGAATACGGCGATACCAATCTCTCGTCTTTATTTACTCCGCGCCAACAATAATTGTTTAAATTGCATCAATATCTAACGTGTGTTGTTCAAAATACGTTATTTAATGGTTTTCTGAGTTATCCTTCTTCATTATGTTCGAGAAAGTGGGACGATTTGATTGCTATTAACGAACTTAGCACTTAATAAATAAGTTGAATAGAATTTATGACAATTTTCACATCATTTGAGCATTTCTCTTATTGTATTTTTAATTTGGTTGACTAATATTGTAACAGCAAAAAGTTACATCAGGTTAAATTACAGCGCAGTGACAATATCTGTAAAATGCCATACTTTCCGGAAGACTTTCCGCAATAACAATTTAAAGAGTTGCATAAACACATTACAATTTTGCTACGTTATTAATAAATGTACCTTGTATAATTGAATGTATATATCTTCTGTATTTTAAAAAAACTTTCAATTTCATTTCAAATCCAGGGGTAAAATCTTTTGAAACCGATAGTAGTGCACTAACATGTGTACAAACTCTTGTAATAAACACTATCACTCGTATAAAATTGCGCCAAAAATGATATTATTACTGAGAAATTTAGCTTATCAAAGGCGAAATCGTAATGTAATACAATTTCCTGAAATTCAGTTCAAATGCTGGTTCAAATTCATGAAATGAATAGAAAGCTTGTTTAGATTGGTGGTTCTCAATCTAAACAAGCTTTCTATTCATTTCATGAATATCTTATGAACTGTGCTACTTTTTAAATTTTAGTATTAATGTGTAACTAACTATAATATATCGCTGTGCCGTTATGTGTTATAAATTAGAATGTAAACCTCGTATTTTGTATTTGTAGCATATTTGATACAATTCAAAATATGTATGATCTATGTAACACTTATTGTTCATGGCACCAATAAAATAGTATTATTATTATTCATTAGTCGAAGCCTTTGGTTACAGTACATTACTTTTTTTGCTTGAGTTATATTGCGCGTTTGGCTACATTTTATTACAATATGTGACGTGCCTGAAGGGCAATCAGCGCGTTAGGCCGCGGAGCGAGTGGAGGGTCCCTTCGAAGCAGCGACGAGGGCCGGCTCTCAGTGTCGGCGAGTGGGGGGGTTAAAAAAGGCTCCACGTAATTTTAACCTCGCCACTACTTCGTCGCAAAGGGGGGCTCCACCCTACCTGCGTGGGTTGACAGCAGATAGTCAGCGAAGTTCAGAAATTACGAACTGTCGCGACGGCTGACCATCTGGCGCCCACACCACCAGATTTAAATCTCGCAGTGAGAACAGGATGTTAAACTGAAACAATGCCCGATTGAGAAAACGTGCTCTACCAAATTGGTACACCCGAGAGTATCACTCATCTTCTCGAAAGCACTCGTTAATGATGACTGAAGTTGAATGTGTTGGTATAAAGTTAACCCATCACTGGTGTTTAACTCATCTACAGCCATATCTTCCAAACCCGAAAACTCCCAATGACCATTACGTAGGTCTGGAATAATTCCGAACCGTTTCCAAAAATCGGTTCCCAAAATTAACGGCCTCGTCATATCCGGAATTACTAACACATCCAACGTTCTCGTCACGCCTTCAACCATCACCGGAAGTGTAGCCCCTCCAATTACCTCGCAACTACGTCCATTCGCCACCGTACAATATTTCACCGACGAAGGTTTCAATCGTACCGATAAATTTCGACATCTGCCACCCTGGACCGCCAAGTATAGTCTGGTTTGCTCCTGAATCTAATAACCCTAACAATGACACCCCATAAACTACTACATTCAAATATGGACGCTCATCGCCTCGCGAACTAGACAACACAAAATCTAAACAAATACGCGTACGTTCACCAAGTCCCTTAAAATTATCTGCCGAAATTCCCAAACCCTCGGAGCAACACATACGGCTCATGTTCTCCTCGACTGGTTTGAAGAATTTGATCGAGTGCAATTTGGGCACCTAGGTTTCGTTACTCCCACTTTCCCACAACCAAAACAATATAAGCGTCTCGGCGCACGACAATCCTGACTTGAATGTCCCGGTCGTTGACAATTATAACAACGCGACTGAGAGGGCGGACGAATATTTGTAGGAGTAGTGACTTCGTGGCAAGACACACTAGGTACAGCCTCGACATACACCAAATCTGGCTCTAACACACGACCTTTCCCTGGTGGGGGTGTGTACGATTCGTTCGCGACCGTACTAGCCTCCAGCCTACGTCCTAATCTAAGTAGATCAGCTAAAGTAACAATGTCTAGTGACCACAAAGCCATTCTGTATCTTGGATGCAGATTTTTGGTTACGGTTCTGAGCTGAATATCTTCAGGGAGAGGATTAGGCAATCGCATAAACAGATTTTTCATAACAGAGACATAGAGACTGATGGTCTTATTCGGTCCCTGTGTGCGAGATTTGATCTCTTCGAAGAGACGTTCTTCATAATCAGGAGATTAGAATGCCTCTCTCAACCCTAGGACTAACTCATCCCAGTTCCCAAAATATCTACGATTCGCTCGATACCAAATAAGGGCGTTCCCCGTGAACAAATCTAACGCCAACGCAAACAATAATGCAGAAGATACGTTACGCGCAACGCGTAGTTCTTCTACCCGCTCTAAAAATGAGGACAACGAAATTTTGCCCTGCTCTCCTCCAAAAGTGAGATTCCAAAACCTAACCGGGACAGGTTTTACATCTGTAGAAGCCAGATTAGCATGTTCATTTTCTGAATCAGAATCTGAACCAGAACTATCCGATTCAGCAACTACACGCGATGAATGCGCGACAGCTTGGATTACGGACAAATTAAGCAACGAACTCTGAGTGGCAGTGGTTTGCTAATTTTGCTCCGGAACGCATAGTAGCGGCGCACGTTGCTAACCGTACTAAAAGTCTGGAGACTTTAACTCGTTCGTCGTCAGTCGTAACGACACAACGATTAATTCGCCCGTGCGCGTGTCCACACTTAGTGGCGAGCTTCACGTAGGTCGAAGAGGTAGTAGGCTCCTCGAAGTCGTTTACTAACCCCTCGATCTCCGCCAACTTCAATTCTAGTGCCGCAAGGTCGTCAGTTATCTTAAAGGGATTAGGCACCGGCACATAGGAGCCAGAAGACTCCAATCTATTTAGAGTTCGTAAGGTGCTCGTAAGGTGAGCCTGCAACTAAAGATCAGAATGTTGCGCTGCTACGTTTTCTCAACACTAATGTACGGCGTCGAATCCTGGACTCTATCAAAGGATACAGAGAAAAAACTGGAGGCCTTCGAACTATGGGCATATCGTCGTATCCTAAATATCTCATGGAAAGAACACATTAGTAATGAGGAGGTTCTGCAGAGAATGGGCAAGGAACGGGAGGTATTGGCCGCTGTGAAGATTGGGAAATTGGAGTATCTCGGGCACGTAATGAGGCATAGTGATAGGTACAGAATACTCCAACTGATTCTGGAAGGAAAGGTGATGGGAAGAAGAGGCCCGGGAAGACGCCGAATTTCATGGCTTAAAAATCTACGCCAGTGGTTTGGCATGACATCGCTGCAACTTTTTCGCAGTGCAGTGGACAAAGTGAAGATCGTGATGATGATCGCTAATATCCGGAACGGATGAAGCACGCCAAGAAGAAGAAGGTGCTGCGCTGCGCATCAGCAGTAGTTACCCCTGTAACTCCTCGACGTTCAAGCTCATACACCCGCTCATCGGCTGATAGCCTATTAACTTCTACTTTGAACTCCATCACTACTACTGGACTAGTGAACAAAAAGGAAAAGATTCAAATTTCAATTCAAATTGAAAGAAAAATATACGGTATACGTGTACCGAGAGAGAACAATAATTTAAACTAACTTATCGAAATTATTACGATTACAATAAAAATCCAAAATATAACCTAGTCGTAGTGAGCTCGAACCCACAAAATCATACGCCTAAAATCAAAATATAAATCAACCAATCAAATATGTACGATTCGTGGTCGCCCGTTCACTATCTCACCAAGTTTCTACAAAAACCAACAATAAATTTATAACCAGCGAATATTAAAATAATTTCTACACTATAGTAGAAATTATGCCAACAAAAACTAAAAACAGGCCAGAAAATTCTCTAAATTAAAAATATTTAAATTTAAAGTTAACGTTAAAGTCAAAATATTTTCTTGTGTGTACACTATATTACCCACAAAAATAAAAATAAATCTCAATAACTCACAAAACAAACACCCTACATTTTCTCAATATACTAAATGCTGCAGGCTGATTAAAAATTTGGAATACTGTCATATTTTCCAACTCCCAGTTCAGTTTCCGTGGCGTAAACTTAAGTAAGGCCTACCACAAAAATGTATTCCCAATCAAAAGGTCACAAAAATAAACCAAAGGGCCAAAAAGTTTTCGCGAAGGGCTGAAGGGTCAAATTGAAAATTAGTGCCAAAACTACAAAAAACGCATAAAATTGAAAAAGGGCACTAAAATTTTCTAAAGGGCAAAAAGGGCCAAAACAAAAATTGAAAAGGGCTGCAAAATTAACTATATGAAGGCTACTTAATATGAAAAATAAAATCTTGAAGGGCAAGAAAAAAAAATTACAAAGGGCTGACAAAACCCTTAAGCCTCTAAAGATGTTAATGAGCTAAATAAATAATTATACCAACGATAGCTATTGTTGCTATTGCCCCACGTTGGGCTCCAACAACGTGTGACGTGCCTGAAAGGCAATCAGCGCGTTAGGCCGCGGAGCGAGTGGAGGGTCCCTTCGAAGCAGCGACGAGGGCCGGCTCTGGGTGTCGGAGAGTGGGGGGGTTAAAAAAGGCTCCACGTAATTTTAACCTCGCCACTACTTCGTCGCAAAGGAGGGCTCCACCCTACCTGCTTGGGTTGACGGCAGACAGTCAGCGAAGTTCAGAAATTACGAACTGTCGCGACGGCTGACCATCTGGCGCCCACACTACCAGATTTAAATCTCGCAGTGAGAACAGGAAGTTAAACTGAAAGAATGCCCGATTGCGAAAACGTGGGGGGAACAAAAAATAACAGGTGTGAATTTTGTGGTGTAAAATATCTGCGTTTATTCACACAAAAGACAGGACACCGTGCCTACGCTTCCTGAAATAAATACCTCCTCCCGCAACCTTATCGCGCCGCGTTCACTAGATTCGGCCGAATCCCGCGAATACGTAACGCGCGATGCTAAGGGCCGTCGGAGCCAGCCTTTTCTTACAAAAGCGCAAAACACGTACCGCACGAAACACGTACCGCACGAAACACGTAACGCAAATTGTACACAAAAGAAAAATAAACGATATATCAAAATGAGATTAAAGTATTAAGTGAGAACAATAAAAAAAATATATAAAGATCTGGCCTGCGTTCCTCGCGGCGACTGGACGTGCGGCGGCCGATAATGGTCGGGAACGCCGATCACTAAATTCCAGACCTCATAGCAACTCTGGCAGGATGGTCGCTGCCCCTAGCCAAGACCTGGCTGGCTGGGTTACTTAGCCCTTACCCAAAAAAAACGCCTGCAAAGCACATGGCCTTAGTAACAATGGCCGGACACGTGTCTTTACGAAAAGAAAAATGTCGGGTTTAATTACTTACTCTGATGTTGTGAGCGTATGGAGTTGAGTCGTATAGTACCCTCCCTTACCTTGCGCTTGGTGCCGTCAATCCCTTCAAGGGTGGTTAAATGAGTTCACGTTTTATATCCCGGAAACCGGTTGGTGATATACCAAAGAAAACTGTGACCTCGTGGCACGTCCGCACTATAAGGAAGGTAGCCAGCTTCTACCTCGTGGCACGTCTCGCCGACGATTTTAAAAATCACGCGCATATGGGAAACACGTCACGTTTAAAAAAACGTGTGCGTACGGTTGCCTATGGTGGAGGTCTGTGCGCGCAATTAATAACTAAAAGACTGTTTCCGTCGGAGGCAATACTGGACCGTTACAAATTCATTGTAATAAAGGACCCCATAAGCCATAACGTGCCAATGCTTGCTAGTTAATTTCTTAAAGTAATCAGGAATCAACATTAAATATTTCAAATTCAAAAATAATAGTGTAGCGACCGTAGGTTTGGTAAGGAGTAGGAGAGATAAGAGATAATATGTGAGATGTAAATGCCTGGCTATGGAACATATTACTATAGAAATAAATAATATAATTTGAAGGCCTGTCAAATGAATGTTGATCATTCAGTACATTTATATAGGGTGTCAATTTGAAAAGTTGCCATCGACTTTTTCATACAACTAATGATTATTTTTAAAGTTACTTAAATCCGTTTGGGTGGTTTGGAGGGGGAACCAAAATGGCATAGGTAGTATCGACCCCTACCCACCCTTTAAACCTAAGCCATCTTTATCTAAAAAATTTAAATTGCACCCCCCTATTTGTGATAAATCGTTGGAAATCTCTTGAAAAATGGTTTCCGGTCATTATTAATACAATATATTTTGGTCAACTAGTTTTGGAATTAATTGCAAATAAACTGCAAAAGTGTTTAATTAATTAAATTCAAATAATATGTTAAAGTAAATGTAGGAAATGGTTTCCTTCTTTTCAAAATAAAAATATGGCCTGCTTTCAAACTCCTCGCGAACTTTCTAAAAGGTTTATTTAGTAATTATTGCGCTATTCTTTCTTGTAATTGTTCAATAGTATCTCGTTGCGTTTTATCAACTACACACTTTAAGTGACCCCCTAAAAAATACCTAGAGGTGTTAGATCTAAGACGATCTAAGAGGCCATTTGATAGGCCATCTTCTTCCAACCTCTGATTTTTAGAGTGGCACTCTAACCATGCTCTAACTGGAAGTACATAGTGAGGGGGTGCACCATCTTGTTGAAAATATAATGTATTTTCGGTAATCCCTTAATTTCAATGTTCATTTGTTTGGTTTGCAACCTCCTGAAGTATGAGTAGCTCAATGAATTCATCCAGGAAATTAGCATAAATTTCGCCGTTCAAATTTTCATTAATTTGAATAGCGAATTTTGTTTCAAAGGGTCACTTGAAATCTGTAGTTTAAAAAACATAAATAAAAAATAGACCCGATACTATTACGATTAATTACGAGAAAGAATAACAGAAAACTGTTGAGCTATTACTAGACAAACCTTTAAAGAGTTCGCGAAGAGTTTGAATAGAGGCTAGGTTTTTGTTTAGAAAACCATGGTAGCCATTTCCAACATTTACTATAACATTTGCACTAAATTCCAAAACAAGTTCACCTAATCATATTGTATTAATAATGACTGAAAAGCATTTTTCAAGAGCTTTCGAACGATGTATCACAAGTAGGGGGTGCCATTTAAATTTTTTAAATGAAGGTGGCTGTAGCTTAAAAGGTGGGCAGGGGGTCAACACTACCTACGCCATATTGGTTCCTCCTCCGACCCATCCAAACAGTTTTGAGTAATTTTAAAAATAATCATTAGTTCTATGAAATAAGTCGGTGGCAACTTTTTTGAATTGACACCCTGTATAATTTTAATATTATATTACATAACGAGAGTTGTAAGAAGCATAGTACGCACGAAGAGAAATTTTACGTAACGAGCCGCGCCGCGGCGAGTTGCGTAATTTCTTGAGTGCGTAATTGCCTTACAACTCAAGTAATGTACGCTATTTTTTCTACTCACAGCCGTAATTACGAAAAAAAATTGCACAAAATTGATATACGAGCCCAGGCTCATAATAGTTCGGCCGGTTTACATTTTCAAGCAGAAGCCTAAACAAATCATAAAACTTACACAAATGATGAGACATTTCGACAAAATAGTTTCGACTATATTAAAATATATACTTTAACCTTACAAAGGCTGAATATTTTATCCGAATAACATAATGAAGAAAAATAATATAACAAAAAATATTAGTGAACGTATATTTAATATTGGGTTACATTATAGAACTTGTATCCTATTTTTCGAATAGTTCGCTTCGTTGTCGCCATCCAAACTTCTTTTGATATACTTTCCCTCCATAGCATAGTTATTACTTGAGTTCGTTTAGATCATTTATCTGCTTTCGTAATTGTGGATGGCCTGCCGGTTTTGGTTTCTTGTTCTAATTCACCGGTTCTTTTATACAAATTAATAATATCTTGCACTGTAGAACGCAGAACTAATGCGAAACAGAGATACGACGAGACGAAATGCCTTTTTTATTGGCATTAATGATCGACCTGCGCAAATTTTTACATAAAGATTTACCACCGGGCATTTTACTTGAATATTAACGTATAAACACAGTGTATTACTATTTTTGTGTCTCACAGCACATGTACAACTAATATTGACAGATATTTGTTGATTTGTTCAGTATGCGTTTGGTTTTAGCAGTAGCGCATTAATTCTATGGTGATGTAACCAAATATTAAATACCGGCTGAACTATCAAATATCTGGATCAAATATTCAGCTTTTGTAAGGTTAAAGTATATATTTTAATATAATCGAAAGAAAATTGCTGAATTGTCTCATCATTTGTGTAAGTTTTATGATTTGTTTAGGCCTCTGCTTGAAAATTTAAACCGGCCGAACTATTATGAGCCTGGGCTAGTATTTTAGTTCTGTCAGATGCTCATGGCAATATTTGATATTTACTATCATATGACTATTTTGACAATTCAAAACTAAATGTGGCAATGTTGCCAATGCTACGCTGCGCCGATTTCCATGTACTCTCATAATTCATTTATCCTGCCCAACCCCTGTTCCGCAGCGTACAATTAACTTCGGACCACTACTCTTTGAACGTGGAATAACTTCACAGGTCACCACCCAACCTACCCACCTTCACATCTATCCTCAATACCAGTTCCACCAGAGTACCGGCCCAACAACCGGATTTGTCTTGCTCTACTGTCATCGAGACATCACCGTAAATTAGGTGTGTGCTACACTCTCATCCCAAGTTTGTGCTACGCCTTACATACCTGCGGGAACTCATCCCTCTATCTCTATAGAACTAACTACTATCACTATCTGCTGTTACCCCGGATTCTTCCCCTATCTTTAGATTTCCTTGCTATTTTCTTTAGTTAATCACTCCTTAATAATGCAGGAAACACGATCAACCGGCGTTCATCCCAGAACAACATCATCTGTACTCACAGAGAACGCCAACACCTATGACCCATCCCTGCATGTAGCTAGATGCACATTACTCTTTTTTGGCGCATAGATCCAACCATTTGACCTTTTGGTTCATCCAAATCGAGGCAGAGTTCTTCAATTCTAAAATAATTTCATCATTACTAACATTTTCCAAAGTTGTGTCCACCCTCACAACAGATGTCGCGATGGAGGTACTAGACTCATGGCCACATAAAGGGGGAGGCTGGGGGGCCGGGATCAGAGGGCCCCGACTCGGCTAATCATGCGGTGAACTACTGGATATTATACACTACAGAAAAGCCGAATATATGAATATATGACAAAATTATTTGACGAAATTTACACTGCACAAACGATATTGTTAAAAGACAGTTTTTCTTATATTATTTTATTTTTAAACTTATTGTTAACAAATAAATTAAAAGAATCATAAAAAAAATATTATTAATAGCACAAGAATTGCCATAAGCAGTATATTAATAGTTGTAACGGTCCGGTTTTGCCTCCGACGGAAACTGTCTTGATTATTAATTTCGCGCACGGGTCGCCAACGTAGGCAACCGTTACACACACGTTTTTTTAAACGTGACGTGTTTCCGTTATCCGTGTGATTTTTAAATCGTCGGCGAGGCGATGCCATGATGTAGAAGCTAGTCACCATCCCTAGAGTGCAGACGTGTCACGAGGTCACAGTTTTTCTTTGGTGTATCACCAACCGGTTTCCGGGATTTAAAACGTGTCCTCCTTTAACCACCCTAAGAGGGATTGACGGCACCAGGCACAAGGCAAGGGAGGGTACTGTACGACTCAACTCAACACCCTCAAAACATCAGAGTAAGTGATTAAATCCGACATCTTTTTTTTTTCGTAAAGACACGTGTCCGGCCATTGTTAATAAGGCCATGTGCTTTACAGGCGTTTTTTGGGTAAGGGCTGAAGTAACCCAGCCAGCCAGGTTCTTGGCTAAGGGCAACGAACATCCGGCCAGAGTTGTTCCGAGAATTGGAATTTAGCGACGGCGTTCCCGACGATTGCCGGCCGCCGCCCGTCCTAGGAACCGAGCCCTGAATCGCCAGTGGAGTCGCCACGAGGAACACAGGCCAGATCTATACATTTATTTGGTTCTCATTTATTGATTTAATTTCATTTGATATATCGTTTTTTTTCTTTTGTGAAAAATTTGCGTTGCGTGTTTCGTGCCGTACGTGTTTTGCGTTTTTGTAAGAAAAAGGTGGCTCCGACGGCCCTTCGCATCGCGCGATTACGTGTTCGCGGGATTCGGCCGAGTCTAGTGGACCAAGCGTGATAGGGTTGCGGACGGAGGGATTTCTTTCAGGAAGCGTAGGCACGGTGTCCTGTCTTTTGTGTGAATAAACGCAGATATTTTACACCACAAAATTCACACCTGTTATTTTTTGTTCCCCCCACGTTTTCTCAATCGGGCATTCTTTTCAGATTAACTTCCTGTTCTCATTGCGAGATTTAAATCTGGTGGTGTGGGCGCCAGATGGTCAGCCGTTGCGACAGTTCGTAATTTCTGAACTTCGCTGATTGTCTGCCGTCAGCCCACGCAGGTAGGGTGGAGCCCCCCATTGCGACGAAGTAGTGGAGAGGTTAAAATTACGTGGAGCCTTTTTTGTAACCCCCCACCCCCCTCACCGACACCGAGAGCCTGGCCCTCGTCGCTGCTTCGAAGGGACCCTCCACTCGCTCAGCGGCATAACGCGCTGATAGCCCTTCAGGCACGTCACAGTAATATTTTTATTTATTAAAAATCAGCAAAACTAACAAATTCTACTGATAAATGTAATTTTTTTATCAATGTGCGCTTTTTTTTACATTTTTGAATCGGGACATCAAAAATTGGCAAGTTTAGGTAGTATATATTGTAAGGTGCCAACATATACGGTTTGCAATCTAGTTAACTCATTAATAAAAAGAGTAATATTTTTAAAAAATGAGTACGTCAACATTATCAAAACTTATTTTAAATAAAGCCAGAAACACACGCGACATCGCGGCGCCAATGAGACTCTTAGCGGACAACGATAGCTCGCACAGACATGGAAAAGGAGTGTCGAGCAAAAGTATGAAGTAACGCGTCTTTCAAATATTCTGTAGAAACGGTGGCCAAATACTCAGATATAGAACATGGACCCCACCGGCAGAGAAATGCTTAGGCAGTTAGCTGTAAACAAAGGCAGCAGGAACTTCCCACTCAGCCACAATGCAAGGGAGGCTAGAAGTTAGCTGAAGATAGGCGCGGGGGAAGGAATTGAGTAACATCGGGGAACCTATATAAACTCAAAACGAAGACAGAGGGGCATCATCATATCTGAATGCTAAACATTTCTGATGACCAATATAATGCGGCAGGTCATGGCGAACAACGGGTACTTCATTATTGATTCATGGACGCCTTCTGGTATCCTGAGTACGAGGAGGTTTCAGTCGGTAGGAATCCGACACTAGCCCTATACGGAGCATCTTTTAGAAGAGTTCCTCTCCTCAAAAAAAAAAACAATGAGGGACATCAGTCGGGGCGCGATCGTAGATGCGTACGTGAGTTAAACTCAAGGTCAGATAAGTTACGTCGGTTCACGAGTGCATACGTTCACGCCGCTTCTCAATTAACTTACAAATCACGCGTTGCACAAATACGTTAATTCTCCGCCAGAAAACGCGAGTCCAAACAATAATTGGCGTACCGAAAGCACACACAGTTCAAGATACAAGACATAATAAAATTTAAATAACTCGGGTTAATGTTCATAAGTCAGTTTCGTTATAAATTCACGGGAGCGTTATTCTATCCTATAAACAACTAATTAACAACAACCGTTCGCCCACGTCCATCAGCGTACAAAGCCTCGCAGAGGTACGCCTTCATGTTCGTGAATTAATTAGAGGAAGCATTTACAGATATTGCTAACGCATTCCTCTGCCACATATCCCAATGCAGGAAATCTTCTACATGAGACAAATATGGGTATATGCCTTTTGTGTGACAAATCTAAGAGATAATTCCTCCAGACTGTTCTTGTATTCTGAAGGATCGGCCAAAAATATGTTAATAAAGTGTGCAGCTTTCTTCAAGACTATATTAATGACTGTGTTCCCGAGACTGCAAAAACCTTATACCTTTTCTCCGATGCACGTCATGGACAAAATATTAACCATACATTTATACGTTTCTGCATGGGATTGATAGAATCGAACATTACCGTGAAAGTCGTGCAAACCAAAGACAAAATGACTTCAACACATAGTTTCAAGACTACTTTGTCAGTAGAATCTTTTGGCAGAGCTGTTCCCAGAACAGATAAACAGAGTTTTGCACCAGCATAATTTATGGAGTACGAATATCTCGCTTCAGGCAACCTAAAGACATCCGTGAATATTGGAGAACTTGAAAATCATACTTTCTATCTAAAGCAACCAGGAGCGAGACCTCGGGCATCAGAAATTTGTTAACTGCTGTAAGAGACTTACTGAAATATATTCCTGAAGAAAACAATGTAAGATGTGAAGTAAATGGTAAAAATTTAACATGGTCCATCACGAATGCTGTAAAAAACTAAATATTTTGTTCCTCTTGTTTTGATCTTACTATTATAATAGTTATATAACTACTATATTATATTATAAAATTTGTTTTTAGTGTTAAATAAGCGTTCATCAAATATTATTTTGTTCTGATATGTTAGTTTGGTAAAAAGGAACTAACTAAGCCTGTTTTTTTTTTCTTAATTAGCATAGTTATTATGATAGCAATTAAAGCGTTCTTAGAACAACTCTATGTGTGATCATATCAATTTCCCGTAGTTAAATGGATCGAAAGAGCATGGAAGTAAATAATTTGAAAAATGAGATAAGTATGTACAGGTATAACAAACTTACTTAAATAAACTTTGCAGTCACAATAACTTTCAAAATAGTAATTGAACAAATAAAATAATTTACAAAGCCCTCATAAGGCCAATGAATTACAAAGATATTCTATATGGCTAACGAATCATAGAAGATAAATCAATCACATCATAATCGTCAGCGTTTCATTTTCCTGTCTGTTAAAATTTCAGAGTGTCTACAGGGTGTCCTAAATAAAATAGGATTGCATGGGTATCTTTGTTATTTTCAAAGCTTGAAATCTGGTTAAATGGGCAATGTTATGCAGTTTCTGCATAACATTGCTGGTTCTGATTATGTTGCAAAAATTTTAAAAGTCACAGCAGTTTAGAAATTATTCTAAAAGAACTAAATCTAAATAATCCGATATTTCCCTAGTTATTAAATATGCGGAAAAAAGTTTAAAATAAAATTTACTTCGTTCGATTGCGCAAACTTAAGAATCAAGTCAACACAAAAGTTAAGATGGCATATTTGACTTTTACATATCTAAATCGACTTTTTTTTCTCTTTTCGAAGATGTATAACAACCTATGTCAAAATAAAAATTGGTGGGAAGTATTAATTCTTTCAATTTTTGTTTTTATTTTTAAAATTATTTTTAAAACAAATGTAAAAAAAGTAATACAACTAAGTAGTAAATGACAATAAATTATTAAAAATGCTGAAAATGCTGACCGTTTTGGCCCTATAAAGACATAGTTTTATTAACATATTTTGCTTCGTATAGCAACACACATCATACCTTTTGAATCACCTTGTATATCTGTAAAAGGGGTTATGCAGCGATTATCTCGTCGCAGTACTCATCACTTTGTATAAATACGTTGAACAATAGAACAAGTTGATATTTTAAATTTCGCTTCTTTAAGCTGCTTGTTAATTTAATGATTTTTTCATTGAAAATAGCCCTAATTATTTATTTATTTTGAAACTGTCGTTCACGTTCCCAAAATTAGTTAGCAGGTATTATTTTTATTTATTCAATTAATATTAATGTTAAATTGGCTATTTTGCACAAATTTAAGAATGCAATTTCTGAATTCTTTAATTTTTAATCCATTAGGCAAGTACTACTAATTTTTTGTTTGTTTTTAATTTTGTTGTAGTTGCTTAGTACCTGCAACCTTGTATGTCTTTGATGACATCATTCGACACTGAAATCTGCCTCACAAGTGATCAAAATGGTGAAGCAAACCCCAATACCTTTCAAGAATATGAAAAGAGTTTCGCGATAGCGAAAATAAATAGTTAGGATGTTTTCTTTCATTTCAAGTTACAAATTAAATCAGGTGCCATGCACAATTCAAATTTTTAACGTCCGGAACAAATGTGGAATGTCGGATCTAATAATAAAGATACTATATAGTGAAGTTAATAATTATAACATTGAAGTCCAAACAGAAAATCAGTGTCAAATGGATTGACGAGCTAAAAAATCATTTGAAGAAGAAGATAATGTTACATGTGAACAGGTTGCATGTGAAAAACAAATGGCAATGGGAAATCCTAGTGTTGTAAAGTATTTACAAGACAGTTGGTGGCATTGAAATAAGTTCGATTAGACTTCTGAATGCAATTCGCGACAAAAAACTTCAAGGTACATTTGTCAGAATCTGTCTCTCTTTTAATCAGTTTTGTACAGGGTGGCCCAATTTGGACTTTCTATAGGGGATCTCGGTAACTAGAAATGAGAGAGAAAATCGGATGGCGTATCCTCGATCTCCTTTTTCAAGACAAACTCAACGGTTAAAATAAAAATTGGCCGTCGTGTTTTGTTTTCAAGTTATGGCCAAAAACTCATTATTTTCCATTTTCGATTTTTATCAATATTTCATTTATTTATCGTTTTATTAAAATAAGAGTTGCACGTTCTTCAGGCACGTTTTTACAGTGAATTGAATAAGTTTTACAGAATTTTCATATATTCGTTAATAAACAAGATACAACACAAAGTTGTATGTTTTTTAAATAGAAGTCGTAGTTGGTTTTCGCCTTAATAAATAGGTTATTTTTTTCTCTTTTCAACGTTGTATCACATGTGAATATTATAATTGCATTTTTGTTGAAATCTATTGAAATTCTATCAAAACGTCATGTGAAATAAGTGAATGTTTATAACATGAGTCGAAATTTACTGGGTGTTACATTATGTTCTTTTATTGGGCGTAGTAGACTGGTAGTAGACTGGTAGTAGACTTATATTGTTTAGAGTCAAATTATTTGTTGACAAACGCACACATTTGCCATCTCTAAATTATAAAATGCCATATGAATACAATATTATATATGTATATTAGAAAGTTTTATTAAATAAATAACAATTATCTTATTACTTTGGAAACATTACAAGCTCTATCTAAAAGGAAGACAACTCAATAAATTGAATTTTCAAAGTTTAAAAGGAAAACCCGTTAATGGATATTAAAAAGCATAGACACAATATTTAAATTACAATAAATGTTCAAATTGATGTCCCTTATTCAAAATGCATATGTTGCATCTTTTAATAACACATCTGCAAGCATTATGAATGTGAACATTTGAAATTGAATTTACGCAATCAATGAAAAGTTGTCTTAAATTATTAATATTATCATTTTATATAGTTTGTCTTTTATATGTCCCAAAAAAAAAAATATCTAACGGGGTCAAGTCGGGCGATTGTGGTGGCCATTTCATGAGTCCGTTTGTTCCTAACCAATTGGCCCCAAAATTTAGATTTTTTAGAAATCTTGGTCGTTCAAACGGTATTTTTTCGAATAATATATGTTCAAAATTTATGTTCCTTAAAAATTCTAAGTGCTCGATTCTTCGAAATTCCGGATTCATCTTCAATTTGTCGGCTGGGAAATGGTTGGTTCACTATTTCAGCTCCAATTACATTGGTAGCAGTTTTTTCGGCGTTCTGTAAGACGTTGATCTGTGCTGCTTGAAAGATCCGTGGTTAATTAGATTTTCTTTTAATCTTTGAAAAACTGATTTATCCATTTATCCATTTGTCTTCTTTCCGGATAGCGATTAAAATATGTTTCTAAACCAATTTGTGAATTGTTATTGCTTTGAATAAAGCATTCTAACATATCAAATTTTTCACAATTTTCGTACGGCATTGTTAAACACTTCGAAATAAAAAGATCACGTCAAATGTGTTAGTTTGACAACCAAAAAAATATAAACAGAACAAGCCTGCTGCTCCCAATAAAAGAACATATGGCACTTTGATAGAATTTTAATAGATTTCAACAAAAATGCAATTATAACATCCACATGTGGTACATCATTGAAAAGAGAAACAAATATCCTATTTATTAAGGCCAAAGCCAACTACAACTTCTATTTAAAAAAATACAACTTTGTGTTGTATCTTGTTTATTAACAAAAACCAATTCACATGATCGATCAATTAAACGCGACCGTTCAATTTGACTATTTGTAATTTACTATTACAATTTTGCATCGAACACCCAAAATTGTGTCAAGCCGTGTAATTTGGGAAATGAACCCTCGCAAGATTAATTTCGATCTGTAATCCTACACCTCTCACAGGTTGTTTGTTCTTCATTAATTATTTAAGTCTGGTCATCTCTACTTGGTTGACATGTGAGCACAAATTTGCGTTCTAGTAATAAACCAGCATTTTGCCAACAATCACCAACCAACAAAGTTCACTTTATCTTCTATTAAAGGAACTTTTATACCCACTTATAGATCGACAACACTAAAAATTGCCATTAACAGAGATAAATTTTACACTTGGACTTTTACCCTAGCAAACTTGAGCCACTTAAGTTTATGGATTGATAATTAACTATACTTCAACATGGGCATGGACCGGTGCACCAACCGTTTACTAGACTTTTCAATTTCCGCTACATCTACCGCACTACCGCACTACCGCACTACTTTCAACGTGTTTGACACCACTGTAGAATCTTAGGACGAATAAGTTTACGGTAAATGACTAGTGTGTACGCTCAATTATCCAATCCTTTCGATCTGTCCTTACCCTTAAGAGACGACATGGTATGTGCGATTAAGATCTTCGCACCACCGGTCAACTTCAAGCCTCGAAGAGTCTCCCCGCAGAAGCTTATAATTACTCATTACGAGTTCGACTATTTGCGTAACATTGGTTTTATCAAACGTTCATCGAGCCGTTGGGCCACCCCATTTCATATGGCGTTGAAGCACGACCAAACTTGGAGCCAGTGCGGCGCTTATAGGGCCTTAAAGAAAGTTACAATACCAGACATACGATATATCGGATTGATGATGCTGTTACATAATGAAACTACATGTAAATATATAAATAAAACACAATTTGTCTGAGTTTCACAAAATATTTAATCTTGTACTGCGACTGTGTGGCGAAACAATTGTTGCAGTACAACATTAAATATTTTGTAAAACTCACACCAATTGTGTTTGATTTATATACCAGATATATATCCAACACCGCACATACACAATGATACTTACAACTACCACAATTGCACTACATTTTCTAAGATCAACTTAATTAAGGTGTACCATCAAATTACTATTAGCACCTAAGATATACCCAAAACTGCCAGTACAACCCCATTTGGCCCTTTTGAATTTAGCCGCATGAGGTTTGGTCTACGTAGCGCGGCTCAAATCTACCAACGATTCATGGTTTCAATTTTAAGTAAATACGCATTCTGTTCTGTAAATTTAAACGATATTTTGAATTATAGTGGCATAACGTAGACCGACACTCAATTCATTTACGCACAGTTTGGTTTGAACTGTCTCATTTTGGAATCAAAATTTCGCCAAGTGCGTTTTTGGAATATCTAAATAGTCTTTTTTAAACCACGGCATTTCCAGATCCGGAGTTGAACCACCGCGTCGCACAGTGTGACAAAGTAAACTTTTAGGGGGACAAAATTCTGAAACTCGGTATATGCACTCAAATCTTAAAAAATGACAACATTATTCTATACGGGGTCGTGCAAAACTGATGCTGTAGCATCAGTAGCATCACAAACTTTCTTATTATTAAAAATGTCAAAAATATGAGATTCCAAATTTGCTGCAAATTTTACTGGAAATGCAGTGGCGGCGTAACGTTGTGTTTGTAAGACTTCTAATATTTTTAAAAATAACTTCATTATTACAACATTAACTTTTATTATTAAACTCAATAATAATAATTCGTTTCCATGAATTTGTATTTTATAACGCTCCAACGCTGTGCTAAAGCTATGCTAAACTACCCCCTCCTAGAAAGGAGAAAAATACATAAGAGGGCGCGTCAGGAAAATTACGCGTTTCCTCTGTGAAGTAACTGAGTTAGGTCTCTTAATAGATTTTAAAATTGACTTCTGTACTGATTTAACGTGATCCACTGAAACACGCGCTGCTTTGAGGCGATCTATAGAAATGTTTTCTTGCTTGCCATTTATAATTATTACAAAATATTTTGGAAAACGATGTATAACTTTAAAAGGTCTATCGAATACCGGCTGTAAAGGTCGCTTCACGCGGTCAATCCGGGTGTACACGTGCGTGCAGTCCTGCAAACCTGATTGCAAGAAATGCTTACGTTTGCAATTTCGAATTAAATCCTGGTGGACTTCGTCGAAATGTCGTTTTGGTAGATCAAAAGACTAGAAGGGTGAAAATGCGTGTCCCGAGACTTTAAATTTTTTCATTGCGCACATGAACGAACGAGAGAAGCGATGTCTTGCGAACATTCGGCCATACATAACTTTCGCAAACTAACTTCTGCGTAGCATTGATTCCCGGGTGAGAAAGCGAATAAAGAGATAAAATAAGGGCGTTTCTCAATGATTTAGGAATAAAAGAGCGTTTTAAACGTCGGAAATTCTCCACTGTTATGGTAATCGGGCTATTTGGTATATCATACTGTTCCAACCTTAATGAGGAGGAGTTATTAATCATAAGTTGTTGCAACTCTAAATCATTACGTTACTCTTCAGTTAATTATGCAAAATAAAGTAAACCTATATAATTAACTGAAAATCGCGATAACGCATCCGCTCCTTTATTCTCTGAACCAACAATATATCTAATATCAGATGTTAATTGTGTAATATAATCAAGATGTCTAATCTCTCGAGCTGAATAACTATCTGAACAAGAATTAACTGCTGAGAGTATGGGTTTGTGGTCAGAATAAATATATAATTTCTGTCCTTCTAATAAATATATATATTCTTCAGAGTAAGATCAATTGCTAACAACTAACGCCCAAAGGTACATTTTAAAAAGTAAGCTAAAGGCTGAGATGTGCTTTTTACATCAAATTGTTGAATTACTGCTCCTGCTGCGAAATTTGAAGCTTCTACGAAAACTTGCAGTTGACTCTCAGAATTAGGAAAAACAAAAAGAGTTCGTTTAACTAAGCGCAGTTTAGTAGCGTTGAAAGAAGAAATTGTTTCTTGTGTCCAATTTAAATATCGCGGGTCTTTTTGCGGCTGTAAAGTTTGTCAAAGCTGCTAAAACAGATCAACCTGATTGTATAACTTATGATAAAAATTTATCATGCACAGGAAACGTAGGAATACTTTATGATTTAATGGTTTTGGAAATTTTAATACATATACACTGCTCAACATTTGAACTGGTACACTTACAAGAACATATATAAACAAACAATTGACTACTTTTTGAACAACACCTTCTTGCTTAATTGATAGTATATGGTTCTGGAAATACTTTTAGGACGAAGAATTAAAAGAATAATACTTAAATAACGAATTTCAACTGTTTTAATAGAAAAATAACAAAATCTTCATTTTAGTATTACAAAAAAGTTTGCTCTGGAAAGAAATGATAACCAAACACTTAAAGATTAATAATGCGTGGGACCTCCTCTAGCTCTTATAACCTCTTGGCAACGTCTTGGCATGCTGGAAATCAAATCCCGAATGTAATGCCGAGGAATATTCTTCCATTCTTCCAAAACGGCAGTTCGGAGCTGATGGTGATTGTTTGGATCCACTCCTCGTGACCTTATCAACCTTTTCAGGTAATCCCATATGTTCTCTATGGGATTCAGATCCGGAGAGTTCGCTGGCCAATCCATGTGCGCAATATTGTTCTCTTCAAAAAATGCATTGATCTGCCTTGTTCTATGAGGACGCGCATTATCATCAACAAACACGAAACCATCGCCTATTTCATTGGAAAATGGCAACACTACAGGTTCTAATACCTCATTAAGATACCTGACACTATTCATGGTAGCATTTCCAAGCATAACCAATTCAGTACGACGAGTCGCAGAAGTACCCCCCAAACTGTAATTGAACCGCCTCCATAAGCTTGATGGTAAGTCACATGGTTCTCAATATAGCGTTCTTCTCTGCTTCTCCAAACTTTAACTCTTCCATCTGAGCTATAGAGACGCACTCTGGTCTCGCGACTGAATAAACAACGACCCCAATCTTCAACACTCCAATGTGCATGTTGGTGTGCCCACTCTAGCCTTCTTCTTTTGTGGGCTTTGGTCAACAATGGACATTTTTTAGAAGATCTGAACCTTAAATTTACCGCATAAAGCCTTCTTCTTACTGTTTGAGTGAATACTTGAATACCTGTTGCATTCAATAACTGAATTTGGAGTGTTCTTGCAGTAGAAAATCTATTCCTTCGGGTCTGAATCGTAATAAACCGGTCCTCCCTGACTGTTGAACTGCTATTTCGCCCTCCGCCGTGCCTATCTTCGACAGATCAAGTATCATTAAAACACATTCGAACTCTTCTGACCACATTGTGGCTCACATTGAAATGGGCAGCAACAGTTCTTAGCGATGCACCAGTCATAAGCATTCCCATAGCTAGGCTCATCTCTTCAATACTTAAATGCCTTAATGGCATCTTTAAAATCCAGTCAACGACTATGAATTAAAACTTACTCGAGATATTAGCAAACATTCTCTTAAAACTTGATAAAGTATAAGCGTCCGCGAACTCAGTAACTGCACTGATGACAGATAAACAATTATTGTTCTCCCTGACTGTTGAACTGCTATTTCGCCCTCCGCCGTGCCTATCTTCGACAGATCAAGTATCATTAAAACACATTCGAACTCTTCTGACCACATTGTGGCTCACATTGAAATGGGCAGCAACAGTTCTTAGCGATGCACCAGTCATAAGCATTCCCATAGCTAGGCTCATCTCTTCAATACTTAAATGCCTTAATGGCATCTTTAAAATCCAGTCAAGGACTATGAATTAAAACTTACTCGAGATATTAGCAAACATTCTCTTAAAACTTGATAAAGTATAAGCGTCCGCGAACTCAGTAACTGCACTGATGACAGATAAACAATAATTGTTTCGCAAATGTTATTCGATAGGCATTTGTTTGCATTCCGAAACACGGCCCAGATCATATAGGAAGTCATACCAAACGCATTAGAATTTTTTTATTTTTTTAAAAATTTTACTGCCTATTATATAAGTGTACCAGTTCAAATGTTGAGCAGTGTATATATATTTATTTACGTAATAAAATTTACACGGTATAAAAATATACAGGTATAAGTCAGTTTGAAGTTATTTAATACTGAGCTGGAAGTCTTGTTTGTTCGGGCATATGAAGGCATGGTATCTCTCGTGACAAACCCCTCGGCAGAATTTGCAGATGCAGCCGAGGCCTCCTAAGTTTGGAACTTGGAGTTTTGACACACAATGTGGTGGAAACTATGCACCGTCATCCGGCACACTCTGCTTCTGTTGGATTGATTGGCGGCAGCCCACTTGTTGAAATTGAAGGTGGGGCCCTCGGTAAAATGTCCCTCAACAAATTCCCAGTTCTTACGTTCCCTTATCTCCGAGTACTTCTCTAATTCTGTTGCGTTGAAACTGCAGCTCACTTTCAGGTCTTCTGTGAGGGTATCCCATCCGACTATCTGGTGGCATAGCGTGCTTAATGCATTCTTGTGGCCCCCAGCGTTCTCTTGATGAAATACGCCTTGATTATTATCCATCTCTAGTAAGTCTGCAACTTTCAAGTACGGAGCCACTTCCTTAATGGCATATGACACAATGGAATCTATCTTTTGGCTTTAAAGTTGCAAGGCCTTGTCTAGTAATAACCTCCAGATGTTTTTGAGGCTATTTATCGCCCTTTTGGCCTGCATGCTCCAATTTTTGACTTGATCCGAGAAGCTTAATTTGGTCTGCAGGGTAATCCCTAGATAGGTATAGCTATTTGTCATGGAGATATCCTCGTCGGCGAATTTGAAAACGTCGTCCCCTGCTAGTCTGCCACTCCTGCTAAATTTCATTATGTTTGTCTTGTCTCGATTGACTGTTAGTTTGCGTTGTTCACAGTACCCAGCCAGGTTGTTTAGGGCAGTGGTCAGATCTGATCAATATTTGCTGTAGCACACTAGGTCGTCGGCATACATGAGTATATCTAGGTCTCTCGTTCCCAGTTTAAGTTTCTCTGGAAGGTCATCAATAAATAGAATAAATAAGGTGGGGCATAGACTATCCCCCTGCAGCACGCCCTTTGTCTGTTCTATTTGCGTAGATCTAACTAAACCGTCGGTCACCTGAATGTAATTTTGGCCAGTGATATTACAGATTACTTTTAGGATTCTTCCAATTAGTTCTCTTTCAATTAGTTTTTTTCAGCAAGGATGTGTTCACGCTGTCGAAAGCTTTGTGAAAATCCACAAAACACACGTACATTAAACCTTTTGGTTTCTTTCACTCTATTGCGATGTCCTTGATGAGTTTGGCGATTGGAGTTGTGGTGGATTACCCTTCCTGGAAGCCAAAATGTTCTTTTGGGATAGCGTCTCGGATTTTGGGAGCCATTGTGTTATCTATTAGTTTAGACAGGCTTTTGTAGCCGTTTTGCATTTTAATATGGTGTGCCCTATGAAGTTAATTGTTGAGACACCAAATTCACACTTGTCAGGGTTAATTTAAATACCGAAACTGTGTCAACGTTCGAAACCTGTTGCTAAATGCTGCATGTTTTCTACTTCATTTTTGCTATAAATCAAAATATCGTCAGTATAACTGAAACGGAAAGTATGACCACGTAGAATAGTGTCGACGAGGCTTTAAAAACTTTGAGCAGCATACTCGTACAAACCAAAATATTATTGCGGTCTTTACGATGTGACGAGCTTAAACTGAAATTTGGTGGTACGCCTTAACTAAGTCTATCTTCGAAAATATTGTGCATCATAATCAACTGTTGCCAATGTCTTGTATATGATAGATTGCATAGTGATCAGGTTTTGTGATTGGGTTTAATGCTAGGTAATCCCCGCAAGGTCTCCATGCATGATCAGTTTTTCAAACCATGTGTAGTGGTGAGGCCCATTCACTCTTGGACGGTCTAATAAATCCGAGTTCTAAAATAAAATCACATTCTGCCTTGGAAATTATTAACTTATCAGGCGCCAGTCGCATTTGTTACAGTAAACTAGAGGACCTGAAGTCTCTATGTGATGTGTAACCGTGTGTTTGATTGGTGAATTCGGTGGTGAAGTTATATCTGGAAATGCTTGTAAGAGTTCAGTATATTTTATTGTGGGGTTGTAATAGGCCCAAATATACGCCCTGTATAATACGCATTTACGCAATAAAGTGACTCATATTTTAAAAATCATGAATACCACAAAATTATTAAATTAATTCATTTACAAATAATCCCAGGGTGAAATGTGAGAAATAGCCCTCGCGACTCACGTAAAAATTACCTCGAATGGCAACGCTTTAAGTTAAGTGTAAAACTCTGCGCTAAAAACGCATTAATACCACACGCACAATCAAGATTAATAATCACCATGATAACTAAGGGATGGGGGCGAATATTTAGCAGTAGATATGTGAGGGGAATGGAGATTTGAAGCTGAAGAAAACCTATTGAAGCACAAGCCACACACGAGCGAGATCAGTAAGACAGTTGCGTCGGCCACGGGCAACGCACACGACATTCGCGGTTTTGAGTACATATATAAATTCACGTCGGTTTATAATTAAATTAACAATAACGTTGTAAAAAAACGCAAAGTCGCATAAAAATTTGAATAAATCGAAAAACGTACAATTCTAGGTACAGAGTAATTTAAATTTTTTATTATTAACGATAATATAAAGTTGTTAAACCAGTCTCATTATAAATTCACGGGAGTGCTTATTCCTTTTACCCAACCACAACTTACCTAGAAAAGCCAAACACCGATTACCTATTTCTATCAGTAAACAAAAGCGGCTCGTACGCTATTCGTGTTTGCGAATCACTAGAGGAAGCAATAACAGGTGTAATTGACGCCCACCCGCGCACTTCGTTCACACACCTGTTATTGTGAAATCAAATTCCCGCACTAGATTCAAATTGACGGAAAATAGTGTATTTAACCTACCACAACTTACCTAGAAAAGCCAAACACCGATTACCTATTCCTATCAGTAAACAAAAGCGGCTCGTATGCTATTCGTGTTTGCGAATCACTAGAGGAAGCAATAACAGGTGTAATTGACGCCCACCCGCGCACTTCGTTCACACACCTGTTATTGTGAAATCAAATTCCCACAGGAGATTCAAATTGACGGAAAATAGTGTATTTAACCAACCACAACTTACCTAGAAAAGCCAAACACCGATTACCTATTCCTATCAGTAAACAAAAGCGGCACGTACGCTATTCGTGTTTGCGAATCACTTGAGGAAGCAATAACAGGTGTAATTGACGCCCATCCGCGCATTTCGTTCGCACACCTGTTATTGTGGAATCACCTCCTCTACTAGAATCAAATCGTTGTCAGCATCATAAGATTTAAACATATAAACTCATTATACATCGCGCCCGCGATCGCAAATTAACGTGGCTGTATTCACCATAACTATAACAACTAATCAAGGCATTCAGTGTTCCCCTCCGACATACATCATTATATTCAAATCAAAATAAGTCATAAAAATGATGGCTTCTTCATTTCAAATCATAAATGAACATATAACGTGCATATTGTTGGGCAAAGTGATTTATAATTATATAAATAAATAAGTTGGATTAAATCTTAATAATTTAAAAACATCAGCTATAAAAAATACTGGTTTCTTTATTTCAAATCATAAATGAACATATAACGGGCATATTGTTGGGCAGAGTGATTTATAATTATATAAATTAATAAGTTGGATTAAATCTTAATAATTTAAAAAAATCAGGTATAAAAAATACTGGTTTCTTTATTTCAAATCATAAATGAGCACACAGCGTGCATATTGTTGGGCAGAATGATTTATAATTGCATAAATAAATAAGTTTGATTAAAAATCTAAATAATTTCAAATCATAATGTATACAAATAATGGTTTATTGATTTCAAGTCATAAAACAAATACATATCGTACCTGTTATTGGACAGAGTAATTTAGAATCGTACAAATAAAATAGGCTGGATTAAATCTCAATAATTTGAAGACATAATGACAATTTGTGGTTAAATATCGTAAACAAGAAATAAGTGGAATTATTAAAACCCCGTATAAACAGAGAGAATGATAAACGAGAGAATGAAGCTTGGTATAATCACAAAAGAAGTTATTAATAACCTCCAATGTTCCTAATAATAATATATTATAACATTACATAAACATTTCCGATTGAGGTAGCAGAACTGTTATTTGACACAACTTGTAACATGTCTGACGGTGATGACTACTTGTGACATTGGTGCTTGCTGTGGTCGTGGGTAGAATTATGAATTTACCTCAATCAACGTAAACAATGGGACTCCAATAATTACATTATTGTGTGGACACCGACACAACCATGAAATTCGGGAAGATCGCAAGATACCTTTAGTAATCATTCATGAATTATTGAGGATATTTCAACATCTTTAAATAGTTCTATTTTTGATCATATCACTTTCCCGTAGTTAAATGGAGTGAAAGGGCATGGTAATAAATGATCTAAGAAACTAAAGAAGCACGTGCATGTATAACAAACACTCGTAAATAAACTTCGTAATCATAACCATTTTCAACCTATCAATTGAATAAATAAGAGAATTTACAAATTCAATAAAAGGTCAACGAAATCTAGAAAATAAATCAATTCATGTCATAATCGCCAACCTGTGTTTTATTTCGCTGTACGTTATAATTATATAAATTAATTTACATCATCATCAACCTGTGTTTTATTTCCCTGTGTCTTACAATTTCAGCGTGTCTATTATTAAATAAACAAAACAAATCTTTAAATTGGTGCTTTCTTGTATTAATCCATTATTAGTGTACGTTAATTAACACATTGCCAATAGCAAAGAACCTTGAGAGTAATCTCGGTAGTTAAATTAAACGTCACGACGTGTAAGTACTAAATACGATCACAAATCACTAGCCAAAAATAATTAAAACATTATATAATAAATCACGAGCCAAAAATAATTAAAACATTATATAATAAATCATGAGCCAAAATAATCAAGAAATTATATAATAATTTCATGATTAAAACGACGAATAATAAAATAAATATAATAATAAAATAATATCGGAGCGTTACAGGGTTTACAATGCTAATGGGTGCAATGCTAGAAATATCACTTGTGGAACCAGAACAAGTGAATAAAGTAAGGCTATCAATAAGTTTGAAATTATGTATATCAACAATGAGACGGAAACAACTAAAAATCAGCACCTATTGGTCTGATTAACGGTTCTACATTGGCAAAAATTAACTCGCAATGAAATATTTACTTAAAACCAATATCTAACTTAACTTTTGTTTTACCGAAAGTTTTAATTTGTGAACCATTCGCTGCGTTTAACATAATAGGAGAAAATGCAGTAGTTCTTTTAAAATTTGCCGGTACTTTCAATAAACTCACCTATGCTCTTGTATCTACAAGAAACCGTGTTTTTATTCTAACTTCAATAACATAAAATGGTCGAACTATTAACGAACCAAGAGGAAACATCGAATTCACTCCTGACTTGCCTCGTTTCCCCAAGAGCAGGAAGCAACACACTTATTTGGTCATTCCTGATACCTGTTATGATAATAACAATACACTTGTGTCAAGGGTACAAAGTTTCCTTCTCGAGATTGAGCGGGAATGTCGGTTTTGTTTAATTAGGACATCATTTTTTTTCTAATCATTTTTTTTTTTAGGAGTTGGCATTTGCGTTTTTGTTTCGCCCATTTGTGTGTTAAGAGTTTCCATTTTCGATTGTAGTTTGCTGTCTTTCTTTGAAATGAAGTCTGGTCGATCCTGCACAGCACAGACTTGTAAAATAACTGGTGATAGGTGCAGAATTTTTTTTTCCATAAATTTGTCTGCCAGCTTAGCTTGTTTATCCAAGCTCAGATCTTCGGTAGACAAGTAGTCAAAAAATATCTAACGTCAACCTGAAGTCGTAGTTAAAAAAGCTCTTTAAAAATTGAATCGTCTATCGGTTTATCACCAAGAAGTTGTTGCATATGGCAAAGGAATTGGGATGATTTCGGTCACCTAACTCTTCCGCAGAAAGTAACAGATGTACGCGTTCTTGTTCAGAGACGGCCGTACTATTTATAATTTCACTTTTTAAGAGCTTGTAAGGGATAACCGTCGGCGTATTTTGAATGATCTCTCAACTCAGACGCTATGCTATGTCATAATGCAATAAATTTATGATATGATTGAATTTCGATCTTGAATTGGTAATGTGTCGAATCGCGAATCAACCTTCTACAATCGCAAACCAGGTTGCAGGATCAGTTTTCCAGAATTCTGGCAAACGCATGTGTACTGTCGAAAAATTTCACTTTCCCGCAAATTAGAATTTTCGTTCACAGGATTAAGGTCCCCAAGAACAGACATGTTAAAGTGTAACCACCTAAGAGGTCAAACAATAGCGTCCCTTGTGGTACAAAAAGGATAAGCAGGTAGGTTTCGCATGGCGGTGGTCCACTGCTGGGGTTCTCGCTGCTAGCCGACTGACCTTCCCTACATCTATTGTTGCTTGTTGACTGCTTTTCCCTAGAATTCTTGTCGATTGTTGACTGCCCCTCTATAGGATTTTCGTCGCTTGCTGACTAATCATCCCTAGGGTTCCGGAAGTCTCAGCCACTGCCGCATGGTAGGGTTGTTGAGGTTGTCGCACTACTGTGAAGTGAAACGTACTGAAGCTTCTCCTAGAGCTAGACGATCGTGCTCACGGAAGTCGACTAATAGTTTTTTTTTATATATTTGTATTTAAAACGCTCCAACGCTGCCTATAGCTATGCTACAGCTACATTAAAAAATCCAATAAAATTGTTGTTGACGAGATATTCATGAAATTTCTATTTTTTTTTTGGCACACACATTGATTTGATTTCTTTCATACGCCTGATATTCTTAATAAAAGTATCCCTTACACTTATTGCTTTATTTTGCAACTAACAAACACTTTTTGGCTTTTGTTTATTTTCCTGAAAACAAAAAGCGGTCAACAAAAAAATACGTAATGGCAATTTTGACAACTAGGAGGGATGCCTGAGATCTGTCAAAATTTCAAATCATTCCACAATCAGATACACTATTGTTTATTTAAACGTGTTAAAAACTACAAAATTGTTGCTTCAAACGGACTCAAAAATCTTATTTAAAGGCAAACGGAAGCAGCTTTTTTTTATGAGTACGGATTACCAGAAAAAAATCGGCATTTCCTGAATATCTCGTCAGCAAAGGTTTCATTTCATTTTTAAATACAGCCATTGTTTTTCCGGTAAAATTTGAAGCAAATTTGATATCTTATATTTTTATGATATTTTCAAAGATAAGAAAGTTTGTGACGCTACAGTATCAGTTTTGCATGACCTTGTGTAGACCAATGTTGTCATTTTTTAAGATTTTGTGTCTCAAGTGCATATACCGAGTTTCAGAATTTTATCCCCCTAAAAGTTGACTTTGTCCCAGTGTGCGACGGAAGAAAAGGCAGTCGCGATTGTGACAGTTCCTTTTACTAACACTTCTATCACAGGTTTATCCGTTCTTGTTCACACATTAGTACAAAGTTTCCTTCTCGAGATTGAGCGGGAATGTCGGTTTTGTTTAATTAGGACATCATTTTTTTTCTAATCATTTTTTTTTTAAGGAGTTGGCATTTGCGTTTTTGTTTCGCCCATTTGTGTGTTAAGAGTTTCCATTTTCGATTGTAGTTTGCTGTCTTTCTTTGAAATGAAGTCTGGTCGATCCTGCACAGCACAGACTTGTAAAATAACTGGTGATAGGTGCAGAATTTTTTTTTCCATAAATTTGTCTGCCAGCTTAGCTTGTTTATCCAAGCTCATATCTTCGGTAGACAAGTAGTCAAAAAATATCTAACGTCAACCTGAAGTCGTAGTTAAAAAAGCTCTTTAAAAATCGAATCGTCTATCGGTTTATCACCAAGAAGTTGTTGCATATGGCAAAGGAATTGGGATGATTTCGGTCACCTAACTCTTCCGCAGAAAGTAACAGATGTACGCGTTCTTGTTCAGAGACGGCCGTACTATTTATAATTTCACTTTTTAAGAGCTTGTAAGGGATATCCGTCGGCGTATTTTGAATGATCTCTCAACTCAGACGCTATGCTATGTCATAATGCAATAAATTTATGATATGATTGAATTTCGATCTTGAATTGGTAATGTGTCGAATCGCGAATCAACCTTCTACAATCGCAAACCAGGTTGCAGGATCAGTTTTCCAGAATTCTGGCAAACGCATGTGTACTGTCGAAAAATTTCACTTTCCCGCAAATTAGAATTTTCGTTCACAGGATTAAGGTCCCCATGAACAGACATGTTAAACTGTAACCACCTAAGAGGTCAAACAATAGCGTCCCTTGTGGTACAAAAAGGATAAGCAGGTAGGTTTCGCATGGCGGTGGTCCACTGCTGGGGTTCTCGCTGCTAGCCGACTGACCTTCCCTACATCTATTGTTGCTTGTTGACTGCTTTTCCCTAGAATTCTTGTCGATTGTTGACTGCCCCTCTATAGGATTTTCGTCGCTTGCTGACTAATCATCCCTAGGGTTCCGGAAGTCTCAGCCACTGCCGCATGGTAGGGTTGTTGAGGTTGTCGCACTACTGTGAAGTGAAACGTACTGAAGCTTCTCCTAGAGCTAGACGATCGTGCTCACGGAAGTCGACTAATAGTTTTTTTTTATATATTTGTATTTAAAACGCTCCAACGCTGCCTATAGCTATGCTACAGCTACATTAAAAAATCCAATAAAATTGTTGTTGACGAGATATTCATGAAATTTCTATTTTTTTTTTGGCACACACATTGATTTGATTTCTTTCATGCGCCTGATATTCTTAATAAAAGTATCCCTTACACTTATTGCTTTATTTTGCAACTAACAAACACTTTTTGGCTTTTGTTTATTTTCCTGAAAACAAAAAGCGGTCAACAAAAAAATACGTAATGGCAATTTTGACAACTAGGAGGGATGCCTGAGATCTGTCAAAATTTCAAATCATTCCACAATCAGATACACTATTGTTTATTTAAACGTGTTAAAAACTACAAAATTGTTGCTTCAAACGGACTCAAAAATCTTATTTAAAGGCAAACGGAAGCAGCTTTTTTTTATGAGTACGGATTACCAGAAAAAAATCGGCATTTCCTGAATATCTCGTCAGCAAAAGTTTCATTTCATTTTTAAATACAGCCATTGTTTTTCCGGTAAAATTTGAAGCAAATTTGATATCTTATATTTTTATGATATTTTCAAAGATAAGAAAGTTTGTGACGCTACAGTATCAGTTTTGCATGACCTTGTGTAGACCAATGTTGTCATTTTTTAAGATTTTGTGTCTCAAGTGCATATACCGAGTTTCAGAATTTTATCCCCCTAAAAGTTGACTTTGTCCCAGTGTGCGACGGAAGAAAAGGCAGTCGCGATTGTGACAGTTCCTTTTACTAACACTTCTATCACAGGTTTATCCGTTCTTGTTCACACATTTTACCTCCATTGTCAACATTGGCCACATTAACGCCTATACATAAGACACTGATTTGTACAGGTTCTAGTATTTCCGGGTTTAAATCTATTAAAACGGCATTAGCTAACTTTCCAGAGGACTTGCAGAATTGAGTATTATGGTGAACGCGTCGAATTAAGCCGCTGGCGGAGTGTTACAACCAAAATATTCGACAGGATTGTTGCAACCACTCATATTTTTCTGGGATTTCTCTCGGTTTGAGTAAATATAGCACGTTCGGACGCGAACTCCTTACCATTTATTTAACGATACAAAGAATTCGGTACTATTTGGAAGGTAGAAAATTAATTATTTTCACCGATCACAAACCGCTAATTGGAGCAATCAAATCAAATTCCGACCCATTGTTTGGACGAGAATGTCGGCATATTGCATTTATAACAGAATTCTGATCTGATATCAGGTTTGTACCAGGCTTGGAGAATATAGTGGCACACACCTTGTCCAGGATGAAGATTAAGGGGGTACGATATCATTTGTACGCCGTGAGTGGCCGCCCAGGCGGCTCTGATAGTTTGTGCGAATTTGATTTGTACCGAGACGTACTTCGTTAGACCTCGGCTAGATCGGGCTGCCTTCAAGGTTAACTTTCGCAGTTTGTATGAACACGTGCATTGCCTTATGCCGCTCGCGTCGGCATAATTCCGTATGGTTTTTTTTTTAGGAAATCCCCTCATTTTCGTTTCATTGGGGACTTGCAGACGTATCGCTCCGCCAGCACTAAAGTTCTTATCCCTACATCTGATGAGAATGATTAAAATTTCATTTTTTTGTGTGACAGTAAATGTGATATTATGCTTAAATTGCAAGAATAGTTTTGTACAGCTTAGGCTAATAGCAGACGGCTTGTAATAGCGCGCGGGGTTATTGTTTGATTCAACCTCAAGCACTTTGAAAAACTAAATCTGATGACGTTTTTGCTTCATTTTTCATGATTTTCCGTTTTTCACTTTTAATTGTCATTTACTCGAAAAATGTCTTATGTAACATGGCAACATTTTTATACTGTCACTTTGACAATGAAAATATCTCTCATAATCAAGAACAAAAATAGGGGGTTGTCATTTAAAAAATAATAGATGACGTCATAACTCAAAAACAAATGATGGTTGAAGATCGACTGTCACGCAAAAATGTGTATTTTTATCATAGAAAATCGACGTGTTCGAGGATTTTTTCCTAATTTTTTAATTTCCCTTTTAATGAATTTATTCCATACTTTGAAATGAAGAATATGAAAAATACTTAGCGCATTCAAGGACACGAGAAAAGGAAGATACAAGAAAAATACGTTGAAAGCTACATGCCTAAAATTAAATGTATAATATACTACGAGTATACTTGTTGTTTTCAAATGCAGAAAGTGCCCGACAAAAAAATTCCCATGAGGTCAAACAAGTATTACAGTGAATAATAGATATATTTAGTTAAATTTCTTGTACAGACTACTACTAGAGGGACTAGAGGATTTCGTCATTACTTTCATCACTATAAATCTGTGAATACATTGTTATTTGAGAACGAAGACTTGGATCATTGTATTTTTTTAGAAATAATTTTACTTTTACCTAAATTTGATCCGTTACTAAAATGGTATTTATCAAAAGTGACCTTTGCCAGTAAAAACCTAAAAGATGTTATAGATAGAGGCAATATCTTTAGAAAGATGCAATTTAATAATACTAATATATGAGCCGTTGGACACCACAGTGGTGTAAGTCTTTTTTTTCTAAATTCAGATAAGTCCAGAAATATGCAAGGAAAAACATTTCTAGTATATTTCTGGAGTGTCTGAATTACTTATTATTATTATTATGAAACTTACTTACACCACTCTGGTTTTCAAAAGCTCTTATAATCTACCATCTCTCAAATAATTCTGTCTACAGGGAATTTAATTAGAAACACTATATTGTGAGAAATAAATATTGCAATCATATATATTTAAAAAATGAACACTACTCGGAACATTTCTCAAAAAGATGAGTGCTGACTGCTCAGTCATTGTACAATATATTAGTATTGAATAGCAAGTCATCTACACGAGAAGAAATGTTGAACGACATTTCAGATTAACAAGAGCAACTTCATCATTAATATTGATGAAGTTGGGAGGAATTAAGTTCAGAGACAAATGGTCTTCTATACCTACAATGTATTTTTTGTTATCTTTCGAATCTTATAGAAACTAATCTCAAAATAAAATATTCCACTGTTTCACTTGTGTGGCAGACACTAAATGATAGACAAAACCTAAACTGAGGATGGCAATCAAAAGCTTATGTAACAACACAGAAAATTGTATCAGAACCGGAGACATAATCACAACGAATTTTAAAACCACAAAAGGATTGAGACAAGGGGGTGGACTAAGCCCAATTTTGTTCATAATAGCAATGGATGAAATTATCAAGAAGATTAAAACATAGATAAAGAGAACAATGACAGGATACAACAAACTAAAACCCACAACAATAACTGAATGTATTTTCGCAGACGATGTGGCAATCATCGCACAAAATAAGAGAGACTTACAAACAAATATTAACATATGGGAAACTGAACTGGAAAAAGGTGGATTAAATACAAATATATCAGAAACAAAGGTAATGAAAATAGGAGAAACTAAAAAAGCAATAAACATTACAATTAATAACGAGAAAGTAGAACAAGTAGAACTCATACAATTCTTAGAACAAATTATTGAAAGGAAAGGGAATATAGTAACCGAAATAAACAACAGAATACAAGCAACGACAAGTACCTTTCACGCGATTAACAAAATTATACTAAACAACAAAAAAATATCCCCAAAAACAAGCTTATAATGTACAACGTACTATTTGTACCTACCCTACTATACGGCTGTGAAATGTGCAAAGCAAAATCCAAGCCTTTGAAATGAAATACAAAATGAAACATTAGACCTTGAGGCACTTAATTTATTGTTACTATAACCAAATGCAGTTACTTACATTTTATTTTTAGATGAGCAAAAAAGGCAGGGCGAAATTTTAAAATGTACTATAGCGCGGTTTGAAAATCCTATATACAGGCGTGAGAGATCTTTTCGTCTCACTGCCTCAAAATTTGGTGCTATAGTGAAAAGAAAAGATTGGACGCCCTGTCATTCATTGGTCAAATCAATTTTAGCACCAACAAACTTTTTAAGTGAAGCCATGGAGTATGGAAAAATTAATGAAGAAGTGGCTGTAAAAAAATTGGAAGAGAAATTAAATATTAAAGTCCAACCAAGTGGTTTATATGTGGACCTCATTCATCCATTTCTTGCTGGTTCGCCAGACGGTATACAATATATTCGACATTAAATTTCGAATTTATTAGTTGATGTTAATTCGATAATAATTGAATTTGAATTGTAGGATTAGTAGGAGACGATACTTTAGTAGAGATAAAAATGCACTGCATAAAAATATATGCTTAGAATTTAAAAATAATCAGTTAAGCCTGAAAAGCCATCATGATTACTATTTTCAGGTATTCATTATCATGATATATATATATATATATATATATATATATATATATATATATATATATATATATATATTCCTTTGATACAAGATAATTAATTTCATTCCAGGTGCAGGGGCAATTAAATATATCAAAAAGGAAGTTATGTTATTTTGTTGTTTTTATAAATGAAGAAACCGATATTTATATAGAGGAGATAAGAAAAGATGAAACATTCTGGCAAGATACAATGCTGGAAAAGCTAGTAAGGTTTTATATGCATTGTATTTTGCCAGAAATGTTCAAGGAAATTTAAAAAAAAAGAATGTGAGGATCCGGATTATACAAAGATTGTATTAAATTGTATTAAAGATGCACAAAAGTTGCAACTTGAAAAAAAAGAATAAAGGCATAAATTTTAATTGTTATTTTTTTTTCCTAAATCAAATTGCGAATATTAGGTATTATATTACTATAAGGTGTATAATAAAAAATCTACAATTATTAAGTTAGTACTGACAACAATATTATAAGGAGAATAGTTATAGATATTACTTAATTTAAACCTGATGTATCTCCGTAATAATTGTTGTGTAAGAAAATTGCTATAAATATTAATTTCAATACCAATTGTTCATATTAATAAATATATGGAGAAAGACGATTGCTATCTGCATTACTTTTTTTTATAAGTTATTGTTCTTGAATATGTTGAATATTAGTTCATTCATCCGGTGGCACTACAACCCTATGTGGATGTTGGCGTCCTCCTTTCAGAACACTCTGTCCTTGGCAACCTCCATCCAACTTCTGATCTTCATTATGGTTTATTTGCTTTTTAAATCAATAATTTATTTAAAATTTGATTTATATAATAATTTCAATTTAATATTTATTAATGATTCAAATTAATTGATTTTAATTAATCCCAACATACGTATGCGTTGGTTTACAAATTTCCAGTATAAAAATAATCACAGAAAATCATCTTTGCCCGCTTTATTTTCACTGTTTGCCGCTCACTTGAAACATGAACTGAGCGGAAATTGCGGCTTCGCTCGAAGGAGGACTTTTTTCCCGCCGTCATTAAAAAACTATGTAAAAACTGTTTTATTCAGCAAGTAAAAGCAAATTATGAAGTACATCCTTTATTTACATATCTACAGTTAATAAATTAACCCAAAAGAATGATATTAACGAAAGTAAATTCCGCTGCGCTATCTAACCGGTAATGCCTGAACTGTTTTGTTCTCGCGCCGTACTCAAATCGTCTGAGGTTGCACCAAATTAACGGAGCACGCGGGACACTTGATCTCAAAAACCAAAAAGTTTATAAAAACATATTTGACGGATTCTTGAAGTACCTTATGTAAAGGGTGTCTGGATAGATTTTAGTTGATTTATATTAAATACGTCATATACTTATCAAAATTAAAACTTTATGTTCAAAAGATTTTTTTTCAAAAAGTTGTCCAGACATAGTCTATATACATTGAAATACAGTACAGAAACAAATATTCAAAAATATTAATTATCTTCAGAGATCAACTGTCCACAGTCCGAGGCGGCCCGATTCCCCAGCCTTAACTCTTCCAACACTGTAAATTTTCAACAGTTACAACTGTCACATTCTTGAATGCTGCCCTGCAAAAATGGAGCACCCTGTATATGGAAAAATAATTTTACAAACTGCACTTTGGCCTCACGTTTGCAGTGTGTTTTGGTTCATTTCAATATCATTAACGGTGTAGGTGTAATCGAGCCTGTCCGTCCTATTGACTCACCCTGTATATACACTGTGAGATTTTTCGGATGTTTAGTAACGGGGTCTCAGAAACTAGCGGAGATAGTGGGACGATTAAATAGGGAAAGCATTGCAGGTTTACGAGCTCAAAGTAATGAGCTTTTGTTTTTTTGGAAAAATTGCATTACTAACTAGATAGCTCAAAAAAATATATCTTTTGCTATTTTGTGCGGTGCCTGTGGATCTGTTATTAATAACTATAGAAAAATAGTGTTTTAAATGTGTAAAGATAAAAGTTGTAGGTAATTATGTGCTTAATAATACAGTCTAACCGATTATATTATTTAAGCCTTAATTTTTGAGTTATGACACAAAGTTGAGATTTTTCTAATGGAAACCATAGTCGGCCATGACTTTCCAAAAGGCCCTTTTATATTTATTCTGATAATATACCACTTGATATATATATATATATTTTTGTAAATAATTAAACTATGGGCTTTTTTACTTTTCATTTTCGAACTATTCAAGAAGTACACTATGGAAACAATTGATTGATGCGCAACGCGTTTAAAAATTATATTCAAGTTAGTTATTAATTTTTTTCTTTTCATTTGAAAATTATAAAAATTATTATTTTGGTGTGAAATGTTTATTCCGATGGAGATACAATTTTAGATAAAAATTATTTCTGGTAAAACAAAACTACATAACTACGTAACTACTAAACAGAAAATGACAGACGATAAATTGAGAAACAATAAAGGATATTAGAACGTAACTACAGTAGTACCAAAACAACGTAATTAAAGTTAGGAGAGTATTTAAGACTAAATATGTTCAAAAGGTTCACCATTATGATTAATGCACAAGTTACACCATTTTAAAAGATAATTTGTTGCTTTTCTAACGGAGCGTCCATCAATAAACAAAACCAAATAAACAAAAAATAATCAAACAAAAACTACATAGATGAAATCAGAAAAAACCGGAGGCACAACAAATAAATCGGAAGAAATCTCTGACGAAATAAACGCATATTTCGCAAATTTATGCAAATAACTTGCAGAAAAACTAATAAGATGCGGCCAAAGAACACTCGTAACAAGAAAAGCAAAAAGGCAAATCGAAACCCTCATCTTCCGAAAAACAACACAAGATGAAATTACCTACATAATAACAAATTTAAAGAACCATAAAACACCGGGCTTTGATAAGATAACAAACGAAATCTTAAAACGAAACAGAATAATACTGACACCTATTCTTATAGAAATCATAAATACAGTATTCGAAGAAGGAATATATCCCGAATATATGAAAACTAGCACAATTATACCAATTTACAAAAAAAAAGACAAAACCAACCCGGAAAATTACTGACCTATTTCATTATTATCAACACTAAATAAAGTATTAGAGAAAACCATCAAAATTCAAATCACAAATCACTTGCTTAAAAACAAAATTATCAACCAAAAACAATATGCCTACCAACAACATTCAGGAACGACATCGGCCACACAAGATCTCATACACCACATATCATCGAAGATGGACAAGAAACAACTAGTATTAGCTATATACATTGACATGAAATAAGCCTTCGACACTATATCAAAACCAAAATTAATCGAAAAACTTGCAACATATGCAACATATGAGCAAATACAACTGAAAAAAACGTGAATAAACTACAGACACAACAAAACTAAATATTAAAAATACTCTACAAACTGGACCGAAGAACAAATTCAGCAGAATTATATAAGAACACTAAGGAGCTCAATGTATGAAACATATAGAACTAAGTAATCTACTATTAATATATAAAATTTAAAAGAACCTAACAAAAACGAACATGACACTAACAAATAATAAACAATTCCATCAACACAATACAAGAAGAAAATCAGATCTGACAACAGAAAAATTTACACCAACCAAACATACACAAAACTTAAAAACGAATTCAATAAATAAATATAACAACCTGAACGAACACATAAGAAAACTAAAAATACATACCTTTTAAACTAAAAATAAAAAACGTATTTTTAAATAACAAGATCTAAACAAGAGGAATGAAGAAGACCGACAACATCCCTCAATACCATTAACCCAGGAGGGAGAGATTAATCCCACAACTCCCGAGGTGAAGACAGAAGGAAGAAAACACGCAATATTTTAAACAGTATTATTAATTCTATTATATAGAATGTTATTTATATGAGCTATTTCTTGTACTGGTATATATAAAAAAATAGACTATTATTATTATTATTAGCAAAAACTTGTAGTACAGCTTCTCTAAGGTCATGTATGTAAGTTAATGTATCATTAAAATGCACGGACCAAGAATTGTTGAACCAATGACGCCGCACCAAACATTAAATCCAAACTTAACTTAGGGTTTCCTCTGTTCAACATGATGCGGATTTTCTTGCATTCATAAATATTGATTATGTCTATTAAACATGCCGGAGTTTGTAAATCCATGTTTCATCATCAAAACTTTAAATTTAAACTGTGGGTCAGCTTCAAACAAGTTAGTAAACCATGTACAATATTCAACACGCTTATTGTAATCATCAGGGTGTAGGGTTTGTGCAACTAATAACTTATAAGGATGAAATATATGCTTCTTTAGTACTTTGATACGGACCCGCGCCGCAACGCGTAGGGCCCCGAACACACGGCGACATCGGGAGGCACCTGAACCAGTCGGCGCCGACCGGCACCCTCGCCTCACTCCAGCTGCTTGACACAGGGGAGCGCGCCGTCCGCCCCACCACCGATTTGCGCATCCCTGGAGAAGGGGTGGCTCCTTTAAGAAGACACGAAGCGCCCCATCGGTCGTCAGTCGCCTGCCACTGATCGCAACCCTGAGTGCTCTGTAGCATCCTGGTTCCACCCGCCAACCGCGTGCTCCCCCAGCACCTTGGCCATACACGCCACCGAGTGCTTCTTAGCACCGTGGACATATACACGCCACCGAGTGCTTCATAGCACCGTGGACATATACACCGCCGACTGAGTGCTTCCTAGCACCTTGGCCCACGCACCGCCGACCAGGGATCTGGATGCCGGTTCAAGGCCAGGACATATACACCGCTGACTGAGTGCTTCCTAGCACCTTGACTCACGCACCGCCGACCAGGGATCTGGATGCCGGTTCAAGGCCAGGACAACCCGCGCCGTCGATAGGAGACATCGTGTTTTTTCTCTCTCATGTTTTCTTATTTTTTGAATGGCAAAAATAAACATTTCACGCCAACGCCGCCACATTAACATTATTTCCACCCCGTCCCCAACGCTAGCCGAGGCTCAGACCCCGGTCCTATCATAATTGGAGCCCTAGCGTGGGGCTGGTTCGCTTGTGAATCGCGAAAGGACTCACGACCCTGCTCTACCACTGACTTTAATTGGTTTTTATTACTTCGCGTGTGTAAATATTTTCTCCGTATCTCCGTGTGTATATAGAACATTTGTACACTTAATATTTCGCGTGTATCATTCTACATCCTCAGGTCTGCATGGTAATAACCAGATCAAAGATGTCCACCACCGGCCAAACAGGGGCGCAACAAATGGCACCAGCACCGCTCACAGTGCCAACGGCCGCGACCAGCGTCGCTCCACTTCTGGGAGTGGATATCAAGAACCAGTGGAGCCCAAACCAACAAACACCAGGTCTGCCACTAGCCCCGGCTTCGATCTTCCGAGGACTCAGTGAAGAAGACCCGGAAGTGTTCATCAACCGCATGAACACTCTACTTGCACTATATGACGCCACCGATCACGTCACCTTAGCAACCCGCCAACTCCGTGAAGCCGCCGCCCAATGGTGGAACCCTTACGAACCGCTCCAGCTGACCTGGGCAGATTTTACGAACCGCCTTCGCCGGAAATACGCCGGACCCGAGGCAACCGCATCCCTCCTGGCCCAGCTAGTTTGTCAGAAGCAACCGCGACAGGAATCAGTCGAGATATTCCTGCTACGGAAAGAGCTGCTTTTCCGGAGACTACAGCCTGCGACTCCCGTAGCTGAGAGGATTGCGATTCTATTAGAACAACTGCCGCCCACCTTGAGACAGTATCTCCGCAACCCAGTGGCCCGATCTATCAACGAGTTGATAGAATAAGCGGACCAATTAGAAACTGACATCCGCCAGATCGAATCGTCCCCAGCACCAAGGACCGACAGGCGCGATGGCCCACCAAAATGCCGACACTGCCCGGAGTACCATCTGCATAAGTACTGCCCCGTGCTCAACAACAACTTCCGTAACAACCAGGGAAACTAGAGATGGGCCGAACAGACAGCATCTCGGCCCTAGCCATCCTCTCCACGATAGGACCTGCTCGTGGCCTCCCTCACATCGAAGCCCAGATCAACGGACACCACGTCAAGGCCCTGATCGACTCAGCAGCCACCCATAACTTTGTACACGAGAAATGGATGCCCCCTGTCACAGCCGCCCCACAATCCGTCCATCTCGCCTCCATAGACGGAGTTCTGAAGGTCACTGGCGAGGCATCCGCGGTCCTTACTATCCAAGGACTAAGTGGCGACATCCGCACATTTGTCAGCCCTGACCTCCGGGAAGACCTAATCCTAGGACTACCCTGGCTTCACGCTCAACCGGCCACCATCGATTGCCACAGGGGGTGTATAAACTTCGGCGCCACCCACCGACGCACCGCCCACTGGAGAGGGGCACCGAATCCTCCGCCCACCACGCCGCTCCTGGACCTAACGACCCTGCAGCACCAATGTCTACCACCGCTGCACGATCAGTTCCGGCGCCTGCTGCACCAGTTCGCGCCAATCTTCTCCAGCCAGTCCGCAATTGCCTCCGCCAGAAGCACGACGCACAAGATCGATCTCATGAAGGATGATCCGTTCCGGATTCGACCGTACCGGTGTTCGCCCGAAAAGAAGCAAACCATCTATAAACAGATAGAAGCCATGCTCGCCGAAGGGGTGATCGAGCCATCCACCTCCAACTACTGCTCTCCTGTGGTGCTCGTGCCCAAAAAGAATGGTACCCCTCGCTTTTGTGTCGACTATAGGCGACTCAACGAGGCAACAAAGGACGAGACTTCGGCCCTGCCTTTAATTCAGGAAACCCTGAGAGACCTCGGCCAAGCAAAAATCTTTTTCACCCTTGACCTGAGGAACGGGTATTGGCAAATTCCCCTGGACCAGGATTCCCGCCATTACATCGCCTTTGCGACCCCAGACGGAGAGACTTACCAGTTTCGGGTGATGCCCTTTGGGTTGAAGAACGCCCCTGCCACCTTCCAGAGGATGATGGCCCAAGAAGTGCTGCCCGGGAAACTCCGAGAGTTCATCATGGCCTACCTGGACGACATTGTGATTTTTTCCCAGGACTGGGAGGAACATCTCGCCCACCTCAGCCATGTTTTCGAGCGGCTCCAGGAACAAGGGCTCCATTGTGCGATGGACAAGTGCCACTTTGGAAAAGCCCAACTAGATTATCTGGGCCACACTATCACCACCGACGGTATCCAACCCCAACCACACCACCTGCAGCAATTCGCCGATACCGTCGCCCGCACAAACCACAAACAGATCCGCGGGTTCCTGGGCTTATGCAACTGGCTGAGGGACTACATTCCCCAGTTCTCGACGTTAGCCGCACCTCTTACAGACCTGCTAAGCCCCAAACGTCGCTGGAACTGGACCCCGAGCTGCCAAGAAGCTTTCCGGTTGGTAAAAGCCGAGTTCACAAAACCACTCCACCTCCATCGGCCCGACGTGACCAAACGATTTGTCATTCAGACAGACGCCAGCAGTATCGGTCTTGCCGCCATCCTGTACCAGGAAGAAGAGGGGAAACGACGCATAATTTCGTACGCTACCGCCCGCCTTCGAGACGCCGAGCGTCGCTACCACTCTAACGAATTAGAGTGCCTCGCCGTAGTTTTTGGGATCAAGAAATATCGGCCCTTCCTTGAAGACCACCGCTTCCTCCTGAGGACCGACAACCGGGCTTTGACCTAGCTACACTCCCTCAAGGAATCACGGTCCAAACTTGGCCGATGGGCCATCCTTCTGCAAGAGTTTTCATTTGACGTCGAGCACTGCCCAGGTCGCTGCAACGAGCTAGCCGACGCCCTCTCCCGGAATCCTGGAACAGAAGCGCTTCAATCGGACCACCTAGATCTGGAGCAACGACTACCTGAGCCCAATCCCACACAACACAGTGAGCCTCCAACGCTCATGGCAATCACGCTAGCTACGCTTGCCAGCGCCGTCCAAAAGTGGCAAGAAGAAGATCATGACCTCCGGACACTACGCGACCGATGCCTCCACCTACAAAACCAGCAAGCCGCCACCCCGGAAGACGAGGAGCTTCAAGCCAAATACCTGGTAGTCGACGATCACCTCTACACCCACACCCCCGACGGGCCACGCCTCGCTGTCCCTCCGGACAAAACCCCGCAGATCCCCTACAGATACCACGACGCCCCAGACGCAACTAAATGACCAATTAGACGAAGCAATTACAAATGCCGTTGACGCATTGTAACAGCGCACCCCCAAACATTGGTAATTGTGGAGTCGCTTCCTGCGCGTCTGCCTCATGCGTAAATGAGCCAATAACTTCATGAATAAAATCAACTGCAACGTTAGAGTCACGCCGAACCCTCTCAACAACCGGCGGGTCGGAAATCGCGAGTCCACGCTGTCGTAATATCAATAACGATCGTAAAAGGTCCAAGGCTGCCAGTATGAATAACTGGCACGAGTAATCATAATTCAAACAAACACGCATTTTACGTAATAATTGGCATCGTCATTTTGGGTGGTAAAAAGGCATAGCACATCGCATAATATCAAGTTAGATTATTAAAAGTCATTAAAACTAATAGGGAAACAAAACACAGATCGTACTCACGCAAAACTCAGATAATTTAATATAATCTCAAGAGTAGAAAACAAATCATATGTGGAATTATTAACTTCTTATACGGTACTTCATGAATGATCGTAGAGAAAATGAGGCATGAGTTACTGTTCAATATAGATATTAAATTACTCCAAATGTTCCTAATGATAAACTATAACAATACATAAACCTTTCCGATTGAGGTAGCAGGAACTGTTACTTGACACAACTGGTAACATGTCTGACGGTGGTGACTACTTGTGACAGGGGCGCTTGTCGGGGTCGTGGGTAGAATCACTAATTTACCTCAATCAACATAGACAATGGGCCTCCAATGATCACATTATGGTGCGAACACCGGCACGATCATGTGATTCGGGAAGATCGCGAGATACCCTTAGTAATCATGCCTGCATTATTGAGGATAATTCAACATCTTTAAAATAGTTCTATTTTTGAGCATATCGATTTCCCGTAGTTAAAGAGAATGAAAGAGCATGATGGTAGACGATCTGAGAAACGGAGAGATGTATGTGCATGTATAACAATTTCACCTTCTATAAACTTTGCAGTCACAATCATTTTCGAAATAGTAATTGAATAAATAATAAAGAAAAATATATTCTACACGCCCTCATAAGGTTAATGAATCACAGAAAATAAATCAATTCACATCATTATCGCAAACCTGTGTTTCATTTCCCTGTCTATTACAATTTCAGCGTGTCCATAATTGAATAAATAAAACAAATCCATAAATCTGTGCTTTTTTATACTAACCCATAATTTACATTTTCTAACACATTACCAATTGCAGCGTACCTCGAAGGTAATCACGGTAGTTAATTAAACGTCACGACGTGTAAGTACTAAATACGATCACAAATCACGAGCCAAAAATAATCAAGAAATTATATAATAATTTCACGATAAAAAATACAAAGATAAATAAAAGTCTTAACGGATTGTTACAACAAGCTAACACATTTGACGTGATCTTTATTTTCGAAGTGTTTAACAATGCCGTATGAAAATTATGAAATATTTGATATGTTAGATGCTTTATTCAAAACATAAACAAGTCACTAATTGACTTAGAAACATATTTTAGTCGCTATCCGGAAAGAAAACAACCGGATAAATTAATATTTCAAATACTAAAGGAAAACCTTATCAACTACGGATCTTTCAAGTAGCCAAGATCAAGGTCTTACAATATTATAGATGCCCAAGAAACTGCTTCTAATGTAATTTCAGCTGTAATAGTGAATTCAGCAATTTCCAGCCGGCATATTGAGGATTTCGAAGCATCGAGCACTAAGAATTAAAATTGAAGAAACATAAATTTAGACCATACATTATTCGAAAAAGACACAATTTGAACGACCAAGATATAGAACGACAAATTATATAAAATGAGAAATGATAATATTAATAATTTACGACAACATTTTATTGATTGTATAAATTCAATTTCAAATGTTCATATTCATAATGCTTTCAGAAGTGTGTAACGCTCCGATAATATTTTTATTATATTTATTTTATTGTTCGTCGTTTTTATCGTGAAATTATTATATAATTTCTTGATTATTTTGGCTCGTGATTTATTATATAATGTTTTAATTATTTTTGGCTCGTGATTTATTATATAATATTTTAATTATTTTTTGCTCGTGATTTGTGATCGTATTTAGTACTTACACGTCGTGACGTTTAATTTAACTTCCGTGATTACTCTCAAGGTACTTTGCTATTGGTAAAGAAAGCACCAATTTAAGGATTTGTTTTGTTTATTTAATAATAGACACGCTGAAATTGTAAGACACAGGGAAATAAAACACAGGTTGATGATGATGTAAATTAATTTATATACTTGTAACATACAGGAAAATAAAACACAGGTTGACGATTATGACATGAATTGATTTATTTTATATATTTCGTTAACCTTATAATGAATGTGTAAATTCTTTTATTTATTCAATTGATAGTTTGAAAATGGTTATTACTACGAAGTTTATTTACGAGAGTTTGTATACATGCACATGCTTCTCTGAGACCATTTATTACCATGCTCTTTCACTCCATTCACTACAGGAAAGTGTGAATGATCAAAAATAGAACTATTTAAAGATGTTGAAATATCCCCAATAATTCATGAATGATTACTAAAGGTATCTCGCGATCTTCCCGAATTTCATGGTTGTGTCGGTGTCCACACAATAATGTAATCATTGGAGCCCCATTGTTTACGTTGATTGAGGTAAATTAATAATTCTACCCACGACCACAGCAAGCACCAATGTCACAAGTAGTCATCACCGTCAGACATGTTACAAGTTGTGTCAAATAACAGTTCTGCTACCTCAATCGGAAATGTTTATGTAATGTTATAATATATTATTATTAGGAACATTGGAGGTTATTAATAACTTCTTTTATTATTATACCAAGCTTCATTCTCTCGTTTATCATTCTCTCTGTTTATACGGGTTTTTAATAATTCCACTTATTTCTTGTTTACGATATTTAACCACAAATTGTCATTATGTCTTCAAATTATTGAGATTTAATCCAGCCTATTTTATTTATACGATTCTAAATTACTCTGTCCAATAACAGGTACGTCATGTACTTGTTTTATGACTTGAAATTAATAAACCATTATTTGTATACATTATGATTTTAAATTATTAAGATTTAATCCAACTTATTAATTTATATACTTATAAATCACTCTGCCCAACAATATGCACGCTCTATGTTCATTTATGATTTGAAATAAAGAAACCAGTATTTTTTATATCTGATGTTTTTAAATTATTAAGATTTAATCCAACTTATTAATTTATATAATTATAAATCACTCTGCCCAATAATATGCACGTTATATGTTCATTTTTGATTTGAAATAAAGAAACCAGTATTTTTTATATCTGATGTTTTTATATTATTAAGATTTAATCCAACTTATTAATTTATATACTTATAAATCACTTTGCCCAACAATATGCACGTTATATGTTCATTTATGATTTGAAATGAAGAAGCCATCATTTTTATGACTTATTTTGATTTGAATATAATGATGTATGTCGGAGGGGAACACTGAATGCCTTGATTAGTTGTTATAGTTATGGTGAATACAGCCACGTTAATTTGCGATCGCGGGCGCGATGTATAATGAGTTTATATGTTTAAATCTTATGATGCTGACAACGAGTTGATTCTAGTAGAGGAGGTGATTCCACAATAACAGGTATGCTGCAAAGTGCGCGGGTGGGCGTCAATTACATCTGTTATTGCTTCCTCTAGTAATTCGCAAACACGAAGAGCGTACGAGCCGCTTTTGTTTACTGATAGGAATAGGTAATCGGTGTTTGGCTTTTCTAGGTAAGTTGTGGTTGGTTAAATACACTATTTTCCGTCAATTTGAATCTAGTGTGGGAATTTGATTTCACAATAACAGGTATGCTGCAAAGTGCGCGGGTGGGCGTCAATTACACCTGTTATTGCTTCCTCTTGTGATTCGCAAACACGAAGAGCGTACGAGCCGCTTTTGTTTACTGATAGGAATAGGTAATCGGTGTTTGGCTGTTCTAGGTAAGTCGTGGTTGGGTAAAAGGAATAAGCACTCCCGTGAATTTATAATGAGACTGGTTTAACAAACTTTATATTATCGTTAATAATAAAAAAAAAAAATTACTCTGTACCTAGAATTGTACGTTTTTCGATTTATTCAAATTTTTATGCGACTTTGCGCTTTTTTACAACGTTATTGTTAATTTTATTATAAACCGACGTGAATTTATATATGTACTCAAAACCGCGAATGTCGTGTGCGTTGCCCGTGGCCGACGCAACTGTCTTACTGATCTCGCTCGTGTGTGGCTTGTGCTTAAATAGGTTTTTTTCAGCTTCAAATCTCCATTCCCCTCACATATCTACTGCTAAATATTCGCCCCCATCCCTTAGTTATCATGGTGATTATTAATCTTGAGTGTGCGTGTGGTATTAATGCGTTTTTAGCGCAGAGTTTTACACTTAACTTAAAGCGTTGCCATTCGAGGTAATATTTACGTGCCTGGCGCTTGTTCATTTCTAAGGGGCGCTGATATCTAGATAGTTTATGTGACACCTGACATGGAATCTTCCAAAACCGTGCATATGTAGGCTTCGGCTCTTGAGATATTTGGCGACGCTCTGGCGCGACTTGCGATTTTAAAAATCATGAATACAACAAAATTATTAAATAATTAAATATTAATATAATATTAAATAATTAAATAATTTTTAATTTTAAATAATTTTAATAAATTTCACCCTGGGATTATTTGTAAATGAATTAATTTAATAATTTTGTTGTATTCATGATTTTTAAAATATCAGTCACTTTATTGCGGAAATTCGTATTATACTGGGCGTATATTTGGGCCTATTACAAGTGTTACTAAAAGATGCAACATATGCATTTTGAATAATGATCGTCAATTGGAACATTTATTGTAATTTAAATAATGTGTCTATGCTTTTCAATGCTTCATTGAAGGGGTCTTCTTCTAATCTTGGAAAAATCAATTTATTGGGTCGTCTGCCTTTTAGATGATAGAGCCTGTGATGTTTCCAAGGCAATAAGATCATTGTTAGGTATTTATTTAATAAACCTTTCTAACATATATAATATTGTATTCACATGATATTTTGTAATTTACAATTCTACTACGCCCAATAAGAGAACATATGACGTGTTGACACAATTTTAATAGATTTCAACAAAAATGCAACTATAACATTAACATGTGTTATATCATTGAAAAGAGAAAAAAATAAGCTATTTATTAAGGCCAAAGCCAACTACAACTTGTATTTAAAAATACACACTTTGTATTGTATCTTGTTTATTAACGAATATATTAAAATTCTGTAAAACTTATTCAATTCACCGTAAAAAGTACCTGAAGAACGTGTTACTCTTATTTTAATAAAATGAGAAATAAATGAAATAATGATAAAAATCGAAAATGGAAAATAATGAGTTTTTGGCCATTACTTCAAAACGAAAAACGATAGGCAATTTTTGTTTTCACCATTGAGTTGGTCTTGAAAAATGAGATTGAGGATACGCCATCCGATTTTCTCTATCTCTTCTAGATACCGAGATCCCCTACAGAAACATCCAAATTGGGCCACCCTGTACATGTTAAATATTTTCGAGTTGTGCCGTAAACAGTTCCCAGAAATGTTGTGTCCCAACGTCATTCACAGATAATTATATTTGCAAACAAATAGAGGATAACAGAGACGGCATTCTGAAAAGGACAGCGAGGCAGTCCGGTATTAGAGTATGGCAGGGGCTGTGGAAATGGCGTTAGAAGAGAGGACGTTCTGCCATATTGTAGAAAATTAATAATAAAGTTTGAGCATAAGATTTGTGAATTAATCAGCGAGAAGCCCCCGGTTACCCGATCCAAGGAGGTATTCTGTGCCGCAATTCTTCCTATCTTCTACAGAAGAAACCCCACGTTGTGTGGTGTACACACAACAACGATTGGTGACGTGTTCTTCTGGGGACCCATATGTGGACTATATGATGGAATCATATAACTCAGCCTAATGGCTTATTATAAGAAGTTGAAAGTAATTGGGATGCCACTTAACCTTCCAGTAGTCGCGCTAAAATATGTCACATGAGTAGTCTCAGACCGGTTTTTTTTTAGCAATATTAGCAAAGAAAAAAAATGTAATTAGCACAGGAAGGGTTAATACATAAACTACTAACTGGTAAATGAAAAACGAAACAAAACTATTATTTAAGTGTTACATTAAAAATAAATACAAATTTATTTCAACCAAATATAAAAATTCGTAAATAAAAAATCAGTGAAATAAAATATTAACAATAAGTGTTTTTATGATAATTGAGACCTATTCAATAAACAAACGTAACATGAACTCAATTGTCTGCTGATAAAGCACTTTGTTGGTTTACTTGGGAAGTAGCTGGAGTACTGGATTTTTTTGTAAATTAAGCATAATAATCTTGCTTTCCGATTTTTTTTTACAATTACGATATGCACATCTTTCTTGATTCCTGCTTCTTGAAGGATTTTTATCGTCTTGTAGGCCGAAAATATCTTTTTTCATCATTATTTAAATTTTCTTCTACCAATTTTTGCAGACTCTCTTTGCTCTCTTTCATATGACCACATTGTTCGCACTATTATATAAATAATAAATATTTAATATATGAACATAATTTATGGTAATAATATACAAATTACCTTTTATTTGAGAATATTTTATATAAAAAGTAAAGTTACGCCGATAGTCACCCCGGTCTCACAGAGCGGGATTATTGTTTATTTATTAACTACACGCACTGCGTCGTTCACGGTCACACTACAGATTTATGGGTTGATTCTGGGAAGGTACTATGAGTTTAGGAAGTCAGCGATTTATACTTCATTAGTAATATAAAATTTTGTATTGGCCCGGTCTCAGAGACCGTGCGCGACTACTGGAAGGTTAAAGCTTTGTAAGTAGGCTTCCCAGATACACATAGTAGGGCAAAAATACTATTTAGGTGGCAGTCGTAAAAGTGCAAGTTGGCAACTTAAGAGATTACACATTTGGAGAAGCACATTAAAATAAAATAAATCACAAAACAAAGTGAGTCGCAAACACGAATGCATAGCTCGAATCTAAACTTTCAAGTAGTAAATGATACTTATTGTAGATATGGACAGAGTTATACAGGCGCCATTAGAAATAAAGTAGTTCTTAATGTTGTTGTTAATATTATAAGAAAATAAATTGTACCTGAAAAACAAATCTTTCTTGAGCCTGACACTAGGTATTTGATGCGATGTCAGTTTCCAATTAGAGCCACAACAAAGCTTCGCTCATGCTGCAGCGCAGCGATTTCCGCCGCACCGCATCGTGCTGGAGCGTATTAGTTAAATAAACCCGGCGCGTTTAATTAATAAGTGAGCGAGGTACGAATTGAATTTGTGCCGGTCGGATGCGCATTCGGCGGGCGTGCGTGTGCGAGAGAAAGAGAGAGAGCGGACGCATTCATACGCGATATCAAGTAATAATAATTATCGGCGGGGCATAGGCGTATTTCCTCCGGTAAACTGCGCCCCGGAGTTTCCGGGCGGGCGCCGGCACACACTTCCGGTATACAGGTGTCCCCCTCTTAAATAAACACGTCATATATCAAGCCACCCTTACGAGACGGCACACAGACACATACACGCAGACAGAAAATACACATGTGCGCGTATTTGTGTGGAAATTCGCCGTCTCTCCCCCTTGCACCAGACCAGAGTATAGAGACGTTGCGTACTTCACCAGAGGCTTCTGAGCATTAGCATGTGTTTTTGTAAACGATCTCTTCAGAGTACGTACGGACAACATGTTAAAGTCAGTAGTGGGCCCAAGATGAATGTAACGATTAGGATCATTATATATACAAATAGATACAGGGTGTATCATGGAAACCATCTCCTTTTGCCCAGAAACAGTTTATGGGCTTCCCAATTAAATTAAAATATGAAAAATTCACCTAACTTTAGCGTATTCGTAAGATGTGTCCGAGATTTGCCTTTATCTGTATGATAATGAGCAGTAATTGTCACATTTCGTTGAATTTATTGGAGCAAATTTTCATTTGTGACTTTCTCGTCTTCTTCTGAATGGTTTGCGTGAGACACCCTATATATTTTCACCACTCTTGCAATTAGCACATCTGTATTCCAATATCTAAATAACGAGTTTTAACATCTGATACCAATTAACCTTATAAAATATAAATAATTTAACCCTACTTAGCCACCTCCCCCGACACAAATCTCTTCTTGTAATGACGTGGCATCGACCTTGTAATTAATAAATTCATGCGATCGCTCCATCAGAACGGGTTCGCGTGTGTCCACTGAAACTTTAAATTTCAATCCTTTCTATCGTATTTTAAAACCACTAACGACACACACACGTGTGTTCCCGTGTTCATGTGTGCGCGTTCATGTGAAAGCTGCGTACGTGTGCGAGTTGATTACGAGCGTAACGCCCGGCGATGGTAAAATAATACGATTTAAATGCACTCGCGCACATGATTTTAATATTACAGCATAATGACATGAAATGTGATCGACATAATTTTCCCCTGATCGTACACGTGAAGCTCTTTTATATTAATGTAAGGATATAAATGTGGCAAATGAAATAAATTACATGCAACTTTGGTGATCGAGTTTAAATCTAACTCTGTGTATATTCTGTGACGCATACCATTATTTAACTCATGTCTTAAGGACATAAAATGTCAACAATTTATATAAATATATATTCTCATTATTAAAATTATATTGTCCCCCTAAAGTAAGTAAAGAAACTGGGACAAAGTACTATGGATGCAATATTAATTAAGTTGAAAGACTACTTACGTATCTGTGAATATTGTTTAAAGCCTCGTTCAAGCTCGTAAAATAATTCTAAAATCTCTATTAAGAGATGTCCTGGCTTTTTTGTGCTCATATGCTGCACAAAAGATCAAATGACAAGAAAGATCAAATAAGTATGAAAAATATGTTTTTGAACTCACCGCCTCGAAAGTGACATTTGACGCACTCTATTGACAACCGGAAATCCGTATTTCCCGGTCTAGTAGACCGGGAAAACGGCAAAAAAACACTGTCATAAATAAATCAATACATAATTATTTATTGTGAACGATCTACATCGACTTAAGCAGGGTTATTATTGTACACATTTATCGTACAATTAGTACAATTTGAAATGCAAATTCCCGAACTTTCCACCGCATCGGGTTTAGATATAGTGTGCGACACATTAAGAGTTTCAGAGATTGTATAGTTTTCAACTTGAGATGAAGGTCCCGGAGCTGGTTGCATCAATCTTTCAGCTACGTTAATTTTACTCTGCACAGAGTCATCGACGTAACCTTCGGCCACGCTTGAAGATCTCCAACCGCCAAATTTTTTAAGAGTCAGTAAATCGCCACCGTTGTTTGCAAGTAAAGTAGCTGAACTTCTTCGAAAGCAATGACCAGTGTAGGCCTGTGGAGCCTCTAGCTGAAGGTACTGTGCCACAGAGCAAGGTATTTTGCCAATTGTATTAAGACCAATAGGTGAATTAATACATTTCCCATTTCTGTAGGTCAAAAAGAAACGTTTATTTGTCCCTACTCTTAAATTTTTGTATTTTAACAATAAATTTATCCATTCTGGATTGATCACCACAAAACGTCGAGAAATATTAGTTTTGGTCTCTGGTACATTAACAAGTACCATTTCATGTTTAAACTCGATATGATCAATTAACATTTTACATAATTCATCGCGGCGACAAGCGCCAGAAATGCCCAATATTACTACTGCCTGTAAAACATATTATAGAATAATAGAATAATATCGATTAATGAAACATATTGTGTACGTACCTTCATTAACAGAAATGAGTTATCAGGGGCTTCATGAATAAATTTGTCAATTTCATGACTTTCTAATACCTTGGATTTTTTCGGTTTCAGGTTATACGTTTCTTTTTTGAGAAATGCGTAAAATTTCGTAAATTTGGAAATATCTACGTTATTGTGTATTAGTAGATAGGACTTTAGCATAGAGTAAGTGGACCATAGCGACTTTTTGCTTGAAAAGGTTTGAAAATATGCCAGCAAACAATTTTCTGAATAAGTCCGTATTTTGTTTAACCTGCACCAATCCATAAATTTCGAGTATACCAACTCGTACCTTCGTTTGGATTTATCCGGCAATAAATTTTTAATTGCCGTATTAGCGGCATTGCGGATTTCCGGAGGTGTACAACTACTTATATCCGAATCGGAAGACATTTTATTAGAAACTGAGACTTTAAACGACAGGCTTTAAAAAATCAACTGTCAAAGTAACAATCATTGTTTTGCTATACAGCCATGGCTTGCTTTATTTCATATTTTGAAACGGAATGAAAATTATTTGAGTTTATGCTGATCGTTCTGTTCGTTTCAAAAAAAAATGTACAAACCACTTGCGGGAATCATTTTCCCGCATTCACGCAGATGAAGCATTCGCTCCCTTCGGTCGCTCATGCTTCAAAATTGCGTTCATGCGGGAAAATTGTGTTCCCGCACTTGGTTTGTAAATAACTATTATACGTGATATAACACGTTTGACATCTTTTTGGCAGAACATCATAAGTGGCATGTTTGTAAACATCAAATTTCATTTCCTTATGTAGGTATATTTAAAATACATTCTTACTTCCAAAAGTAGTAGTAGCGTAAAGTGTAGCAGTTTATTATTATATTATTATACCGCTAAAAACTAATCGAAATGCCATATGTGGAATTAGTTACTTACGATGTTCTGCCAAGAAGGGGTCGATATATGCAATTTTAAGTTACATAAGTAATAAAGTAAAGTGTTTGAAAGAAAAATAATCACAAATAACATTGTATTTTTAAATTATGTTGAATATTTAAAATCAATTATTACAGTGTCTCTCATATTGTTTTGCCTATTGCAATAGTTATTTACGTAACCAGTTAAGAAAAGTGCGATATTGTTTGACGAGTATAATATTTGCCTAAACGAGCGAAGCGACTTTTGCAAATTACACGAGTCAAACAATATTGCATATTTCATAACATGTTACGTACAAAACTTTATTTAATTCCGTCCGAATTATTTGATCTACTATTTGACTAACAACGTTCCTTACTACATCATAGAATCAGATCACCTTATACCTATTGTTTCTACGGAAACATGATTGCACTAACATAATCAAATTTGTCAAGAAACTAAAATAATTCACAAATTTAAAACTAATGCCAAAACATGTCCTGAAATACAGTAGTGTGCGAATTAATGTGAACAATACATTTTCTTGTATTTTTTAGGTGGCAACTTTGTCATTTCACAAATGTCACGCGTAATGTGCTATTTATCATAATCTCAAATCAAGTATAATATTAGCATATACAAGCAACGTGTATTTGGTATAATTAGTGGTTGTTATTAATATTTTTAGTATTTATAAGCACAGAGAAGAAATTTGTATAGCTTTTATGTAGTTTTGAATACGTGAATCACATTGTTTTACAAAATGGATATTACGCCGAGGAAATGTCAGAAGATTGTCACATTAAGGGAGTACACTTCTATGACACAGAGAGATATTTCGACAGAGTGTGGAGTAAGTTTGGGGGCGGTGAACAAAATTCTAAAACTCAAGAATGAAACCGGATCAGTTGAAATTCAGAGAAAAGGCAAGTGTGGGAGAAAGAGGAAGACAACTGCCAGAGATGAAGTGTTTATACTCAGAAACAGTAAAATTAATCCTAGGAAAACTGGTTTCGAGTTGCAACAAAACCTGGCTGCTTGAGGGGTCACAATTCATGAAAACCTCTGAAATCAGGAAGAAAGGCAATCCGACCGTAGAAAAGTTGAAAAAGCAATTGTTAAGTGCTCCAATGATGAAATAGATGCTTCTTTGGGCTAAGAAATATGCAGCCTGGACTACAGATGATTGTAGGAAGGTATTATTCTCAGATGAGACACTTTGTAGTGCAGGGCCAGTGGTCACGATACGTCAGGAATTAACAGAACGAAAATCTTAGAACCGCTCATGTTGATCAGACAGTGAAACATCCCCAGAAGAAGATGTTTTGGGGTTGTTTCTTCTACATGGGGCCTGGATCTCTTTTTCCAATTGAAGGAATGATGAATAGTAACAAGTACAAAGAGTTACCGGATCGAAAATTAGTTAATGATATGGAAAAAGTTGTGTCTAATGGTGAAGCAATGTTCCAGCAAGATTCAGCTCCGTGCCACAAATCAAAGAAAATGATGAAATATTTTAAAGATAGTAATATTACTTGCCTCAATTGGCCTGGAAATTCACCATATTTAAATCCAATCGAGAATTTGTGGGCTATTTGTAAAGCTAGACTTCGAAAAGTGAATTGTATAACGAAGCAGAAAATGATAGAAGCTGTAATTGGTGTATGGTTCCTTTTTGACAAATTATTGGAAAACAGCAAGAAATTAGTCGATTCTATGCTAAAAAGATACAACAAGTAATTTCCGTCAAAAGGGGACACATTTCCTATTAAAATAACGATTAAACAATATGTAATTACTTATTTGTAACCTTTTATAAATAATAAAATTGTTACGGCAACCAATACCTGTCGACCACCACTGGCCTGAACCCCCTCTTAAGCGCCCCTACGGGGAGTTGGAGCGGGGTGGATCTTCACGAAGAATATTGTTATCAGTCTTGTTTTTGTACCAGTCAGTAGAGTACCATTTTTGGGTTGGCTGGACAAACTCTCAATAAATGCTGTTTGCTTAAGTAATAAAGTTTCATTTCCCACGTCTAACAATTTGGTCCTTCGAACCGGATAAATCAGTGCAAAGTTGGAAATTAATTTCCTGGTCCTTCGAAGAAGAAACAACGACGTTGGTGACGATTCTGAACTGTTTTCGCCGTCCGGTCCTAGTCACGAGCAGGATCGCAGACTATCGGAGCATCAAGCCTGTCCACCGCAGAAGCCAGATCCCGATCAGCATCATTCAGTGCAACCGCACATTGGAAAAGGTCAGACTCCCTTTTTTCCACATTCCACATTTAATTCCTAGTAAATTGAGTATTACTTTGTTTTGTGTTTTACGTATTTTTGTAATCAAGATGGCGCAACTAAATTTATTGAAAAGTCAACGCAAGAACTTACAAGCTTCGTTGACAAGGTTTGCCACATTTGTAAACTCTATCGACGAAACTAATGTCGATGTTACTTTTTTTGAAATACGTGCCCAAAACGTGTCCCTTGACAAATTTTTTGATGTCCAATGCCAAATAGAGGCATTGGAACCGTCAGACGCTGATGAGATTGGGGAGTACGAAAATGGCTACTTTGCTATAATGGATAAAGTAAATTCATTAAAAAATGCGGCCACGCAGGCTTCTCAGTCTGCGCCTACAAATTCTCGCGGTCTGTTAGAGGGCGAGTTACCCAAAATTCAATTACCTACATTTACAGGGGAATATGATAAATGTACCGTTAAACCATCTAATTGGAGCGAAAAAACTCGCAATAATAATCATGTTGTCTCCGGGTCATCTTGTAGTCTATGCAAGGGACCGCATTTTATTGCAAAATGTAAAGATTTTAAAATGTTATCGGTGGAGGAACGGTATAAACACGTTAAAGCGTCGAGCCTCAGCATTAACTGTTTTAAGAAGGCGAATCATCCTCTCGCGAATTGTTTTCATTCGCCCTGTGATGTGTGCAATAAACGGAATCACACCCTTTTACATCGCGCACATGTGGCTGAGCAAAGGGTGGAACCGAGCACGTCGGTCGCGCTAAATCTACCGCATCAAACGCAGGCATTATTATGCACTGCGGTTATAAATATACAGGTTAACCCTAAAAAAATGGTGAAATGTAGAGCTCTGCTTGACTGTGGTGCGCAATCAAATTTTATCATCGAACATTTTTGCCTCAAAAATTGGGTCCCCGTTAAAAAAGGATTCCATTGTTTTATATGGCATTAATAACGCTCGATCGCATGCGAACGCCAGAACAACTGTTACAATTAAGTTGCGTATAAACTCATTTACAACTACGTTAGATTGCTATGTTATTCCTCAAATAACTAGTTGTGTGCCCCAAGCATCATTTGAAAAGAATTTGTTTAAATTTCCAAAAAATATTCAATTAGCGGACCCGGAATATAACAATTCCCGTCCAATCGATATGTTACTCGGGGCTGAACCTTTTTGGAATCTATTATGTATGAGTCGCATACGAGCGAATTAAAAGGTACCTTGGTTGCAAAAAACGCATATAGGTTGGATTATAGGCGGTGGATGGTTGAAAGATAAACCAGCAATAAAGCGTAATTTAAATTTTAGTGTCACCATTGCGGATAATCTAAGTTTTAATCTGGAGAATTTTCTGAGATTAGAGGAAATACCATTTCGGCCCGATAATAATCCCCAAAGTACCGCCTGCGAAACACATTTTGTAGATACCCATAATCGCTCAGCGGAGGGTAGGTTTATTGTTCGTCTTCCGCGCAAGGGAGTGATGTCCACATTAGGGAAAGCCACCACTTCGCCGCATACGGTTTTATGGGTTAGAAAGAAGGCTTTCTAAGAATAGTCAATTACGAGCGCAATACTTTGTTTGTTCGTTTATGCACGAATTCATTAGCTTGGGCCATATGAAAATTCTAAACAAACCGTCTAATTGCATCCCGCATTATTACTTGCCGCACCATGCTGTCCTAAAAGATGATAGCATATCAACAAAGTTCCGAGTTGTGTTCGACGCTTCTTTGAAAACGGACAATAGTGTATCACTTAATGATATTTTAATGAAAGGGCCCCTGGTACAGCAAGACCTATTTTCTATTCTAACGCGTTTCCAAACCTTCAAATATATATTAGTCGCCGACATAATTAAAATGTACAGGCAGGTTTTATTGCACCCCGACGAGAGAAGCTACCATCGCGTATTGTGGAGAGATGACACATCGAAGCCTCTCGAAACATACGAGATGCATGCTTTAACATCCGGTTCGAAGGACCAAATTGTTAGACGTTGGAAATGAAACTTTATTGCTTAAAGTTCCCTAAAGCTTAAATATCCCAAAATGGGAGTCTTGTTTTTGTACCAGTCAGTAGAATAACATTTTGGGTTCGCTGGACAAACTCTCAACAAATGCTGTTTGCTTAAGCCATAAAGTTTCATTTCCCACGTCTAACAAAAATCGTCTTTTCAAATATTTCACCTCTGATCACATTAATTCGCACACTACTGTAGCGATTCAGAACTAACTTATGATGTTAAAGACTAAGGACTGCTAATATTGCCATGGGTACTTTACTACCAGAAAAATCCATAAATAGATACGCTGTAACCTATAAATAGTTTGAAGCTTGGTGGGAACTGCAGTTATGTAATGTATTTTCCACTCCCTATATGGTAAGTACACTGTTGTGACATTGATTTGATGGAAGTAAGCCCCACTTACGATAAATCTTTGGTTACTATGAACAACGGGAGGTAAGTAAAAACTTACCTCCCTCAGGGAAGTAAGTAAAAAGTTTTCTGTAGCGTTCTTTCTCTAGCACCGCTCATTAAAACACTTGTACGCATTTTGATAACACCCATTCGACTTCTACGGCAGTAGGAAGGAACAGGCAGCATCTGCAGCCTCTTCAATTGCCATTTCTTGTTTATTTTCATTGGAATTTATTTTACAACTTAACGAATGCAATTTCTGACAGCTGAACACTACTCTCGGTCACGCATGTATCTGTGCTGGCTTACTGATTGCCATACAGCCATTTTTTTTTTGCTGATCAGTGATCACTCTGCTGGCTTTGTTCTCTGTATTATATAATTTTTCCACTCCCTACATTGTACCTCTCCCTACATGGTACATGGTACACTGTTGTGACATTGATTTGATAGAAGTAAACCCAACTTACCGATAAAGCTTTGGTTACTACAAACAACAGGAGGTAATTAAAAAGTTTTCTGTAGCGTTTTTTCTCTGGCACCACTCATAAAAACACTTATACGGATTTTGATAACACCCATTCGAGTTCTCCGGCAGTAGGAAGGAACAGGCAGCATCTGAAGCCTCTTGAATTGCCATTTCTTGTTTATTTTTATAGGAATTCATTTTACAACTAAACGAATGCATTTTCTGATACTCACACTTTGTTTGAATAATAGTCTTAGCAACCAAAGCCGCACGGATATTTTGTTAAAGTTGCGAAAATAAATTAATTACTCGACTGGTAAACAATACTTACCCCCCATAATGATTAATAGTTATTTAATCATTAAGAGAGGTAAGTATCATTTACCAGTCGAGGTCGAGTTTGCGCCCGAGCGATAGCGAGGGCTAGCAATAAAGACCGAGACTGGTCAAAACTTACCTCTCAAATTGCTTATAACTGTTTTTCCACTCCTGAAGTTGGTTTAATTGATTGTGTTTGATTAATTTATTTTCGCAACATGAACAAAATGTCATACGGCGTTGGTTGCTAAGACTATTTTTCAAACAAAGTGTGAATGTCAGAAATTGCATTCGTTCAGTTGTAAAATGAATTCCAATGAAAAAACCAGAAATGGCAATTGAAGAAGCTGCAAATGCTGCTTGTTCCTTCCTACTGCCGGAGAAGTCGAAGGGGTGTTATCAACAGTGTTTTAAAGACTGGTGCCAGAGAAAGAACGCTATTGAAATTATTTTACTTACTTCCCTGAGGGAAGTAATTGATTACTTACTTCCCGTTGCTCATAGTAACCAAAGCTTTATCGGTAAGTGGGACTTCCTTCCTCTAAATCAATGTTATAACAGTGTACTTACCATGCAGGGAGTGGAAAAATAACTATACACAACTACAATACACACACTGTGTGCGTGACAGTTATGAAAAATGTTACGTTTCATAACGACAGAAATTGATGTAAAATTTGACTTCACAAAACGGAATTAAATAAATACTTTTTTTAAGAAATTACTTTGTTCGTCGTTATAAAATTCGTAGTATTTATAAAATCATTATCGATTTTTGAGAACACCACGAATTAAATTTAGGAAGGGAATATAATAAATTCGTCATACATAACATTTCACTTAAATACCAATAAAATGTATACACATGTATACACTTATAACTCAATAATTAACAATTGTTTTTCGTCTCTCCTGAAATATTCAATTTGTTGTTGCGTAATTGTTCCACCGGAACGGCGATATTACGCTTACTAAGGCGAAATCATATGAAGAAACGATTGTATCGGGCGAAACTAAAATCATAAATTTGCGTCAAGTTCACATTACCAGATACAGTTCGAATTTTATTTATTTAGTTAACTTTTGGAATTTATTAGTTTTAATTTTTCGTCAATTTGATGCCGTTTAATATTTTTCACGAGGCAGGTGCTTCGTTTACCCCACCCTGGTCCTCTGCAGCACCCCTGTACAGTTATTTCTACATTATTATGATTTTCATAATTTTTAAAATTGTAGGTAATTAATGTTAAAATGATTGTACAGTACAATTAAATTTTAGCCAATTCTTGTAAGGTTGATTAGAAGGTCATAGTAGGTATCTAAATGTATGGTAATCAAACAAAATATCCTGGTGGAACAGCGGCCATCTTGAAGAAACCGTTACGTCTCGCCTCCTATTGATCGCATTATATTATTTTTATTTTAATCTTTTGTAGAGAAAAATGTCTTTACAACTTTTATTTCTAACATTTTTTAATAGCTAAATAATATGATACCGGGTGATTCAAGTTTTATTACCAGGCCAAAAATGGCGACTTCTAATTGAAATAAAAAATCCAAAATAAGTACACATGTTTAGATATTGATAAATCTCAATCTGACGATAAAAAAAAATTAACCATCCGGTAGTTTATACGTTATTTCACAAAGAATTCGTAATTTTATTTATATAGTTTTTGTCAGAACATACTTTAATGCTATTCCAAACATTCCAGTGTAATCCAAGTCGAAAAAATTGCACCAATTATTGAATTAAATGAATTTTGATATTTCAACAGTAAGATTTATTACTAAATAGTAAAATATGACGGGTGCTACCAGAAATAGTCCCTATAATGGATTTTATGGGTTTTATGATAGGGCCGTACCAAATCCGTCCTGCAAGGCCCGTTCAACCCACGGGCGACTGGCGGAAACATAAAAGGTAATAAATCGTTCCGACCGCCCCTCCGCGGTCAATGCTTTGTAGGGCTCTTGACTTACAAAATCATAAATCATACCGAGGAAGGTTGGTCAGTAATGTAAAAAATGTTTAATTTGAAATCTAATCATTTTTGTTAAGTTTTGATTTCATAAATGGGCTCTATGAATAAAATAAAACAGTTTAGAGCAAAAATAACGAGAGAGAATTTTGCCCGAAAAGAGTTTTTTTTTTTAATTTATAACCGTCTATATAATTATATCGAAAAAGTGAAACTACCTTTCCGTAGATTAGTATCAGACCTATATAAATCCAAATTTTCATATTTTTTGGGCAACTCCAAATGCCTAAAAAACCCATGGTAATAAAACTTGAATCACCCGGTATATATCCAATTTACAATGCTATTTCTCTATGACCCCTTTGAGAATGGTCATACGGAATCATTTTTTCTTGAATTTGTATGCCCGATGGGTTTCATCCACATGTTTGAGAAGGTGGTGCTCGTGGCTTCTGATCATCTTATGACAAATTATCCTAATTTCTGCCTTTTTGTAGATCGGCCAGGCATATTCATTTTATTAAAATAGCTATTATCTTCGATCTGTTCTTTGTCAACTGTCTCACTTTCAGAATCGTAGGTAAAGTCTTGCTTACTGCAGTCGTGTTCGTCTAAATCTAAATCGTCGTCAAAATATTATTGTTGTTCTAATTTCGATTTCCTTGGCAGCTGTTGAAACAAAAGGGGTAGGGAATATTTTTCTCTAAAAAAAAAAAATTATAATTTAACCAATATTCCACAAGGAAATTTTGTTGGATTGATATGAATTTGGATACATACTATGAACTTCTAATCAACCTCACAAAAATAGCCCAGCCATTCCGATTGTTTTATTTTCATGTACAATTCTACTGTACTAATTATACTAAATAGGGATAAAACGTTTCTTTCAATTAGATTTAATCATGAATCATTAATAATTTTAGCAAAATGTATTGCTTTGCACATCTATTCAAGTTGTACTGAAATTTTAAATAATAACTTATAACTTAACAAATCTTATTATGTCCGGCACTTCATTGAACTGCCTTTGTGGAAAATCGTTCCTAGTTAAACTAAGTTCAGACAATGGAACATTTTAAAAAATATGTGTCTTTCGACAGTGCGCAAACTGTAACCTATGATGTTATTTTAGGCTGAATCTAAGATCTATTATTTATTTTAGTATTGTATCGCTTTTTTATACACGTATTATTATATACAGGGTGTCAATTTGAAAAGTTGCCATCGACATTTTTTCTTAGAACTAATGATTAATTTTAAAATTGAACAAAACCGTTTGAGTGGTTCGGAGGGGTAACCAAAATGGCGTAGCTAGTGTGGACCCCTTATCCACCCTTTAAGCCACAGTCACTTTCATCAAACAAATTTAGAAGGCACCCCCCTACTTGTGATACATCGTTGAAAATCTCTTGAAAAATGCTTTTAGGTCATTATTGATACAATATGATTTCGTTAACTAGTTTTGGAATTAAGTGCAAATAAAGTGCAAAAGTGTTCAATTAAATAAATTCAAAGTAAATGTTTGAAATCGTTTCCTCGTTTTCTAAACAAAAATATGGCCTGCTTTCAAACTAGTCATGAACTTTCTATAACTTTGCCTGGTAATAGATCGACATTATTGTGCTATTCTTTCTCGTAATTGTTCAATAGTAACTGATTACATTTTATAAACACCAGACTTTAAGTGACCCCATAAAAAATACCTGAACGAATTAGATCTAATGATCTAGGAGGCCATTTGATAGGCCCCTTCTTCCAATCCACTGATTTGGATAGTGACGCTCTAACCTTGTTCTAACTGGAAGTACATAGTGGGGAGGTGCACCATCTTGTTGAAAATGTAATGTAATATCGGTAAGTCCATATTTTCCATGTCCACTGTTTGGTTTTCAACCTCCTGAAGTACGCGAGGCTCAATGAATTCATCCAGCAAATTAGCATAAATTTTGCTTTTCAAATTTTAACAGCGATTTTTTTTAAGGGGTCCCTTGAAATCTGTAGTTTATAAAACATAAATGAAAAAATGAACAGGATACTATAGAACAATTACGAGGAAGAATAACACAAGAATGTTGAGCTATCACTAGACAAACCTTCAACAAGTTCGCGATGAGTTTGAAAGGTGACTATGTTTATGTTTAGTAAACAATGGAAGTCATTTCCAACATTTACTTTAACATGTTATTTGAATTTAATACATTAAACACTTTTGCACTTTATTTGCACTTAATTCCAAAACTAGTTCACCAAATCATATTGTATTAAAATTGACTGAAAAGCATTTTTCAACAGCTTTCCAACGATGTATCACAAGTAGGGGGTTGCCAATTAATTTATTTAGATGGAGGTGGCTATGGCTTACAGGATGGGTAGCGGGTCGACACTACCTACCCCATTTTCGTTCCCTCTCCGAACCACCCAAATGGTTTTGAGCTATTTTAAAAATAATCAATAGTTCTATGAAATAAGTCGATGGCAACTTTTCAAATTGACACCCTGTATATTAAATATAATAATAACACAATAATATAATAACGTAATATTATTGTAATTCGTCGCTGAGAAAAAGTTATTACATGAAAATTCAAGATTTTTAAATGATGTATCATTTGCCGTTCAGTTTGTTAATATCGACGCTCTTACGACAATTCCTCCTTTGTGACATTTTCTGTTTTTTCACTTTTTGGTCTTTTATCAAGCTGGTTTTTCTGCGTCGAATGCTAAACCTCCTATTGAGAAAAATACAGGGTAATTTATACCAGGCGGCGAAAATTTTATATTCATCTTCGAGATTGGATTTTAAGAAAAAAAAGAAAAATTGTTTTTTTTCCGATCGGCCTTTATTTTGGAGATATGGAGATTTAAAGTTTCGAACTGAAGCTTACTTTAAGTGGGCACTTAACTAATGACATTTTTGAATGACTAATTTAAAAAAAATTCAGTTGCAACATATATCAGTTGAAGAGGTACCTGTTAAGTACAAATCGAGAGATTTTTTTGTTTTTATCTTATTTGCAAGAGAGATTGTTCATTACGTCTTTTTCATCACACATCTTTACAAAAGATATTTATAATTAAACGGGGAAGCCAAAACCTATTAATATATAGGGTAGAATCGGATATAAAAGAAGGTTGGAAATTTTCACCTGAAGAGAACAGAATCACCCATGTTGGATGAATTTAAAAAAAAATCTTATGGGGGACCCCATAAACTTTTAATGGTTCAAGAGCGTGGGACGCCCTGTATATAACTATTATTAATAATGATCCCTTAATAATGTGCCTCAACAACATCAAAATATCATTTCAATATAAATTAGATTGAACGGGCTAATATTGAAAATGCAGTTTTATTGTTTGGTTTTTCGCCAATGTCAGCCAAACCATTAATAATAATTTTGATTTTGATTTTGAAGATCTAGTTAAGGCCAGAGGACCGGCACGCCGTCTTCACTGAGTGGGAGAGGGCCGACATAGCCATACAAAGAGGGTGAACGAGTTAAGCTGACAACTCAGGTAAGGTTGGGCGAAGGGGGGAACGAAAGAGGAGAAGAAGGGGGTTTCACATTGTATTACTCAAGCGCAAATTTGGATATTAAATGGTAGGGAATCGATCCATCGGTGAGTTGCTAAATGCACTCGTTGTTTCGAGTCTGCCCTCCGAGTACGAGCCCTTTGACTTGTATTTATACCAAGCTAAATTATTCTGCATTTATTGCAGAACTTAAGAAAATATGAATTCACTTTCTCCGGCTCTCACAAGATATTATAACAAATCACATTTTTTACCACCGCTACTGGATAAATGTTCACATGTATATGTGGGGATCGATCGTGTCAAAGATGCCTTGGAACCGAACTTTTATAGGCCATTTAAAGTTATTGACCGATCAACAAAATTTTACATTCTTTGGACAATCGATAAGAAATAACTCGTTTCTGTGGGTAGGCTTGAACCAGCGTTCGTGTCTATTTCGAGCCTTGATAAACTGGCTTCTCGTAGTTTCGTTCGACGTTTGAGGATAGCATCGCATCAAGGTGGTATTGATGTCAATCTTCTTATTAACTGAGTTCGGTTTATAATAATAATAATAATAATAATAATATAATAATAATCCATACTACTCCTCCACCTATGGCGTAATTGGTTGCTAGCATTATTTGACAGAGAATTCTAACCCAATTACATTTTATTTTTCCATAGGCCCCTGAACTATTACTAGTTTTGCAGGCGTTAAGAGGAGAGGGGCATTATTGTTATTAAATATATAAATAAATTGGATGTGTGAGTGATTACCACTAGGTGAAACATATTAGTATAGGAATACTAAAACACTTGGTTGGCATTTCACAGTATATATATATATATAGAAAATAACTCTACAATTGTTTCGGCCTCTCAGCTATTCTCTCCAGAGTTTATACTCTTGAGAATGGTTGAGAGGCCGACACAATTGTAGAGTTCTTTTCTATATATATACTGTGAAACGTAAATCTAGTGTTTCATTATTCCTATATTATATATATATATATATATATATACATATATATATATATATATATATATATATATATATATATATATATATATATATATATATAACCAAGGCCTGAAGAAGCCTTAAAATAAAGGCGAAACGTTGCTAAACAAACTTTAAACTGTGCAATTAGCTACCTACTATCTTCAGCTTCCTATTTTTGACTTTAACCTGTTAACCTCAATTCAATTCAAGTAAAGTCGTTACGTCTAGATATTATTATATATATATATATATGTTAATTCGTATGTTTTCACGGATTGAATATGTTTGAATTCGGTGCGGGCCTTTGAAGTTCCGTGTATTGTTTTGTGTGTCCTGAAAAGGACCGGTGTCACAACGTTTCGACAAAATCTCATCTGTCATCTTCAGGTGAATTCTTCTCGGATGGTCAGAGAGAACTGATGCGTGTTGGATTGCTGCTTTCTTTTATAGGCTTATATATATATATATATAGCTTCCTCATCTAACTGGTAATTTATGGATGAAACCTTAAACTTATTTATTATTATTGCCCATCTGCGCCTGCATGCGACTTATAGATGGTAGAGGCAAATTTCCAACATTTGTTTCAAGGAAATGGTAAATCTGCAGAAAAACACCCCCTGAAATCGGGAATCGAACCCGGGACCTTGCGGTCTTGAAGCGAACGCGTTAACGCTCACTGCACAGCAGCCTCATTTGGTTTGATTTGAGACCCACTCTTTTCGTGTTTCCTCCTTTTTCTTTATACCTAGATATAATCTAATTAAATGTAAACGTTACGTTGTATTACATATTGTGTTCCAATACAATCTCCAACTACGAGCACTTATAATAAATAATTCAATCTGCTCTAGAACAGCGAATAGCAACTACTAAAGGATCAATTAGGTTTCGAAAAAGGTGTAAGTTGTTGCAGCGTATAACGCGATCGTTCTGGAATCGGTGGCGGAATGAATATTTACCCAGCCTTCAACAGCGAAGCAGGTGGACCAAGAATGGATCGAACCTCAAGCCGGGAACCTTGGTCCTTATTAAAGAGGATAATTTACCACCGCTTAAGTGGCGTTTGGGTGGGGCTCACATTGAAATTCATCTGGGTAGAGACGGAATTGTACGGGTGGCTGAGAACGTGTAGTTGTTACTCGTTCGGTGGTGAATTTTTGCCCCCTATTTTCCGATGTCCAATGGAATGTCATGATACTCACACTCCCATGCGTTAACTTCTTGAAATTCGCCTAGTCTCCGCAACCGCCCCTGCAGGAGTGAAGAATCGGATTATGCGAAACTTCCCTCTTTTTGATCCGTTACCTTGTCCGATGCACACATTTGATGCTATGACACTTCGAAAAATCTCTGGAATCGTTTATTGTCATTTTTGTTAAATTTTTGGTTTTGCATTTGTTTATTTTCTCTCTCTTTTGGTTGGGGTTTTTTGGTTCTCCCTCCTTTTTTGTTTGTTGGAAACAGAAATTTACAACGTAGGCAAGGTGGCCAAGGTGTATATTCGGTCGTGATTGCCGGCTGGCCTACCACGATAGACCCCCAGAGTGAGCAGACAGATCGCTGCTACCGGCAACGTTCAGATCTATAGGCGCCTTTTTGTATTAGTCACAGAATTGAAGTGTTTTATGAGAAAAGTAAATCGAAGTAGAGTTTATAGACCCGTGTAGAAGTGCCGTTCCCAGTTTGTCGCTAGTGCAAAAACGGATCAAGCAGCCGGAACCAGGATACAGGAAAGGCTTCCAGATATAGTGTTTTTACTTGAAATTGAAAATCTACCTACGAAGGGTGTTTATTGCGCTCAATTATGCGAACAAAATTTTATGACGGGTAATGGGAAGAAAACAGAGTCCAGAGCCGGTATTAGAAAATACAGATTCAGTGCCCCGTAGAAAATTAACATTAGTGATTCATTATCATTAAATTGTACTTTTCATTGTATTTTTAAGTGTACATATAATTAATTGTGTTTTACAAATGTAGTTATAATTTCATGGAAAATTTATATGCAGTATGATTCGCGAAACAAATAACTTAAGTTACCCATAACATTATTGACTTGCTCATTGCGTTAAAAAATTAACGACGTTAAAATCAGTTAATTTTTTCATGAATCGTAATGTAACAAGCAAATATTATTCCGCACAACTAGATTCATCGCTATCACTTTCACTTTGAACATTAATAATTGGATTTGGTGCCATAAGCGTCTTATAACCGTTTTCAATTTTGATCACATGATCGATGCACTTTTTCCAAATGGTGTTTGATGGTATTTGAGAAAAAGACTATTTGAGGCAGCCTTAACTAATTGTCCACCTGGACTGCATATTCGCCCAGCAAGTAAGGTACAATGAATTTTAAGTGCATGGACGAATGTATAATACTTTTAAAACTGTTTCCTAGGTGACGGCTCTTTATTATCTACTGGCATCTGTAGTCTTGTAATTATATCGAATTGTAAAATTGTAAAAAGGATTACATCCGCCGACTCATAAAAAACGATGTAGATAGTTGTAAGATTATTGAATTCAATTTAATTAATTAATCATTTTTATATTATTATCATAGTGATATGATTGTGTGTATATCGAAGAGAAAACAATTAAGTATCATCTTCGTCGAAAGTAAATTATTTGGTTAGGTTCCTGGACGCCCGCTTCTTCTTCGCTTCTTCGCTTCTTCGCTTCTTCGCTTCTTCGCTTCTTCGCAGCACTCCATACAATGGAGAACCCTTGACCGTAATAAACCCTCATTGCAGGTACATTTTCAATTTCAAGTGAAAACACTATAGGTGGTAGCGATTGCATTCCTAGCGGCTCACTCTATGCAACTAAACTGCAGTCCTTTTATTCAGTACGTACTCGTGGCCGCCGACCAGCCCTTAGCTGAGGTAAATGCACGGGTGCCCACGTTTTAATATTATAACTTTTAAATCTATCTACCTATTTAAAAATATAATGACTCAATTATTCTATTGACTCACAACTCCATGTACTTCACTATTTTATCGACTCATTCTTTCACTTTTATCTACTTATTTAAAAAATGTAATGGCTTGTATTGACTCAATCTTCCATAACATCAAATACCCATTGACTCTGTATTAAAATCTATAAAATTACATATGGGCTATGACGGTTACTTGCAATATATGGATGGGCCAAAAAAGTAACAGTTGGCTTTCATCTGTAGTTTTTGGTACCATTTAGCCAATTTTAATTATTAATTACTCAGTCTTCCTTAATTTAAAATGACCATTGGTGCTGTGCTATGTGTACTAAACCATTATAGTTTTCATGACCCGTGCCACTTTCCCCCTACCACATAAATCTGTTAAAATTTATATCCCTCTGTTTTAATGTTATAGCTTTTAAATCTATCTCCTTATTTACACAAAAATTAATTCCTCAATTTGTCTATAGACTCACTATTTCATGTACTTCACAATTCCATCGATTCATTGTTTTACTCATGTACTAGTAATTCTTGCTGCTGTCGTGACAAAGTGAGTCATTTTAGCAATCGATGCCTTGAAAGGAATTCTGTATCCAACACAGAATTCCCCCTCAACTTTAATAATATTCGATTCACGTATGTACGGAATTAATTGCTACAATTATTATTACTTCCTCTTCTGCGGTTTTCTGCTCCGCAAAAAAAATAAAACAAGTGAGGAATGGCACGGGGTAACGCAGCTTCCTCAATTATTAACCGCTCGACGGCATCTGAAACACAACACCGTGCAATAATAAAATATTGATATTCCTGGGGATCGCCGCAATTGCATGTGTATGTGCCGGGGGCGGGGCGGGAAATGAATAGACCAGAGAATAATAGTAACACCAAGATTTATTCGACTGTACTTTGTTACATGACTCAACTATAGACTGCTTTTTATATTTTTCTTTTTACAACAGGACCATATAAAACGAACGAAACGATACATTTTGTATAGGTGTCGGGGAAAAGGAAAACCGGAAAAAATGTAATTCTGCGTCGATCTTCCTCTTCGATTGCCTGCTGCTGCAATTAGGTTTCTTTGTACACAATGGAAATAGTAAATTTGTACTAATATTTATGCTAATTATTATAAAATTTCTCAACTGCTTTTCCGAAATAATAAATTTAGTCTTACAACACTGGCATGTCATTTAAAGAGTTTTTATTTTTAGTTTATTTACAATGTTTTTATTATGTACAAGTAATTACCCCCTTAGGGTTTCTGAGTGGGGGCTGGGGTTATATTATAGGTTGATATGTAATTTATTTTATTCCGACTATGTGTGATATGTTTGTCTTACCCTGTCCGAACGTTTTTTTTTTTTTAATAATTTCACCGTTTATTGCTTTTTGTTGTGGGGGATATTCAACTCATTAAAATTATCATATAATATTTACAACGTATTGCCCTAAAATATATTGCACATTTTTTAAATAATTTATTTAATAAATTAAAGAGTAGTATCACGATAAATACTGACGATTCATATTGTAATACTGTGCCATGGTCCAAGTAGAGACTATTTAAAACTAGAGTTTTGCAATGACTAGATAATATGTACACGTTGCAGCAATGTTTAACATTACGTTTACTTGAGAAGTGTCGTGATTAATTTGTATAAAAATTGTACTAATTACTCCAAAATATCTTCAATTCCATCGCTTATGAAGTCGCTATAACTTAAAATGTCCATTAGACGATGATTGTTTTTTGAAACTTTTTTTGGAGGCTTGTGTTTTATGTATTTACAGTGCTTTGAGCGTAGTCTAGAAAAAACAGGCTTAGGTCTCGGATCGAAGACCGAGAATCAAAAAGTATTCTACAAACGTAAACGAACGCGCACCACTCATCATCACATCAGCTAGTTCACGGGAAAGCCGAAGTTCAAATCCGGTCAGTGTTGCGCCGCGAACTTCATCCTCTTCTGCTTCTGCCTTTGGTTGCAGAACCACACCCTCACCACGTTCTTCTTCAGGTCGAGCTTCTCGGCGATGGCGGCGATCTTCTCGCCAGATGGCCGCGGCTGCACCGCGAAGTATGCCTCCAGCGAGCGCTTCTCCGGCGCCGCTATCGACGTGCGCTTCCGCTTCTTCTCGCCCGCCGGCAGCACGCTGGGAGCGTCCGGGTCTCTGCGCTTGTTCTTCGCCTGCGCTTCCGCTTCCTCCAACCATGCCTGCAGGATCGGCTTCAGCGCGATCATGTTGTTGTGCGAAAGGGTGAGTGATTCGAAGCGGCATATCGTCGACTGCGAGAGCGCCCCGACACCGGGCAGCTTCAGATTGGCGAGCGCCTTGCCGACGTCCGCCTGCGTCACACCCAGCTTTATCCGGCGCTGCTTGAAGCGCTCGGCAAACGCCTCCAGCTCCCTGGGGTCCGTGTCGGCGTCTGGGTGGAGGCCGGCGACGGCCGCGGCGGCCGCCGCCGCTGCCATCGCCGAGGGGTGGTGTGCTCCTGGGTGGCCGCCGTGGTGCCCCGGGTGGTGGCCTGGCGCGCTGTGGCCGGAGAGGGGGCCCCCGTGGTGGTGGTGGTTCATCACGTGGTTCATGCCGTAGGAGTGCATGTGGGTGGGCGTCTCTGACATCGGGGTGAGCGTCGTCATCGAGGAGGTTGAGATCGGATCCAGCATCTCCAGGCCATCCATGTGTCCCATCTGAAATGAAAATTGATTGGGTAGCAGTAATCAAAGCATTATTTATCAATAAATCAATAATATCAATAAATAAATGTTGAAATTTTAACGAAAATACCTAACTTTTCAAAGAATGTCCAAGAAATTTTTATAAGCATATTTCACAAAGTCATCATATATCGCCAAAACGTGTTATGAAGATTTATTTCTATAAGACTAATTACCAGAATGTTATTAATAAAAATACAGTACGTCAGGGATTACAAAATTCGACTTATATCAAAAAAAAGGTATAAATTAGAAAAAAATATGAAGGTCAAAAGTTTGTGAATTTTTCACCAACTTTTGTAGGTACATGGAGAAATAAATTAACAGTACAAAGAGAAAACATCCGTTATTTGAAAAGTCCATCAAGTCCATTTGTTTGGTCCATTAATTTGATAAAATATAAACACAATTCCTTAACAAAGGTTAGGACGAACGGTCGTACTCGCCTGCGTCTCGAGGAAATTTGCGTCGATTGAAATTTAAAAATACATATTTTTGCGATTTTCGTCTCTAAGAACGGTACCAAAATGCTACCGAATACGTTAAAAATGGTCACCCTACGATAAGTAGGTCTATAAAAAAGATTAGAACGATCGGTCGTACTCGCCCGCGCCACGAGGAAATTTACCGAAAAAGTTCCTTAATATAAAACCTTTTTTGTTTGTTGAAAATATTCAGGGAAAACCCAGATAATTTGATGATTTTCCGCGTGGGTATTATATTATTGTTAAAAGAAAGAAACAGTTATCTACTAGTTTCTACTAGAAGAAACTTTTACTACTTATCTAGTATTACGTTATAATAATTAGTAGGAATTGGGCACATTAAATTTTTTATATAAATTCTAAATAGACCTTGTAAATAATTACATGATTACGATTGTTTATGATATTTTTATGATTATTTAATTCATATTTCTAATTAGAGGTTTCTGGCAAACTTAGCATTCATTTTCTGCGACTTACACTGAAAACAGAACATATGTGGTATTTTCACCATGGTGTTTTCACTTATATTAGTAATTTTCAGTAATTTTTAGGCAGAAGAAATAGTGGAAAAGATCGGGAAAGTCTTCTTCTTCTCCCTGTTACTTGGAAAGATCGAAATAATGATTTGTGATTAATATTCTTTACTTAGTTATTTTCCAGAATAATATCAAATCTATCTGGCCTTTCCTAATATATTCTATTAAAAATGATGACGTCGGAGTTAATAGATTCGATATTTGCATTTACTTTTTCTTGCAAAAATCTACACACAGAAATATACAAATTTCGTTTTGTCTTTATGAACAGCGATATGTCATAAAAAATGTCACGCTTCTAGATCCTCGCTTTAAGAAGAAGAAATGTTTCCACTTAAATAACTCAAATGGAAGTTCAATCCATTCCAGTTCAAAAATACAGATTAAATTTATATAAATATACAAAATTCGTTACCAATTTAAAAATATATTAATCTAAACCAGCACAAAGTGCAGCAAAATTGAAAATTATATAAATATACGAAACTCGGCAGGTTATGTCTAATAAATTACAATTTTTGATCAACTAAAGAAATCTTCATTGAACACAATTCATAGTATTCAATGAAAATTGCTTTACTAGGAGATCAAAAATTATATTAAAAATCAAAATTCCATGATAATGACATAAATCGAAAATGAAAATTTCATAACATGTGGACGCCAATTATTCGAAAATTCGAGAAATTTTCTTTCATGTAAATCAAAGATCCTACAAAGATTTGAAATTCCAATTTCTGAATTTAAACCAGCACAAAAATTTCGATGAATATCAAATTGAAAACATAAAACATCTCTAGAATTTTACTGTCAAAAGTGCAATAATAACTAAATATTTCAGGTACATTTTAAATTATTTATTCAAATATTTCAATTATTTTGTCAACATTTCAATGATAACTGATACCATTTTAAAATGAAATGGAAAAAGTTGGAAGACACTACAACAATTTTACTCGTTGCCAAATTTTGAATTATTTCTGTAAAATTTTCGATTATTAGTGCGAAAATTGCAACGATTACTGAAAAAGTTTTAATGATTCATGCCATATTTAATTATTTATTTCTTTCGAAATTTGATTTCGTACTTATATTGAAATTTCAATAATTCTGACATAATTTAAAAATGATTGTATAATTTTTAATTCGTAATAAAAATAATCGATATTTCGATAGTAATTAAAAAAGTATCAATTGCAAACGATAGTCTAAACTATCGATACTATCGATAGTGCTATCGATATTTCCCTACCCCTAATGGCAGGTATATCACGGGATACCCTGGTTATAAACAATTAGCCCAGAATATTCAATCAAGATAGTTGCTCCAATCTGCCGAAGTAACTAATAGGAGTACTTATTAATTAAATTTGAAGATATTTTTTTAAAATAAATATTTGATACTTCATAGAAAGTGTCAGAAGGTTGTTCCAAAATTGCGAACAGAACACTAAATTTCAAAAACGGTTATACTGCCGAAAGAAGTAAAATGCGAGAAAAAGGTTGCGAAAATGGCAATTATAATCAAAATATCAAAAGATTAGACTCAATGAAGTTACATCAAATTTCACAAAGTCTTCAGAAATCGCCAAAAAGTTCTATGAGGATTTAATTTCTATATGACCATATATTACCATAATTACCAGAATGTTATCAAATTAATATATTAAAAATACGTTAGGGACTACAAAATTCTACCAAGGCTACACGAAGGCTATAAATAACAAAAAAATATCAAGATCAAAAGTTTGTAAATTTTTCACCAACTTTTGTAGGTACTGTGGTAATAAAAATGGAGTAATAAATTAACTGTATATAGAGAAAACATCCGTTATTTAAAAACTCCAGTTCAAAGCTAGTTTAGTCCATTAATTTGATGAAATATAAAAAAAAAAAATTTAAATATAAAACCTCTGTGTTTGTTGGACAAATATTTTTTCAGGGAAAAACTAAATAATTTGATGATTTTCTGCGATGATATTATATTATTGTTAAATGAAAGAAACAGTTTATTTTTATTTTTATTTTTAGTTTTCTAATTTTGTAAATAACTATATAAAAAGATATTGTTAATTCTCGTTTGTTTTGTCATAATATTATTTTGGCAGAAAATAATCATATTAATATTATATTACAGAATAATAAATATGATGATTTTGCATGAAGATTATGTATTCTTGACAAAATAAAGCATTTTTTATTAACACATTCAAGTTTTAACATAAAGATTTTAAAGTACTTATATCGTGAGTAAAAAGTAAAGAACCTTCTCCCTAGAGTTTGCATTATTATTTTTAGAAAAAAAGTTTTCAACAAACATTCGATTGGTAATTATTTAACAAAATTTGACACTTTTTGACAGTAACGTCACCGTTTTTTTTTATAATTATGTGATTTTTTCTATCGAAAAATTTGAAAACATTTGTTTTCTCTTCACGAATATCTCAAAATACCACGAGGTATTTCTAAGAATATAGAGTTAAATACCTGATGACAAAAATGTGACAAGATGTAAAAAGTGAAAAGACTGCATTGGAAAACATCTGATACATTAAATGATAAGTTAAACAAATGCGATTGTCTTACCAATCGCTCTATGAGATAAAAAAATAGGTGAACATAGTCACGATGCCGAAGGCGCGAACCACAACTGCCAAGTGCGATATGAGCTATTATCCACAACTTTTTCTAGTGGATATGTGAAAGAAAACAGATTTAATTATTTATTAAGTTAGAATATACAAATTATAAAATCACAATGACTGTAGATTTGATGTTTGTTGCGACATTTTGTCATTTCTGCCGCCGGCGCCGTTGAGCAAAAGTTACTGTATTGCCTGCTTATATCCGCATTAATTTTATATTGTTGTTATTGTTTGTAACCATCAACGTTTATATCCATACACGAGACCGAAAGGTGGCTTATTTTCGTACAGTATAATGTTGTGGAATCAACAAATATACTTACAGTAGGGACAAGATTTTTTTTAATTGTGATGTTTTTAAGTACTTAAAGTACTTAAGTACTTGAATATTGTCATTTTTGAAACACCAGATGTCAAAATTTACAAGTGTCAAAAATTCCACTGATAAAGGCATCTGTTAGGTATAATTCAAGATGAAGATGTTGTTTCTGTCTTATTCCCAAGAGAAGTTGAAACAATTTTGCAAAACGTATTTTCGGGGTCAACATTTTACAAATCAATGTTTGTCTCATAAACTATAAAGTCACTCAAAGACGAGTAAATATACATCAATATAGAGATGTAGGTTATTAAATTGGAAATACATAAATACAATAATATATAGGGTGTTCAACTTAAAATAATATTGATGGCTACTTCCAGTAGAACCGGAAGCGATAGAAAGTTGAACATATTTCCTACGAGGAGAACAGAACCAAATATGTTCTTGATTTTAAAAATTATGACCATAATTTATTTATATTCATAAATGTATAGTTATGTCTATTTTGGTTATTTAGGTTAGGTTATGCTTCGGGATAATTAGAATATCGACGAATAGTTATAATTTCAGGCAAGTATATACTTATATTTACTTTACAATGGTATTTTTGTATAACAATTTCGATGTATTGAAAACCCACATAATACAAAATGGAAACACACGACAATGTCAGCGTATTAAATAATTTAAAGTACATGCGAGGAACGGTTAGAATCACGCCACAGGCGCGGTGTAGATTACACAATTGCAGGCAATCACGTGGATATACATAATGCATCGCTCCGAGGGTAGCACAAAACACCGAGGAAAATAAAAATCTTATCGGAATCAATCCACTCTGCCATCAGTTGTTTCGTGTAATTACCAATAATATCGAAATAATCAATCAAAGAGATGTGCGGCTGATGATGCGCATGCATATTTGATGCCACCAGAGGGGGGTGCGTGTCTGCGGTACACGCACCCTGATTGGCCGAGCATTATCTCTCGCAGCGACTGTACACAGATACACACACTTGCACGTGTGTCCACATGTGTGGCTACGTGTGTGTGTGTGTGTGTGTGTGTGTGCGTGTGCGTGTGTGTGTGTGTGTGTGTGTGTGTCTGGAGGTATGTGTGAAATATTTCCCGTGTACAACACAAATTATAATAACGTGCCCTCCATGTGCGCGTTATTTGTTCGAATAATCGAAAGGTAACTGAAATTACCAGATCCTATCGATACCGGTAATGCCGAGTGTATAGGAAAATAGCGGCGATCACGATTGCCAGGCGCACGAAAAATTACACGGGTCGCCGCTCGATCGGGGAAAAGAGTGGAAATCGAAATTACCATACATACACACTCTGGCACACATGTTTATATGGTATAAATATAGGGTATATAGGGTGTGTATATATACAGGGTCTTTTTTTAATAAGGAATCAAAGCGCTGCCGAGATAGTTAAAAAAAATACAAAATCCTTGAACAGGTCGATTTTTGTTATTTAAATTATCTCGGTAGTAGCGCTTTGATTCCAGTAATTCCAATTAACATAAGGCATAAAATCAAGCGTTACAAAGTTTCTGAAATTGGAATGTTACCGCGACGTTAAAAGATCATAAACTAAAGATTCATTAGAACATGGGCACCCGCAGTAACGGACATTAATCTACACTCTAAAACTAGTTAATGCGGAAAATGATGTCGAGAAAATTCTCACTGACTATGATATCGATTTGCCTTTATATCCATTCCCGACATATTTCTGTCGGAACTTCTGAACTTAGATTGAAATCTTGTTCTGAATTTATAATACTTATTGAATAAATTATAAAATAAATATTTTTAAATATAACTTTTTGTTTTCCCCCGGCATATCTTTCCCGATTTCCTGACGGCAGATTACCTAGGCCTAGAGAAAAATATTCTCAACAGAATTGAAAGAAGTCCCACTAATAGCGTTAGACGGCCGGCTGAAGAAATCGGTAATAACTGAATGAAATATGGAGAACCATTCACGATTTTAACTTAGTCAAAATGCAATGCACATCGCCATATTATTCATTAGAAAACCTTTACGTACATGTGTTATGACATATAATAAGCAAGAGACGTAGTTAAATTTTCTTTCAAAGTCCATTAAAGCATATTTTCTATATGATCTTTGAGCTTAGCGGTAACTTTTAAATGTCAATAATTTTGTAACTATTTTTAAGCGATATGTTTACTAAAAGTTTTCTACTTAAAATGAGGTAAGAAACATGTACTTAATCTATGTATATCCTATTGCAGGACACCTTAATTAACAAATAAAAATGTATATTTCAGAGAACTAGTCCTGGCCATTTTCAGGGAAAAAGAGCATAAAATGCGCCCAAAAGAATTTAATAGTGGTTTCAATTCTCCGAAATAGGGTCTTCCGCGATTTTTCAAAAACCTTGAAACTGCACTCTAGACACATTAAAAACATCATTGGCACTAATTTTTGTGTTGAGACAAATCGTTGTAATTAGCATATACGATTTTAAAATTAACGGCGAAAGGTCCCGAAAGCCCGCCATGTTGCTGTGACGTCACATCGCACGTTGCGCTCAGCTGTAGCATTGCTTACAATGGAGCGACAGAAAGAAAACGTCGGTATTACGAAAAAAGGGACGAATAAGGATTGCATTGTGCCTGGATGTGATAGCAACAGTAAATGCAAACCCAATAAGTTGTTAATAAACGTCCCAAACGGGGATATACGGAAAAATGGGTTACAACAAGTCCGAAGTGATTCCGCGAGTGTCACTTTGACGTCCCACTATTTTTGTGAAGACCATTTTAATGAAAGTACATAATTTTCAATAAATTATCGACGAAATTCGATAAATATATATAATTAACTATCATCATTAGTAATGGGTATTCAAGGGGATTTCCGATTATATATATATATATATATATTAAATTGAAACTATGTGTGGATACTACTTGGTAAAACATTATGATTAGGTTAAATCAAACACTTGGTTAAAGTTTCACTGTATTGATAGAATAAACCTCTACAATTGTTTCGGCCTCCCGACCATTATCAAGAGTACAGAGATACTAAAATTAAAATTTAACAAATGTGCTATATATACTAAGCTAGAAAAAATTATAATAAGCTTAGAAGATAAGCTTAGAATAAGCTAGAAAACAAGGAGGACACGGGATTAGCGCAGCATTGCATTGAGAATAATCATTTCTTCAGAAATGACAGCCTGGAGGTAATGCACACCGAACACAAAGGGAGACGGCTTGATTTACTCGAAATCCTAGAAATTCGAAAAGCGGTCAATAATGGGGATAACATAGTGAATGAACAATTAATCTTTGATAATACGCCTTTGTTATGCGGCATCCGTTCGGAAAAACCAAGACCGTAATTCATTTATTGCCATGTTGTAAAAATTTTTCTAGCTTAGTATATATAGCACATTTGTTAAATTTTAATTTTAGTATCTCTGTACTCTTGATAATGGTCGGGAGGCCGAAACAATTGTAGAGGTTTATTCTATCAATACAGTGAAACTTTAACCAAGTGTTTGATTTAACCTAACCATATATATATATATATATATATATATATATATATATATATATATATATATATATACATTAGTAATAACATAACCTCAAAATAGTTTTGTGGGTTCCATTCTAAAATAATACCTTCCATATCATTATTACTTTTTAAAAGTACTGTGAGATTTTGTACAATATGTTTTTACACAAACGTTCAGTTAAAACTAAAAACCATGTTTAAACAATATTTGTAGCAATCTGTTGATTTTAGAAATTTGTTTAGATGATTAATAATTACAAATTTTGAAATCAGCATTACCAATTCGTATGAGATGTAGTATATATTGCAAAGTTTATACAGTATTTTATTTGTTCTTACAGGTGGAACAGGATTTGGAAAATTATATGCGACTCCACGCGTTTTGGTTACGTTGAAAAATTCACTTTTTGAGAAAAAGTCGGGAACCATTAACACGTGAACTTCTAGCAGATTATCTGGCTGTCCCTTTACCAACCCATCAGAACTTATTTTATGTCAGACTGGATTCTAAGACGAATTAATCCACGATTGCTATCCCTTATGCACTGACTCCCGATCGTCAATATGCGTAATGACGTCACAATAACAGCTCGGCCAATAACAGCGTTTCGTCGGTCACGTGACAAAATGTGTAAGTTTTACGATATTGTATGTTGTTTGCTGATAAGTTACAATGAAAACCAAACGATATCTCTGTGGGATGTTTAATTACATGTTATAAAAATTACGTTAAGACACAAAAAGGTTATATTATTTTTTTTAAGAAGACCCTATTATCGTAACTGCACTCATATTTCAAGAATTTTTGTAAGTACCTACTTTGTCGCCGATCATTATCAATGTGGCTGTTTTTAGGCATGTGCAACTCGAGTACAACGACTTCCCATGTGGTGTACAACTCTATATAATAGAACAAATATCAAATTTAATTGAATTTGTTCCACTCGTTTTTGAGTTATTTGTGTACATTATAGCAATAAATAAAACATTGGTAACACCCTGCATTATTTAGGGGAGCATTTAGGTACTAGGGTACATTAGTAAAACAGCTTCCTTTTGGCCGAAAAAGCGTTGGCTTAAATTTTACACACCTCATTATAGATTACCATGGATACATTCGATACACTTTCTACTTTTTTTAATATGACAGTTTTCAAAATTTAAAAATATGTCAGAGAGCGCCATCTTGTCTTTTATTTTAACTTGATTCTTAAGTTTCCACAATCGAACTAGGGCCAGTATCTATAGTCCTTGGTTGAGCATAAGTTCGAGTCTAGTCGTATATTTGGTTGCCTATTTTCTATAAACGTTTATGCATCAAACGCAACCAAATATACCCATACATACAACTTCAGTCGTACTCATTCTCAAGTACGGACTATAGATAAGTACGGCGAATAACTAACTTTTATTTTAAACTTTTTTACCATCTTTAATAATTATGGAAATATCGCAATAAGAAAATCACGATTTTTAGTTTTTTTAGAATAATTTCTCAACCGCTCGGACTTTTCTCAACATAATCTGAACCAGCATTTAAAACTGCACAACATTGCTTTTTTAAGCAGATCTCTAGCTTTAAGAATAAGAAAGATACCCATGCAATCCAACTCTATTTAGGACACCCTGTACCAGGGTTGGAATAAATCAGAATTTTTTTTAAATCAAAAATTCATAATTCTTTTGATTTTTTTTATATTTCTGATCAGTTTTTGCCAGCGTAGATGTGATTTATTTCAATTGATTTAAATCACGATTTTAATCATATGATTAAAAAAAAAAAAAAACTTGGATTTGAAAAGAATTGACTATTAAAACAAATTTCTGTCTATTATGCGTGCATGTGATGCACCAAAAGAGGGAACAAAAGAAATATTTTACTTACAATTATCTACTTTAAAGCATGCTATAAGTTACCTTATATTTTTTATTGTTCACCTATTGGAATGCACAAATGGTGCAAAACAATGATTAATTAAAAAAAAATCGATTTTGATTTAAATCAATAATTTATTTTAAAAAATCAGTTGATTTAAATCATAATTTTAAATACAACAACCCTGCCCTGTACGTATACTAAATGCAAAGATTAAGAAAAATCTAACGACTTCATCAAAAATCCACGGAACGCAATTTTCAGTATCACAAAAAAAACATGGGTGTAGTCACATTAGATCATCTAATAATTAATAATTTGAAAGAAACAAGAAATAATTGGCAATTAATTATTCCAAAGCAATAATAGTTGCAATTTTAGGGATTTTTAGCACATGCTCATGATTCCATTGCACACATGGCTTTCAGTCTGTTGTAGTTACATTTTTAAGATTACACGTGACGTTCAGCTCCTTGCCATAACTTCCATTAGAAGAGAGAATTGATAAATTGGTCAGACGAAATACAAGAAAACTAATGATGATTATTACGATACACGATTGTTATCGAATATTTGTGATTTCCAATGTATCCGCTTTAAAAAATTAACGGCCGCACAGGTTTTGCATTCATTGTTTCCTCGGCAGCGGTCCATTGAATTCGGACTCCCTGCCACTGCACACACGCACAAAAAAATATCAGCGCAAATGAATAGCGGCCCGGGCGCGACCATCGATAAAAACCAATTGACAGGCGGTTGTTTTTCGCGGCCTCAATCAAACAATAACCATTATGTTATTTCGTGAAAAATAAACATGCGAATTGATAAAACATTTGGGTGGAGGGGGTGGGGGGTAAAAAGTAAAAGCAAACAGGGCTAGCAGTAAAACTGCGTTCCATTGCTGCCCGCGTGCCATGCCGCGACCAAATTACGGACAATCATAACGCACACAGGTGTACACACACAATAATATAGTATCATATTTATTTGTGTGCTTAATATATACAAACCGCACCCGCAACAGCTTTTGTTTCATTGTTATTTATTTTTATCGCGCGGCGCTTAATAATTTTATTGCTGCCCCCGTATTAATTTCGGCCGTTTGTTTTCCAGTTTTTTAATTTTAATTTTATTATTTCTGGCGGCCGGTCGACGTTGCCGTTGGAAGGGCCTCTGTCGTACTCAAATACACTCGCACACACAATATCTAATCTAAATCCATTATCATGTCCCAAAAGCATTAAAACAAAGGAACAATGGCGCGGAGGACAAACAAATACTTGAAAAACAAATGTTAGTGTTCTGGTGTTTGACAAACGGTCGGCCTGCAGTGCGAGCTTGTAGGCCCCCAGGTCACATATAACATTTCCCTCGGGGGCCGTGCCGGGCCCCACGCGGGGGCTGCCTGCCGTTGTACACGTCAAATGACCACTTTACACCAATGCGAGCCCTAATGATGAAATATGTCGCCGCTGGGACGCGTTGAATCATTGGAATTCACGGCAAAAATGGAAAGCCGCCCGCACGTACCGAACGACCCGAACGACCCACGTATCGACCTTCGCCCTTCACCCTTCATTCCTTAGACCCTTACCAAAAATGTATAGACACACACACATAAATGGCCCTTTCTCTGCCCTATCTGCAACATCCGCGATTGCTGCCTTAATTCCTTTGTAATCGAGTCCATAACACACATGCACACACCATCACATTTCCCCGACATATGTTCAATTCCATCGTTCCATACATTGACCCTACAAATTCTTATCATGTTATTTCGTAATTTGGGTATTCAGAACCGTAATAAGCACACTTGGTCATTGACGACGTTCCCTGTGGCGTTCTTGATCTCGAGGATTTCCAACAGGTAACAACATTGTTAATGACCAAGTGTGCTTTGACAATACTCCCATATTTAATGGCATGCTGAAGAGCAGTTTAATGAATAGACTGTCAATTCCATCAAATTAGCACTTATGCGCATTTAGTATTTAAGCTGGTAGTCTTTAGTAATCTTTATTAGTTTTTAGAACTAGTCCTAGGGCCTCTACAATTTGTCAGAGATCATCCAATAGAAGGAAAATCACTTTTAAAAAACAATACTTTTCAAAAACAAATGTAATTTTGACTAATACGGTGACTGATATATTGGACCTACTCCAGAATTAAAAAGTGTATTAAGTGAAATGCATGTTAGCATTGCGATGAAAACTTGACTTACACCACTCGATATAAAGGAAGTTGCCGCTGCCGCTACCTCTAACCTAATTAACCAAGAAAATCTTAGACCTGGAATGTTCTCCAATATAATAAGTTTTGTAGTTGGAAAACAGCCAGAATTTCAAATAAACATTACAGAAAATATAGTACTAGTGTATATAGCAACAAGAAGCAAATAGTGCTATATTGTGGTTTGAACATTCAATGTTGAAGTCGGTTCTTAAAATAAAACGAAATATTGACATAAAATCTCATCAAAGTGCAGCCGTACCTGAAATGAAATTTGGTAGATTATAGAGCAAAAAAGGCAGATATTGTAGGTAGGCGGAAAAATAGCATATGTCCCGCAGGCCGAAAGGCTTTAGCAGGTTTCCACCCTTGGTGCACAATATACTATTAATATTAAATGTAGTTAATAATTTTCAGGATTATATTTCATTAACAATTGGATTATAAATAATTAAATGTTAAAATAAAATAATAGTTATCTCTGCAACTCGGGTGCGAAATTATTCGCACACGTGCTGTATTTTGTGGTTTTCTGAAATTGTGGTTTTCTTAGAATCCGTGAAAGTGCATCTGAAACACTTACCACAGAAACGATATAGTATATACCGGTATTAGGCCGATATGGGTTATAAAGGGCGGTCACTTTTACGATGCCCACCATCAGGATCTATTAAACGCAAATATATACAGAGTTGGTCAAATGGGATAAAAGTTTTTCATTTTTGTGCCTTTCAATATACTGAAACGAAATCCGGGATTCGAAATCTTGTATACTGTACAATTTTTTAAATGTCCTGAAAGACTGAAGAAGTGCACTTTTCTTTTCCTTGTATAACTTTTTTTACTTTTGAAGGAAATTTTACGTAATTTGGTACTCTTACAGTTTTCGACGTGAGCTTTCTGATGACAGTGCCAAACATTTTCTGCACCAACTAGATGCCCAAATTTTCACCTTTTGATTTTCTTATGGCGGCAATATTGGATTTTAATAGCATTCAAAAGAGCGAAATAATTTTTCGATTTAAAAAAAAGATTACCCTTGTCATTCTGAAAGATGTCAAACACCAGATGTATAGGCGATTTACATCAAGGGGGCAGCGCTACGGTACCACATTTACATACTAGCCATGGGGGGTATTTGACGCTTCCAGTTAAATGTGTTCCATGTGTTCCTATGTGTTTGTTGTGCTAAAGTGTGCGATTCGTATCAATTTCGTCGACTTCTGCAGTTTATCGTACAGTTATCAATGTGGTGGTTATGGTTTAACATCAACAATGGCTAAATATAAAAAGGTTTGCACCGTGTTCCTCCAACGCTGACAGCAACAAAAATCTTGACGTCAGTTCGCATCGATTCCCGCCTGCAGGCAAAATGAACGTGAAATATGTAACGAAGCTGGCAAACACCGAGCTGATGGATATACTGTGACGTGCCTGAAGGGTTATCAGCGCGTTAGGCCGCGGAGCGAGTGGAGGGTCCTTCGAAGCAGCGACGAGGGCCAGGATCTCGGTGTGTGTGTGGGTGGGGGTCAAAGGGGGGCTCCACCCTACCTGCGTGGGTTGACGGCAGACAGTCAGCGAAGTTCAGAAATTACGAACTGTCGCAACGGCTGACCATCTGGCGCCCACACCACCAGATTTAAATCTCGCAATGAGAATAGGAAGTTAAACTGAAAAGAAGGCCCGATTGAGAAAACGTGGGGGGAACAAAATATAACAGGTGTGAATTTTGTGGTGTAAAATATCTGCGTTTATTCACACAAAAGACAGGATACCGTGCCTACGCTTCCTGAAAGAAATACCTCCGCCCGCAACTCTATCCCGCCGCCTCCACCAGATTCGGCCGAATCCCGCGAATACGTAACGCGCTATGCGAAGGACCGTCGGAGCCACCTTTCTCTTACAAAAACGCAAAACACGTACGGCACGAAACACGCAACGCAAATTTTACACAAAAGAAAAAAAACTATATATCAAATGAAATTAAAACAATAAATGAGAACAAAAAAAAAAAATATATATATATATATATATATATATATATATATATATATATATATATATAGATCTGGCCTGTGTTCCTCGTGTGCGACTCCACTGGAGATTCTGGGCTCGGTGCTTAGGACTGGCGGCGGCCGGCAATCGTCGGGAACGCCGTCGCTAAATTCAAATTCTCGGGACAACTCTGGCCGGATGTTCGTTGCCCTTAGCCAAGAACCTGGCTGGCTGGGTTACTTCAGCCCTTACCCAAAAAAACGCTCTGATGTTTTGAGCGTGTAGAGTGGAGTAGTACAGTACCCTCCCTTGCCTTGTGCCTGGTGCTGTCAATCCCTCTTAGGGTGGTTAAAGGAGGACACGTTTTAAATCCCGGAAACCGGTTGTCGATAGACCAAAGAAAAACTGTAACCTCGTGACACGTCTGCACTCTAGGGAAGGTGACTAGCTTCTACCTCATGGCGGCGCCTCGCCGACGATTTTAAAAATCACATGCATATAGGAAACACGTCACGTCTAAAAAAAACGTGTGCGTAATGGATGCCTACGTTGGCGACCCAGGCGCGCAATTAATAATCATGACAGTTTCCGTCCGAGGCAAAACCGGACCGTTACAATACAAAGAGCATGGAATCTCAAATTAAGAATGGGCATGAAAAAGCATGTATAGTCGTGTTCATTAAAGTGTTTACATATGTATTCCAAGCATTTTCTTCCTGAAAACTATTTTCGAATGAGAGAAGGTTTGGATTTTCTCTTGAAAATACAAAGTTGCGTATCCATCGTATACATTGTAGTGTTCATCGCACAGTTATAATGCGCGTATCAATCGACGAACTGGATACGAATCGCACACCTTTTACCTGCAGCCGGGAATCGGTGGAAACTAGCGTAGAATACGGTACAAACCCTTTTATATTTTGCCATTGTTGATCTTAAAGGAACCATAACCACCAGATTGATAGCTGTACGATAAACGTCAGAAGTCGACGAATTTGATACAAATCGCACACTTTAGCACAAGAAACACATAGGAACACATGACTGGAAGCATTAAATACCCCCCATGGCTAGTACGTAAATGCGCCACCGTGGCGCTGCCACCTTGATGTAAATCGCCTATATGTTTTTTAACCGTTGTAGAAAATAGTATATTGTATAATTAGTGCAACACGAATGCGCATTGCAGCTTGAGTGAAGCGAGCAGCACTTTACACATGAGTGTTGTAATGGCTCGTTTCCAAATGCCCTAACCGCCTGTCAAGTACATCTAACAATTTTGATTGTAGACTATTGCCTGTTTATGTTACTAATATTTTATTACGTATTGCACTTTTTAAACCTCTCACTAATAGAATTACACGGGACAACGTAGTATACATTTCTTCTGACAGTTCGTTCGTCATTTTTTCCAATGGTTTTAAAAGACTACTGCTATCTGTTATAATTGTCCACTCATAAGTTTTGTGGTGGTGACTCTAATAGACCCAATGTAGCCGATAATGGTGTTCAAGTATCCATTAATCTTTGAATCATGATTAATGCGAAGTTCCATCTTGTTGGAACATCTTGCTTCAATTTTAACTGTGGAAGACCCATTTGTTGTTGCATTTCATTTAATTTATAACTGGCTACGTTATTCATTTTAAAATGCATAACTATACATCTGCATTTTTTTAAGAGTTCAGAAAATTCAGAGTTACTTTTTATGCAATATTGGACGGCCAAATTCAAAGTTAAGCTATTTTTGTATGCGCTACGCAATAGTGATTTTGTTGGCGTAAATATTCAGCTACTGCTTTATTTAATATTGGCGGCATTGTCAGAAACAATTGTCGGCCCAGACACGTCGGCACGTCAGGAGCACATGACTGCAAAGGCACAAATCCCCCGAACGAATGAATAGCTGCGGCCTGCTGCGGCACGCGACTTGCAAATCACGTATACAAACACAGGTGCTGACTCGGGTTGGCCAACTCGAATAATTCGAGTTGGAATATGTACGAGTCGTAATTTATCGAGTCATGGGATTATTCGACTCGGCACAACGCTAATTCATAAGCCAATACACAATTTCTCGTTAATGAATCTCTTGAATGTTATTGCGGAAATCTTCAATAAATCTGCAATTAAATTTTATCTAATATCTAATTTGTCAGTAAAAGTGGAGTTACATTATTTCCGGTTTCACCAACGATATATAACATGTCCTTATGCATAATTAATGTAATATTTAGTTATTTTGTAAACACTAAGCTATAGCTATTTGTATTACATGGAAGGAAAGTGCATTATTTACTGCTGTGGATAGTTTCCCGCGGATAGTTTCCGACAGGAAGCTGAGGGTATCAAAAGCTAAGGGAGGGAATGACACTTTCTTCTTGAGAAATACATATGATTTTTTTACGACCTTTCACAGTGTTTTGAATAAATATTAGATTTTCGTGTGCATGATAATTAAAAAACCAAATCAGCAGCCTTAACCGGCGGCTTTACTCCAGATGCTAACTGTCACAGGGGTAGCAGGAACGATCAGGAATTAAGCAGCGAACAGCAGGTTATCAGATTCATTTTGCTATATCTCGCTTTTCAGGTGTGTACAGCTCATTTTATTATATTTGTTGAAAATGTCAATGTCAAATTTGATTGATGTGATGACGGATGTTTGTATTTTAATATTTAATTTTAAATGATTGTAATTGTTCCTGTAGTAAAAAATAGTATATTATGCAACGAGCATCTAATAACCATTAAATGCGAGTTGCATACACTATTTTTTCTACGACAAAGAAAATAATACCATAATACTAAATATACTTGCCACCTATGAAGAAATACAGTTTTCCATTAAATGAAAAACTAAGATGATTTTACTTAAATGGACAATAAATATTTAACATCTGGGACGTCTGTAATAAATTTCTTGATTTCGTTGGTCGCAAACGTTTTAGCTTTTTTAGGTTTATATCCTTCAGATTTTCTTTTTAATGAAGCATGTAATTTGGGATATTTGGATATGTTCACTTTATGTTTGATACCCAACGTAGATTTCAAAATTGAATATTGTGTCCATAAAGTGTTTTCAGGAGATATTTTTTTTATAATTCATTAAAATAAACAAGTAAGACGTTTTCAGAAAAGTTGCTGACTTTATTTATGTTTCTCCAATCCATAAAATTAGTGTAAAATTTCTCGTTTTTGTTGATTTCACTGGTAATAAATTGTTTGTGGCTCTTGTGGCCTGCTCTACAATGTCCGGTGGGGTTAAATTTTTCATATCACTATCACTATTCGACATTATTAATGATTTTATAAAAAAAAAAACAATTTATTAAGAATACGAATCACCAATTCCCCATGCATAGCTGTCAAAAGTAATTAATTTTATATCTGTTATTGTCATGACTTTTCAGATAAACTTGTATCTTAATGAAAAATTTGTATCTAAATGATTATCATTTAGGTACAGGTAGCAAATGTTTAATATATCAATTAAAGTACAGGAGTAGAAAATGGTATATGCATCACGGTTGTGAATACTATTTTAGCCCCGGATCATTTTACCCTCGGCGTGGGTAATCGGAGAAAATTTTATGTTACTCCCTAGGGAGGACATTGCTTCTTTCGGCCCTAGTTCAGGGATAAAAGCCTATTTTCTAAACAAGTTGTAGAAAAAAATATGTTTCCATATGTTCCGTATTTTATGGGTTTTGCTTTTCCCTATTTGTCAATGTACCTGATAACTTTCTACTGATATCTAGATGTTATACGTATTCCAAATTGCATTCATATTTGGTTTAACCACTTTCACTTTGTATCAAATGCCTTTTCGATATTTATTCGACATATTACATAAATATGGGGATAGCATTTGATATGATATGATAAGTGATCGTGATTTTACTAAAAAGGAACGTAACGAGACATGTAACTCTTGATATTTAAAAATCTGGAGAGTCAATTGACAAATTGTGAAATGCAATTGACAAAGGCGGAAAAGCAAAATAAAATGACTAGATTGAAGAACTAATCTGAACTTATGTTGATTATGTTTCCAGAAGTTCGTGTGTTTGCAAAATAAATCTGAGGATTCAAAAAATCATCACAATTAATTGCTGCAAACGTATTATTTGTATATATAATATGTATCGTATGTAATATAAATCTGGGAAAACCATTTAGTAGTCTAAGAATGATTCCAGACATTCAAATAAAATTTGGATGTAACAAATCCAGGATTTCATTTCGCACAATAATAATATGTTATTGTCCAACTAATTGAATTTTAGTTATTGCCATCGGACGGTAATACTAAATTATACTTATAAACAATGTATTATGCAAGTATTCTCGGAGGCGTGTTAAATTGCACCATGAAATTTGTGGATTATGGCAGAAAGTCATTCGGGGCGATATTAAATCGAGGGGCGGTGAACGTATTTACGACGTATTAGTTACGGATAATGGGGGTCGTTCCGCCGCATATTGGCACATCTGCACCTATACGAGTACGTACACTCAACACGTGTATGCATGAAAGTAGACGAGTTTTACAGCCCCTTCAGGCACAGCGATTTCAGTTAAAAAGGGTGTATCTGCTTAGAAAACTACCCTAAGTTATAATTTATTAGAATTATTATTTAAGTAATCTAATTGTGAAGTTTGAAATGTTTATAAGATTAAGAACTGGTATGCGACGATTTCGAAATAAATATTACTTTGTTTCTCAATTCGAAATTAATATATCATAAACATCAGTAGTATTAGTAAGAATAGTATTAGTAAGAAACATCAATTATGATGTTTCCTCAACAAATTTTACTTATATATTCTTTCGATTGTTTCATCAACTATCTAGTTACAAATGCTATAAAATTCCAGCATCAATAGCGATAGCAATTATCATGACTCCTAAACAAATAAGACTTAATATTTTCTTAAATCAATTTCAAGAAAATCATATCATTTACATCGATATCATCAATTGAGTCATTAATATTATGATGCCTCCTAAATCAAAATGCTTTTGATTTCTACTTAATAGCTTGTAACTATACTGACTTATAGCAGGGATTTATTTACTATTTTTTGTGGTACATTAACATTGACTCTAAGGTCTTGACTAAGAATAACTCACATACGAATTTGATGATTTCTTAGACGAACTCAGTTACTAATTTGATGAACTCTTAAAAACAACTAAGTTACTATAATGTGATGATTTCTATACAAGTCAGTTACTTATCTGATGATTGATTTAGATCAACTCAATTATTAGCTTAACAGTTTCGAAACATTAACTCAGTTACTAAGTTGATAATATCAACGCTAGTACTAATTTGATAATTTGTTAACGTCAACTCTGTTGACGCTGAAGCGTTTTTCTAGAAATGTATACATGGGAAAAAATAAAGCCAGGTCTTAATACTTTTACTCGGTACAGTGGTGATATAATAAAACTATATAGTTATAACCTAGATTTATTATGCCGTGGCAATATAGCAGAACCATCGTACTGCGAAAATAGTATTACTATATCGTAAATATTTAGTAGCGATATAATAAAACTATATTATAAGAACATAGTTATAATATATCGCGGCTATATAGTGGAACAATATTACGGCAAACATAATAATAATATGTAGTAATTGTGTAAACACAGCATAGTAAAATTATACAGGGTGTGCCGTGACACGTTGCGCATAGCTTAAGAGCGTATTTCTTGGGCGATTTTTAGTCGAAAATGCATTATACAATTTTGTCCAAAACATAATAGTTTAAGAGTTATGGGCAAAATTTAAGAAGTAAAAACAACATGTAGAATAAAGTAATGATTTAATAATTAACAATATATATTTTTTTTAATTAACTTCACAAATTTAATGAAAGGGTTTTTCAAAATGACTCCCCGATGCCTAACAACATAGATAGATAGATAGATAGATACTTTATTTCATGTAGGCCACATTGTAGGTGGATATGAGCGTCAATTTTACACATATAAAATGTTAAAATATAAAGTGTTAAATATTAAAATATAACAACAACATACATTATAAATACAATAATCACAATAATAAAAGTAAAAGACAGTAATAAAATGACCACTGGGCCAGCAGTCCGTATCCGTCAGTGTCCCATGCCTTCTACAAATTCGGCGTATGTGTAGTAGCATCGCTGAATGAGGGTGGCCTTTAGTTCAGCCTTGAACAGATTTAGGCTCTTGGATTCCTTTATGTTTCTTGGTAGTATATTATATACATCGGAGCACGAATACATGGTTGACTTCTCGTACAGGGTAGTGCCGTGTCGCCTCATACAGATTTCATGGCTATTACGGGTATTATAGTCGTGGAAGTGCCCGTTTGTTACGAACTTGTCCGTGTTTTGATAAACATATATTCCGCATCTATACACGTAAACGCTGAACAGTGTTAAGACACTATTGTCCCTGAATACCTCTCGACAGCTCTCCATTCTACCCAGATCGAAAATGAATCTAATGATGCGTTTTTGGGCAATAAACAGTCTTGTAACGTCCATTTTCCCCCATGCTAACATGTTATATGCCAGGTGGGGATAAGCCAATGCATAATACATTACTAGTAGGCAGTCTATTGATAATTTATTTTTTAACTTGAGGATGGCGTAGTAGGCGCTATTTAGCCTGGAGGAAACATAGTCAGCCTGCTGCTTCCATGTAAGCTTGTTATCTACATAGCTGCCTAAGAATTTCGTACTTAATAAAGAGCCTTCAATAGGGCTTTCAGGTGCCTTTCTATTGAAGAATTGGACAGTGACTGTTTTTTCATTGTTCAGTAGTATGGTATTTTGTATGCACCATGCACTTATTTCCGCATTAGCAGTGCTTATTTTTTCTAGTAGTGCTTGTTGTGTCTCCGCTTTGATTATTATGGCGGTATCGTCCGCGAAGTGGACGACATGCCCCTCGGTGATGAAATCCCTTAAATCGTTTATGAATAGGATGAAGAGCAGTGGACCCAGCGTCGAACCCTGTACAACACCCTCCCGTAGGTTGTGAAGATCCGATGTCTCGCCGTCAACCTGGACATACAGCTGACGGTCCGTCAGGTATGACGATACTAGATCCAACACCTTACCCCGAATGCCCAGGGCACATAACTTATCGCGCACAAACCTAGTGTCGATTGTGTCAAATGCACGGGAGAAGTCATAGAATACCCCAGCCACACACTGACCCCGGTCCACGCCACTAGCTATCAGTTCTACCAGATCCACTGTCGCAGTTTGGGTTGACATACACTTTCGGAAGCCGTGCTGGTTTGGTGAGATTATGTGGTAGCGCTGGAGATAATCCCACATCCTCGTCAATAGTACTCTTTCGAATATCTTCGAGAATAGACTCAGTATCGAAATTGGTCTGTAGTTTTCTACTTGGCTCCTGTCCCCTTTCTTGTGGATTGGTAGAATTTTTGCCGTCTTGAGCCTCGTGGGGAATTCCCCAGTAGAAAATGCTAGGTTGATTAGGTACGTCATAGGCTGCACAATCTCATTTGTCACTCCTTTAAGTATATTCGTAGGAATGTCGTCACTGCCCGCACTTTTGACGTTTTTTAGGGCCTTGATGACATTAAATACTTCGACCTCACTTGTAGGTTTTAAGAACATGGTCATACTTTTGGGCCTGGAGGTAGTGCATTCATTTGAACGCTGGTCACCAAGGCGCGTTTTTATAGTGGTGTCAGTTATTGTCGCAAAGTATTTACCAAATATCTGGGCAAAATCGCTTCTATTGCTATTTTCACTGCATTGCTCATGTCGTAGTATGATTTTCTGCCTTGGGTTACTCGAGCCTAATTCTTCATGCACTAGGTCCCAGATCTTCTTCCTTCTATCGTCCGCATCTCTAAGAAGCCTGTCGTTGTGGAGTCTTTTTGTCTGGATGATGAGTGCCCTGTGCTTCCGTCTTTCATCCTTGTATACGTCCCTCATTTGGTTCGTTTGTAGTAGCAGGTATAATTGGAATTTAGCTTTAAGATTTTTGCTAGAGACCCTGACCTGGTCGTTAACCCAAGTTTTGGTTGTTGGGGTATTGCAGGTTTTTCATTTCACTGGACAGGCCATGTTTATGCAGTATTTGAATTCCTCCATGAATGTATCGTATGCCGAGTTGATATTCCCAGTACAGATCATATTCCAATTTATTCCTCTTAGGTGTATCGATAGCTCCATGATATTATGGTTGCCTACTTGCCTTTTGGCCCGAGTAACAGGTCGTGGGCCACGGTTGATGCGTTTTGGCTGGCAATTGATACAAAGCAATTGGGCTAGATGGTCCGACAGGTTTAGATTCATATTGCAGCAGGTGAAGTCTGATTCTATGTCGGTCACAATGTAGTCGAGCTGGGACTGGGTGTATCCTCGGTCAGTTTTCTGGACTCTGGTTTCTCCCACTAGCTTGTTTGCCATCCCAAAGGATGCGAATATATCTAGTAGTAACTTTTTCTCAGGGGTATTACCCATTTGGTCAATGTTTAGGTCCCCGGTTAGTAGTATTTGAGCTGCTGTAGAGCTCATGCATTTTTGTTAGAATGGCTGTTAGGTTGGTAAGGAAATGCTGAATGTTACCAGTTGGCGGCCGATATATTGTAGCGATGCCTACCATACCAGTATATAATTCTATGGAGCAGATCACGCATTCTATCGTGGACTCAACACAGTATGCATTAAAGATAGTTTGCTCCTTAGAGATCACCTTATCACTTGCCAAGATCATGACTCCACCATGTTCTCGATGCTGCCTACTGAAGTGGGCAATTTGGTTATACCCCTTAACTTGCAGGAACTTAACATTATTCGCATTACTCCAAGTCTCGGTGCGCACGTTAGTAATTGGCGTTTTTTTATATATTGTTTCATTGTCGATATTTGGGATGTTTTGTGCGGGTAGGGATTCTCTCATTGTTTCTCCGCTTTGCATCCCATAGATCGACTTGATATGATTTGTCATATTAATGTCGTGTATATTATCTTGCGTTGTGAGATCGCGACATAATTCCCCTTCCGAAAAAACTTGAAGGGGCTTATGCAGATCCCAATTGGCCAAATGTTTTTATCGGTTAATTTTTCGAGAATTCCTCAGTGACCCCTACCTTAAAGCACCTGTACGTTTCCTGGGACGTAGGATTTTTATGATATAATTGGACAATAGTCATATCAATGTTTGTAATTTTTGATTTCACATATTCTTTTAAATCATCACGTGTGTAGTTATTTTTAAACTTGCTGATATAATACCACTTTTTTGGTGTTTCAATATACGCCATATCGGTGATCGGTGATCAGTGATTTTGCCCTGTATATATCGTGGGCGGGATGTAGATTCTCTTCTACTCATATCTACACTAACAGCAGGAGCTATATCAAAATCATTTGCATTCATAGTTTCGGAGAATGGAATTTGTGGCAAGACCGCCGTTTTCTTTTACATCTTCTTTTTATTCTGCATCTTATCTCCGGATGGTACATTCTCCGATATGCTCGCCTTATTTAATGCGGGAGAGTTGTCTTGTTTATTGGATTTCGTAGTAGATGGCGTACAGATGTAGGTTGCCTCTAATAATACTGAGTTTTTCTTTAAGATTACTATTTTATCTCGTAACTCGTCGATCATCTCGTCCTTTAACTTAAGTATATATTTGAGATGGCTTACCTCGTCCACGCCTATATCCCTTATTTGTGATGTTTTGCTCTCAGTATTTGTTGCCATTTCTTTTGAGGTTAGAGATTTTCAGCAGTGTATATTGCCACAGTTATCAATGTTAACGTCGCACATTTTTATTAAACAGTTAGCATGATAGTCGTTCTTGCAGTCGACACATGTAACAAACTTTTTAACTTTAACAGAACACTTTTGGCAGGTTGATTCTTCATCGCAAGTTACACTCGGCGCCATCTTGCACTCTCCATATTCTTGCTCTTCTGATAAACTTAGCTTTCTGAAGAGTATCTGGTTTCAAATCTCAAACGGATGCATCTGCATCCATAATATGAATTAACTCATCTCTAGTTTGTGGTAGATTTGATTATACTAAACTTTTCATGTGTCCCCAAAGATAATAGTCTATAGGTGTTAGTGTTGGGTATGGTGACATTGGTGGCCACAGAACTGGACCTCCTCTTCCAGTCCAATGGTTATCAAACTTGTTATTAGTAGCCTTCTTGACCAATAACTCTTTAACTATTATGTTTCGGACAAAAGTGCATAAGGCATTTTCGACTAAAAATTGCCCAAGAAATACGCTCTACAACTATGCGTATCATGTCACGGGACACCCTGTATATATTATTATTATATACATACAACATAGATACATCATAACATTTACTATATAGTATTACTATCTAAAATAGATCTATCCACAATATACTAATATGTAAAATTATATAAATTTTTAGTAGGGTTATTCTTCTCTATTATTGCCCTCATTATTTTCACGAGCAGCTTTTCAAATATGTTAGAGAAAACTGAGAGTTGAGAGATCGGTCTATATGACTTAACATCATTGGGTGGCTTACCACGTTTTGGTAACATTATGCCCTCAGCTATTTTCCATACATTTGGGAAATACTTCAGTCGTATTGCTGCATTAAAGAAGTATGTTATCATTCCTATATCTTTTTTTGGAAGCTGCTTTAGAATCTCACCTATAATGAGGTCTATTGCAGGAACTTTTCTTTTGTTTAGGTTGGTTTTAATTTCCTGGGCCACTTCATTTGTCGATGTCGGGGGAATATTTTCCATGTGAGGATTTTGTATTTCTTCAAGAACTATACCTACATGTATTTGAGTTGGTTTAAAGGTGTTTGGTAGGTGTTCAGCGAAAACGTCAGTTTTTTTGTTTCTTGTCACGATTGTTTTGTTTATTGACCGATTGTCACGTTTATTTGCCACATCTTACGAAAGGTTCCTCTAGTACCTGTGTATGGTATCTTCTCTTATGTTTTTTTTATTTCTCTCTTCAGTTTCTGGGTTTTATTATTTCGCTCGGTTTTATGCATTGGACTTGTTGTTTGTTGCCAATTTCTTCTAGCTTTCCATTTTGACCATTTTCATGATTTCGTTTGAGTAGTTATTTACTTTTGATACATAGGTTTTTGTTCTAGTATTACAATACGCAGCTTCTTGTATAATTTTAATAAGGTTTTCTGTTTCTTTGTCCAGTTGCTCCTTGGTTTTAAGGTTAATTGTTACGTTTATATTATTTGCAATTGAAGTTCTGAATCCTTCCCAATTTGTGGTTTATAATTCTATGCCGTGCTTGTTCCTAATTATAATATCGCTGAGTGTTAGTATAACAGGTGAGTGGTCCGAGCTAAGGTCAAAGGTTTTTTGTACTCCGATGAAATTTGATGATATATTTCTTGTGATGTAGAAGTCCAAGAGATGGGGTATTTTTTAGCCGATTTAGAAGTCTGCTGGCCAGTATGTTGGTTTGCCTGTGGATTGGTAGCTACAGTATGTTATATATTTGTATTTGTAGAATCAATGTGAGATGAACGAAAATAGTAAAATAGTAGATAGTACTTTTGTAATACGATTAATTATTTTATTCCAAAACCATGAGAGATAACAAAATTATAAAATACAAAAGAGAAACGATACTACAGTTATGTTCAAAATGTATTGGTTCATCTCACATTGATTCTTACTTACATTTTAACAGTTGTTTTGTCTCAGCATGACCTACTTCAGTGAATAGAAATGTAATTAAATGGTTACTTTTGTGAAAAATATTGAATATCTCCATAACTATGGGGTTCAGACATAAGATATGCACCATCAAATTGAAGAGAAGAAAGATACCTATCGAATAATGACATAAAATGGGGGGTATTCCATTTAAAAAAAAAGGGTTATACCGCTTTGAAATTTGCAAAGTTTGGCATTTTTTTGTGGGCACCCTGTATTACTAAATTTAAATTTCTCATTACAAAAAGGTTGCTTATTAACCACACTGAGATTATCGCTAAAACTTATTCTTACCCTAAAAAAATGACGTCGTTACGACTTTTTAAAGTTGAGCTTGCTTATGCATGATATTTTGGAAAAAAAATTGTAAATTGGTAACACTGCAACATAATTCAAAACTAAATAGACAACATTGTAGAGGTTGAAAAATGTCATCAGAAAACCTGAATAAATACAGGGTGTTCTATTTAAAAACATGTTTTTTTTGTTATTCCGCAAAATTGGGATCCCTGTATGTTTGAAAATAAAAATTATTATTATACCTTTAAGACAAATCAATCTGGATCCCCAGTCCTTGTGTTTTGCTTTGTCACCTCCCAGTATGAAGTTTTCACCTATGTGCTGTATTTGTTTCTGAGGTTATGCTCTTTTGAGGTTATGTCTGGGTGGACAATAAACCGCACCCACGTTGAATGTTTGATTATTGGACTTAATTCTTACTATTGTTAGTTGCATTTCTTCTATTAGGAGTTTACTTTCTTCATAGTAATACTATTTTTAATAAATATTGCACTTCCTCCTTTTGCTTTGTTTGCGGGGTTGTTACATTGCTAACTTTGGTATCCATTGTCTTTGAAGTGATTTTTTTCAGTACAATGCCTTTCTGAGATAAATAGTATATCTATGTTCTGTTTTTGTAGAATGAGTTCAATTTACAGTCCATAGTCCAATTATTATGTCTGTATTGCTAATTTTTATCTCTGTTCATGTATTATGTTCATAATTTGATTAAACATATTCGCCATCGGTTCCACCATTTCTTCAATGTTATTTTGATCTTTTCGTTTTTCCAGAGGGTGTTGCTCCTGCCGGTGGTTCTGCTGCTGAGTAGCATTAGCAAATGTGACATACTTTGCGAATTTCCTGTTACTTATCAATCTGGGTAGTGTTTCATTCTGAATTAACTGTTTTTTTTTCTATTCTGTAGTTTTTTGCAATGGTACAACCTCTATAGTTAGCTGTGTGGGTTTCAGCACAGTTTGAGCATTTGGCTGGGGTATCACTGGGCTTAGTGCACTCGGCTGTGGGGTGGTTACCTGCACATTTTACACACACATGGCTTCGTTGGGAGTATTTTTGTGTATGACCGTATCTTTGTCACTTTTTACATTGTGGTATAAGTTTGCTCATTTTTATTCCTTCTATTTGGATTTTCATAATAGCAAGGCAGCTGATTTCGGGGATATTTTTAAATTATTTTCCACAGAGATGATTTTAAATTCCTTGCCTAGCAATTCTTGTTTAATATCATCAAGGTCACAGAAGGGGTGCAAGTATCTGGCCATAACTCTAATAGGTATCTTTTGCTTATTGTCGTATTAGTGCCATTGTTGTTTAGTACCGTTTAATCTGATTGTTGTCAAAACTAATATCAATAATATGATTTTTTTTTAATTTTCCTCCAATTGCAAGAAATTCATTAATTCAGATATTATTGTTATTCAACTTATTCGATTAATTTAAAAATTCATTGAATTGTTAGGTGAAAATTCTTCAATTTTAGACAAAGCAATATTAAACTAATTTATTTGTTTCACACACGTAAATGTCACTCTAACCATCCTGCACAGTTTCCTGGTAAGGTAACCATTGCATGCACCGTGCATGTAATGGTTAACACGAGCCAGTGTAAAAATTTTACTTGTCCCGTGTCAAATTTATACTCTCTCTTGTTATGTTTATATTATTTGAATTCATTCAATTTTCAATTATTATTGAAATTATGATTTTATTTTTTAGAAACATGATATTATTTATTTTCGTCATGGATACAATCTATGAAAAGCAACTCATATCTCCCTAGGGAGATGTCAATTTTTTTCACCCTCAATCACATTTTTTTCTCCTTCAACCTTATGACCACTTGACAAATAGATCGTACAATTGACAAATTTTCCATTCAAGACGGTACTTGAAGATGAGCAATTTTGCGTCTGCTCATGGCCTCCACTGCCACTAGCAGATACCGACGATCTTACTTTTTCAGTCTATTCCAGTCCAGCAATCACGCGTAAAATTTTATTCTTGGATGCCATGCTGTCTGCCAAGTAGCCTTCCGCTACTGTAGAGCTTTTCCATCCACCCAGATGCTTCAGATTGGTCATACTTACTCCTCCATCAGCTGCCAAAGTTGCAGATGTTCGTCTTAAACAGTGACCTGTGAAAGATTTCGGATTCGGCAAACACAAGTAGACAGCAATTTTTGACGGAATGCTGCCAAATGTGTTTTTCCCAACAGGTTGCACTGTACATTTTCTGTTTCTGTACGATAAAAAAACCTTGAGACTCCTGCAGGACGCAAGCACACGTATTCTCTGATAAGCGACAACGCATTCAGTCTCTCCTCTTCAACTATAGTGAAGGATCTCTTTGCCAATGTTTTAGTGTCCGGAATCTGCACCACAATTACTGAACCCCTGTCACATTTTTATTATGACTTTTATATACTGTCAAACAACTCATAGCAACCTCGGAAATAAACATTGTGGATCGATACAATACCTAAAATTTTTACCAATATGTTTCTAAAAAATAAAATATTGTATGCACCACGGGAGCTATGGATGTTTTTTACCCTCGGTTGACTTACAAACCTCGGGCCAAAGGCCCTCGGTTTGTAATCCTGTCAACCTCAGGAAAAAAACATCCATATCTCCCTTAATGCATAAATATCTATTGTATTATGCAAACTTTGACACGACAGATGACATATTTTATACTGTCATGTTATTATCTTAATTTAACTATTTACTCGTGTTTAACAAATAAATTATTGTATATTATACGCCGTATAATGGTTTTTACTGACTCTACAAGGTGACAGACTCGCCTGCGGTTCGTCAGTCATTCCCTTGTATCGCCAGTAAAAATCGTCTTATCTGGCTTATAATGTAAAATACAATAACGTATACACTAGGACTAAATTGTACAGGCAACAAAATCTCTAAGTTAGTATTAAATTCTATTAATGATTATTTTTATTTCCTTCAAAAAAAAAAAATTCTTGAATTGACATAATATTTTTGTTAAAAAAGTCGAATTATTTCAAAATCCATTGAATTTTGATGTCAAAATTCTTCAATATAAAAAAAAAGGCAGAACTAATTAAACTTCTTAAGAATGTATTAAAATGTGCTAAAAATTAGAATAACGTAAAAATTATAAATTGTTCAGAATTCCCAATATTTGCATCATACATATAGATAGAAACTACAGGATGTCTCATAATGGAAAGTCCACTTATACGACAATACATTCAAATTGAGTAATAAACTCCAATAAACGTAAACCGTGATTAATATGATGCCATTATTTTGTGTGAATTAAACCAGAGAATCTGGTGTAGTCCTAAATTATTCATGCACGTTAAATAACACGACACAGATGAAGTGAATTCTTTGCGACTCTAATTAAAAGTAGCAACAGGAATAGACCGACAAATAATTTATAAAAATTAGATTTATATAAAAAAAATGTTACACTTCAATTAGCAACCATGTATTGCAGTGGTTCAAAATAATTATAACCTCAAAGTATATAAAGATAGAAGTCAAAATTTCACTGGACAACTAAAAAGTATGGATCCAGGAGTACAGTTTACGGGTATTCTGGGATCTGTATTCGACCTAATTTTACAGCTGTGGTTAAAAAATCCATTTTACATAATTAACTTTATATCGAATTCCAAATTAACTTAACTTTGACCATTTAAACAGTATGGCCTGAAGCAACTTTCATATTTGACAGATATATAATTAACTAATTTACCTGATGTGGCCTGCTCACTGGGGGCGGTGCTCCCATCCCGTGGTGGTACATCATGTCGTGCTTCAGCTGCGGGAGGCCTCCGGGCCCTCCTGAGCCCTGGTGCTTGATATCCACCGCCGCCAACGCCTCCGCCCTGCTGATGATCCCATCATTTAAACCAGAGAACAGATCGCCCTGCAAGAAAAAAAAAACGCATTTAAATCAGTCTACGAAAAGCACACTGCATACACCTCATAATGTGGCATTCGATAATTAAGCTGGGTCGCGCCTCCAAAACCGCCACCGGAATAATTACCGGAGCCGGAGGACGGCGAAAGAGTACGACAGAGCGAGAGAGAGAGATAGACAGAGAGAGAGCGACAGTGGCGGCGAGTGTATGTGAGTGTGTTAGCAGAAAGCACATGGTCGAATAAGAAAGCGGGTAAATATTGAATTAGCGGCTCGGTCTTTCTAAAGCTCCGAGCTTTACTCACCTACTATAAAATTTATGCGTCGAAATTATGATAAAATGATATGTTAAATTATTTATGATTTTTTCACTAACTTCTGTGCCGTCATGTAATTATTCATGCAGCAATTATCGCGTTTACACGTACACACGTTCAAAGGGAGGAGGAAGGACCGAGGCGACTCGGGGCGGGTGCGCCAGAGACGCGTGGCGCCCTTATTTTTTATTAATGCAGACATTTATCCTGGCTGTTTATTAATGAGTGGGAAGTGTGTGCTCGGTTTAATTTTTAAACAGTTTCTCACTAGAGATGTATTTATTTTATATCAATCCGGACGTACTAAACGTGAGATTATTCATTTATGTTTGTTTACAAGACTAGGATCCCTTAAGGTGTATTATAAACTATTATGTTTATTTTTCTGTTGATTTGCCTTCTACTATTTTAAAGTTTTATTGAAGGGCTCCTAGTTGTTTTGTAAACAAACATAAATTAATAATGTATATATATATATATATATATATATATATATATATATATATATATATATATATATATATATATGTGTATATATATGTTACCTGTCGTCCACAACGTATTAACCAAGCAACACGACACAAAGACGATCTTTGTTTTTGTACGCATACAGTGAAGTGCGCCGTAAAACGGACGGATGTGAATCATACTCCACTGTCTATTATTATTATATCTATTATTCTCTATTATATTATAATATTATATGATTATTTTTCTTTTATAACCTAGTTAGTCTTCATTTGAATCTTAATGTCTAAAATTAATTTTTTCCTCTAAATTGTGTTTTAACCAAAATAAATATTTTTTTTTAAACATAACCCGTGTCGTACCAAAGGTAATTAATATATAATGTTTTTTTTTTCTTTATTACACATAACACCCCATATATTATTATATTTTTGAATTCCACGTTTAAATTGGAACATATTTTGTTCCAATTAATATCGCATAATGTTGATTAGTAATGTCACATAACATTGATAATGTATAACTGGTTGCCTGCACCTAGCCGCAAGGAATGTTCCTATGTGTAATTCTAAAAAAAAAAACATCTCATTAGCGGCGCAGGTGTAGGCAACCAGTTATATACTGTCAATAAGTCTCGTATTAATTATTCCAACCCAGACATTTACTTTTTGAGGGTACTGTATACGGGTTTTTTTATTTTGGGCATGAGGATTGGTCGGGACCAATAACTAAAGGATTAAAGGACAGAAAATGTAATAGTCTTGGAAGCATCGCAGAGTATTTGTAATGAATTGTGGGCTTATGCAGTATATATACGGCTTTTTAGTTCATCGAAGTGACATATTTGCACGTTATTATAAATTTTACGGGATAAAACCAACCGTGTTTTAACAGAAGAGATGAAACTGAACGCGTAGGTGCAGGCAACCATTATACATTGTTACTAGTAAGCACCCAGTTACACACTATTTTAATTTGTTATTTAAAAACAATCAATTTTATTGCCCATTTTTTATTGATGGAAATCTCAGTGCAGCAACATTTCTGGACTTGTTGCGAGACCCCATAATTCCATCAATTCAGACGCTGAATGTTGATGAACTTTGGTTCCAAATGGACGGGGCTCCAGCACATTCTACTGATGTTATCAGGAATTTATTTGACAATACATTTGGAAGTCGCTGGATTGGCAGGTTTGGCCCCATAGTATGACCCCCAAGATCAGCTGATTTGTCACCAAATGATTATTTTCTTGGGGGTTACCTGAAAAGTAAAATTTATAATGACGTGCAAATACATAACGTAGATGAATTGAAAGGCCGTATACGTACTGCATGTAATGGCATAAATCCACAATACATTAGGAATACTCTGCGTAGCTTCAAAGACCGCCTTGTGTATTGCCTTGAACGACAGGGAGGGCATTTTGAAAACTTGCTGGGACATTAGACTTCACCCACACTTTACTTTTTATGTTGTTTTGTTTATCGTTAGAATTGTTTGAATAAATTAATTTCTTCATTTAAAACAATTTTTTTATGATTTCTTTATTGATAAAAACGTAACCTCTTTGTGTAACGTATACTAAAATTGACAGTGTATATCTGGTTACCGCCAATGAGTTGATTATTATTTTTTTTTTTTTAGATTAACACATAGGAACATTCCTTGCGGGTAGGTGCAGGCAACCAGTTATACATTGTCAATGTTATGTTACATTTCTAAACAACATTATGTGACATTAATTGGAACTAAATAGGTTTCAATTTAAGCGAGGAATTCAAAAATATAATAATACATATATGGGGTGTTCCATTTAAAATTAAATAGTTGGTGCTACTTCCGGTGAAACCGGAAGTGATAGAAAGTTGAAAATATTTCACATGATGATAACTGATTCAACTGTATGACGAGTTTTTTTTTAATTTTTAGTACAACAGCAACCCCGTAAACTTTTGAACCAAAGTAAATTTGTTTAACTTAAATTGATATTATTAAAAAACATCAATGTTATTTCTCGTACTTTAATAAATCTTATAATGACCCTATCTCAGTATCTATTAACGGTGGGACACTTGCTCATATGATTTTTTTAACTTAGAATCATCCATACAACTTCCAAAAATATTTGCACTTCCTCCTGAAACACCCTGTATATTCCTGCACTGAGTTAATACAAATGAAAAAGAAAATGAAACAAAATGAAAAAACGAAAAGAAAAATGAAAAATCCATAAATTAAAAAAAAAACTTTATTTTTAATTTTAATGTAGTGTGAAAATTAATATAGTTATGCTATAGTCTAATATATTATATTATGTTGCGCATGCAGCCGAATTTATATGAAATCGTACAATAATGAATTAGTTTAGTGCCGATTTTAACTTGCTTTACTAACATTGGAAAAAGGATTATTTAAATAATAATAATTTAGTAAATAGACTACTTGCAATAGATTTATTTTTATTGCATATTGTATTCCTGTGCGCAATTGTGTGGCAATATGCCACAGCAAACTGTCGCGGTTTAATTTATTCATCTTCATTTCACGTTTTGAGTTACAGAATGAACGGCCCTGGGGTTAATTAGGTGGTCGGTTCGTGCGGATGTTAACGTGATATTTTCCTATTAACGGGGCGCCTCCGCCCCCGCCCTCACGAAATGACTAAGCAGCCGGTTAATGCGGCGGTCATAAGTTAGCGGAATGAGATAATTTGTAACCGTGGGGGCACAGGGGGAAGACGGATGGGGGCCGCGGCCCCCTACGGGACGGGTGATTAATCTGTCGGCGGGGGCCATGAGGCGGGCGATGAAATTAGGGCGATTATCACTTGTCTCGCCAGCTATAACTCTTCATCTATTTCCGGAATTGCAACCTGTTAGGCGAAATAATGAACTCGCCTAATAGGATGGTTAGGAATTTTAATGGTAGCTAAACGCTTTCTAAACGAGTATAATTTACAACTAAATCACTAAATAACTCTTGTATTATTAACTAAGTACCTACTTATTTACCAATTTTAATGTATTTTTAAAGATCGACTAAAAAGTATTTACATACACAAATATTCGCTACAGATTTAAAAAATATATATTATGAAATACCAGTATAACTTTTAAATAAATCACGTTGCTATTAATTTGTACCCATCAATTTAGTTACTTATTTTTACGAAGTTTATATCAGTAACCATTTTTCACGTTTTATAAACATTGATTAAATTACTAATTTTCATGATTTAGCAACAATGCGCTAACTAATAATTTAGGTAACACCAGTTACAGATTTAGCAGATTTTTTCAAGTGATTTATTTATATCGATAAAGTTATTAATTACTGTGATATACAGCGTTATCAGAATAATAGGTAACAAGTAGGCAACTTTGTTTAGTGTACATTTTAGAGGAAAAAGTTGTAAGGCAAAATAAGTTCTGCATTACGTCATTAAGTACTGAATATTTGATTTTTTTTTAATAGATCTAAAATAGGCCAACATTGTTTGAACTTATGTACAAAATATTTGCGCAATATAGCACAGTAAAATTGTAGTTTTGCCTCGAAAAAAATAGTAATTCATATTTTATTTTTGTGAAATGTTGAGAGACACTTCGCCAAAAATGCGTATCGGCACTACCGTCGGAAGGTGCCGCCATTTTGAAATATTGTAGCAATCGATTTAGCTCGTTTTCTATTGTGCAATATTTCTTGTTTAAAAAGTTTTTGTCTACAACCAATAGGAAACGAGATAAATCCACTTTTATAATTTTTCATAATAGTGGTACCTTCCGATGATAATGGAGATACGCCTTTTTAGTTTTAGACTAGTCTTATGTCTCTTAACACTTCGAAAAAAAATCTGCAGTACTAGTTTTTACGAGGTAACAGGGCTTTTTCCGACAATTTTACTATACTAATAATTTTGCGACTGACGATTTTGCCAAGATAGTTTATATAACATTCATTAACTGGTTCTCTGCATGTTCTGTAATTATTCCCCACAATACGAATAAATAACCGTTTCTGGGTTAGTTAACGGCATTTTACCAGTGCAAATGACACTTTAGTAACAAACATATTACAAAACGAAAAATTAAACTGACAAACCAGATAACGCGATATATAAATTTTATTAGAACTGTGAAATGCACTTCACACAAGGGACAGATAAAATAACCCGTAGAAGGTAATAAGAAACTGTACATTATATATTTAATTTAAGTACTTAATTGCGCACAAAAAAATGTATTCAATTTTAAATTTTTTTAGTTTTAAAAATGGCTACTATTAATTTGAGATATTGCAGGACTTTTTTGCCTAACAAACTTTACCTTTAAAATGCATACCAAAAAAGTTGCCCATTTGTTACCCATTATTCTGATCACGCTGTATAAATATTGCTTTAGGTATTATGTATAATATTCCATTAAGTTGTTCATTCGATAATAATCAAATATCATTTACTGATTTAATTCTTTTTTATTATGAACCAGAAGCTTATATTCATGTTTTAAAATTATTTAACATAATTTTCAAATACAGGGTGATCTATTAGCTCGGGGACAAACTTTAACAGACGAAAGGTGATGTTTTTCTGAATATTTCACTCATATATCTTGTAACATTACAACAGCACTAAATTACTAAATGGAAATTCAAAAAATTACACTGGGAATATAATTCATACCTAAAACAGTGACAGTATAACAATGCGGTTTCTATAGTTACGCATGTTTAAATGATAATCCTAAAAATAGAACTAATTATATTTTTACGGAAATGCCACGAATGCCTCGAACAAATATCGCTGGGCGCTGTCACCACACTACGAACGTAACGGCGACGACCACATACGAAAAATAATTATATGTCACGACGATATCCGAACCGATCGTCATATTTATTGATTCAAGCTACTTGCAAACAATGGCAATACGCCTCCACTCACAAACAATTTCTAGTCGGCCGCTAGTAAAAACATAACCCGAAATGTCAGTGTGATCCTAGTACAAGTACGTACTTCAGTGCGGTTTTCTGTTTGAATATTCCCTTGCTAAATATAATTAATAGTGTTCTCAAAAATCGATAATGATTTTAAAAATACTACTCATTATAACCCCAAACTTTGGAAAATTTTCGTCGTTGGGGTTAAAATTCGTAGTATTTTTAAAATTGAGAAATATTCCCCTAAGCACCACTGGTGCTTCAAAATTAACCGGATATTTCTATTTTAGCTTGTTGACTGATTCCACTCGTTCTTCTAACTCGTGGAATTATTAACAATAAGCTTTCATGAAAATTATCGGTAATTTTTAAGCACTCGTGGTATTACCCCTGAGAAAAAAAAAGTTACATGAACATAGATCAGATTCATGTTAATTAAGGAGTTACACGCCCAAAAATAAAAACACTAAAGAGTACAGAACCACTAAAGCCGGGTGATAATCGGCAACGATTAGAATTTTGTAATCAGATTCTGCAATAACAAGCACAGACTGGAGATATTATATGTCATGTACTATGGTCTGATAAACGACGTTTTACTAGAGATGGTATCAATAACCATCATAATGAACATATTTGGTCGATGCAAAATCCACATTCACTAAAAAACGCAGTTTTCAGCAACGTTTCAGTGTCAACGTTTGGTATGATATATTCAACAATGATGTACTACCTAATCAAGAGATAAATAATCGCCTAAATATTTAAAAACCGATAAAATACCGGTTAAATTATACGAAATATGTGGTATACGGATCATGGTGCACCACATCATCGAGGATAATAAGTAATTGTGTGGTTAAATGAACATGTTCATCACTTGGAGACCAAATACACTGGCCACCGCTATCCGCGGATTTAAACCCACTATATTACTATTTATGGGGTCAGATGATTATGTACCAAACACGAATAAACATTTATCCGCAGTTACAGGAAAGGATTCAAGATGCTGCTAATCAAATTTGAAATAACCCATAAATCGTACGACATGTTTGCATTCATACGATATTCAAGTTGATGGTGGACATTTCGAACAGTTAATGTAGTAGATCTACTTTTTTTTATACTTTCCTTGATATGAAACACTACCGCCGTGTTATTTTGTTTTTTTTTTAATTAACCGTTTTAAGTAAAACCTTAAGGGCTTGCAACTTCTTAACTAAGATGAATCGGACCTGTAGTGTGTGTGCCGAAATTATGATACCCTACAGATCAAAGGCACCGGAGGTTGCTAAGGGAAGAATAACAGAAAAAGAAGTGACAGATAAGAAAGGGTATTGTCTGTGAAAACCTTTTATATATTGTACAAAAAGATATTAAACATAAATTGATTAGTTGCCGTTCTTTATATATATATATATATATATATATATATATATATATCCACTTTAAGTGGGTAAAGTTAAGGTAGAAGCGTAAACCCTTACACTGGTGACCCCCGACGTTTGAACACGCAACTTTCTGCGACGTGATAACTTCTCAACAAGATAGATTTGACCACTTCAATCGGACCAGTTCGCGTCCAATACTATCCCTTGGAAACAAGCCCTTGGAACGCGGATATACCGCTAGTTCGCTCTTACGGACAACGTCACCGAGAAGCTGAACTTCCCTCGACCTGATCTTCTAAACTGTATGCCTGTGCCCATATTGGACGAAGACATATTTAACTTAGGGAACTCCAACTGCTGGAACAGAAGTCAAGCGGAACCGCCTGTCACATTACCTGCAATCTTCGGTGTTTTTCATTTTTAGGGTACCTTGAATTTAACGGTAATATAATCAATTTTCTTATTTTCGACCTTTTGCACACAACTACATCACCCTCTATCCTTTATTAGATTATAAATTTGTTCTCATACCCTAAAGTATGAACACTGACGTCCCTCAGTCAGATTTTACAGTTAATTTAGATCAGGCTTCCCCTACGAACCGCTTAACTTCCAGTTTAATTTCGGATTCTTACGCCCATTTTTCTAAATGCACGCTGCCACCATTTAGCAGAACTGATACCTCCATCTGGTTTATACAGATAGAGGCAGAATTTAGAAACAGCCGTGTGGCGTCTTCCTTGAGTAAATTCTACAAGGTGGTGGCATCTCTGCCAGCCGATATTGCTGCTGAGGTACGTGACTTGTTGTGCAATCCTCCATCTTCTGAACCTTACGAATACCTCAAATCTGAAATTATTAAGCGTACCTCGTTGTCGGAGAAGCGTCGTTTACAGCAGCTCCTTTCTAACGAAATATTGGGTGACAGCACCCCTACTCAACTCCTTCGCAAATTAATGCAGCTGCTGGGAACGACACCGATTGATGAGGGATTGCTTAAACAAATCTTTCTACAGCGATTGCCTACTGACGTTCAGCGTATTTTGGTTTCCTCGCGGACATCTTCACTTCAAGATCTGGCCACTATGGCCGATCAAATTTTAGAAATTTCGACTAATCCACAAATTTGCGCCTCCTCTTCTTTTACGACTACCAAAATTCCTATTCCTACTCCAAATGTTGACCTTACGCATTTTAAAAATATTTTTACAGACATGCAAAAACAAATCGCGGATTTGTCGCATCAAGTTGCTCAATTACGATGCCCTCAAACTCCAACTCGTGAAAGACGTTCATCTTCCTTCAGAAGCCGTTCTTCATCACGTCGTCGTAGAATTTCGAACGATGACCCTTCTGGCAGGCTCTGTTGGTATCACCACAATTTTAGAGACTTTGCTAAAAAATGTGTGAGTCCTTGCCAATGGGAAAAAAAAACTCCCCATCGCAGGTTTAATGGCAACCATTAAGCCTGCGTCCAATTTAAGTTGTTTATTTTTCGTCTCTGATTTTGTTACTGGTACACGTTTTCTGGTTGATACCGGAGCACAAATTAGTATTTTTGCAGTTGACCAACATTTTGTTGATACACATTCTCTTGCTTTCCTTCGCCTAACAACAGTGACCGGTGTCACTTTTCCGACGTATGGAACAGCACATTTAAAATTTCAATTATCAGCTTCACGAAAGTACTCGTGGCCTTTTGTATTAGCCAAAGTGGACTATTCTATTCTTGGTGCGGATTTTTTAACTCATTACGGTTTATTAGTTGATACCCGCAATCAACAGTTGCTTGATCACGATGCGATTAACACAAGAACAGCTACAAACACTTTCGTTGATGTTACTGGCCCTGCTCCCATTTGTACTGCTGCATTGGGACGCTCTGCTTACACAACACTGGTTGACCAATTTCCCACCTTAACTCGTCCTTTTAACCCAACCGTTTCACCGAATCACAAGGTCACACATGTCATTAAGACATGTGAACCACCCGTTTTTGCAAAAGCACGTCGATTAACGCCGGATAAATTACTAATAGCGAAACAAGAGTTCAACTATTTACTCAAATTAGGATTTATCCGACCTTCGTCGAGCAGTTGGGCCTCTCCTCTTCACATGGTTCCGAAGGAAGGTGGGAAATGGCGTCCATGCGGGGACTATCGTGCTTTGAACAAAGTAACTGAACCTGATCGGTACCCTTTACCTCATATTCAGGACTTTACTCAAAATTCTGCTGGCTGCACCTTCTTTTCCAAAATTGATCTCGTTAAAGCCTATCATCAAATACTCATAGCGCCTGAAGACATACCAAAAACAGCTATCATCACCCCTTTTGGCCTTTTCGAATATACTCGCATGAGTTTTGGTTTGAGGAACGCCGCTCAAACGTTTCAACGCTTCATTGATACAGTGTTACGTGGTTTTGATTTTTGCTTTGCTTACCTGGACGATATTCTAATTTACAGCTCATCTGAACAAGAACATTTAAAACATTTAAAATTGATCTTCCAACAATTATCTAATTTTGATATCAAAATTAATTTAGAAAAATGCATTTTTGGAGTAAATCAATTAAATTTTCTTGGACACACCATTTCCTCTTTCGGTTTTGCACCTTTGAAAGATAAAGTCAAAGCTATTGTTGATTTTCCCAAACCACGTGTCAAGAAAGAGTTGCAACGTTTTCTCGGAATGATCAACTTCTACCATAGATTTATTAAAGCATGTTCTTCTATTCTGGCACCATTGGTAGAAGTAGTTAAGTTAGCAAAGCACAATAATTCTCCAATACTATGGACAAAACCGGCACAACTCGCCTTTGACAGCATCAAGTCAGTTTTGAGTTCAACCACCTTACTTAGTTTTCCTAGTAAAAATGCAAATTTGAGCATTATGGTTGATGCATCTGACGTTGCAGCAGGCGCAGTCTTACAACATGAAACCGTTCCTGGCTTGTTATGTCCCATATCCTTCTTCTCTAATAGTTTTTCCCCTACTGAAGGAAAATATAGCACTTTCGGTAGAGAACTTCTCGCGGTTTATTTGGCGGTAAAGAAGTTTCGATTTTATTTAGAAGGTCGGCCCTTCACTATTTATACAGATCATAAACCGCTTGTTTCGGCCATAAATTCCTCATCTGACCGTTTTTCGAATCGAGAATACAGACATATTGCCTACATAGCCCAATTTACCATTGACATTCAACATATCTCCGGTTCAAAAAACCAGGTCGCAGATGCATTGTCTAGGATAGAAATTAACTCTGTCAAATGTCCCACCGTAGAACTTTTTAAATCCCTTCAAGATTCTGATGAGGAACTAGCCACATTATTAGCTGCTGATGATCATTCATTAAAAATACAGCTATGCGAAATTGAAAATTCAAATACTAAAGTATGGGCTGATTTTTCTTTAGGTTTTCCACGTCCTTTTGTTCCTAAATCATTAAGGAAAAATATTCTGGAAGCCCTGCATACAATTTCACATCCCGGTGTTAAAGCCACTAGAATTTTAGTTGGCGCCAGGTATGTTTGGCCTAACATGAGGAAACACATTGGAAATTTCGTACGCGCTTGTTATAAATGTCAAACGGTGAAAGTAAACCGTCACGTCAAATCTCCACTAACCGATTTTACCAAGCCAGACACGCGTTTCCAGATCATCCACGTTGATCTTGTTGGACCACTGCCCCTGTGTGGCAATTTCAGATATATCTTGGTGTGTATCGATAGATTTACACGTTGGCCAGAAGCGATACCATTAACAGACATTACAGCGAATTCAGTTTCGTTGGCTTTTTTGACAATATGGATTGCCCGCTTTGGTATTCCTTCAATGATAATCACGGACCGCGGCCAACAATTTAAATCAAAATTATGGTCTGATTTCAATATTACATTAGGAATCAAACAAAAGCAATCCACAGCTTATCATCCTCAGACCAATGGTCCAGTAGAGCGCTTAAATCAACAAATTAAACATTCGCTCGCGATGTCAGAGGATCCCACAAATTGGGTTTTACAATTGCCGTTGGTACTACTTGGTCTACGTACATGTTATCGTGAACCATTGAAGGCTACCTCTGCAGAGTATGTGTATGGTTGTCCACTCAGGTTGCCTGCATCGTTCCTGACGATTCCCAAATCAGTCAATCGTACTGATTTTTGCGCAGAGACTTTTATAAACGACTTAAAACGCAGAATGGCATCGCTCGTGCCAGCTGAATCTCGCAGGGCTGCCACACCCTTTTATGTCCCTGCCTCATTACAAGACGTTACTCACGTGTTTATTAGGCGAGATTGTGTGAAAGGTCCCCTTCAACCTTCTTACGAGGGCCCCTTTCGCGTAGTCCGCCGTTTTTCTAAATATTTCTTGCTATCGGTGAACGATAAGGAGGTGACAGTTTCCGTTGACCGTTTGAAGCCCTGTTTCTTGGTGGAAAGCGAGCATTTCCCTCACGTGTTAACTACTTCCATTTCTCCTCCTATTCTGCCTTCAATACTCTCCCATCCTTATAAATTTTCTCTTTCGTCACGACGCTTGAAGCGAGTCACTTTTGCTACTCACGTACGCGTTTGCTACGTTCCTTCGGGGGGAGGGTAGTGTAGTGTGTGTGCAGAAATTATGATACCCTACAGATCAAAGGCACCGGAGGTTGCTAAGGGAAGAATAACAGAAAAAGAAGTGACAGATAAGAAAGGGTATTGTCTGTGAAAACCTTTTATATATTGTACAAAAAGATATTAAACATAAATTGATTAGTTGCCGTTCTTTATATATATATATATATATATATATATATATATATATATATCCACTTTAAGTGGGTAAAGTTAAGGTAGAAGCGTAAACCCTTACAGACCTATGTTCATTGTTATTGAACATAGCTATATAGTTATAGTTATACAGGGTTTTAATACGAAGTTGTAATACCCGAAAATGGCAGTTAGAACTCATTGAAAAATACAACTTTTCTTAGTTCAAATTAATAAATTGGAGCCCAAGTTCATAGTTATTGGCGTTTTTTGTTTTTAGAAAAATCGTCATTACTCCCTTATTTTAAGGAATATTTAAAAAATACAAGAGCTTACAGCAGTTGCTTTCGGTTTTCTAAAACATAAGTATTTATTATTATTTTCTATTTTATCAAATAACAAAATGGCGACCGATCTTAAATTTAAAAACAAGATTTTTTGAAAACCATTCGATCGATTTTTGAATATAAAACATTTATAAAATCCATAAACTATTTTATAACATTTGTCTGAAATTTTTTTTTCGATCTGTCCAGAAATAGCTTTTGTTTAAATTGAATTTCATGACAAATTTTAACAGAATGCAATAATCATTTAAAACAAAGTAGGCTTGTTGTCATTAAACAATGAAACAAAGGCCGAATAATGAACGCGTACTTCAGGTACAAGTTGAGGCACGTGTTTTCTAGTTTGTACGTTCAAATTTAAATCCTTTTTGATCTTGTTCTTCAGACATTTTTGCTTCATCTTGAAAAGCTTCTGTCACGTTCATCATTTGTTTGCGTATATTGTATAATTTGTGTATAAAAACGTATTATTATCAAAACGCTGAACTTCTTGACATGCTTTTGGGTTTTGAAGAGGCAGGCGTAATGCCCAAGAAGTTCGTAGAATTTGTCGGAGAAGATATCCAAATTGTCAGCAACCATGTTGCCGCATTTTTAGAAGAATATGTAGGTGTTGTCAGAGACTGGAAGTTTTCACCCAACAATTGGTGGGAATTCCAATATATTAGGTCGAACCCCTGCAATTGAAGAAGCTGTACTTAATATTTTTGAAAATGAGCCATCGACGAGCACAAGAGTAAGCAAATAGATTAGGTATAAATCACGTGACAGTTTGGCAAGTTCTGAAGGAACAAGGTCTTCGTCCATTTTCTAGACAAAAAGTGCAAGCTTTAGGACCTGAAGACTTCCGGCCAAGATTGTTGTTTTGCCTTTGGCTTATTGAACGTTGCAATCTTCAGAGGCATTTTGAAAAGTTTATTATATTTACAGACGAAGCTTGTTTCACAAGGGACGGTGTATTTAATTCTCGCAATAATCACCTGTGGTATGATGAAAATCCCCACGCAACATTTATTCGTGCGTATCAACGACAACATCAGTAACTGTATGGGCTAGAATCGTAGGGGAGTACGTTATCGTGCCCTACATTCTCCCAAACCGATTGAATGGTAAAAAATATTTTATTTTCTTAAATAAGGTTTTCCAGAGCTTCTTGATGACTTACTGGTATACATCAGATGAAGACTTTGGTGTCAACATGATGGAGCACCGGCTCACACAATCCGAGAAGTCATAGCACTACTAAATAGAGAATATTCGAAAAGGTGGATTGGAAGACGAGGTCCTGTTGTGTGGCCAGCCCGAAGCCCCGACCTAACTCCCCTAAATTTCTTTTTCTATGGTCAGATGAAGACGTCTGTATATGAGACTTCAATAAACACCGAATTAGAACTGGTGGCTAGAATAGTTGCTGCAGCAGAAGCTCTTGCAAGTATCTCTTCTTATATTAAGACACGCTGCTGGGCTTGCGTTGCTGCGAATGGTGGCCAGTTTGAAAATCTAATTTAGTCCTTCCCTTGTTGTTTCATTGTTTTTTTGTTATATTATTCTTGTTTGTTTGTTTGTTTGTTTCTGGTTTTTCATCTTAAATTTTCTTGTGTGACGGCAGCAAGCCTACTTAGTTTTAAATGATTGTTGCAATTTGTTAAAATCTATCTTGTAGTTCAATTTGAATAAAAACTATTTCTGGACAGATAATAAAAAATTTGAGACAAATGTTATAAGATAGTTAACGGATTTTATAAATGTTTTATTTTCAACAATCGATCGAGTGGTTTTCAAAATATCTTGTTTTTAAATTTCGCCATTTTGTTACTTGATAAAATAGAAAATATTTGTAAATATAATTTATTTTAGTAATATTTTAGAGAACCGAAAGCAAATGCTGATAGTTTTGTATTTTTTAAATATTACTTAAATTAAGGGAGTAATGACGATTTTTTGTAAAACAAAAAAACGCCAATAACTATGAACTTGGGCTTCAATTTAAAAATTTGAACTAAGAAAAGTTGTTTATTTCAATGAGTTCTAACTGCTATTTTCGGATATTACAACTTAGTATTAACACCCAGTATATAACTTTTTTCTCCGAATTACATAACTTTTCATCAGTCAAAGATTATCCCTGAGCTAATAGATCACCCTGTATATACAGGGTGAGTCAATAGCACGGGCAGGCCCGATTACACCTACACCGTTAATGATATCGAAATGAACCAAATGGCACTGCAAACTAGAGGCCAAAGTGCAGTTTGTAAAATTATTTTGCCATATACAGGGTATTCCATTTTTGCAGGGCAGCTTTGGACCTAGTTTTTTTAAATGGCACCCCCTGTATACATTTACATATTTGAATTTGCCCTCTTCTGTGCTGTATAAATCCGTTTAGTTTTTGGAATTCGCTTTAACCGTTCAGCAGTTGTTTATGTTTTTCTAAAATTTAATGCATTTACAGGCACTTATTAAAAAAATCGCAGAGCGCTTGTTTTCTAGGATATCGGGTTGGGACTTTGCCAGATTCTAAACATCTGTCTGGGGTATCTTCTGGCGGCAAGATCGTTGATTTGCGTTGTGGCATCAACTTGCTGTCGGACATTAATTTTGGTAAACTTTGAAGGGCCATAACTTGATTTTTCAAATGGCTCACCCTATATTTCATTACTGAGTCGTACAGAGCATTTTATTTTACATCTGTTTCGCCCATTATATCTTTTCTTAAAAGTTTATAATTTGAAAAATAATATGGATTTTCTGAAAAATGAACCCATATATCTCATCGATATAGACTTAACGTGCATTGAATATCAATTATTTCTGTCATGTCAACGTCAAAGTGACATTTATTTTACGACACGTTGTAATTTTTGTCGTGAACATGAAATTTTCGCATGATGAAATATGTAGTTTAATTAAAATGTTTTTGCTATTGATTTGTTATGCCTCAATAGAATCTGGTCACCAGCAACGGTTTGCGCTGTCAGCTTGTACATAAACCATATCAACTATTTCATTATGAGAAAAAATCATTAAGAAAAATAAAACGTATCGTACAATAAATGTCACTTTGACATTGGCATGACAGAATTAAGTGATTTTCATGGCTCGCTAAGTTTATATCGATGAGATCTGTGTAAATTTTTAAGAAAATCAGAATTATCTCTCAACTATCAACTTTTAAGAAAAGATATAAGGGGCAAAAAAGATGTGAACTGAGACCCTGAATATAGGACTAAGTACTGAAATATAGGGTGTGCCATTTAATTTTTTTTCCAAAATTAATGTGTCACCGCAAGGTGATGCCACAATGCAGATAGGCGGTCTTGCCAAAAGATACCTCAGTCAGTTGTTTAGGCTCAGGCAAAGTCCCTACTTGATATCCCAGAAACTAAGAGCCCTGCGATTTTTTTAATAGGTGCCCGCAAACGCATTAATTTTTAGAAAAACGTGAACAACTTCAGAACGGTTAAAGCGAATTGCAAAAACTAAACGGATTTATAAAGCCCAAAAAAGGGCAAATTCAAATATGTAAATTTTTACAGGGGGTGCAATTTAAAAAAACTAGGTCGAATGCTGCACTGCACAAATGGGACACCCTGTATATGAAAATAATTTTACAAACTGCACTTTGGCATCCTGTTTGCAGTATATTTTGGTTCATTTCGATATCATTAACGGTGTAGGTGTAATCGAGCCTGCCCGTCCTATTGACTTACCCTGTATATGATGAAATAAGACAGCAGGTGACACTGTAACACAAGTGCCAATGAACTAAGTCTGCTTCTGGAGAGTATGTTCACAAGCGGAGTGGATCCCAAGGATATGCGTCAATGGGCATCATAATTCCTCCCTCTCTTGCGTGCAGCCAAGCAAGAGGAGACTGCTCTGGAGACAATGATATGGTCACACAAGCAATGTCAGTCAGTCGGTAGGATGGGTGGAACCGCCATTTTTATAAGGAAGGGCATCCCCCATTACCACGTGGATACTCCACAACTGAACACTGTTGAAGAGACTACTGTCGTTGCTAGTATTGATGGTAACGAGCCCCTTCTCGTAGCAGCGTGCGGTATAACAGACCGATTCTGCACCTAGATGGTAACGACATCACCGAGTTGCTTAAGCTACATTCTCCTGCTATAATAGCGAGAGATGTCAATGCTAAACACGCCGCATGGAACTCTAGAACTGAAAACTCTAGAGGTAGAACCCTGCACAACTACGCAACGGCTAATCACCTGAACGTAATTGCGCCATCAGAACCCAACCACTTTTACCATTGTGGAAGTGCGGATGTCTTAGATGTAGCCATCCTTGAGGATATCATTAGCTCTCACAGCGTGTGGTCGCTGTCGGAGCTTGACTCTGATCACAACCCGGTGTTGCTGACGCTTAATGACCTCGAGATCAACCGGCGCCGCCCCGGCGGTACACAGGTTTGTAAAAAGGTCAACTGGGAATTGTTTGGCAAGAGGGTCAATGCTCGCATTGTACTCCTTATCAGTGGCGATTCATGCGATGCTGTGGAGCAAGAGGACGCCTCCACTGAGATGTGCAGCAAACTGTCAACTCTTGAGCTTCCCGCAGACATCAGGGATCTAATCCTGGAGAGAAATCGATTACGGAAGCTTTGGCAGAACTATCGAAACCCAATGGACCGCAGACGACATAATTCCTTGATTGCTTAGGTCAAGGAGAGAGTCCAAGGACGACACAGGATGGCTCCCTGTGGAGGTGTACCCGGCGGTTAACAAAAGCGAGGGCTCCAACTGCCGCTCTCGTCGATGGAAACGTCATGGTCGCCGAGCCAAAAGCAAAGTCTGAACTGTTTGCAAAGTCTTTGTCGGGTCAGTTTACACCTAACCCGCCGAGGAACAATGCTCACGGTTACGTAACAGACTTTGTGGCAGAGTAACTAACGGAAAAAAGCCGCTGAAGATTACTTCCAGCTACCAGCCTATTAGCTTGCTCTCGAGCCCGAGAGAAGATGTTCGGGAGAACACTTCTCAATCGCCTAACGGAGACGATATCACAGCGTGATATTCTAAGCCCCGAGCAATTTGGGTTTCGGCACCAGCTGCGTGATTTGAACAGCTGACCCCGACCCGACAAGCCGCGCCAAAATAATTAGTTCGTAACTTACATAGAACAGTGCAACAAGCGAGTCAGCATGTCCACCGACCCCGATGCCTAAATCAACAGAGTCCAAGTAAGGATTTCACCTTTCTGGCTTGATGACCCGGAAATGTGATTTATCTTGGTGGATAACCAATTTTCCATCGCGGGAATCACCAGCGAGGAGACCTAGTACGGCCACGTGGCCGGAAATCTCGAAGCACTTTACGCCTAAGAAAAAATGAATAAAAAAAATTCCAAAACAATTTATATTGAACAAATTTAAGTTATTCTCAATGAAAAAAGTATGTTAATTGAATATAAAATATGACCCCCTCCCCCTTTCATTTTTATTACATGTTTTAAATTACACTCCTACGTTATGATATCTTGTCTTAAAGATTAAAACAAATATAATCTAGACGTATAACAAACATATATTTACCTCAGTACGTTTCCAAAACCAAAATATATTTTTCAAAAATAAATTATGTTTGAACATTATGTTTTTAAATTGAGATAACAATATGGTTTATCGATTATTTCTATTGATATATTTTCAACGCATTAATTAGGGTATGTTTGTTTATTGATTTTAAAATATATGTGTAATTAAAATGTGTAAAACTACATCGGCGTGATTTTTTAATCAAATTATCAACTTACTGAGACTCGTTACTCCTGAAATGAACGTCACCATAATTTATTTTTGAAAAAATATATTTTGTTTTTGGAAACGTGGTGACGTAAATATATGTTTGTTACACCTCTAGATTTTATTTGTTTTAGGCTTTACAACAAGGTATCACAAAGTAGGGGTGTAATTTAAAATTTGTAATAAAAGTGAGAGTCGCTAGCGGGAGGGGGTAACATTTATATTCAATTAACATAGTTTTTAAGATCTGCCTTGAAAAGTGGTTCGACTCGTTCTTTTGTTTCATTGCAAAGAATATAGATTTGTTCAATATAAATTGTTTTGGAATTTTTCTTATTTTTTATTTTTTTTCAAAACGGATCGACAAATATATTGTTTTATTGCGCCAATAGATTAGGTATTTTTTAAGCTATAAAATGAGGTATCGCAAGGTGGGGGGGTGCCATTTGAAATTTCAAAGTGGGGGTGGCTAGGGAGGAGAGGGTTTAAATTTATTTGACATTGTTTTTAAACTTCCCCCTCCAAAAGTCAATCGACGTGTTTTTTTTATAAATTTTATCAAGTTAGCTTGCATTCAAAAGTTATTGAGACTGGCTAATTTTGAAATGTACACCCGGTATATTGGTACCACTACAAATTTGGAAAACAAACGGAAAATGGCCGACCTCCGTGTACAAGCTGTACGCTGCAAACGAAATGGAAATCAAAACATACGGAACCCTCACTCTCAACCTGGATATCAAGATGAGATGAGATTTTCCGTGGAGATTCGTAGTTGCAGACACGCAGAAGTCCATAATTGGAGCCGATTTTCTCGCTCACTACAGATAATTGGTACACCTCAAAAACGGCAAAGTACTCGACGCCCAAACCAACCTCGCGACGGAAGAGGACGCTACGTAAACAATAGCGACGACACCAAAATCTGCACCGTATACAGCACAACGAAATTCCACGACATTCTCAAGGAAATCTCAGATATCTGCAAACCGGCAGGCATGTTGAAGCCCCCATGCCATGCAACACAGCATGACATCTACACCACACCAGGACCATCAGTCGCGAGCAGACCGAGACGACTCGCTCCGGATAAACTGGAAATCGCCAAGAAGGAAATCCAATTAATGTGCCAGTTAGGAATCTCCCGACCATACAGTAGTCCATGGTCATCCCCGTTACTCCTGGTAGCCAAGAAAACCGCAGAAGTGCGACCATGTGGCGACTACTGAGCGCTAAACGCTAGAGCGCTGCCCGGAATCGGATAACCGATGGATATCCGGTTCGTTACATAGAAGACTTCGCTAAGCAACTGCATGGAAGTACATGGTTTTTCACTGTCGACTTAATACGAGCATACAACTAGATACTAGTAGCAGGAAAGAGTATTCAAAAATAACAATAACCACCCCTTTTAGACTTTTTGCATTCCCATACATGACATGTGGCCTATGCAACGCAGCGCAAACATTCCAACGTTTCGTGGATAAAATTCTAAGAGACCTCGAATTTTGCTGCGTATATATTAACGATATTCTAATCGCGTCAACGTCCTAACAAGAACACACAGAGCACCTCCGCCAACTCTTTCAACGACTGAAAGAAAATGGAATAGTGGTGAATCTAGCAAAGTGCATATTTGGCGGATCGGAAATATAATTCTTAGGATACCTAATCGCCGGAAAAGGTACTGAACCCCTGCCCGATAAGGTCAAGGTAATCCAAGAGCTCGAACAGTCAGCAACAGCCAAAAACTCAGACAAATGATCGGAATGATCAACTAGTGTAGCAGATTCATTCCGGATGCAGCGAGAGTAGAGGCGTCCCTCAACAACTTGTTAAACGGGAAAATCAAAGGCAACCAACCCACCGTATGGACTGCGGAATCCCGAATTGCATCAATCGAAGAATGTAAAAAACAGTTAGCTAACGCAACACTGCTAACTCACGTTATAAAAATTGTAATTTCCTAGCGAGAGAAATTCAACTCGAGAGAACTATCCCGAGAGACGTTGTCCAAATAAGAAAACAATTAAAACATTTCAGGATAGATTTGAGCCAACAAGAAATGTAAACTACCCCAGACGTATGCAAAACAAATCTGTTTGTAACCCAAAAAATAATTAATGGATTTAACGCCCGTTGTGGAAAATCCAAATATAAAATTAGATGAAATTAATACCCAATTGGGAATTAGCCTATCATCAAGTTGCAGAATTTTGTACATAAATCTCATCCCTCTCACGTCCATCTATAGCAGCACCTTGGAGGAGCAGATTTCCGTGCCCGAGTTAATTTCTGTCATAGGGCAGTTAATGCCAAGGAGAACAATGTACATTTTTTATCTTGTAATGTTTATAGATGAGGCTTCATTAAACAATAATGGTCAAATAACAATCTCCATTACTACAGTGATCGCAATCCTCATTTTTCAAGATCTGTGAATATCCAAAACAGATGGTGCATAAATGTCTGAGGTGCTATTGTGGGTACTCTACGAGGTAGGTCACCAGACCTCACTAAATTTGACTTTTTATCATGGTAGTTTATTAAGCCTTTTCAGTTGTGCTTCTTCCACATTAACGCATCATATTTCAGAAATAGTTCAAAATTATTTCGTTGCACGCCTTAGAATATTTATGTTACAATTTTAGAAATTTTGAAAACATTAGTAAAAAAAATATTAAATTTCTGATTTAGCAACAAAAAATTAAAATATTAAAATTACGAAACCCTGTATCAAATGAAAGCTTATTCAATGGACTTTTATGCTATGAAGTAATTTATAGGGTGTTTCATTAATAAATAACAAAAGTTTACTCTGCAACTTTCATACGAACCACACTGTATAAATTTAAATATATATATATATATATATATATATATATATATATATATATATATATATATATATATATATATATATATAATCGATCTTTATTGGGCTCTCGACCCCATATGGGGTCTTTCCGCCTAGCATTTTAATACATTTCATTATTATAAAATAATATATAATATGATCTGATATGTGAGTGTATGATATGCTGATGAATGATGGGTTGATTGGTGAAGAGTGTTATGGGGCGTAGTATGATTCATGGAGCGTTTTTGTCGGGTTCTTTTTTGTAGTTCGTTTGTCTAGTCTTTTAATGCATAATTCGTCCAGTATTGTCCTGTTGTCCTGTCTTTGTTGGAATTTATTTCGTAATTTGTCAAGTCTCTGATGAATGGGTGTGATATTGGTACTATTGTATATATTTATATTTGATATGTTATGAAGGTGATTGTCCCTGTGTCTCAGTTTAGTGATTAGTCTCAATGTTTTACGTTCAGTCACGTCTGTGATTCGTTTGCAATTGTCTCTAGCGTTGTTGAGTACCATTTGTCCGTAGTCGATGATGGGTCTGCAGATGGCTTTGTAAATTCTTGTGGCTGTATCAATGGATATTCCTCTTCCTCCGTATACGTTAAACATCTAAAATGTTTTGCCCTTTTTAGTATTTCAGTCCTTGTGTTGCGTAGATATTTGTCGAATTTTAGTTTATTGTCTATGTCATTCCTAGATACGTTATTGTCGTTGTTGGGTGTACGTTCGTCCCGTTAACTTGTATGGTCGGTGAGTTGTCATTTATTCGGTGGTTGGGGATAAGGAGTTGGCATTTCGTGGGGTTGCGAACGAGTCTCCATTTATTAAACCAGCACATTGTTTTGTCCGTCAGTATCTGGAGGGTGTTTATCGTGTCGTCCAGTTTTTTCCTGTGCGTTATCAGAGCCGTGTCGTCTGCGTACTGTAAGATGTATAGTTCTAAATCAACGTATTTGTCTTCAGTCCTGTATATGTCGTAGCAGTATATATTGTAGAGTAGAGGGGACAGGGGGGAGCCTTGAGGGAGTCCTTGTCTTGGAAAAATTGGTCGTGAGTGCGTGTTCTTTGTCTTTATTTGAAGTTGTCTGTCCGTCAGGAAACTATGGGTGAAGAGGATGAGGTATCTTGGGATTTCTAGTCTGTACATTTTATATAGCAGTCCATGGAGTCAAACTGTGTCGAATACTTTTTTAATGTCTAAGAAAAGTGCTGCGGTCTGTCGGTGTTTTAAGTATGCCGCTTGTATGTTGTTGGTCAGAATGTAAAGTGGGTGTACTATCGAACGTCCTGGTTTAAACCCAAATTGGTAATTTGAGGATTTTTCTCCGATGAGGTTCCAGATTCTGGTTTGTATAATTTTCTCCAGGTTTTTGCCAAGGACAGGGAGTAGGGTAATGGGTCTGTAGCTTTCTGGTGTAGTTTTGTCTTGTCCTGTTTTGTGTATTGTGATGATGATACCTTTTTTCCAGGGGGTAGGGTGTGTGGAGTGTCGTATGCTATAATTGTAAATTTTTATTATATGTTCGTGTATGTTTTCTGTCAGGTGTCTTAGTAGGTCTTTCGTGAGTGCGTCATGTCCAGGTGCTGAGTTTTTGCCATTATATGCTACTGTGTAATATTCTTCCTCTGTGATGTCCGGAGGGTTGGTACGTTCTTCAGTCTTTGTGAACTTTGTGAATTCTTCAAACCAGTTATTGATATTGTTAAAGTTATTTTCGTCATATGATTGATTGCATATTGGGGTGAATACTTTTTCGAAGTAGTCGGCAAATGTGTTTGAAATGTCTATGGCTGAGTATTTTTCGGTCAGTCCATCTGTGAGTTTTCGAATGTGTCCTTTTTGTTTGTATCTGGATAGTTTTTTTATTTTGGACCAGTATGATTTTCCATGGTCTTTTTCAATTTCCTGGCAAACCTCAAGCCATTTTTCTGTCCTGTATTGGTGTGTCAGTTTTTGTATGTCCTTGTTTAGTTTGTTTAATTTGGGCTTTAGATCTCTGTCTCCTGTCGATGAGTACTGTCTATATATTTTCCGTTTTTGTTTTATTAAAGCCAGAATAAATCTTGGTAGTCTGTTTTTATAGAATTTGTAACTGGTTGTGGTAGAGTATTTATTTATTATGTTTGTCATTGTATCTTGAAATTCTGTGATATGGTCTAAGTCTATTTCGTCCGAGTTTAAGTTGGTCAGGTAGTTGCTTATGTCTTGGGTAACGTATTTGTAATTGTCCATTTTAATTATGCTGGAATGTGAGGGGGTTATGGTTGCCGTCGGTGTATGCGTGTCTATTGTGAACTTTATTCCTAGATGGTCTGAGCATAAATCTGGTATTAGTGTCACGTCAGTTAAATTGTTTGCTAGGTTTTCTGTGTGTAGTATGATGTCGGGAGTGCTGTCATTGTTATTTGGCATGATGAAAGTTGGGTCTGTGCGTCGTCTAGTGAAGTCGGAGTTCTGTAGGAATGTTTGTAATTGTCTACTTTTCTGTCCGTTTAAATTGAAGTCGCCTATTATGATGGCATATTTATATAGTGATGCTTTAATAAATATATTTTGTTCTAGAGGGGATGTCGCGTGTATGTAAATCAGGAATATGTGGAGCTTGTCGTTTTGGAATGGGATTGTCCAGTGGAGGCAATCATTTAGTGGGTTGGTTAGGGTAGGGGGGTTGGCTTTACCTAGTCGGAATTGAGCCAGAGCACCTCCTCGGGCGTTCTGGATGGGTTGTCCGTGTCTTATCAATGTGGTCCAGTTTCTGTAGTTCGTGTTAGTATCGTTATTCGTCTTTGTTTCTACCAGCAGGCAGCCGTCTATGTCGTTTGATTCCATGTAATTGTATAGTAAGGTTTTTTTTTGAGGAATATCCATTGATGTTATTGTATATAAGTTTGACCAATCTTGAGGGGACTACTTCTACCGACAGGGATTTACAATGACAGTAGCTGTGCCGACTCCCAGTCCATCTGCAGGTTCCGCAGGTGAGATTGCTTCAATGTCGTCTAGGTCGAACATGATGATGTAGAGTCTGTTTCCTGAAAATGATAAAGCAGTGTCTACTCTGTATGCGTCAATAAATCTTTCTTTTAGTTTTTTAATTAATGCTTGTCTGTCTGTATGTTTTGGTGAGTTTATTTTATTTGTGTATGTGTTTATAATATGATCATGAATAGTGATGGAGGTGTGAATGCGTGATTTTGTAATTTGTTGGTCCATTTGTGCAGACTTCTTGTTGACTGCTTTAATTTTTATGTTCGGGACTCCTGCAATCGGTGCCTTTAGGCGTAGTTCGCATTTCGTGCTCCAAGCGCCATGTCCGGGTATGTGGCATCTCTTGCAGACCTCGGGCAGCTGTGACGTACAATTGTGGCTTAAGTGCGCGCCAGCGCACTTACCGCATTTCACCGGAGTGGGACAGTTTTCCGTTGTGTGGTCATAAAGATTGCATTTTCCACACAATTGTGGGATAGGGACAGGGGCAAGGCTTTCCATGACGGGGTAGTGACAGTGTTTGAAATAAATTCCCTTTAAAATGGCTTCGTAGGCTGTTTTGTCACTAGTTATGATGCGGATCATTTGTGTGTGCAAGTTGGTAGCTCTGGATATGATCCTTTTGCAATATCTGTGTGGTATATTGTGTGTTGACAGATGTAAGCTTATCTCCGTTTCGGGGATCTCCTGTTCGACGAAACGAATGATTGCAGAGAATGACATTTGTTGATTTTCTTGCGTTTGGGTGTTGTTGTGGGTGGGCGAGTGTGTAGTTGTTTTGCGGTGACTGTGTCTATGTTGGTTTTAAGTAGGAACCCATCCTTTGTTTTGATAATGATGTCGGTTGTGGCTGTCACTCCCTCTTGTTCTTGTATTTTCTCCCATGATGTAGATAGTTCATAACGTGTGAGATTGGGGTTGGTTGTAGTGATGGAGAATGTGTTTGTTAGTGTACTGTGTATTTGTTTCATTTTCTTTTTGTGCATTGCATTCTGTTGTCTCTTGTGGGCGTTAATCTTTAGTGTGGGACTAGTGGTATCTGTGGCTGCACTTTTTTGTTGTGTGGGTGTGGATGGGGTGGTTTGTGTAGAGTGGTTACTTATATCAGGCTCACCCCCGTGTGTTTGTGTGTGTGTTTGTGTTGCCAATTTTTTGCTGTTCGGCATGGACTTAGCAGTACCCTTCGGGCGTCCACGCTTTCTCCGTTCTGAGGGTTCTTTGAACGAGGAATCTGTGGTCTCGTCCTCATCCATCTTCAACGATTGTATCCAAATTAAATTTAGATTTGATTTTCTAGCACTTTTCGCTTAAAACTGTGAGAGAATTCCGCACGTGTGAGCTTAATGGCTGCTCGGTCGCCAATCCAAATTTAAATATTTTTACGAAATGAAATACATTATTGTACACAACTTTTGTATAAATCAATTTTTGTTAATTTGATTAATAACCCCGTAGTTGACCGTTCCCCGAGTGTCTAAACACCATGTAAATCATCAACATTTGTGGCACCTATCGAGTCGACACTAATAATAAAGCTCAGCAAACTACTTATTCTAGTTGAATATGAAATATTGCGAAATATTCTCTAATTTGAAACAATTTCGGTGTTTTGATGATGTATTAACATGAACCCAATTTCCAATTTGATGATATTTTCAAGATAAACTTAGTTACTTATTTAATGATTTTGTGACATAACTTGATGATTTTTTAAGATCAACTTAGTTAATAATTTGATTATTTCCTTACATCAATACTGTGCCCCATATAAAAACGTCACTTAAATTGAGGTTAGTCATTATTTTAAGATTTACTCAGCTCTCAATTGAGGGGCTTAGATGCAAATGGGAAGAAGTGACAAAATCTAATTATTGAAAACATGATAACTAAAGTTAGTGTTCAGTCATAAATTCAAGAGGATATTTATTGTTACGAATTAATTGAATAATATATGAAATCATGTTCACAAATATCTCTCTGGCACAAAACTCCTGCACTTAACTCCATTTTAAAGAAAATGTATTGGAGCATCTAAGCCCCTCAATTATGATGACTTATAATCAGCGAATTATTTATTAATTTTTGTAGTTTCTTAATATCAACACAATTACAAGTTTGATGATTCCATAACATCTACTCAGTTACTTATTTCGAGTTTTTGAAGATAAACTCATTTACTAATTTGATGATTAATTATTATCATCTCTTAGTTATTAGTCTTTATGATTTTTGTATGATCAATTGGGTTACCATTTCAATATTTATAATGTTTAAACAAAGCCATGTTACAAATTGTGTTAATATGGTAGGTATTATCAACACCCAGTACTACTATAATTCGAAAACATTTGAGGGTGAAACGTCTACAGGATCGTCCCGTGGAGCATCGCAAGCAGGTGAGTCTAGTCCATAAAAAAACTATACACACACAGGGTTACAGTTTTGCGGAATGTGGCACGTTTTCGTTCATTGCTAATTAGGACGGACGTTTTATTGGCAAAGACAGACGGAAACTAGACAACGTCGGACCGAAAAAAACTGGGCGCGCAGTTCAAATAAATTATTCAGCGAGGGCTATGCGCTTATGTCCGAGCTGATTGCAATTAATCACGTGCCTAAAAAATTTCAACCGCCACATTAACAGTACTAAAGTGACATCTGCATCGACCAGCCGCAATATCATCGGTAACTAAGGCCAAGCTCGCGTGAGAATGGTAACAATCAATTTATTGATTCCGAGCGCATTATCAAATAATTTGTACAAGTATATCACGGTTTTATAGGTAATTTATTTATTTTCTGATATCAACCATCTTTATTGGATGACTTGTATTGTGTTATTATATATATATATTTGATGATTTTTGTTTTGGCGATAAAAATATATAATTTCCTTAAATCACTTATATTTATGCTAATAATACTATTGTAAAGGCAGAAAGAGCTCTGATCGATAGGGCCAAAAAGATTGCTACTATATACTATAAATTTTCAAATATAATTGGAATCTTGATATTGATATTGATATATAAGTATTCTGTTAATATTTGTATAGATATTGCATATTGTTAGAGTCAATATAAAATGTCGGTATGCAATTTAAATTGCAACAATCTTGAAAATAATTACCTTGAAGCAAACTAAAGGGTATACAGATTGATAATAAAGTGTGATGTTGTAAAACATGGTAATAGCGAAGGGCACATCAGACGATTCCTTCAAGAGGAAGAATTTATAAAACAAAAACATTCTACTGTTAATCTTGATAAAGCTCGCAGTACATCAAAATATCTGTTACTCCGCAGCACATGTAAATGTATAGAGTTTAGAGGCCTGACAGGGTGAGAAAGATGACTGGCATTGCCTACGCTCTGTCAGACCAAAAAGACGGCGAACAAAACGTCCTAAACATATACCGACTGGCTTACGTCCCATTAATTGAAAATAATCGTCGAATAAGATCGTTAAGAATACGATTATGGTTTGCATTAGTGAAACTAAAAATTAATTTTAGAAGTTTAATAATAGTAGGTCTAATAGTTGTTACGAAGAATTTATTGGCTAAGGCTAAATTAAATGTAATAAATGATCTTTTTTCTTTCGATGCATAGAAACATAATTATTTACACAATTATATCCAGAGTAACTAATTTGAATAGAAGTTTTATAAAATTAAAAAAATCGTAATTTCTAAATACGTCACTATAAAATAATCAGATACCTACTTTTGCATGGATCCCTTCAATTTTCCATCCTTACAGTTTTTTATTCTCTAATGTTTTGTAAATCAACTTTACGCCGAAACATACTCAACGTAAAAGTGGTTTTCTTTTTTTTATCACGTGGGCTTTGTAAATATTCAAGAAATAAATAGTATGTTGTATTACTTGCGAAGAGACCTTTCAAACGAGGTGTCACTTGACATACCTTTCCATTTGAAAAAAAAAAGTCGGAGGTGGCTGGGCTCTTCCGGGAACAGATAAACAAGCAGCATATACATAGAAATGAGGGCAAGAAAAACAATACTTAGCGTGTTTCGGGATTTTTTGCAAAAATCGCCTATATCGAAGTTATGAATTTTATTCCAGTTAAAGTTTCCACCCTGTATATCTCAGAGCTGTACAAAAGTTCTATCTATAATTAATGTAGGTACAACCGCGGCTATCCAAAAGTGAACGATACTTAGTGAAAAGGTCCGTATTTTTCATTAGATTAAATTAGGCTTTATTCATTGACGTGCATGTAGCATGAGTTCTATTCAAACTGTGATATTTTAGGACACTGTGACATTTTAGGACGCCTATGATTTAAAGTAAGAATAAATCTATTGAAAAAAAAACTATCACTTTTGAATGTACTGTACTGATGTAAAATATTAAAAAAATAAAACTTTCTTAAGATAACATATCTTTTATCAAAAACTTGTTTTTCAAATTATATAAATTTCACCGGAGAAATAAGTCCTATAAATAATAATTCGTAATTTGTGTCATATTAATTAATAATATACAGGGTGTCAGAGTAATTGTGCTCAACACAGGAATCTCGTAAACGGTAAGACATACAGAGTTGTTTGAATTAGACAAAATAATCTTGGAGGAAAGGCCTACTTAGCAGGGAAAATATTTCTTTTCTACTCAAAAAAAGTGGCAGAGCAATGTCAAAATATCATTTCAATATAAATTAGATTAAACGAGCAAGTGCGTAAAATTAAAAATGAAGTTTTTTTGTTTTTTTTTTGTCAATTTCGGCAGCCAAACCATTCAATTTTTGAAACTTATTTTTTGATCCTAAGTAGGCCTCGGCCTAAAGCTTATTTTATCTAATTTAACCTACTCTATATCTCTTTCCGTTTGCTAGATCGCCGTGTTGAATACGGACTGAGATATCCAGTATTACGATCTACTCAGCTAATAAATATGATGACTTTTAGTATAAAATTCATTATCTACTTTAGATTGTTTTTTTTTTAAATATTTATATATATGTACTAATTTGATAATGACTCTATGATGAGTTAAAAATTTCATTTTTTTTATCATCATTTCATTTTTTAAATACTTATTATTCATAATTTGTAAACAAAGTTTGTGTCTATTTTACTGCGTATTCATTATACGTTTCAATGGTTTTAATAACTTAACTACTATTTTCTAACATAAATGCAGTCACTGGTTTTGATAAATTATTTACAATAATGTAGGATCGGATTTTAAATTTAGATATCCAACGATCGTTTTAGGTCTTTTAAGGAACATCAAATTACATAGCTATGTTGGTTTTAAAAATGTCATATTTTTATCAACAATACTATTATACAAGTTTCACAAAAACAAAACAGCATCCATTAAGTTACCAATTACTAAGGTCCCTAAAATGTACTAACTTGGATCATTTTTCAACTCGCATACAGCATCGTATACAGAGTAGGCCAACTTAATCAATCCGTGGCAAATCACTTCGAAGGTATGTTCGATTGTGAAAATTGACCCTAACAAAAGTTGTTAACAAAATAATGAAAATCTATACATGTACTTATGCATTTATCAATATAACATTAATGTGGTTATAGTGAATATTTTTCACGGCCGTTACTGAATGAAAATCAATATACATAATTATTAATAACTTATTTATCATTATGACATCATTTTCAATAACTCGTATTGTTAATATTATTGTCAATTGAAAATTAATATATTTCACTTTTAATTGAATGAACATCTATACACGTAATCAGTAAACATTTATTCTTCACTATAATATCATTTTCAAAAAACATCGTAGTGTTCTTTGTATCAACGTAAACTTAATGTGGTAAAGTGAATATTTTCATCTTCCGCGCTATCCATTAATTTGTTATTGCAGGTATGCTTTTCATCCACCTGTTTTCCATGCGGCAGGCTGGTCGTAAAAACAGCACATAAGTGCAAGCCATGGCTAATGAACTTAAGTGTGGCGGCATTGTTGGGGAACGTGGGGGACACTTTTATGGCTACCGTAATGGTCGTTCTATTAACAATGCCGGCAATTTTATCGACTGCAATCTCTTGGCGTTCATTAATCCCTGATCGTTTATCACCATTTAGTAGATACAAACTATCGGAACGTGGGAATATTCAACTCTCGCGTTGTTCAAATATTAATTACTCACGACGTCATTAAGAGTAATGGGTAAATGGATTGTTGATTAAAGAAATAAATAAAACTGTTGAGGAGATTCATATATCAAGGAATAAAATTTGATAACAAAACATGCAACAATAATAATCCCTACTGCTCTTCTATCTGGAGTAATTGGCAATCTGTAATACATGATATGTACAAATTACGAGGATATACAGAATAATTGAATAGTTGGAAATATTACTTAATTTGCTAGTTACTGAATGGTTTAGTTAGGTTATCTAAGCATGGTCAAAAATTGAAGATTGTGGCGAGAAATGTTTATATTTTATTGATTTTATAAAACTTTCCCAAATTTTAAAGAACTGTAGTGAATTTGTTAGCATTCTAATTCCAAATTATAACTATATTATTATAAATACATACACAGGGTGGTTATTAGCTCACCTACAAGTTTTGAGACATGAAAACTAAGCTATTTTAAGAAAAAAAGTTTATATGAACATATGTCCTATATCGATTAGTTACCTCATGTTATAGAGGTTCAAAATTTATTTTGTGCCCTAAATGAACTCCATGTAAACCATTGTATTAAAAGCAGTAATATTTGTACAATTACAAACTTTTGGTTGCACAGAAAATGTTTGAGATTGCCCCTCGAGATTGTCCTTGTCGGCCGCAAAGCGTCCTCGGTGACAATTTTTTTCTCGCTACTCGGCCTTCCCATATACCGTATGTTCATAAAAAAAGTCCATCAGGGGCGGCTGTGGAAACTTAAAACGTATGTCATTGACTCGACTTGTTCCAGCAAACTAACAGGGACTGAAAAAAGGATTGCTGATATGAAAGAACACAATAACGCTTGTTAAACGAACCAACAAAATCATTGCGGCGAGAAGAGGTTACTTTATCACTTGGCATTTGTCAGAAAATTGCAAAGAGTCACGGATATACGTTTGAATTTCCACAGCCACCCCTGATGGACTTTTTCATGAACATACGGTACAAAGCATATGGTTGTTGTTGTTGTTATGTTCGAACGCGAGAGGTAGCGAGCTTGAGGAAACACGAGTAGATCGAATTTTCATTTTAACCAAGTAACAGACTTTATTTTCTCCACGAGCAGAAACTATGAATCAAAAATAAGTGGAGTGGAGTATTATCAAATTTCTTATCTGATTAACTCGATTTACCACTCATTTTTTTAAATTTAAATTGGTACTTGTTTCAAAACAACTAGGACGCCGCATTTATATTTAACAGAGACAGTTATGAAATTCATAGCAATGTATGTATTTCGTCGAGCATAATTATTTCATTCTGTCACTTGTGATAGAATGAAAATACATGCAAAATACATAAGAAGCAAGTATTTCTCAAGAGTATTAAAAATGATTTCGGAATTATTACATTCACTAATGGTCGTGGAGAAAAATATTTCACCCCACCAGTTACAACAAATTCTAAACAAACTAAACTTAATTTACTCCAGACTTTATGATTAGCTAGGTTTCTGAACTTTTACAGCTGCATGTTGCAATACGTTTGAAATATTTTGTATTCTATTGATTGACTATTGACTGTTTATCATGATATATTTTTAAGATATTCGTGGGATGAAATTTTACGAATTTTACGAATTTCGTACAAATTCGTGGGATAAATCATCAACATGTGGCAATTAAATGTATTTCCTTGAAAAATACTGCCTGAAATTGTTTTTTTTTCAAGTAAATGATTTATCAAATATTAAAAAATAGAATTCATTGTTCATTTGTGTTTATTTATATGATTCACAGTATTAGTACGAGTAGGAGTGGCAAAGATTTTTTGTAGGCTAACGACCAGAAAAGATAGAAAGACCCCCTGCATTAACTATATATTATAAATTTAAACGTTTAATTAATATTTGGAATATAAAAAAAAAATATATAATCACTTTCCAGTTAATTAATCGCTTATAATGATAGCCCTAAACAGAAAATATATTTTTCTGTTTGAAATTATTTATTTTATTCGACTGTATAGTGAAAATGTTGTAGTTAGATGAACGTTGGCAGGTATGTTAAATTTCATGAATAGTGGTAGCGCGAGGGTGTACATATGCCCCGGCCCCTCCACCATTTACGCAGTTGCACAAAATTTATCATTACTTTGCTAACGTGAAAATTATTTCTGATTGCTAACTGCATGAAGCGATTACACTCAGGGCATTAAATTCCACCCTCGAATCACGTCGTGCAACTCGGGCAGCACGTGTGGTAATTGTGGTTGCCATCGCGTGGTGTGGGAGATAGTGCGGCGACCCCTTGTAGCGCAAACGATGATTTTAAAAGGCTGCAAGGAGCCGTAGTCATTATCCAAAGGAAAGATATTATCGGGTGTTTTAGAGCGCCCCCTTACGCGCCGCCCCCGCAGACCCTACGCCGTTAGCATTACCATCAAATATAAAGCTTAAAATTTAGAAATTCGCTCCCGGCTCGTTGGATGGCGGGGGGTTCTGGGGGACGTGAGGGAGGGTTTCGGAGCGACGTATAAAAACAGAGGGGCTGCGTAAGTTAGTTCTTACGGCTCATTTATAATTCACGACGGCCCTACTTGTTAGACGCCCCTTCCGTTTCCGGTAGGATCCTGCCACTTCCGGACACTGACGGGTTATATTCCCGTTAATTGATTCCGTAGCTATAATTGAGATTTCTTGTATTTTAAATGTCTCTTTTATACTTTTACCGTGAATTATTCAGGCGTTTATTATGCGCCCGGATTTTTTTAAGGCCGAGTAAATAAGTGATGAGGCCCGAGAGATGCGGAGGGAATCGCTGCGGGGCGAGCGAGTGAGTAATAGAGTAAGTGAGAGTGAGTGGTGCATGTGTGCGATGGCGAGAGTGGAAGGTGAGAGAGCGAGCCGGACGAGTGTAATTAAATTGCGAGAGTTAAACCGACGAATAAATACGATGCTCGCGATATAAAACCATATGATAATGTAGTGAATATTTTACCGGACGTGCGGCTACACGCTTTAATTATATTACCTACGGTATACGAGCAAGTTGTGATTACCGGCCGAGTCGATATATCGACCTATTTATTTATACACGTCCGGGGTTACTACAATCGTAAATGATCACAATTCACTCCTCGAGTAACTCTTTTTTTCGGGTAAAAAACAACATTTACACTGAAATCATTCTGATACTTATTACCCAAAATCTCTCCATAAATGTTCACTTCCGCTTAGCGCTTTCAGCCAAAAATCACTGAGACCAATTTTTAATAAAAGCTTAAATATGAATTTTCAACTCGATCGGTTAAGAGCTGTAGAAATGGCACAGGTATACAATCTCACAGCCAAAGAGACACCAATTGAAAAAAACCTTTTTCAACTCCCACTTTAGAAAGTTGTCAATTTCAAACGGACGTCATGGTTAGGAAATCAATTTTTAGGTACCACTGTTATGTAATAAAAGTTACTAGTATTACGTAATATATATATATATATATATATATATATATATATATATATTAAGGACACAAACATATGTCCGAAAGCTTGGAAGTGTAAAACAAATATTGTGTTTTTATTGACCCTGGCCGAATACCCGGTTCTCTACTAAAACAGAGAACAAATTACAAAAACATATAATATATACGGCTGAGATAAAGAATTAAAAATAAATATAAATAATGGGATTTTATGAAGATATCAAAAACAGATATGGTATCACAGTTACAAGAAATCTGAAATTATGGGCAACTCAAGTAAACAAACTAGCAAACTGTAATAATAGAAGACTATTTCTCCTACGATGCAGAAGATCTGGAATCCTACCAAGACACAACTCAAAATTCAAAACATCTAACTTCCCTCCTAGATACATCGAATAAAAAACTACAGCATAGCATTACAAACTTCAATAACAAGCTATCAAAAAAGATTCTAAACTTAGAGATAAAAATTACACACGATGACATATGGCAAATAAAAAAGTCAATAACAAATATCATAGAGTTATGCAAGTCAGCACTACGAGTAAGTGTTTTTGAAAAATATAAATTATACATGAGATGTAGGTATTTATCTATTCAAAATTCTATAGAACAAAAACTTAAAATAAAATTCACAACATTAAAAGAGAATGCTCTAAAATCTACAATCAATGTTAGAAACGAGAACTGGCTTTTTAACTGTACTAACGTTAAGATACCACCTAATGTCCACACTTTACTTTCATTATGTCCACAATATTGTTGTGAAGTACCCAAAATTAAAATAAACATTGGTCACATGTTAGCTGATATTGAATCTATCCTAGAACATGTCCCCGCTGACAAACAAAACTTACTCAGAGCAAAAGTTACGAACATCTTATCAAATAGTCGTTACACCATCCAACATAGTATTTTCAGACTCACAGAGAGAAACAAGTCTATTTTTAAAAAACCATCCCAATATTATGGTGACAAAAGCAGACAAAGGATCCGTCACTGTCATTATAACATCTGATCAATACAGAAGTAAGTCGCATAAACTACTGGATGATAAAACAACTTACAAAATTTTAAAAAAAGACCCAACACTAACCGCACAAACAAAGATCAACAATGCAATAAAAACACTAATTAATAAAAAAATTATAGATGAAAATATAGGAAAACGTCTCATGACGTATAATAGCATTCCACCAAAATATTCCGGTCTTCCAAAAATCCATAAAAAAGATATACCATTACGACCTATTATCTCTCCCATTAATGCACCGACATATAAACTTTCAAATTTTCTAGCCAAGATTTTACATGTAGCATTTTTTAACAGAACAAATTATAATGTAATAGACACTTTCAGTTTTGCTGCTGAATTTAATAACCTGAAACTACCTAAAGATCATGTGATTATATCATTAGATGTTATCTCTCTTTTTACAAAAATACCAATGGACGTAGTAACAGAGATAATACTCGACAACTTTGAAAGGATAACACCACACACAGATATTGATAAAGACATGTTCATTGAATTAATAATGGTCATATGCAAATACAGCTATTTCACTTATGAAGAAGTGACGTACGAACAAATTTTCGGCACTCCCATGGGCTCTCCTCTTAGTCCTATTTTAGCAACGATAACAATGGATTACCTTCTAGATGATGTAATTATAACATTACCTTATAAACCTTTTTTCATTAAAAAATATGTAGACGATCTAATAATGGCAATCCCATCATGTATGGTGCAAAATATAGTTGAATTTTTCAATAAGTGGAACACAAACATAAAACTTACAATAGAACAAGAACAAAATAACAAAATTCCTTTCCTAGACACCCTTATAATAAGAAAACCAGATAATAGTATAATCCTCGACTGGTATAAAAAACCCACAAACTCAGGTAGATATATAAATTACACATCCCATGTACCACTCAATGTTAAAGTAAATGTAATTTTAGGGCTTAAAAAAAGGATAAACAAAATTTGTCACCCATCTTTCATAACAAAAAACCTAAAATTATTGTCAAAAATAATGATCCAAAACAGTTTTCCAAAACGACTTGTAAATAAAATAATATACCACCAAAGAACCGATATAATGATCAATAAAAATATTCTATCATCAATCAATCAACCAGAAATGATTTACAAGAACCTTCCTTATATCGAAAACCTTTCATCACGCCTAATTTCTACACTTAGTAATGATAACATTAAAATTGGACTCTATAACGTGAACACAATATATAATAAATTTTTCACAAAATTAAAAGATAAATGTAAACCAGAACTACAATCAAATATAGTATACAAAATTCCATGTAGTGATTGTAACCTAACGTATTACGGCCAATCCACCCAATGGTTGAAATCTAGATTAACACAACATAGAAGCGATTGTAAGCTCAACAAAAAATCGTGTGCTTTAGCAATACACTCCAATAATTTTGACCATAGACCTGATTTCAAAAACACTACTGTGATAGATTATTGCAACTCTAAAAAAGGGAGACTTTTTCTGGAGATGTATCATATTAAAAAAGACATCAAAAATAGCATGAATTTTAAATCTGATACCGACGGTCTCAGTAATATTTATTCATTTTTAATAGAATTATCTAGGAATGACAAAATAACACAAAAATAAAGAAAAATTATTATCTAAACATATAATCTAGATATATGTTCTTAAAAACAAATTTAATTATAAAATAATTTTTTTTCTGTCATGAAAAGATTAATGACACTCATCATATACAACACAAATTAATTGTAAGTTTTCATTTTAACTAATCTAATAATTACCCATATATGTATATACTGTTTTATTTTGTTGCTAAAATAATTAATAAATGTTTTTAGTAACATCCCTGACGAAGGACACAAACATATGTCCGAAAGCTTGGAAGTGTAAAACAAATATTGTGTTTTTATTGACCCTGGCCGAATACCCGGTTCTCTACTAAAACAGAGAACAAATTACAAAAACATATATATATATATATATATATATATATATATATATATATATATATATATATATATATATATATATATATATATATATATATATAGGGTCCGTCATTTCACCTCCCGTCTTCTATAGCTCAGTTACTAATTGAGATAGGATTTTGATATTTTGCAGACTTTATTTGCATTCTAAGGCGTATTTTAGGAAAATATTTTTGATTATACAGGGTGTCGAAAAAAAGTGTGACGTCATGATGATGTGTATTTTTAAATTGCATGATATATTTTTTGTTGCTCATTTGGGTGCCCTTTATAGATGCCTGCATACCCATGAAATATTATTAAAATCAGTTTAGTGATTTTAGCACAAAATAATAAAAACACAAAAAAAACAGCTTTGCACCATTGGTTAAGAAAATCAATAAGAGATAAAAATATGCCTTGTTAATAAAACCATACAAGGTACTCATTAAATAAGGTCTGACAATTGCGTTAACCAAGTTTTATTCATATGCATTATACAGAGTGTCCAAAATTTAGTGTCAAACTTTTTAAACTTTAAAGCACTTTATTTTTCTTATTGTAAATTGGAACCCCGGTATATTTTTATGTTATTCCATGTGGAATTAAAAGACAAACCATTTTCCTTATTACAACTCTATCGCATTTCCTAACACATTAAAAGTTATGTGCAGAAAACTCGATTTATCAACTATTCCAATAGCCAGTTTAATGAATAAAACTCGAAGGTGATTTTAAAAAACAATTTATTGACATAACATGTTTTGTAGTTACAATTAATATCTCGAAAGTAATAAAGGTTTCACAGATCTTCCTCTAAACCTATTACACATCGTAAAAGTATTAAGTTTTGTATAAAACATAGTTTTAGTAATAAAATTTCATAAAAACATAGCATAACTGTGCATTTCTAAAACTAATTAATTGCTAGAACTTATGATCGATATGTCTTCCGCCCTCTTGAAGGCACAAACGAAGACGAGTATGAAATGATTGCGACTCTTCGTAACAGGTTGGGTGTAATATTTTGAAATGCGATATAAAAGTCATATCCACATATGTCAATATAGGTCATAATATTTGTCATATTATAAAAATCATATTTTCCATGACAAAAAATAATTTTGGTATCTTGGGTATAAAGACCTTAGCTAAAAAAGTTTTAAACTTTTATATTACTACAGTCAACATTGGCACTGGTCACTTTGTTAAACTTTAATGTCAATAAATTGTTTTTCAAACCCACCTTCGATTTTGATTAATTAAAATGGCCATTGGAATTGTTGATAAAACGAGTTTTCTACAAATATATTTTAATGCGTTAGGAATTGAGATAGGGTTGTTATTAGGAAAAATGTTTGTCTTTTAATTTCGCATGGTATTACATAAAAATATATTGGGATTCCAATTTAAAATAAGAAAAATAAAGTGCTTTAAAGTTTGAAAAGTTTGACACTAAATTTTGGACACTCTGTATAATTCATATCAATAAAACTTGGTTAACGCAACTGTCAGACCTTATTTAATGAGTACCTTGTATGGTTTTATTAACGAGGCACTATTTTTATCCCTTATTAATTTTCTTAACCAATGGTGCAAAACTGTTTTTTTTCGGTTTTTATTTTTTTATGCTAATATCACTAAACCAATTTCAATAAAATTGTATGGGTATGTAGGCATCTATAAGAGGCACCCAAATAAGTAACAAAAAATATACCATGCAATCTAAAAATATACATCGTGATAACGTCACACTTTTTTGGGACACCTTGTATAATCAAAAATATTTTCCTGAAATACACCCCAGAAAGCAACTAAAGTCTGCAAAATATCAAAATCCTAACTCAATTAGTAACTGAGCTATTGAAGACGGGAGGTGAAATGACGGACCCTGTATATATATATATATATATATATATATATATATATATATATATATATATATATATATATACCGTGACATTGTTTTAACTCTGACCATAGTCAACACAACGTCCGTATATTCAATTTTAAAAAACACAGGTCACTATGTGGATGTTATCAAGTGGCCAAAGTAACATCAAAATAATTATTTGATGAGTAATCTAAATAAATAGAATTGTCAAGTTGTTTGAACTAGTATTGTGCTAAAATACATTAAAGAAATGTATATAACAGAAGACAAGATACAAATAATGCATTTGTACCATGCAAGTCAGTGCATAAGTAATGTGCGTGACGTTTTTTCAGTCACTTATCCCGATAGACCAATTCCATCTATGGGAATAATTTTTAATATTATTTGAAGTTTTACCAGCCACAGATGCGTCGAGTATAAACATCACACATGAATTAGAACAAGCTATGTCTTAACACAAGAAACATGTTAAACATCTTAAGCTATGCAGAAGAAAACATACTTTGGAGTTAACTTTTTTTGTAAATCATTATGATCGTAAATAAAATGATGTAAGATACATGAGTAAGAAGCTGTTGTTTCAACTCATGGCTATTAAAGCACTCGCTCATATCTCGCTCATCGTTACTAGCCACTCATCGATAAATATCGGCTTTTTACAGTTGTATCTTAAATAACTATAAATTCACTAGTAGTGTAAAAAAATGTATTTCGCCTTGCACATAATCAACTGTTTATCACATTTGCATAGAGGTTTATAACGTCAGTTTAAAACGTCGGAATTGAATAAAGATATACATATCGACGCTTTCGGGATATGTAAAATTGTTGGTGATTTTTACTTTTTGGTGTTTTTCTAACAAGTTTCGTCTCAGACCTACTTCAATGCATAGAAATGTAATTAAATTGTTACTTTTGTGAAAAATATTGAATATCTCAACAACTATGGGGTTAAGACATAAGATATGCCTCATCAAATTGAAGAGAAGAAAAATACCTATCGAATAATGACATAATATAGGGGGCATTCTATTTAAAAAAAATGGTTATACCTCATTGAAATTTGCAAAGTTTGGAATTTTTTTCTAGATGCCCTGTATTACTAAATTAAAATTTCTCACTACAAAAAGGTTGCTTATTAATCACACAGAGATTATTGCTAAAACTTATTCTTGCCTTCAAAAAATGAGGTCGCTACGATTTTTTAAAGTTGAGCTTCCTTACGCATGATATTTAGAGAAAAAAAATCTAAATTGGTAACACTGTAACATAATCCAAAACTAAATAGACAACATTGTAGAGGTTAAAAAATGTCATCAGAAAACTTGAATAAATACAGGGTGTTCCATTTAAAAAATGTTTGTTTTTGTTATTCCGCAAAATTGAGACATCCTGTATGTTTGAAAATAATTTTACAGCATAAAGATACATTTTTTTCTATCTCTTACGGTAAAGGCGCTAGGAAAGCCCGACGCACTGCTGCTGGACCCTGTATATGTGAGAGTCACTTACAGAAATAAAACAAAGGAAATAAATATTGTTTATGTATTATCTTTTTCCTGAATAGTTTCATGTTTTTCATATAGAAGTTATTGGCTAATTTAGCCTTTAATGGGTAATAGGTTAAATAGGAATTATTCTGCTCCAACGTGTTCGTCCAGAGCTTTCCCGATCTTGAATTCTAGAAGTGTCCTTTATTTGACATGCTGATATAGATAATTACTGCCATCAAAGAACTATCCAAGTACTAAACTTTATTTGGCTCTCTACAAAACTTTGTTTCAGTCAGCATGCAACGAATTTATTATATTTTTAAGTTAGTTATTCCTCTATAAGAATCGCACATGGATCTTAAGCAATTTAAATGTTAATAAATAGTACTTAAAATACTATTACTAATCCAAGGTTGTGAAGTATATTATAAATATTATGTCCAGGATGCGGCAGAATGAAATATAACATTTCAAAAAATCACAGTATGGTCACCTGACCAGATAGAGGGACGCGGATTAGGTCATTTAGGATCATTAGGTCGGATAAACAATGCCGTTTTATGTTATGACTTTACTTTGATCAGTTTGACAATATGGTTTTTTTGTTAAGGCTATTTTTAAAAACGCGATTCAATGATAGAGCTGTGCATAGCATCAACCAAACTTAACAAAACAAAAACTGCATTGTATGTGCTTTCAATATATTAAATTTTTTTTCGTATGTTGTACCATTTTTTTCAGATTTTACCTTCGGAATGTGGCATTCCAATCTGTCGCACCCTGTATATCCCATTTTTTCACTACTAGATCAATTGCAACCATTTAAAATTAATAGTTATTGGTTTATCTAGGCCGCGAAATCATTATTTAACAGAAATTATCGCCGAGGTCGCTAGCGACTCAGGCAAGACAATTTCTAGTTATTAAAACGTGGGTTTTATTATTTGTCACCGATAAATAGAAAGTCGGCGATCCAGAGATCCAAGATCTAAGATAACCTGAGTAACTCTTTTAATGGGCACAATGCAATGCAAAATTCACCGAGGACCATTAAGGTGGCAGAGAATTGTTATTTTTAGTGACATAATCTGTCCAGGTTTCAGTTCTGATTCGAATAAAGTTCAGTTTTGGTATCAAAAGTGGTAATAAACTGTAGAAAAGTATCTACTTCAATACACAACCTAGCCAGTAGTAGCAAACAGATTATATTCCCTTTTATGGAGAACTGGAATTTTAGTTCTTGGCAACATTTTGTTTAGTTGGTTGTCCTGGTTCAGATGAATGGCGATATTCGTATCAAAACTTGCAACAAACCTTATAAAAGTAGATATCTACTTAAATACAAAAATTAGCTAGTTGTACCATACTGACAATCTCTACTATTGGGATTATTTTAGTTTTTAACTTGTAGATCTGGATCTGGTGAATATCAGTTTTTTATTATATATCAAAACCGGTATAAACCGTATAAAAGTAGGTACAAAGTTTGATCTCAATATCCAAACGAGCCACATCTATACTTAAGTCTAAAAACCATATGAAAGTTTTGTTCTGGATTCCTAAAATAATACCTAAATTTGAAATAGACAGTGTTGATATTATGCGCTTCATATAAATATCGTAGAAAAACATGCTCTTATATCAGGGGATTAATTATTTAGTAATTCAGTGGAAGCTATTTTTTTTTTTTTTTTGTAAACTAGATAAAGTAGAGAGCGATAATCAAATATGTTTACTTGGGGATATCCAGCTTCTAGAAATTCATGCAGCCAACTTACATTGTGTCTCGGTGACCATGAATTGCACATAATTGACGCATCTTCCAACATTCTCTGAAACAAAAATTCGATATGAAATCATCAGAATCTAAAGTCATTATTTACATATATTCAAGCTCGGCATGCGAAATGCTTCAAAATCGAGTACCCTGTATAAGAATACAGGCAGAAAACAGACAAATATTTTTATTTGAGGACAGCAAGAGGTATTTTAAAAATCTCCGATTTTGCTTCGATCTTTCTTTAAAAAAGGTACTTTCAGCGCAGTAAACTGTTCGAAAATTTTCATTGAAACAACATTTGGTGACTATACAAGGTGAGTCACGAGGAAAGGTAAATATTTGAAGGACAGTAGTATTGTTCAATATTAAAAAAAATCATATAGGCATGGTTATAATTAACAAATAAAAATGTGTTTTTCTATTATTTTTCTCCGCAAATTTTATTTTCTGAATTTTGCTTAATAATTGACAATCAATTTCTGCTAAGTTCAAAGAGCTGTATCTCCGAAAGCATTGTTATTTATACTCTATGTGCATGTGATTTTATTTTTAATGTTGACTTATACTATTTCTCTTTGAAATATATACTTTTTCTCGTTCCTCGCCGTCTATTTTCAGCTAATATTGTTTCAATGAAAATTTTCGAGAAATTATCATAAAGCAAAACCTATTTTGAAGTTTAATTAGGATTTTAGACTGTGTAATTAAAGAGATACATAAATTATATAATCCTAATTAGACGTACTGAAAAAAATAACCCTATGATAGTCAATTCACATTCAGAACACTTAATCGCTATAATATTTATTGATTTCTGTTTGATTTTGTTACTATTTGTACGTGTGTTATTTTATATGTCGTTTATAAATATTGGGTAATTTGTAGGGGCAACGGCAAACGCCTGTTTAATGTGGCGTTTCCTTCATAAACATAAAAATTTATTGTTTTCATTGCAAGCCGTGCATTATTTATAAGCGAATGAATAATTCCGTGTAATTTATTGGACGTATTAAATCGCCTGAATTTTACATAAAGTAATTACAGAATTACACACATTCAACTTAACGTGGTGAGGGGTGCACGATAAGAACAGTTAAAAGGAATTACATAACTCTATGAATAATAAAAATACATTACTGTAAGTAATTGTATATTAATAATCATAACTATAATAATAATATTAATAGTAATAATGCATTTGTACCATAGACGCGTATACCTATATACGTCTTAACTCATGTTCACGCATGATTTTAGATTTTCAAATTAGTAGCCGAATGTCACAAAATCCTGTTCAAATTATAAAAATTGATAAGGCTTTGTCATGCTTATTGTCAGTGGAAGAATAGTATATACATTATTGCGAAATATAACAGTATATCAATAAATTAAGTAAGTATATTACCTAACGAATGCAATAAAACATTAATTGATACGGGGGTAGTCAGGATGAAGAACGAACCGTAGAATAAAAACCCACGTTGAGATCAAAGATGGTTCATTTAATCTGAATAATTTTAATATAGCTAGCTTTCATTTTATCAGTACGAGATCCCGCATCAGGCTAAAAACAACATATCAAAGAATAACGATAAGCAAAAGACACTATATAGTATAATTAAGGATATGAACAAGCACAACATTCTGAGCACAAAAGTTGGTAATAATTTAAGTACAACAGTAATACAACAATACAACAATAAATTTCAAAAACGTGTACCTTAATATCCTGGCTGATATGTAGAGCCAATTGAATAATAACGATGGTCAAATGTTAAATCACGAGTCATGGTAATTTTCTCAGCAGTAAATAAATTGGGTAAAAATTTCATGTTGTTTTTCAATTTTTATAGTTTATATAGTTTATAAGTTATATAGTTTAATCCTGAGGGGATGTAGGTAAACAAAACCTTTGGTTACACCATCAAATAAAACATTGAAATCACCATGAGGCGACCTTAAAAAACAATACGTCATGCAAACACGATGATAATAAAAATACAAATAATTTAAAGCCCTAAAGGGGGATGGGGTTATCACAGCCTTAGCACTAGTTTAAAACTCAGGTCGATGACCATAATAAATTAAGGCTAACTAGCCATGTGTATTTTGTTGAAATACGCGCAACAAGTGTACTTAGAGCACCGTTGACTTTGTAAATAAACCGGAAACAAGATGGTGGCAGATCCGTGTAACCTTGAAACCCAGTAGTGGTATCAGACAGACGTCAAAAAACAGTTCCAAACCATGTAGGGTCATTACCAACCGTACAAATTTGTGACTATTAGTGAATTGGTTCATCCTGACTATCCCTGCATCAATTAAATAATTCAAGAGGACACATCGACCCAGGGTCGTCAGTTCTATGAAACAATATATAACACAAGACTGTATAACATATTAAACATAAAAATTACTTATTTTTTGTTATTCAGAGATTTTATCAAATTATATTATCCACAAATATATGAGGCTTTTAGTTTATTTTTGTCACTTTTTATTAATAAAAATGCCATGCATCAATTAAAGTTTAGAATATATTCTTAAAATAAACTACATTGAATAGAGTATACGTTCACTTCCGGTAGGCTATTTTCCATCAAGAACTAATTAGCAACATATCTCAATCAGTTATGTAAAAACATATACAGGGTGAGTCAATAGGACGGACAGGCTCGATTACACATACACCGTTAATGATATCGAAATGAATCAAAATACACTGCAAACTCAAGGTCAACGTCTAGTTTGTAAAATTATTTTGCCACATACAGGGTGTTTCATTTTTGCAGGGCAGCCTTTGACCTAGTTTTTTTAAATAGAACCCCCTGTATAAATTTACCTATTTGAATTTGCCCTTTCTGGGCTTTATAAATCCGTTTAGTTTTTGCAATTCGCTTTAACCGTTCAGAAGTTGTTCAGGCTTTTCTAAAAATTAATGCGTTTGCAGGTACTTATTAAGAAAATCGCAGGGCACTTAGTTTATGGGATATCAAGTTGGGACTTTGACTGAGCCTTAACAACTGACCGAGGTACCTTCTGGCGGCAAGACCGCCTATCTGCATTGTGGCATCACCTTGCTGTGACACATTCATTTTGGTAAACTTTGAAGTGCAATAACTTGATTTTTTTAAATGGCACACCGTGTATTTCAGTACTTAGTCCTATTCAGGGTCTCAGTTGACATCTTTTTTGCCCCTTATATTTTTTCTTAAAAGTTGATAGTTGAGAGATAATTCTGATTTTCTTAAAAATTGGCACAGATCTCATCGATATAAACTTAGCGGATTAGCGAAGATTCGTTTTATTTTTCTTACCGCATTTTCTTAATGAATTTTTTTCATAATGAAATAGTTGATATGGTTTATGTACACGCTGACAGCGCAAACCGTTGCTGGTGACCAGATTCTATTGAGACATAACAATCAATAGCAAAAACATTTGAATTAAATTGTTTCAACATGCGAAAGTTTCATGTTCACGACAAAAATTACAACGTGTCGTACAATAAATGTCACTTTGACAGAAACTTGACACTTTGACTTTTGACATGACGGAAACAATTGATATTCAATGCACGTTAAGTTTATATCGATGAGATCTGGGTTCATTTTTCAGAAAATCCAAATTATTTCTCAAACTGAACTTTTAAGAAAAAATATAAAGAGCAAAACATATGTAAAATACGATGCTCTATACGACCAAATAATGAAATATAGGGTGTGCTATTTAAAAAAATCAAGTTATGGCCATTCAAAGTTTACCGAAATTAATGTCCCACAGCAAGTTAATGCTACAATCCAAATCAACGATCTTGCCGCCAGAAGATACCCCAGACAGATGTTTAGAATCTGCCAAAGTCCCAACCCGATATCCTAGAAAACAAGTGCCCTGCGATTTTTTTATTAAGTGTGTGTGGATGCATTAAATTTTAGAAAAACATCAACAACTTCTGCGCGGTTAAAGCGAATTGCAAAAACTAAACGGATTTACAAAGCCAAAAAAGGGCAAATTCAAATATGGAAATTTATACAGGGAATGCCATTTAAAAAAACTAGGTCCAAGGCTGCCCTGTAAAAATGGAACACCCTGTATATGGCAAAATAAATTTACAAACTGCACTTTGGCATTTAGTTTGCAGAGCCGTTTGGTTCATTTCGATATCTTTATCGGTGTAGGTGTTATGGAGCCTGTCCGTCCAATTGACTCACCCTGTATATGGTTAAGATTACCATTAAATTTCGCTGTAAATGCAGATACCCATGAAACTTTATTTCTAACTTATAGAAGATATAGAAGATATTTATGCAATATAATGTTATCTTGAACTTATATTAATACTAGCAGTACGTACGTATGAAATATGACACTTAACACACGAGTGGGAAATGATCACGTTCCAGCTAACCACGTGCAGTGAAAAATATTTCTGAAAATATTGTGAAAAAACAGAAATATTATAAATTCTACGTTTTATTTTAGACCTCATTTAAAAATTGCATTTGACATTTGGCATAAAAAATATATACTTCCAAATAAAACAAGAGTCGTATGAAAATTTCAAGGTTTCATACAAAAAGCTGCAGTTTTGGACAATATCGCTAGAAAATGATGACGTTTTTACTTGGTTTTACTTTTATAATTTTTCTTTCATGCCACTATTAAATTTTTGAAATTTTTATAAAAATACAAGATTAATCTGTCCATTGTCAACCAAAATACCAATCAGTACTAAACTGAACTCATTAGTTTTTTATTTCCATTAATCCATTCAATTTCGCTGTAAACGCTGAGACCCCGTGAAAATTTAGTTCTAACAGAAGATATGCAATATAATGTTATCTTGAACTTATATTAATAGTAACAGTACGTACTTACGAAATATGACACTAAACACACGAGTGGGAAATTATCACGTGGCAGCTAACCACATGCAGTGAGAAATATTTTTAAAAATATTGTGATATAGCAGAAATATTATAAATTCTAGGTTTTAGACCTCATTTAAAAATTGTATTTCATTACCGTAAATAGTTTTTGACAAAACAAAAAAATATATTTCCAGATAAGACAAGAGTCGTATTAAAATTTGTTATATGTGATTAGGTAGCATTCTAGCATTAGGTAGCATCCCTGCATTTCATTCTTTCGACATTTTCTACTCATTCGTGTTTCATTTATTAATTCTAGATATTTTTGTGTCATCCATACATTTTATCATTTTGGGGGTTATGTTGTCTTTATAGGTATTTTTCCGAATTTTATATTCTTTCTGGCTTCTACTACTCCTACTTGTTGTATCTTTTCTATTTGCTGCATGTGTGCTATTACTTTTCGTTCCTCTGGTATTATTGTTCCTGATTCTAGCCTGACGAAGACACATATCTAGGGACGCCAACGCATTAACGACATGATGTAGTCGAAGAAGAATAATTTTAGATATTTCTTCAGTCAATCTAATCCCTGGTCTCACTGCATACTTCGTAACAAATTTAGAACGTTTAAAAACCTGGACATGGCAATAATCGAATACGCATTTCCATGCAACGACTGTAGCTATCGAGTAATTTCATCACCAATTACGTAGGCAATTACGAGGTTTTCATTATTTCCGTAACGGATAAGATTCGATCTGCGGGCCCGCGGTGTGTGACAGTGCACGGGTGTACAGTGTACAGTGTACACCGCACAGTTCACATCCGTACACATTCGCATCGCGTGTCCTGTTTGCGCTTCGCGAGTGCCGTGGGGCCCTCGAACAGACCCCGAAATTCAGGGCACGCGCCGCCTAATATCCTCGATCACGCAAGGTCCGGGGGTGCGTGTGTGCACTTGACGCACTCACATCATAATTCAAGGGACACTCGACGCATTCCGCGCCGCTCGCAGCGTTGAAAATCATGCGGAAGAAGGTGCGGTGGTTGTAACTCAACTGGACAGTGGAAAAATTAGATTTGGGACGTATAAAAATCTCGGCAGTTTTCCAAAATCCCATAGTCCATGGCAGAAATGAAAAAAACCCAATAACACTACATCCAAATTATATTAAATAATTAGTGGAAAACACATTTTCGCACAGAGTAAAAGTAGGTAGATAGTTCAGCCGACTCTTGTCACGTACATTTGATAATTGATTCATCAATCCTTTTATATTCGGTCGGGGGAAGCATAAGAGTCATGTAATAAGTATACCAAAAGATTCCGAGAAGATTTTGCGCAGAAATGTAATCGAACCAGAAACATAGAACACGTTTTCCGAATAATCTTAGTTGCATCATATTTAGTGATTAACAGTCAGAAACTTCCGCCTCCAAAGAAACCTATTGTTATTCCCGTTTCCTGTTAAATAGTTGGTTCCACCTTTCTTTTTCTTCAGACACCGTATGAAATTGTAAAATTAATAAATAAAAATGAACGTTAATTCATACTGTCCGGTAGAGATGATCGATTGCATTATCAATTTAAGTCCGGTAGGTGAGTTTTAACTAGCCTGGATGTTCAGGCAAAATGCATTAAGTGTCTAAAAACGCCTATTTACGCAGTTTTGACAGAAAATGCCTGTATTCCTCATAAGTGCCTATATTGTCTAAAAATTAAAAATAACCTACTCTCAATGTAAAGCATCTCGGCGTATTCGAAAATGTATAACAAAAGAACTGACATCATTTCAATGCATGTTCACAATGTGAACCTGTCACAATTCCACGTAGTTGGGGGGCTTTCTGTTATAATTAGTTCCCCCCCCCTTACATAAACCCTCCGAACTACGTAGAATTGTGATATTCTAAGTAGTTAGTATTAATTTCAATTGCAATTATATTACAGAAACAGCCCCTGTTCCTAAAAAAAAAAAATCATTACTATATATTATTATTCCAATAAAAATTAATCCCTAAACAATTAACAATACCTGCCCGCCTAACCCACCGTAAATACTGTACGGATTATGGATTTCATATAAATACACTGAATATGACAATTTAGTTTAGATTCACTTTGAACTTGTTACCATAAGTTTCTGTTTACGATGCCGAAAATACGAGCTTCAGTAACCGACAAATTAAATAAATTTGTGCGAGATTTTGGAAGTGAATTTTTTCGAGTGATGAATGTTGTTGTTGTATGCTGTTTTGTAGAGTGTGTGAAACATCGGTGAATTTTGACCAACATTTTCTTATTACCCAACACATCGAAGGAGCTAACCATAAAAAAGCAGCAGAGTTGAAGTTGGGTGCCCCGAAGACTCCCTTATTGAGGAGATTTATATCAACGTCGAATCGTTCATCCGAATTTTCGTTCCACTTATGCAATGCGTTTGTGAGTGCTGGAATTCTATTGTGGAGTTAGAAAATTCATCTCTTCGGTCTTTTTTAATGAAAAGTATGTAAAATAAATCTTGAATGGTGAAAATTAAAGTCAATTAATGACAGGGAAAAATCATATTGATCGTGCTTATCAAGCAGAAATAGAAGAAATTAGGGTGTCCAAGATAAGGATCAACAGCATGTCGATCTCGGAAACAGTAAAAGTTACAAAGGCGGTTAAATTTCGAAAAAGTTGCGCGATTTAGGGGTCGGTTATATTCTGTTGAGAAAACGATAAATCTCCGCTTGCTTCAATGGCACGTACAGCAATGAGAAAGTGTTTTTTTGTTTTTTTATGGCATTTCAAATAGCTTCAGAAAAACATAAAAACGATATCAAAATTTTCTGGTTTTCTCAACAGAATATTGCTGACTAAATTGGGCAACTTTTTTGTAATTTTTAAATTTGTAAATATTACGGTTTCCGAGATCCCCATGCTGTTGATATTTATCTTGGACACCCTGTACATGACATATAATAAGATTTGGATATCGGTAGATAAAACTGCAGACACCGTAGGAAGGTAAGGTTACGAAGGAAGGTAATTTTGATATCAATTTATTTGTGCTTTTTAAATATATTTGATTTATTTGATCTTTCAGCCATATTGCCAATGCTATCATTGGATCACTCGAATAGGACTCCAGGATATATTTGTTACATTCCGCTTGTCTCGAAAAACAAATTTGCTCGACAATTGCCCAGTTATTTACAACTTCTCTATCGTTACTTTGGACAGAAAAAAATCAAGACGAGAACGTGCTCATGTTCGTAAGCGAAGCCGCTCCGTATATGAAAAAGGCGGGCAATGTTCTCAAAGTATTGTTTCCACGTATGATACATGGACTTTCGCTCATGGACTTATATCATCTGGATGGATATTCTATTCATCGTGTATCAGAGGAAGTGCGCGAACAAGTTTTAAACGTAGATGTGCTAATATCTTCAGTAAAGAAGATATTCCTAAAAGCGCTGTCAAGGATAAGACTTTTTAAAGATATGGCACCACAGTTAGCTTTACCACCTATCTAATACCAACTCGTTGGGGAACGTGGATTTCAGCTACTTGTTACTATACCACTAATTTTAATGAAATTAAAGAAATTGTTTCAAAATTAGATGAAGATTCCGCGGCTACCATCAAAACTGTGATAAAGCTTTTAGAAAACAAAAGTTTACCACACGATTTGGTTTTTATTTCTTCTAATTATTCACTACTTCCTAATAAAATAACAAGTTTCGAACGCAGAATAGAAAGTGATGCTATCAGTATTTAAAATAATACTATTAAAGATATTTGTAACATTTCCGGCATTAAGGGAAAACGTCCCATTTATTAAACATAAGGGACAGGTGTGAATCTGTGTTAAGTGCAAACAAAGACTTTGAAATTGTAAAAAGCTTAGCCAACATTAATTCAGGCAATATAAATGAAGACATCTCTTCACACTCGAGTGTAAATTACGAGATACAGAAATTGGCTGTTTCAAATTTGCACCAGTTACATCCATAGACTCTTTCACAACTAAAAGATATATTGTCTGATAGAAGGTAATCATTAACTACGGAAAAATTAAAAAAAACATCTTATAATTAGTTGCAATTCCCACAAATAATAATTTTATTTCTATGATTTTTTATTATGTTTATATAAATGCGCAATAAAGCCATGCAAATAATAATGTACATTTTTTTCTATACCTTTTTTCAGATTTTAAAGTGTCTAATTTGTGTTTTTAAGTGTCTATAATTAGATTTTTAGTGCCATTTTCCTGCCTGTTTTACTATTCTTTGGTGCCTGAACATCCGGGCTCTAGTTATAACAGTATCAGAGCCGGTAAGTATCGCTAAGTAATTCTCACCGGATTGACGGTATTTTATCAAAATGGTACTATGGTTACTGAGGGTCAAACCGCGGTTTAATTTGTTATGAATAAGATTGTATTTACATATTAAATCTAAAAGGAAAAAAGTTATGAAGTGCCTTAAATAAATCATATAACAGTATAATAATTGCAGGACGAAATTCTTTAAATTTAGAAACTAAAAACAATTTCAAGATAAAATTTACATTTCTATAACTACATACCATTATTATTATATTATTGTTCTATTCATGAAACATAAAATTGATAATTCACATGTATTATTTTTGATTTAACTTTTTTAACGCTATTTGTTAGACGTGGAAAATGAAACTTCAATATTTAAGCTAACAGCATTTATTATACTATGTCCAGTCAACTTAAAGTGTTACTCCACTGACTGGTACAAAAACAGTACTGATTACATTGTTCTTCTCGAAGATCCACCCCGTGCCAGTTCAGTTAAAAGCCAGTGATGGACGAAAAGCATTGGTTGCCGTAACACAATTGTTTACGTATACCATAATGAAGTATAGTTATTTACAAACCAAGTGCGGGAACACAATTTTCCCGCATGAACGCAATTTTGAAGCATGAGCGACCGAAGGGAGCGAATGCTTCATCTGCGTGAATGCGGGAAAATGATTCCCGCAAGTGGTTTGTACATTTTTTTTTGAAACGAACAGAACGATCAGCATAAACTCAAATAATTTTCATTCCGTTTCAAAATATGAAATAAAGCAAGCCATGGCTGTATAGCAAAACAATGATTGTTACTTTGACAGTTGATTTTTTAAAGCCTGTCGTTTAAAGTCTCAGTTTCTAATAAAATGTCTTCCGATTCGGATATAAGTAGTTGTACACCTCCGGAAATCCGCAATGCCGCTAATACGGCAATTAAAAATTTATTGCCGGATAAATCCAAACGAAGGTACGAGTTGGTATACTCGAAATTTATGGATTGGTGCAGGTTAAACAAAATACGGACTTATTCAGAAAATTGTTTGCTGGCATATTTTCAAACCTTTTCAAGCAAAAAGTCGCTATGGTCCACTTACTCTATGCTAAAGTCCTGTCTACTAATACACAATAACGTAGATATTTCCAAATTTACGAAATTTTACGCATTTCTCAAAAAAGAAACGTATAACCTGAAACCGAAAAAATCCAAGGTATTAGAAAGTCATGAAATTGACAAATTTATTCATGAAGCCCCTGATAACTCATTTCTGTTAATGAAGGTACGTACACAATATGTTTCATTAATCGATATTATTCTATTATTCTATAATATGTTTTACAGGCAGTAGTAATATTCGGCATTTCTGGCGCTTGTCGCCGCGATGAATTATGTAAAATGTTAATTGATCATATCGAGTTTAAACATGAAATGGTACTTGTTAATGTACCAGAGACCAAAACTAATATTTCTCGACGTTTTGTGGTGATCAATCCAGAATGGATAAATTTATTGTTAAAATACAAAAATTTAAGAGTAGGGACAAATAAACGTTTCTTTTTGACCTACAGAAATGGGAAATGTATTAATTCACCTATTGGTCTTAATACAATTGGCAAAATACCTTGCTCTGTGGCACAGTACCTTCAGCTAGAGGCTCCACAGGCCTACACTGGTCATTGCTTTCGAAGAAGTTCAGCTACTTTACTTGCAAACAACGGTGGCGATTTACTGACTCTTAAAAAATTTGGCGGTTGGAGATCTTCAAGCGTGGCCGAAGGTTACGTCGATGACTCTGTGCTGAGTAAAATTAACGTAGCTGAAAGATTGATGCAACCAGCTCCGGGACCTTCATCTCAAGTTGAAAACTATACAATCTCTGAAACTCTTAATGTGTCGCACACTATATCTAAACCCGATGCGGTGGAAAGTTCGGGAATTTGCATTTCAAATTGTACTAATTGTACGATAAATGTGTACAATAATAACCCTGCTTAAGTCGATGTAGATCGTTCACAATAAATAATTATGTATTGATTTATTTATGACAGTGTTTTTTTGCCGTTTTCCCGGTCTACTAGACCGGGAAATACGGATTTCCGGTTGTCAATAGAGTGCGTCAAATGTCACTTTCGAGGCGGTGAGTTCAAAAATTAACTTACACACTATTTCTTATTATCAGACAGCCTCTTCCTTTTTTAATAGTCTCATAGTCCGTGTAATATTTTATTTTCATGAAATCTAGAAGCAAAGAAAAGCTTTATTCATTGTAGCAAATCCTCATCGTGCAATGATAGTGAAACGGTATTTATGGGTAAACGTATGTACTCTCCATTCACGATGTTTTTGCGTCAGGGGGGTGTATGAATATCTAGTAATTTTGTTGGTAGTGTATCGGAAATAACTGAATTCTCCAATGGAACTTGTACATTTTTTTTAGGTTAAACTCTTTTCAATTTGATGTTATATTTTTTAAATAACATTGTTGCCAGATATAAAGTTTAAATTACACAGGCCAACCACCAAAAAACTTTTTGTGTGTGTTTACCTAATTATTGTCGTTTTAAGTGTGCTTATTCCAAAAATAACATTAAAAATGCCATATCACTCACCATTTGTTCACATTTTCACATTTTCTCTGTATAGCTAGGTGATAGCTAGGTGATAGTTACAGCTAGGTGTATAGCTAGGTGATAGCTAGGTATAGTGATGGAAAAACGTTATCAGACACGCTGGAACACCGACATGATGAGAGATTACTGTTGGTCATTTCACCGAGAAAGTCAGCAATCGGCGCATTGAAGAAAAAGCTATATCAGGAGCTTTAAAGAAAAGAGACAAAGAAATTATACATCAATGGACATGTAAAGCCTTTGAAGAATGTAATGTTAAGAATATAAAGCCATCTTCTATGTTAAAATAAAGTTCTGTTAGTATTTTAAAAGTCGTTTACTTTTCATATTTATTGCATATTTTACATATTTTCCCGTATCTTACTAGGTCAAATTGTGACTAAACTGTGGGTGATGGAAACGATCAGAGTTCAGATACGGATTTAGCACCCAAAAAACTATAAAAATCAGCTATCAAGATTTAAAAAGTTTTTTGAAACCTTTTTTTTTGTTGGTGTTATTAGAGATGAAAATGGAACGGAAGAAAAGAAAATGAAAAATAATGCATTGAAAAACCAATTTATTGCAATTTGGACAAGGATTGTGTGGAAACTTAATTATGGCAATTTGTATTAAATGATATTAAATTATATGATAGGAAGCAAATGTCTAATAGACATCGACACAAAAAAATAATTAACTTCCGTTGCATTACTGAGTCAGTTTATCCAACATGACAAAAAGAAAACCTAGCCAGTGCTTGTTGATATGAAGTTTTTAATGCAATCGTAAAAGTTGTATGCACTCTCAGTAATATTCTGGAATACGCATATGGGAATTGTTTCCGTGGACAAATGTATACCGGTTTCGACTCATCACTCCGCGTCTAGTCCAAAGTGACAATTCCCAAATGCATATTCGTAATTCATAAAGCGGTGTTGCTCGAAATTCAAATATAAAATTTAAAAAACATTGAAAGTTGAACATACGTTTGAACATTCTAAATTCCGTATTTAAGAAACATGTGTAATAATTGATATGTGTCCTACGAGAATCAAAGAAACTTCTATAAATAGAGAAGGACATTCATGTAACTTCAGTGGATATTTCCAAAACTAAGTAATATTTTGGAAAATTAAATATTGACGATTCATTAGTCATTTTGTAGCCATGTTTAAAATTGAAAAAAAAAATGTAATTATTAAAGCACGTTCTATCAAAATCAAAGAAACATCTATGAATAAAGAAGCGCGTTCTTGCAACATGACTGGAAATTTAAAAAATTAGATTAAACTTTGCCAAACTAAAAAAATATCTCAAAAAATCTCTTAATACGTCGAAAATGTGTTACTTATTTTCCAAAAATTGTAGCCAAATGTTAAAAAATTGATAAAACTTCGTTGACACTTGTATAAAAAGTGAAGAAAGTTAAATGGAACACAAATATTTTAGTTTGGTAGATAATTTTGCAGCTACGATTTTTTTAGCGGGAATGGGGCATTTTGTTAGTAGGCATGGGACAGTTGTCATTACGGAATTTATTTGCAATACATTTATTTAATACAATATTTTGCAGATCTAATTTATATTGTTAGTGAAAATATGAGAGAACTTCTTGCTGAAATTGCTGCATATTATTTTTTTTTGTCATTCCTGATATTTTATAAAAAAATATTGGAGGACAAAGGTAAATCTTAAAAATAAAATCTTGAATTACAGATCAACAGAGAATACAGAGAAATATATCTTGAAATTGAAAGGAAATGTTAAATTCAAGATCTTCATTGTGCAAGAAAAGAATATTCGAAAACATTAGCAAATCTTAAAAATAACACGCATATTGAATTTCAAACGATAATCTACATTATGTAAATATTTTTTATTTCAGAAACATGTCTTTGTTTTGTTAATATTCAGTAAGACTATTTTATTTATAAATTTAGTATGCCATGAAATTTGGATTTCAATAAAAAATATGAAGTACAGTGTTAGACAACGTTATTTATATATTTAGTATGCCATGAAATGTTGATTTCTACAAGAAAATGTGAAGTATAAAGCATCATTTATATCGTTCACTAAGGAACTAACAGTACACGTTTCTACTTAAAATATTATGCAGGAATCCAAGATGCATTGCCCGGCGCAGCCACCATTTGTGAATTATTTGAACGCGATTGGAATTTAAATAAAATTTTCCATTTCGTCTGGTATTTTACTTTTTTATGGTGGCGGAAATCTGTCGATTGAATAATTATCCCACTTCCACGTGTGAACTCGTCATCGAGCCGGATTAAATTGTGCTTGCCGATTTTTTCGTATTCCACCCGCCCCAGGATCCGCCGCTTCGGATCCTCGCGAGCGAGGCACTGATGAAAAATATATTTCTGAATAAATGATGGGGCTAATAGAACGGCCGAGGAGGGCACCGGTCGTGCATTTTTAAAATCCGTCGCACCGGAATTATGAAATTCAACTGTTGAGCCGCGGACCGGCGCAGGCGTACCACCAAACCCCCGGCGGAGGGCGGCAGGTGAAACGCGCCGATCCCGCACTACATCAAACAAATGTCCGCGGCATGAATTTTTCAGTGGATATAGACACCGGTCTTGATGCGCCATATGAGTTTTATGAATCTTTGATGGCGTCCGAGCAACGTGCACTTATCGTTTTATATTTAATAAAAATTACCGGTTAATAAACACAGTGGAAGGCGCCTCCTGCAGATAACTCGCCCGCCGCTGTTGCAATCGATCCGGCTTCATTATTTACCCGGGGGCTCTTCCGATACTAATTGCAATGGCCTTTTCCCAACCCAAAAACCGGCAGCAGAACATCCACCGTCGCGGTGCGCGTCCCCCACGGGACAACAATCGCGTTTGCCGTGAACAAACCGGCCATTATTGTGTAATGATTTAACACTAGGACTAATATTGTGCATCAATATTTGTGCGCTAATTAATTTGCTGATTAAGCGGAGATCAATGTTTTACGCTCCACTATGAAAGGGATATGTTTTAATCAACTCAAACAGTTACCCAGTTTCGCATTGCACTGAGAAATATAGATTATAGAAAGTGAATGATCAAACAAATATAAGGTTATTAAATTGTTATTGAGATGACTTTATTTGTAAATTATGTAACTGTTTTAATATTATGTAACTATGGCAGATTGTATTAATAATAAATAGTAATCATATCGATTCTACTAAACTAATATCACATTTGGAAAATGAAATAAATTAAGAATAAGAAATTTTCAAACTAAATAATACTTATAATACTAATACTAAAATAAAGCCCAAGGGCTAATGTCAGAAGAAAAAGAAGATACAATTTAAATTTCGTGTAAAAACTACTAAAATAACATTATATTCGAAACAATTGTTCTCTCATGGTATCATCAAAACAATTAATATCAAAAACAAACACTGTTTCACTTGAAATAGTAACACTTCAGTAACTTCTTATCATTCGGTGGATTTAAAAAAAACATTTTTCAATATATTATTTGGAATATAATATTTAGTATATATTCTCGTTGGTATTACGTACTCAATACTCATATTCATAAATTCATATACGGGGAAATCGCATACGCCCGAAATCGAGCGTGGCACTCCAAGAAGAATAGGTACGCACAACCAAATTTCGGTAATGACATATAATTTTGAAATTGAATGGTGCAAAACAAAATCTACACTCAAAAAAATGTGGTTGACTCCGAAGAGTGAGATGTTTCCTTCAAGTTGTCCCTCATTATCTGCTTAGCAATCATAATTTTATTGTTGGCACTGTCTTCAAGGTACCCTTCTGCAACTGCTAATGAGCGCCAGCCACCGTGTCTCTTCAAAGTAGTAAGATTCGCTCCGGCATTAACTAATATATGGAGAATTTGGGCTGACACTTAATGTTAAGAAGACCAAATACATGATTATCACCAAAACTGAAGCACCAAATGAACATCTGTATGTGGAAGGCGAAGGGCTGGAAAGAGTCGAGAGGTATGACTATCTAGGTACAAACGTCAACTGCGCCGTGGATTACTGCGCAGAAATAAGGATTCGCTTAGAGAAAGCTCGTACATCCTTTGTGAAGATTAAAAAGCTGCCCTGTAGTCGCGACCTGAGCTTGGACCTCAGAACCCGGATGCTCAAATGTTACGTATTTCCAGTTCTTTTGTATGGTGTAGAAGCTTAGACCCCAACGTGTATTGTGAGAGGAAATTAGAAGCCTTTGAGATGTGGACCTACCGTAGGATGTTGAAAGTATCATGGACAGTACATACGACCAACGTGGAGGTTCTGAGAAGAATGGAGAAAGATAGAGAGATCCTACTGGAAGTGAAAAAAAGAAAACTGCAATATCTCGGCCACATCATGAGAGGTCCGAAATATGAGATTCTACGACTCATAATCCAAAGAAGAATCGTGGGGAAAAGATCTATCGGAGCGAGAAGAATGTCCTGGTTTAGGAATCTGCGTAAATGGTTTAATGCCACATCAGCTGTTCTATTCTGGGCTGCAGTTTCCAAAATTAGGATAGTAATGATGATAGCCAACCTCCGGAATGGAGACGGCACATGAAGAAGAAGATTGACAAATATTGCGGCTGATGTTCGGCGAAAACAATGACCGGTAAAACTTTCAGGCTTTGTGAGTTTTAAATATTGTGCAATTTTCTTCGGTAACTTTCATACACATTTTGCAATGAAGCCCTTACCACACTTATATCGCAATGTACAATTTCATTTACATAACAACCGTTTATGAACATGATCCATTTGAGATTCGTTATTTGATTTAACATAATTATAATGATAAACGTCACATTGACATTTATTTCTTGAAATATTTAAAATAACATTTACAATAAATGATAAGTTCCCAACCGTAGAAAAAGCACTATGCGATACACTTGTGGTAATGGCCATTGCAAAACTTGTATGATTGGAGCACAAGCTTGCATGTAACTTTCATACACGTTTTGCAATGAAGCCCTTGCCACACTTATATTGCAATTTACTATTGTCAAACTGAAGGAAGTCAATCTGAAGGAAGTAGTTCTTTTCATGCAGGAAGTAGAATTGAAATTAAATTCATTGGAACTTCAATTTGAACTAATATACTGTATAAATGAAAAATATATTCATACGAACGTGTACTGTAAGTGACCTACAAGTAAAAGAAACTGGAAATGTACGTATTATACATATTCCTACAATTGTAAATCCAAGCACTAGATCAGGACTGTCTCAATTTTTTAATTTAATTTTATTGAAAATTTGACGCGTTTTCAATTCCTAGTATTTGATGTTTTGAAGTTGGAGGTTGTACATTTCATGTTTTTCAAAATTATCGAATTATCTATTGCTCCCCTACATTATTGTAGGCTTCATACTGATCCCCAAACTGGCGCCAAACGACGCTAGGTAGCCACTTTCAAAATTTGATGAAACATTTTTTAAGTTTTAATGAGATTATTGCGATTATTGCACCTACGAAAATTTGAAATTGTGCAAATGGAATTGTTCAATATTCTCGTATTATCTAATGCTACCTAAAATCGCTTGAGCACATCGGACATACCGCTACTTAGCAAGAAAAGCGACACAACGCAAAAAATATAGTTTTGAAAACAGTAATTTGAAATTCTGATGGCAATTTAATTGTTTTCACTGATTTCCATGAAACCATATCCAAGTAATACAGTTGGATACATAATGTGCATGCTTGGGAAGTAATTTTCTTCATTATTTTCAATATTGTCTTGCTATAAATACTGGAAGAGGTTTATCAAACTAAAAAGAGTCATAACTGCTCTGAAGTGGCCTGACTGATTGAAAACATCAAAAACTCGAATGTTTGAGTAGAGTCGGTTTTCTTCTGAAGCAGCGATATGCTTATAGATTTGTATAAAAATACGTCAAAGCAATTTTTTGCAATCATTTGCATGTTTTGTACAGATTGAAAACATGCAGATTTCAATCATTTAAACTTGTTTTGGTTCATCGGAGTTAAATTTAGATAAGTTTCGTTAAAAAAAAGTTCAACCAACAATTATATCGTTGTTGCTATATATACCCAAAATGCCACAAAGTGTGTTGTGAACTCAATCCGTAGACTAGGTATACATATACTGGGTGTTAGGGAAGTAGACCGAAAACTTTCGGACAAACTTTAGAGGTGAATCAGGGCGCAAAATGAAGTCGAATATTCATTTGCCACTTTTGGCGTAGATGCATGTTTGGTACTGCTGAGTAAATCTCGATAACGCGTTTTTTTCAGCTTAGCATGTTACTTGCATCAATTTTAAATTTTGACCCTTTTAACTTTGTTAAACGGGTCAAATTGAACGTCTGAAACTGTACCCCTTTTGTGTATGGGGAATGTCGTGGGAAAGCAATTGCTGCAGTTCAGCGTTAAAGCAACAAAAAACAGATCGATCCATTGTTTTTCAATGCTAGATAAAAAGCCCTGCATTATCAAAGTTTAATTTATGCAGTCTTAACAATGTTGGAACCAATTTTAACAGTGATTTATGAGGAAACCATCCATCTAAACAAAAATAGCAAACACTTCGACTTCATTTTTCACCCTGATTCACCCAAATTTTCGGTCGACTTCCCTAACACCCTGTACAGGGTTGGAAAATATTGAATTGAGATTGAAAGTATTACGCGAAGATGGGTCTTTGAACTTTGCAGCTTGTTACCTCCGCCCGAGCCGTCTTAACGAGGCACACTCCCTGTAACGTGCAAAGAGCGATACAGAGTGAGGAGCAAATCGCAAGGAGCGGGGGCGAGCGACTGATTAAATAGCGCCGCTTATAAAATGCATATTTACATTTCGAATTATCTACGGCTGTTTGCGAATGAAGATAGGAGCTTAAAGAGAATCGCGGGACTCGCGCCCTCTCCCTCTACCTGGCGCGCGCGCGATGTGCGCCTCCCGAAACACGTTCAAAAATGCGCGAGAGTGTGGACGAGGAGGAGGGAAGAAGAGCAAATTACTGATTCATGCGCTCAATTAAAACATAAGGGGTTGTGATAAAACGGGGCCCACTGTGAAGGACCGTGCGTGTGTTTAGCCATTCTCTTTGGCGCGACGTCCGCCCTGCTGTAATTGTTATTATGGAAATTGCGTAATTGGATTATGGGGGAGAGAAAGGAGTGAGCGAGGAAGGTCCGCGACGCGATTCTGCTAATTATTCTCCTCGACAGCAAAAAATATGTAATAACAGAAATGGGGCGAAGCGTAGGCTGAGGGACGTGAAAGGAGGCGCTACTTTAAAACAGTGTTTCTCAACATTTTCGTTGACTCTGGACTCACAATGAGAAATAGTAATTTTTACAATAAGTTGCGAAATTGAAGTACATTTCGTACGCATTTTTTACACTATTTTTTGCAATTTTCATTTATAGTAATCAAATATAAAATAAATGTTGACCTAATTTCGTAGATCTGTGAATGTAATCTGGCAAACTTATTTCTCAAAGATTCATGTGATATTGACTGATGTGTAAATCTCAAATTTAATTGGTATTTGCACTAGTGCATTATCCCTACCACTTGAAGTTAAACGTAAATAATCATCAATATGCGGAAATACCACCTACTTTCGTAACGGAAAACGTTTCGAAAAAATATTTGTTTCTATGTCAATTTCGGAAGACATTTTGAGCCTGATCACACGTAGATACTGCATGCGGATACAGTATCGCGGAGGAAAATTAACGCATACTGTATCACATACTATTAGGCCAGATGAGTAATGAACTTCAATACTTTAATATATTTATATTTATTTAATAATATTTTCGTATCACTTTCCGAACGATAAATTTTCAATTTATTTTATATTTTCCACTACAATGTTTCGCTACACTGTGGCTTCTTCAGGTGAAAAATCTTAATATTGATTAAATTACGTTTATGTTTACGGTTATTTTTTTTATTTTTTTTTATATAGTAATAAACTTGCCGCTTTGGAAAATAGTGCGTTCCACGGCAAGTGTTCTGCATAATGTATCTGGCATACAGTATCTTTAGTGTTCAGGCTCTTATAATTGAAAAGTAACTACAAGTATTCAATACATGTTTTTCACGATGTGATTAAAAAAAAACCTTGGTACCTCAAGACTTTTCGGTCGTTGAATCCAAATATGACATAATAATTTCCAAAATTAAAATGGCGGATTCAATATGGCGAGTCAAAGTAGAATAAAATAGTTCAATTGTTATAAAATTTGATACCCGAAAGTCCAACGTTTTTTTATACAGTTCAATCCAAATATCACATACAATATGACAATTTAATATTGAATTTTCATTCTTTGCAGCATAATAATAATAATTTTGTAATATAATATAATTTGTATTATATTATAATCAGCGCATACAAGTACTATAATATTCCACATAATTTTACTAAATCGGTAGTATATTCGAAAATATATTCGGTTTTATTAGATCTTCTTCTTCTTTTTTATATGGCATTTCCTTTCAGGAGGTTTGCAATCATAATCGCTATCTTCACCTTGGAGGCGGCAGCTCGGAATAACTCTGGGGATGTGGTATCATACCATTCTCTCAGGTTACGCAGCCATGAGCATCTGCGTCTACCGATGTAGTTGTATGTATCTATTAAGTACTAATATTCAATTCTGTTTTTGAACTCAAAACGGACATTTTCTGGATCTCGAAATGTTACCATTGAAAAAAACGTGAAATTTATTTTACATAAAATTCAATTTAAACTTGAAAATCGTTTTGTTTTTGTCGGTAGCATTTCTCATTCCACGACACTTATTATTATTTCTCATATTATTTAGAGGTATGAAACAAAAGAAAATCGTAATTTTGAATATAAAAATACAAATAAAGACGTTGAATACACGTACCTACTGTTCTGTTTGTTTTTGGTAAAATAAGTCATTTTTATCAAAATTCAACTAATTTAACTTTTATTAATGTAATTTTTAAAAATCTAGAATATTTGATATAAATTATTCATAAATGTAATTGTATAACTCGCAGGCCTCGTTGCACAAGTGTTACAATTCGTAAAAGACACTTACCTAGATTTCATAATCAGATTGCCGGGTTCCCCAGTCATTGTCAAATTTGTAGCAGTTTTATTAATGATTACTCTTCAATTTGTAACATTTACTCAATAAAAGCGGATATATTACTTTATAAATAAAATTTTATTATTGCAAATACAGATATTGTGTAGAATGCCTGAGAGTTCCAGTGCTTTTTGCTATTTTTAGCGGTTTTCCCGGTTTAGTAGACCTAGAAATTAACGTTTGGCGTTGAGAGTAGAGGCGCGAAATGTTACTTCCCACGCTGTGTGTACAAATAGTTATTTAGGCATTAAGGGAGGTAAGGGTTGGTTTAATTGTTTGTGTTTGATTAATTTATTTTCGCAACTTGAACAAAATATCAGTGCGGCTTTTGTTGCTAAGGCTATTTTTCAAACAAAGTTTGAGTGTCAGAAATTGCATTCGTTCAGTTGTAAAATGAATTCCAATGAAAATAAACAAGAAATGGCAATTGAAGAGGCTGCAGATGCTGCCTGTTCCTTCCCAATGCCGGAGAAGTCTAATGGGCGTTATCAAAATGCGTATAAGTGTTTTAATGAGTGGTGCTAGAGAAATAACGCTACAGAAAACTTTTTACTTACTTCCCTGAGGGAGGTAAGTTTTTACTTACCTCCCGTTGTTCATAGTAACCAAAGCTTTATCGGTAAGTGGGGCTTACTTCCATCAAATCAATGTCACAACAGTGTACTTACCATGTAGGGAGTGTAAAAAAGTAGAATAACGCTCCGAGGTTACGTGGCAGTTACGTTAACTATTTGGAATATTTATTTTTGGAAGTTCGGAACCTTAACTCGAGACACCACACATGCCTACATTTACGTATCCTGTACTCCCGCTGATTAAGTATACAAATAAGGTCTTTCCACCTGTCATACCACCTCGATAAAGTTCCGGTTAACTATTGAACAAATAAATTTATTGGGAAGTTTTATCGAGATAATAAGTTTTTGCGTCTTTCCATTGCAGATTCACTGCTAAATAGTAATTGGTCACATAAATTAAAATAAATACCTATTTGTTTATGGTGGTACTCCCGAAAGTGAACGCCAAACTTCGTAGGGACAATAGGAACACAAGGAACAATAGAGATGTTTCCATATGTGTGAAAGTGAGAGCCCATGACTCTGCCTGCTTTCGTTATGTTTACGTTTTATGGTCTAACTAACCTAAAACTTTGCACAAAAATCTCCCGTACCTCGTGTATTAGCGAATCTATTGTGCACTAAACGATGGCCTGTGTAACAAAAAGGCGTGAAGACAAGCAGAAAATAAATCGGTCTAAGAATTTTACAGAACTTGAAATACGATTTCTGGTTGACCTAGTAATTATGCATATTAGTATTATCGAAAATAAAACATCGGATGCAGTAACGTAGAAAGAAACAGAAAAAACGTGGGAAATAATAAGCAAGGAATTTAAAGTACTGATAGGCTTTAATGACATAACAACTACAGTTCTGCGTTCTAAATGCGAGTAATCAAACAAAACAGATAATTAAATCAAAACAATCGAAGAACAAATCGGAAATATTTATAACTGGTGGTGGACCTGCTGAAACACAAGAATTCTATGATTATGAAAAAAAAAAGATAACCTATTTATCATTAAGCATCAACGGTTTGCCACGTACGTATGATTTCGATAATATTCTACCAAGTATGTTATTTATTATAAATTCTATTTTGATATAACTAAAAGATCCATGTATAAAATTATCAAATTATATATCCCTTTTGTAGAAATATTACCTGAGCAAATCAAAACAAAAGAAACGGCAGTGGCAGCAACTACACCTGAGCAGGACGAAGTAGTTCTAGATTACGTTATTCAGAAGGACCCGAAGACCTGCGAATTACTTAATACTACTAACGTTATTCCGGATGCAAATATTGAATTTGTTGAACGATTCGAAACTGATTAATTACAAAATATTAATGACAAACAAGAAGTCTCCTATTGTCGAGGTGGGTAGTGAAAACGCCATATTATTGTAGATTAATATTTTTCAAAATAGTTATTTCCAACACGGTTTACAATAAAACTGCATTCAAAACCGCATAATTTTATTATCTGTAAAAAATTTAAATTTACAGACTGAAACATCTCCACAGTGGTCTAGTTGGAACCCTAGACGTTTAAAACAAAAGAAACACAAAGCGTAAATCCATAGAAAACTATCAATACTATAAACGAGAAAATCGATTATATTATTGATACTCGAGAAGAGCTTATTATATTACAAATTGAAATGCTTCATAGGGAACTACAGCATAATTAATAGTAATTACAAAAGCAAGCAGAATATCAAGATCAAGAAAATCAATTAAAAGTTGAATTGCTGCAGTTAGTAATTAAAAATACAAAGTTGGATATTCTTTTAAAAAACAAATAGTTAAATTTATAAATTAAGGACTGTAACAAAGTGTTTCCCAAAGTGTGTCACAAGAATTTATAGTAAATGTTAAAAATAATTAATCATTGTTTGTCTCGCTGTACTTCCTCTCTCTTGAGCAGCATCTCCTGCCCTATAGTTTAGTGGAACATAGTTATATTGTACAAGATCTTCACCTCTCTGCATTGCATCGTTGTTTTGATAAACTACATTATGTAATACAGCAGTTGCAATGACAATTACTTGCGCTAGAGGTAGACGACTTCTGATACCTGCAGATCAAATAGGAAAACGTCTCTTCCAAATACCAAACGTTCTTTCAATAACGTTTCTAGTTCTTATCTGTGGCTAATTGTATAGTGCTTCTGCTTCTGTCATTGTATTATCTAGTGGTGTTAGCAAATATGAACGTAGCGGGTAGCTACTGCCTCCTAAAAGTTATGAGTTGCCCATTCCTCCTGATTCAAAACACATCATTATTATGGAATTATTAAATATGTATATAACTATCGTGTGTTCCACCTGGCCATCGTGCGACGATATCTATAATTTTATTATTTGCATTAGAGATGGCTTGCACATCAAACAAAAGTACCCTTGTCTATTTCTAAAATTTTCAGCTGCATTTCCACCTTAAGTAAATTTTTATTACATGGCTATATTAATAAACTTTTGTAGTTATTAAATTACCTGGGTATTGTAATTTAACGTGAGTACAGTCAATAGCTCCTAGTACTTGTGAAAAACGTGCTATTGTAGAAAATTACAAAATCGTACTATGTTTTTCTTCTGGAGTTTCAGGAAAATTAATATATTCTGGACGAAGCCCTGCTAATGAATGCATACACGTAGAATAACTTTTCCACATGTAGATTTGTGAATGTCACTGAAATCAGCAATAGTAATCTCAAAACTACCAGAAGCTAAAAATCGTGAAGGTAAAAGTAATTGTTGAAGTGGTGGTATGGGATTATTTCTATAATAAGGAGGAAAAATATTTTTAAATGATAAAATATGTATATACTATTTCTACTACCTTTCTGTACAATGAATATGTTGATCTTCAATTTTTTGTAAAATTGTTCGTACCCAAGCTTTCGATACTCTAAATCTTCGCATAAACTCGTTACATATTATCAGTGCGCGGCCTGACAATATATTGTCTCCGGCCACGATTTACGACTTCAACTATATCAATAATGTCATTTTCTATTAACACGTCAATATCTTCATATATTTCCATGGTTTATTAGTAATAACTAAAGTTTGAAACTCTCTTACAAACCTTTCTCAAGTTTTGCAGCATGCATGCATATGATTGACAACTATGATAATCTGCCCTATAAATGGTTATTGGACAGTCATCTAGCCAATAACTTACGTACCAGTTATCCCGTCTTATTAGACAAATATAATATATCGATGGATGAAAAGATGCAATTTTTTACTTATTAGCCTGATAAAATTATAGTGAACTTTATTGAGAGGTGGAAAGACTGGCCCTCAGTCTATATTTGCATTAAACGCGGGGTCACTGTGTAATATTAACGTTCATGATTCTAATTCCGTTTATATTTCCTAAGTTTTTTCCTCTCTGGTACACGTCGTTGTTTCTAAATTTTTAATCCCATGTAACGGCATAAATACGTCAGTTGGTCTTTTATTAAAACGCAGCGCTACGCGTCGCTTATATAAACGCCACCGGTTCTGAATAATGGAGGACGTCGCTACGTAGAAAACATCCGAGCGCCACGGTGTCGATGCTGTACGGGCGAGTCGTTCAAGAATTGCGTGTTTTTCGTTACCACACACGACGTTAATTAGAGACACAGTGCAGATATGAAGGTTATATTGTGGTATTAGAAGCCGTGCGGTGTAATAGAGCCCGTCAGTTATAGAATGATGAGGATTTATGCGAATGTCTGCAGTTAATAACAAGATGATAAGAACATTTTTGAATGGCATGCAAATTATTCTATAATAAATTCTCTTTGTGCTATTCTTGTAAGCTGAATAGGTGAATGTGTTGTGAATTGCATTACTCAATGCAGTCAAGAATGGTTTAATTATTATTATTGCCACAAATAGCCCCTATAAATTGATTATTTATTTTGTTTTTACATAAAGTTTTCATTTAGTATGTTTTTAAGTTTAATAAAGTTTAAGTTTAAATGAAAACTTGGATGAAAAAAATACGAACTTGATTCATTCACAAGTGACCCGTTTTATTTAACCTGAAGGGTTTTGCTGCTAGACGTTACTCCACATCATCAAATTTTGATGCTACTGATTCGATAAGTCACTCTGACATAAATATAACTCAGTTAAAACAGTGTTGATGCAACCGGGCAATAGTGTTGTTTAGGCACAAAGAAAAAAAGAACATAATTCGCTTCTATATAGTTAAACAAATGTTTGCTCACATCGATATCAACAAATAATCTCAAAGGAGTCTATTACTACACTCTATTACTATGTTGACATTTCATATGTCGACAGAAATTCATCTTGTTTAATTATGCAAATTAATAAGAGAATTATCAACATGTTTTCGTATCGTTGTCAAAGCAGTTTAATTCCAATATTTTGACACAATCCTTTACGATTGCCTCCACCTTGAATTCACCTGAATCTGTTTGCTGCTGCATACGACATTCAGTCAAAAATAGATAAATAGATCTTTTTTTTTAATTTAAAAAGTCTGGAATAAACTGCAATATTTATATATTTACTTGTGTTACCGCGATTGCGTGAGTTATTTATACTTTAATAAATTGCACCTGTACATGTAAATGAAAAGTTGCAGCTCGCCCCGAGACGGAAAGTTAAACCCCCGATGTTGTAAGGAAGTTTTATGTAAACCTTCACATTAAATTTCACCAGCGCAAATAAAACTATTACTCTCAACTTTCCCATGCTTACTGAAGCACTTTGCATTACAGTATATTCATTTTTAAATTAAAGTATAAAATATTAATACCCATAACGGGCTTGCCATTTAAACGTAGCTTTATGTGTTTGGTAATGTGTTGAACAAAGTTTTACTGATTGCAATCATATTCATATAATTTATTTTGTATTCCACGTATTTGATTTTAATCTGTGTTACATTTCTAGTTTTGATGTTTTTATTATATTGTGCGAAAGCACTAGCAATGCTTCTAGAACTTCACGGGTATTTAACTTGTACATAATTGTATCGTGGCCTTTCATTAAAAAGTGAGCAATTCAAGAATGGCAATTTCGAGGTAAATGCATTCGAAAATTCAACACTTCATGCTAAATCTACTTCTCAATATTTATTGTTTTTGCAGAGTTTTTAATATCATTCCAGTGAACCATGTTACAACATTGAAACTTGTATTGATCGTATTGATCAGGAGATCAATACGATCAATCGAACGATCTTTTATGGTACCTGTCAATATCACCTTATTTTTGTAAAATTTCTCATTTTCAGTTTCAGTGGCGGCGAAGCATGTGTTGGCACCCGGGGCGGTTTTCTATTGAGCACCCCCCAAAAAAAACAACAAATACTCAACGTGCTTACGTGACTTTATTTTGCTAAAATATTCGATCACTTTGTAAAATTTTACTCTCCTCTCCTTTTCAATGGACAATATGGAAAGATTTGTAAGTCGCGCTTGACTCATTGTTGATCTTAAGTAAGATTTTGTCAACTTTAATACTGAGAAACTTCTTTCACAAGAAGACACCGAAACACAAACAGTTAAAAAAATCTTAGACACACCGCCATGCTTGATTGGGAACAGACTCAGAATAGTCCCATTTTACAATGAATTTCAGAAGTTCCAAGGTAGTTCATAGGACTGCTTCTTGGAAAGAAATGCTGGCGGCTTCCAAGTGACACATCAGTCTTAATATCTCCAAAATAATATCCTCTGCAGAAAATTCATCATAGATTTTTGTCAGATTTGGAACTATACCTCGAAGTTCTTCTGTTGACGTAAGCAAAGTTTTAGGCTGAAAAGAAAATACCAAATGTTATGAGAATGCCATCTATTGCCCTCTAACGATGGTCTAGTTCTCCGTAAAATCTATCAAGACTTTCTAACATAGCTCTCTGCAGCTCTTCTGGCAATGTTAGTCCGGCGACTTGGGACATTTCTCCTGGCATACGTCTTCGGAATCTCCTCCTTCCTCCTCTTTCATTCTAAATATCCAAGTCCTCACATTTGTTAGTTACGTAGGAAATAGCTCTTTTCACTACTTGGATACGTTGGCTTTGAAGAAAATATTTTAGGGCTTTGATTTTTATGACACACTTTTCCAGCGATAGTTCAGATGTTTCTATATACTTTTGTGGCTAGTTAACTCCTTCAAGGACTTCACACCAAAAAGAAAGGTAGCATAAAAAACTGAAGTCACACAAAGCTGGCAAGAGTGTGGATGCTGCTTCTCTTGTATCGACTTTTTCTCTGCTGGGATGACACATGTCTTCGAGTGTTGATACAAGTTTTTCAAAAATTTTCTACAGTGGTTTAACTGCGTCGTGCACTCCATCTTGTCTCTACTAGTCATTTGACTGATACGCCTACAATTTTCATTAAAATTTCTCATCGATGTGTGGATGACGAAAAGAACGTGTAAACTCTTTCTACTATTCCGAAAAATGTTACACTTGAACTAACACTCCCTAAAGAGTGCACTCCACATAGATTTAGCGAATGATTAGCACAAGGCATAAACAACGCTTTAGGATTGTGTTCTTTGATTTTTGCTTGTACACCACCATGAACTCCTGCCATGATGCAGCGTTATCATATCCTTGAGCCCGACATAGATGTATGTCCAAGTTTCACTCTCCAGCTGCGTAAGGATATTTTCAGTAAGTTCGATTGCAGTCTTTCCAGCTATAAGGATGAAACCTAGAAATGATTTCTTCACTTCAACTTGATCGCCTTCAATATGAACATATCTGAATACATAACTCATCTGATCAACATGTGAAATGTCTTGGGTGCTATCGAAAATAATTCCAAAATATTTAGCTTTTTATGTCGCCCACAATATCATTTTTCACCTCTTTCCCTAAAAGGCTGATGCACTAATTTTAAATGTCTTTGGACAAATAAAAATCAACCCATTTCCGTTTTGTACAGACGATAGCATGTTCAATTCTTGGCATATGCTCTTTTAGCACTGGATCATATTTCGACAATAGAATAACTAATTCTAAGAAATTCCCCGTATTATTGACGAAACCCCCTCTCTATGCCTCCTAAGAGGAAGATTTTAGCTCATCTTAAAGGCGACTCAGAATGTCACGCCACTTCTATTTTTCTTGGTCAAAGACCATTTGATGTTCATGGTCAATGGTTGTTTGCAGCCTCAGTCCATTTTCCAACATTTTCCATTTTTCAAAACAGTAGAGATGGTTCTCAGAATTCTCGTGTTCAGACACTTTGGGATTTAATTTCCACCATGAATTAAACCCGTTGGTAAAACCCTGATGTTTTTTTTTTCAAGGTGCGTAAACGGTTCGCAGTAAAAACATAAACTGTTTTATGTTGGAGTGTATACCATCCATTTTCTGAGTACTTCTTCATTTGGCAACGCTTTATAAAACCATTCTGAATTGAAAGGTCGGCTCTTTCCTATAATTTTATCTCCAGTTCTTTGAACAGTATCTAAAAATGGGTCATCTCTATTTTGCTAGGGTTCACTTTAACGATTGTCTCGTTTTAACAATTTCAACTCTCAAATCATCAGGCATTGGTGTTGGCCAAGTAGAAAACATCGAAACGATGTAAATGAGATGAATTTGTTTTGTCATTATCACGTAGCTCTTCTTCATCGTTTTCAATTTGCTCAGATTCTTCTTCATTGTTGCTATTCCATCTTTTTTCTTGATGTTGCTCTTCTCCACCTTGTCTTTCGTCTTGCATGTCAGGCTCTCTTCCCAGCATTCCTCCATCTAATGCATGTTGGCACTATCTTTCTACATCATCTGTTTCTTCAAGATGGTAACTTTCAACAATTTGCTGCGTTGTATTTCATACCAATGAAGCCGAATGTGCTACATACTTGGAATGGATTCTGAAAACTGGACTTGAAAAATGGATTCGCCATCGATTCGCGCTCAAGTTCTTTTGTGATCTTGAATTTTCTTTGCTGGAATCCGCTAGGTCTATTTCGCTTCATATTGATGTTTTATTCTGTAAAGTCGATAAATAAATACTCGTTAACTTTGACAATTCCTTTTCTCGGTCAACTTTGCATTATATAATTTATAATATCGACCGGATGTTATATTCAGATCGCCCCAAACCGATAATTTAACTTGACTGACTTTTGTGGTCATCTAGCCTCTATCTATGATCCATCTCACTCACTCCTGTATTACATATTGTAACGAGCCTGGGCCGGCCGGGTTCGTAGATTTAAAGAAACTCATACTACCACTAACTACTGATTTTAATTTAAAATAATGGTCACTACTATTTACAATTTACGCCGTTAATTATTCGCAATAACGTCCGGTTAGTTACTATCTGGCCTCACTTTCTTCGCTGACCGACTTATTGTACTGACTGCCTGGTCACGTCATTCATTCCTTTTTATATCCCTCCGAAATGTTTCTAGGCTTTTCTATTTCCAAAAGACGGGGCCTCGATTTTTCCAGCTAATAGCGCTAGAAATTTCCGGGGCGACGCACAGTGGGCCAGAAAGAGCCTCCAGCTGGACAAAAGTATGCGCGGCAGTTTAAGGGACTAGATGACGAAATTTGATGTTGAAATAAATTCTATTTACACAATTATGATTTAATAATGCTTGAAGGTTTACATCTGCAGATATATCTATTAAGGAGATATTTTCCTCTGGAGGATGGCAATGTTTTTTTGCCATTCGCACTTGATTGTATGCAGGATATATGTCACAGTTTCTGTCCTTTGCCTCTAATCGTAAAATTTGGTAAAATTTGGACAATTTTAAATTTATAATTAAATTTAATGCTTCTTCAGAAGTATATGGTCTAATTGGTTTCGCATTTGATTTAAATTTACGATTTTGAATTTTGCTACCATTTTTAAATTCTCGAGCAGCTTTTCTACGTCCGGACTTTCTTTAGCTCAGTTCGGTAGCAAATAATAACTCTTCCGTACTTCTTTGATTTAATAAATCCTGCACTTTTCTCTTTTTGGTCTTATTACTACTTGCATTAAATTTTATTTCCGGACGTCCAGTTGTTGATTCTGATTTTTTACGCGATGTTTCAATATTGGGCAATTCTACGGTGCCATTTAACCAAACTTGATAAGTATCAAGAAAAATATTGACTTTTTTGTGGCTCTTAGTCCAGAATTTTCTTAAAAGCAAGGTGAATCTATGAATACATTGTTCTACACGTGTCTTAAAGTCCATTGTACACATATCATGAAACTCGTACTTTTGTAGAATATACTGTACCATATCAGCAGTCATTGGAACTACCGCGGTAGAAGTACCGCGGTACTCTACCGCGGTACTTTTTTGACTACCGATTACCGTACCGCGGTACTTTTATAAAAAAAGTACCGACTACCGTACCGCGGTACTTTTTTTCTCAAAATCTACCGCAAATGTTCGGTACAGTAGCGGTAGTTTTTTCCAAATGTTTTCGTTTTCGAAGATATTTCTCAGGAAAACAATCTTATGCAGATTGTAGATACCAAGAAGCCCAAAGTGCAATAAATGTCTTAATAAGGGTTGGGATTATTTTTCAATAACAGGAATAGAGGGGTCGTAAATTACACACCGTAATTACACAAAAGTACGGTTGCCGTACAAGTTTTTACCTTTGTAGTGCGCCCGTCTTTTCCATTTAAAGGAAAATGTGTCATAGTTACTTGTTACTTTATTACTTCATTGAGGCGATGCGTAGCATTTACGTCGATACCGGTCGGCCGGCTAACGAAAGATCGTCGAACAGGTAGTAACTTAATAGTTTTATAATGCATAAAGGGTAATTTTAAATGATTGTGGATTTGTCACGATACGTGTACTCCCATAAAATTCTTCCACCCCTTTTCGCCACAGTTAGCCAGTAAATCATTATAAATTATTTTGTTCATTTCAGTATCATCTGTCTAGGCAGAGTGTTACAAGATAAAAGTTGTGGCATTGAGTAGTTCTACTGTATATTATATCAAATTTATAATTGAGCCAAAGATCAGTGAAGAAGTATCCACCAGTTTACCATGGCCAGCATATAACAATTTTATTTAATTTTATTTTCAGCGGTTTAACAATAAAATAAATTTGTATTACCCCAAACTGGCCCAATTTTTAAAAATTGTACATCGATGAAAAGAGAATTTACAGAGTTTAAAAATGTTCCCATGTTCCAATTTAAAATTATAGGGGTGACTCTCTCTTATATACTAACAGAAACGGAGATTTGGGGGGGGGGGGAAGGAATTATAGCTGGGACACTCTGTATGGGTACCCATGTATATTTATTGTGATATTTGTTACAGTAAAAACATGCCCCTTATAAAAAAAAGTAAATACGAAGATCGAATGTTGCAAAAAACGTCCCAATGATATAGTTAAGATAAAATAGATTAAGAGAAAAAATTAATGAAAAGAAGTGACAAAAAAACCGAATGAAAACTACCGCGAAACTACCGCTACCGATTTCGCGGTTACCGAGTACCCCCACCGCGGTACTTGTTCACAAATGTACCGAATACCGTACCGCGGTACTTTTATAGGGAAGTAACGCTACCGCTGCCGCGGTAGTTTTCTGGACTACCGCTCCAATCACTGCATATCACGCTTACTCTGAGCGGGTTAGCTGAACTGGACCACGCGAACGTAGGACCTCAAATAATTCCATGCGCGTTACGGAAACACGGCTCTCTATAAATGACAATAACTAATAAGATCGGGCTTAGTCGGGTATAAATTTTATATGATTTGAAAGCTGAATAGTTAACGTATCGAATCCTATTAAGTTTATGCGGTACATATCGGTACGTTTTTTTGTAGAGCTTGTCAAACATAAATTAAGAAAATATTTTTTTTGTTAAATGTTAAACTATTGTTTTTGTCTAAATAAATCTAACAATTTCATTTTTCAGTGCGCTCATGTGGGCTACATACCTTTGTAAACACTATCCATAATTACTACTTCGGTAATGCACTTCTAACACTAAATACAACTGCTACAAGTGAACACTGAAATCTTACTAAAATGCGTAACACCTACCAATAGTTGTAGTTCGAAGGGTCATTCGTAAACAATTAGGGTTTACGGGGAATTATACTAATTGAACATTGAGCACCAACTATCTGTTGACCCGTGTGTACCTGAAATACAGAGAATTATCATCTTTTGTAAAATTAATTTTGTCCAGCTAGAAACTGATTCTGGTCCACTGTGCGACGGTCGCAATATTTAGTACCTACTTTCGCCTACCATGAACTATTGTTCTCTTCATTTGACTTTAATTTTCTCGCAAGAAAGTTTTGTGTTAAATTGGGAAAGATGGTGGTGCGACGGATATAAACAATAACACTGACTGACTCTGATTGTTTATTTGACCATGGCCGCGGCGCGGCGGTAACGGCATAGGTGGAGGGGATGAAATCACTTGTCCCCCGACTTCGTTCTCGCGCGAGTGAGTTGTCGCCCCTTGGTGCTTGGCACCCGGGGCGGATAATTTTTTATTTGTTGAATGATGAATAAAATTAATGATATCTACTTAAAAGGAACTAAATAGAAATTATATCTTACACTTTTACATTCTCGAATATTCTACGATATTCAGGTATATTGTGTTTCAAATCACTTTAACAGTAATGTGTACGTTACTTGACAGCAACACATTGGAATTTCAGATACATTATGATATAAATGCATCTGACGTACACGTTAGTGATAACGTTTTTTATACGCAATACACCTGATTGTTATATTTTTCTCAATGGTCTACTAATAAGTCAACTACTGGGTGTTATGAAGTTGGAAAATATATTACTAACCGGGCGGGAAGTGCTTACTTCCCGATATGTGCATTTTATGTCTTCTTGCTGATAAAAAACGAAATATAATTTTTATGTAATATCCAATTTGTTATTTCTTGTGTAGATTGAAATGAATGATAATAAAAATAAAGTAGTATACACCTCGGTGGACGGTGGCCGGTTTCATTGCAGCTCCAATCTCGCGGTATAGCCCATTTCGACGCTACGCGTCTGTCAAATTTAACCATCGTGTGCAATTAATCACTTTTCACCTTAGAATGTAATATATTTTGTTTTCTATAAACATGATATGTTATAGTAGGGCCTACTGGTATGAGGTATTAATTCTTTCCTCTTAAAATAAAATTAAAAAAATCTAACACATTCGGCGTGCTGCTTTTCTACAAATAAGAGCAGAAATATATATATATATATATATATATATATATATATATATATATATATATATATATATTTCTCAAAATTGTCTCAAAATTGACGCCCGTCCTCTTGGGATTTGATCAAGTAGGCATAAAAAAATTGAAAATTAAGAGTGGAAAATTTTCCACTCTTAATTTTCAATTTCTATAAGCCCCCTGGATCAAATCCCAAGAGGACGGGCGTCAATTTTGAGACACCCTGTATATATTAATAAATATTTGTCGATGTTAAGAAATAAAAACAAAAAAGATTAAACAATACCAGAAAATAGTATTGAATTTGCGATGGGAAAAATACTAAAATGTAGCAATATATCATCCGAGTATTGCTGCGACATAAATATAATAATAATAAATATGTATGGGCTAATAAGTCGCGTACTACATTAATTAATTTTATTATCATTTGCTACCAGTTTCGGTTGTGTATTGCAACAATCATCAGGCAAAACTACGAAAATATTAACGTAATTAGTGGGCAATAGTGACATATATATGAGTTATGTTTTGAGTTGAAATATTATAAATAACTTAATGTGTAAACTTAAGAATAATTTCAACTAACATGTGTGGCATGGGGTAATTAAATTTAAATATAAGGTGAAGTGTGAAGTTATGATGCTGACCATGATCATGGGGTGTGGTTTTTCATTTTTGGATGTTTGTGAAGACACATTATGGACGCTTTCATGCATAACAAAAACATTTATAAATAATAATTTACCAAGTTATAATAAATATAAGACCCAAAGAATAAGTAGGTACTTCAACCATTTAACAATAAGTTCCATCAATAAACATGTATTAATATTTTTATTTCTGGACTTATTTGTAGAAATTTTCTCTGACACGCCGAATGTTTTCACACGGCGAAAGTAATCTGATTTTTTTTTTAATTTTTAGAGTTAAGAATAAAGATTACATTAAAAACTTTTTTTTTAAATATAATACGTACATACATCGTAGCTACCACAAAATATGTATAACTTGTAGATGAATAACATAATCATAATTTTTATAGACGTATTATTTTTCGTTGAGAATCTTAACAACCGCGGAATTATGTTTATATAAGACATCTGCTCTCAGGAGAGCTTCCCTTTCCCGGCCAGGGGTCAGGAGGCGCAAGCTCCGGAGCCGTGACGGCGAAGAAAAATCCGGGTTTAGACAATATCCAAGAGAGCCGATACTCACTTGTTCTCTGGGCTCCGAAAAAATCCGCTCAATCTGCACGGGCATCCACAGCCTGCGGCAGTGTGCGGCGGCGTCGGCCCCCGCGAGGGTGCCTACGCCGGGGCGGGGGGCGCCTCGACGCCGCCGCCGTTGCGTGGGGGTAAAATGGCGGCCGGCTCGCGGACGAGGAAGTGACGTGCGATCGATAGAGCTGCGGGCACGATTGGCGGACGGCGCGGAACGGGCGGAGCGACGGGGGCGCCTCTTTCTCTCCGCGTCCGTGATTTTGGAGCGTCGCGACGCCGGGGGGACGGCGCCCCCGGCTTGCAAAGCACTGGCGCGCTCCAAAAGGAAGGGTTCGCGCGGCGGTAGCGCAGTACTAAACAGTGTCCTGGCGTGACTCCGGGACGTCCGGCAACGGCTGGAAACGTGTGCGCCTTTTTACAATTATTCTATGTAAACGGGATAGTTACGGCCGCAATCGGCGGGGCGAATCTTTGGCCGGGGGCGGTTACGCGACACGTATTATGGAAAACGGAACGCTCCACATGCGACACAATAGGATAATATAATAATGCAGATACGATCATTTACAAACCGATCACATAATACCTACACACGAGGATATTTTTGCAGTAAACATCGACAAGTACGATATCTGCACCACTAACAAACACAGCACAAACTATACTTACATGTGTAAGGCTCCTACTAGTCAATACTTGAAATAATTTAATTTCCTTAGAGTACGTTTCTTCTAAGGCATGTTCTAAGGCTAAACCTTATACAACTTTAGATCACAGTGACGCATTCAAATCGCCAACAACAAAAACTTCTTTCAACAATACAAATTGTTGAAATATCTACACAAAACATTAATTTGATTGCATTCTTGACAAGTTAGTGTCAAACGGAATAAGTGGATGATTAAAAGAAACGCGAACGTAAGAAACGAAACGGTCACAATAACGAGGAATTTATTAGTGCCAGAATGTGTGAAATAAATAACAATTTATATTACCAGGGAGCAAAGTTCATCATTTCTTACCGTGGATATTTGATGCCCGACGCGAAGCGGAGAGCGTCAAAATCTAAGGGAGGAAATGGCACTTTGCTCCCGAGTAATACATATGATTTTTCTACGACCTTTCACAGTGTTTTACATGAATATTATATTTTCTTGTGCATGACAATTAAAGAACCAAATGTTAAAATATAATATTTAGAACATTGTTAAAAATAATGTATACAAGGAATGTACGATTTTTTATAAATAAAAATAATACGAGGCTTGCGTCATACGTTAACCATATTACGCCTACCGTTGTAGACCGGTTGAATAAAACGCGTAATAGATTGAATACGTTTATTAACCGAGTGCCTGGTTCGTACGAACTTATGTTGAACGTTTTGAGCTACTAAAAAAATGTGAATACATACATCGCAACGGAGCATGTAGCTGGTCAAGTTTTCGCCTTTCGGGGAATCTTTTTCTAGTTCTCGCGTGCTAAGTATATGTACCACAATTAGCAGGCTCAATTATTCGTTGAAAACGTCAATGTCAAATTTTGATTGATGTGATGACAGATGTTTGTTGTATTTTAATATTTAATTTTAAATGATTGAAATTGTTCTAGTAGTGAAAAAATAGTATGTACTCCACGGTTGTGAATACTATTATAGCCTTGGGTCATGTAACCCTCGACGCTATCAATAAATTAAAACCATACACTATTATCATAGCTATTTAATGTTTCTATTTTAAGTATTATTCTAGAGAGGCAACGGTGTTTGCCTCCAGTGGGAGGAAAAGTTGTTTACCTCACGCATATGAGGCACGCAAAGTTGTTTACATCCCGTGGGAGAAATAGTAGAAGTTTCCTCCCTCGTATGAGGGACAGCAAATTAGCAGAAATGTCGCCGTTCAAATGAATGATTTTTTTTATGGGATCACTTGAAATCTGTAGTTTATAAAACATAAATAAGTAAAGAACCAAATACTATTGAACAATTACGAAAAAGAATACGACAAGAATGTTGAGCTATTACTGGACAAACCTTGCAGAAAGTTTGCAAGAAGTTTGAAAGCAGGCTATATTTTTGTTTAGAAAACAATGGAAACCGTTTCCAACATTTACTTTAACACGTTAGTTGAATTTAATGAATTGGCCACTTTTGCACTTTATTTGCACTTAATTCCGAAACTAGTTCACCAAGTCAGATTGTATTAATAATGACTGGAAAGCATTTTTCAAGAGCTTTCCAACGATGTATCACAAGTAGGGGGGTGCCATTCAATTTTTTTTAGATGTGGGTGGCTATGGCTTAACGCCAACGTTCGCTAAGCAGATATAGCACTAGAAAAAAGAAGTGGAAGGGTGGGTAGGGGGTCGACACTACCTATGCCATTTTGGTTCCCACTTCGAACCAACCAAACGCTTTTAAGTAATTTTAAAAACAATCCTGTGTTCTATGAAAAAAAGTCGATGACAACTTTGCAAATTGATACCCTGCATAGTTATACGTGTATAAGCGAAAAAGCAATACATAATTTACTGATATGCAACTCAAGAAATTATTCAATTTAAGATAAAAGCGTGTGCACCCGGCTCCTCCACCAGTTTTCTGTCCAATTACTTTCAAGTTAAAGAACCAAATAAACAAAATAATAACAGCAAAATCGGGAAAAACTGATTTTGGGTAACTTCAACGTCCTCTACCGTTTGAAAAATCAACTACACAGTATCACGCTAATGACAAAAAAAATAGCCTTTTCCAATTCGCATTATTAAAATGCTCATTATGTATATTGAATCTCATCGTTAAAACTACACTTGAATCGAAAGGGTGAATAAAATGTTTACTTTTTCACTTTATTCACTATAACCATTGACAACGTGAATAAAGTAAAAAAATAGGAAAATTCGCACTATCCTCGAAATTTTCGTTATTACCTGACAATGTGTCACTTCACGCAAATTCTGATAAGGAATTGAAAACAAAAACTTGTATGGTACACGTGAATAAAGCAATTTTATTCACCCGAAAACTGTTTTTTCGTGGATAAAATTCGACTTTATTCACTTATACCATAAATACCTATTATCTATGACTAATTTATAATGTAAGTATTATACTTGAGGTTTTTGCCATATAATGCTAGTCATTAATCCCTTAGGGAATAATGACTAGAGATAATAGTCATTAATCCCTCTTGCACTGCATTTACAAGATTTCTCAAATAAAATAATACCATAGAAACAAAATACAAAAAACTCAAAAGTGTCATTGTCAAACGCGTAGTATTTGTGTATTTGTATTGAGATAGATAAAAATTAAGAGTTTTTTACTTGTACACCTCCAGAAATTGTACAACTAGCTACAGCAACAACATCTACCTTGATACTGGATACATCGAATTCCATTTACACTAAAACGTACGTAACCTACAACAAATGGCGTCTTCGAAAGAACGCAACATAATTTTCCGAAAATGATCTACTAGCCTGTTTAGTCAAAGATAAAGTAGAGTATACTACTCGCAATAATGCCTATTATTATTGACTCGTGGTATAATCTACTATTATATTGCTTCTGTGGGATAAAAAATATAGGTATAATGTACCTATGATATGTTTAAAAGAAGTACAAAACAAGTTCGTCTCCACGTGGTGCACCCATGATAATGCCAAAGAACTGGTAACATTAGGGTCCGTATCTATAGTCCATACTTGACTGTGAGTGCGACTCAAGTCGTATATGTGGTTGCGTTTGGTGCATAAACTTTTATAGAAAATACACAACCAAATATACGACTTGAGTCGAACACGTGCTCAAGTACGGACTATAGGTACGGGCCCAACAGTCAGACCCTCAAAGCGATCTTCTGGCTGAAAGACATCATAGTTTTGACTAGATCGCATCAATCATTCCTCATTATCTGTGACTGGCTTTCATACATTTCTTCTCGCATATAATTGTGCAGTATGAAGATATTTTTTTTTCCAATTTACAAATTTTGTATCGTTCATTGGCGGTAAATGAGGATAAGTTTCATTAAATTTTCTGCAAGTTCGAAGTTTTCTCACACTTATCCTCTAGGTCAACCCTGGGGTTCCGCGGAAAAAAAATAGGGTTCCGCGATTCAAAAGTGCCTTTACTCTTTATCGCGGAGATTAATTTAAAAAAAACAACATAATTATGAAAGCACATCGCTAAAGAGCTAATAAAATTGTAGAGCATAAAATTGTAGGATTATATTTTAATTAATTAAATAATCATTCTAAAATTCAGAATAATAAATATACTATAATACAGTGCAGAGGCAATGCAATTGCCATCTGTATTTTGGGAAATCAATTAGCAAATGAGTGTTTCATCCAACCTGATCCAACTGCGTTCGTCGCAGACACAACACGATGAAATCATTAGGTGCTTTCCTTTCACAAGTTAACAAGCATGAAGTGAGTGAGAACTGTCAAATTCAAAATATAATTGCTTCTTATGTGAAAATTAGAAACATTTTAACTATCAAACTACCTTACAATGGTTGCAAATTTCACACATAACTTTCTAAGCAAATCTCTTGAAATCATTATCTCGCAAACATAAAAAAGGGAGGGGATAAATCTCAAAATGAGCTGGATTCTTTTTGAATGGAAAGCACCTATTCTCTGGACCACGTAAACGCGGGAGATGTTGATGGTTTCTTCGAAACGACACGTTGTACTGAAAATTAATGAACACTATCTTGTAGAGCTAAAAATGTGGCAATGAGAAAGTGGCTTTTGTTTTTATAGCTTTTCAAATAAATTCAGAAGATAATAAAAACCACATCGCAAGATTTGGGATTTTGTCAAATATCTCCGGAAGTAAGCGGTAAGTTGGTTTTCTCAACAGAATATTACTGACCACTGAATTACGCAACTATTTTGTAATTTCACTGCATTTGTAACTCTTACGGCTTCCGAGATACCCATGCTGTTGAGTCTTATGAACACCCTGTAGTGTGAATTTAGTTTGCTATTAAACTGTGTTGAAATTACAGGTTACATTGTATTATAAATATTTTTAACATTTTTCAACTAAAAATATCCATAATGAAGGAATAGCCTTACTTGATGGTTAAAATACGGTTCGATAAGGAAAACTGCAAATTGTTAACATTGCAGAAACCATATAAACTTCAGCCATTAAGTTATCTGAAGCCGTACAACCAGCACCTTCAAATTTTCTTCAATCACAAGAAAAATATCTAACTTCCAGAGCTATGACAACGACTAACAAGCGTAAATATGACACAACGTACTAGTCGTATGGGTGTACTAATACTAGAGATGAATAAGCTCCAGATGCCCTATGTTAACTTTGCAATAAAACATTGGCAAACCGTTCTATCGCACCCTCAAAATTACGAAGACATTAAGAGAAAAATCATCATATTAAAATAAAGATATCTCATTTTTTAAAGAAAGCTTGCAAGTTTAAATCATTCTAAAACTTTAATCGAAAAAAAAATTAAAGCGGACAACGAAATAGCTCGAAAGGAAAGAGAAAACTTATAATAAAATTGTTTAAAAATATCATATCACTCTTATTCTGCAACAGGTGTTTTAAGTTTAATCATCTTCTTTTAAGGTGGTTAATCACCCCTTAAAAATAAAATCAAAAGACTGAAAACACCCTGTATAAAAGTGCTATTGTGGCATATTTCCATATTTCACAAAGGTATGTCAAGGGTTCCGTAGCATTCAGAAAATTGCATATGGGGTTCCGAGCGGGAAAAAGTTTTGGAACCGCTGCTCTAGGTAGATATACAGGGTGTTAATTAAGTACGTAGACAAACTTACAGGGGTGATTCCTTGATCAATTCTAAGATGAAAAGTTCATATAAACATTAACTCTCACCGGCTTCGTTTTCAAAATATAGTTTATAGGTAAAAAAAAAATTTAATAACAAACAATCTTACAATATATACAAAACTTGAATTCCCTACTACTATGGAAGTAATGAACCAAAGCACATTGTCTCATGCAACTGTTGAATATGACCACCTCCGACATAAATGCTTTTATGCGCCTTAGCATCGACTGGCAGACTCGTTCACGATTTCTTAATAATAATCTTCCACATTATGAATTGCAGTTGTGTATACCAACAATGTTAGGTTCCCCCAAATGACGAAATGTAAATGACTTATATGACGGGACCACGATTGTAGTCCGGCGAGTTGCGATTAAATCATATTTTTTTAAAACTTCGTTTAACTATATTTTGAAAACGAAACTGTTGAGACCCTATGTTTATATGAACTTTTTATCTTAGAATTGACCAAGGAATCACCCCTTTAAGTTTGTCTATGTACTTAATTAACACCCTGTATAGCACAATCTCATAATTTTATGATTTGTGCATTCATTTATCATTAAAATTTTAATTTTAAAGTTTCCACTCATGAAGCTCTACCTAACAGAAACTTTAAAATTTAATGCGATTAATAATGGCAAAAAACATAAAATACATGAAGCACGCCTACTATGACCAACGTGCACAAATAGAATTAAATGGCTGCAAAAAGAATTATACAATCACGGAATTTACAAAATAACTTGTTTTACACTTTTTATAGAAACTTGTTCTGTCTATTGTCCCGGCATACGTACTAACTATTGTAATTATAGAGCCATATTTCAGCTACATTATGCAAAAGTGGTAGAACAGTAGAATGGTTTATACAGAAATGATATTCTGGTAGAACCGGAAGTGATAGAAACATGTACGTATTTTATTTTGGGAGATCACGACAAACCACATGTGGATGTTTTTTTTTAATTTTAATTTTACCAGGAACCCGATAAACTTTTAACCAACGACTTGCGTGGGACACCCTGTATATCCGTGGGCAAAAGCACAACCATTGTATGTCCAAAGTCCAAAACACTTCTTTTTGAGATTACTTTAGAAAGTTCGAGAGCTGTAAGTTCTACAATTGCAAATCATTAATTTATAGGTATAAATTCTAAAATAAGATTTTACTACACATACAATGTTTGTGCAACAACTAGCTTACTTCCGAAGTAACACTTAATGCTGCAGTAGTTAAATTAATAAAAACAATGGACATTCAATGATTGTGCTTTTATCGATCGATATACATACGTCTGTTGCTATAATTTATTATATTTTATTGTTTAATATTGGGTATAAGTTGTGCCACAAAAGAACGAATCATTGTACCATATGTTCATAAAAAGGTACAACAGGGATGGCTGTGGAAATTCAAACGTATGTCCGGGACTTGTTTCTGATTTTCAATTTTCTGACAAGTGTCATGTGATAAATTAACTGTTTGTCTATGTCGCCCCAATAATTTTGTTGGTTCGTTTAGCAAGTATTCTTGCATATCAGAAATGACTTCGTTCGTACGCGCTGTAGGACCAGCAGCCTGCCTTTTTTTTATTTTTTTCAATTTACACTGCCAGTTTTCCGGAACAAGTCGACATTTTATCATATTTTTGAAATTGACAGACAGCTCAATGACATTCGAATTGAATTTTATGAATGTGAATCAAGTCATGGACATACCCTTAAGATTCCTCAGGAGCCCCAGATCGACCTTGTTTATGAGCACATTAGGTATTTTCGATTGGTTTCGTATTTGCGCTCTAATATTTGAGATAACTAAAATAGATGACATCGTGCGATACCCTGAAGCCTAGCGTTTTTCAGGTTGTATCTGAGATATGCAGTTGCACGAGTTCGTCAATTGCGTTTAAAATTGCGGATTTGAAATGGTTGCTTAATAATAGTCATCTTTCGATTGCAGTGGCTGATAGCTTAGTCAAAGTATAACTATACTTTAGAGGGGGTGGGCAAATCTGTTGGTTGCCGGGCTACATAGAGCACAAAAATATGACCGTGGGCTACATTAAAAAAAATCCCATTTCAAAGTTGTTTTTTTTATAGGTATTAGGGTAGTTTTATATATTTTAAACTAATATTTTTAAACTGTATTTTTAGTGCATTTTAAAGAAATAAATGTCGGAATTAAATTAAAATCATGGGACTATTTATGGATAAATTAATAATTCGTATCTTGTTGCTTTCATGTTGAATTAATATTTAGGCAGTACACATTCACAAATCCAACTTAATACGTTTTATTCTCGCATTTTTTTTTTTAAATTAAAAAAAATTGAAATGCTTTGCGGGCCGGAAGGAATTTAGCGCGTAATTATTTATAATATAATAATCGATTTGTATACCATATATAATTTCAACGCAATATATCTTGTGACTCATTGGCGTAATATTACGGAAGCAGTCAATTTTAACATATTTTTTTTATAAACGAAGACTGGTATGATATATATTTTAAATACAGGGTGAGTCATTAATATGGGAAAACTCGATTGCACCCACACCGTTAATGCTATCAAAATAAACCAAATGGAACTAATGTGTTGTAATGTAATGAATTATTTTGCCCTGTGTAGAGAAAACTCATTTTACCAACTGCACTTTGGCCTCCAGTTTGCAGTGTCATCTGTTTTATTTTGATATCATTAACAGTGTAGCTGCAATCGAGCTTTCCGATATTATTGACTCACTCTGTATATGCACATCCCATGTATATCCCATTTTAATTGATGTATTTTTATAGTACGTATTTTAATACATATTTTAAATAATTTAATTTCCTCTACCTGTTATAAGATAATAAATACTATTATGAAATCTCAATACCGTAGGCCTTTACTTTGTAATATATTAAAATGTTGAAAAATTAAAACTCGCTGCCATTTTATATTTTTCGAAAAGTTTGTGGGTTTTGAAATATTTATTTTCAAAATTTAATTTCAATACCACCAACAGGATTTGACCAACACAACACATTACATTTCTTTGGAAATTGATACTTAGTAGTCACTGATGTGCTCAGCACTTGATATTTTGTCTTCTTGACCCAGTTTAATTATCTCCCTGTGCTAGTCACTGCGTATCCCATATGGGGCTTAAAGTGGGTCTCTGAGTTAGCGGCTCGGAGCCCTCACATGAATTAAAATAATTAATAGTGTGAGACTGTACATTGCCTGATGAATTATTCACCGTCCCCTGGATGGCGGCGTGTGCGTTTTTAAAGCGAGCGTGTCACGGTTGGAAGGAGGCCGGGCAGTAAATTCGCGTTTGTCGCAAATGACGAGCGATGAAGACGTTATCAGCTCGTGAATGTGGCTCTGCGCAAGTAATACAACACACTATTTATTTCTTGAATATTTACAAATCCCACGTGATAAAAAAACACTTTTATAACTTGAATACTATTTAATGCAACAAATGTTCAAAATGGGCACCGTTTCTTTCTTGGCAAAGTGCAAATCGATGATAACATGCATCTCTAATGTTTTGTAACATTTCTGATGTGACTTGCCGTATTTCATGCCTAATACGTTGCTTAAGGTCCTCAATGACGTGGGCTTTGTAAATATTCAAGAAATAAATAGTGTGTTGTATTACTTGCGAAGAAACCTTTCAAACGAGGTGTCACTTGACATACCTTTCCATTTGAAAAAAAAAAGTCGGAGGTGGCTGGGCTCTTCCGGGAACAGATAAACAAGCAGCATATACATAGAAATGAGGGCAAGAAAAAACAATACTTAGCGTGTTTCGGGATTTTTTGCAAAAATCGCCTATATCGAAGTTATGAATTTTATTCCAGGTAAAGTTTCCACCCTGTATATATATATATATATATATATATATATATATATATATATATATATATATATATATAACGTACTGTAGCTATCTACTTTGTCTTTTAATTGATCGTAGTGTAATCTTAGAGTTTCCAAATATTATGTATTCTGTTCTAGATTCTTTCCATATTTGTTAAACAATCCCAGGTTTCACAAGATATTTTAACATATATAAAAATTTCTAATATACTTAGTCTCACTTTTTCTTTATATTTGCTAAAAAGTCGTTTCGATATACATATATTTTTTTAATTTTTTTTTTATAAATTGATCAATGTTATCTTAAGATTTCCAAAACTTAACCAGTTAGTGGTTAAAGTAATTAGTTTTTGCAATTTTTACATTTGTCAAACTTTGGCACATGTATTATATAAAATTAATTATGTACCAAACATAATGAAATTGCGAACCCAATGAAATTTCTCTGGTAAAATTTATCTTGAACTTTGAAATTTAGTTCTTTGGCAATGGAATATTATTTCGTCAATCCAAGTTTTATGTGGAATGACCGCAAAATCATACAAATTCTGAAAAACTTGATAATTTGATAATGTGTACCTATTGTTTTTGCTCTTTTTATATGGTGATAATGGTAGTCCGCCGTATAATTGCTTATATTTAATTCACTATTATCAAGTCACAATAAGATTTTTTTTTTGTACAAGTTCCATTGATTCAATTTAATATAATGGTTATAACAAGCATTTGTGACATATTATTATCATTACAAGGTCGTTGCGTATCTATTAATTTTCTTGGAAGGCTCCACAACTGTTCGGCCGGCAGGCGTGGAGGAGGAAGAGCGAGGACGGGGAGGCAACAGGAAAATTATTATGAAAGTATCTCTCGGCCCGACAAAAAACTACACAAAATAAATAATTCACAGACGCTCGGAGAAAATTACAGGAATAAAGTACTAAAAATAAGAATGCTTTCCAGAAGTAGGGCACGCTTTCGTAATTAGTCGCAATTACGTCGAAATCATTGTTCGTACTTGGTGATATAAAAAAAAGCGAGCGAGAGTCGGAGAGAGGCGAACGTGGGCGTGCCAGTTGGAGTTTCAAAACGTCTGATCACGCACAGAACATTATTACCAAAATAATAACGATGAAAATAATAATAAAGTATTATTGAATTATATTAAACAAATTCATTTACTCTAATAATTTATTTCCTCGTCATTGCTATAAGTATTGTAATTGTCAAAATATTGTTAAAATTTGTTGAAGGTATTAGTTTGTGTTTACTGGTAAATATATTTTTTATATTATTTTATTAGTTATTTATTTTTATTTTTGAATTACAAGTTTAGGTTTCTTCAGTAAACCATCATTAGAGGCTTGATAGGTCTACAAAGAATACAATAATTATGTTAAATATAAATTAGCGCTGAGTTTGACATAAAAATGTTTAAATATAAATTATAATAATATTTGTTATGTGTCACTGCATATACAAACTATTTAGTATTAGATAGTTTGTTAGTGTTAATATAAATTAAAATGTTTGAAACTATCTTTTTTGGGGGGGTATTAATTTTGGTGGCACGCATCAAATATTCACGAAATGGGAGAAGAAAAATCTCACAAGTCCTTAGCAATTAAACGCCAAGACGGGAAAATTATCGAAAATCCACGCATGTTACAGATACACTTGGAAAATACTTCTCGACAATCACTGAAATTAAACTACCACTGTAGAAGTACTCGCTCTACCAAATGTACTACAAGCCCAATGGAGCCCCATATATATACTTGCACCCTGCAACTCTCCATGAAATATTCAACATAATATTAGAGTTAAGCAATAAAACCAGCTCGGGAAGAGATGAAATATGAGCAACCGTGATCAAAGGCGTTGTACAACAAATTATGGATCCATTGATGGCGTGAGTTTCCGGATAGTCTAAAGGGGGCAAAAGTGACACCCATCTACAAAAAGGGAACAGGAGGAGATGCCCAAAACTACCGCCCAATAGCCATACTAAATACCTTCTCCAAAATACTAGAAAAAATAATTGCAACTAGACTCTGGGAGTTTATCAAAAAGCACAAAATATTGGGAGCAAATCAATATGGGTTCCGCGAGAAGCGATCGACGGAAACAATAACAGTGCAGCTACTCGACGAGATCATAAAGCATGTTAATAACAGAAAATGTGTTGCCGGCCTATTCTACGACTTTTCCCGCGCATACGATATCGTTGAGGTTAACTTTATCCACGAAAAGTTATTTGCAATAGACATCCGCGGAAATGCCCTTAGACTTATAGTGTCATTTCTATCAAATAGACAGATTTATGTACGTGCAAACATGTGTGATTCGAGTGCTTACCACATTGAAAATGGTATAGTAGAAGTCTCAACGCTAGGGCCGTTATTGTCTATCTTGTTTATCAATGATATAAACGATTTAAACGATATGAAAGAATATAGCAGGGCATTCGTTGTCAACTTTGCGGATGATACCTCTATAATTGTCAATTCTCCTTCAGAGGAAGAACTAATTAGAAAAATAACAACTGATACAAATACCCGGGTATCAAAGTAGTGCATGAGAAATAATTTGCTGTTGAATAATAATAAATCAGTATCTATAAATTTTTATAATAGAAGATCCAGAGCAGAACTATGTGGCTCGTCAGAACACATCAAATTCCTGGGCACCTATGTAGATATGAAACTATGTTGAAAATATGAAGTAGACCATATTTGCGCAAAGCTAAGTGAAGCATTTTACACAATTCTAAAATTGAAACGATACTTCTCGTCTCAGTCACTGCTGAACATATACTATGCCTTGACACATCAACATCTTGCGTATAATATACTCGCTTGAGGTAGAGTAGACCTGCATAGCTTTCATAGAATATTCATTTAGCAAAAGCCAATAATTCGACTTATCTTTAACGCGATTTAAAGCAAACTGAGACATGTCGCGACACCTTTACAGAAAACGGCATCGGCACTCTAACCGGAATATACATTCTCAAGTGTGCTATTTACGTCCACAGCAACACGAAAAAATTAATAAAAAAGGGAGTAGTCATCATTACAAGACGCGACATTTGGACGACATAAGAATGTTGCCTCGCAATAGCGTTGCTTACGAGAAGTCAGCCATGTATTCAAGCGCAATGATCTCTAACAAGATTCCGAAATTATTGAAGACCCACAACCTAAAAAAAATAAACTAGGATTGAAAGAGCATATCGTACAGAACTGATACTATATGTTTGAGAAGTTTATTACGCAATAATTATCGAGTTGAGCTCGGTTTCAGGTTTCTAAATTTGTATATTATGTGTGCGTAATGTGTATGTATATGTAGAACAATTGTCTGTATATGTATATATTTTGTCTTAAGCAAGTAACACTTTGTATCTGTATATTTGCTATATTTCACATTTTTCCATATAACTGACGATCACATCCGCTTCATGTACAACTTGTTAACAAGTAACTAGTGCCCAAGTGAATAAATAAATATTCTATTCTATTCTCTTCTATTAAAAAAATGTCTAGATGAGAAAACAATGTTATTCAAAAAATTAAAAATATATATTTTTTAAATTTTAATATTAATTTTAGAATTTTGTCTTAGGATGACATTTTTGTTGACACGCATGCAATATATCAAGAGAAAAAAACAATCTAGGTAACTACAAATTTAAAAAAAAAAAAAATGTTTTTCAATTTATAATTATTGACAGCGAGTATTGTCAGCAAATTGTGTAACTAAAATTTAGATAAAATTTTCATTCATTGCAAAATTAATTCAGCCATTTTTAGTTTTTATCATATTTGTAAGAGAAATTGAAGCCATTTTTCATAACGTCTTTTTGAGGTCAAAATCTTGGAATAATTTTTATCTCAGAAAGTAAAGAAAATAGGTATACACACATCTCGACAAGAGATATTTCAAATTAAATGGCGAGCCCGAAACATAATAATGAGGGTGTTTTATTAAAAAGAAACAAATGTTAATGGTTACTTCCGGTAGAATTTGAAGTGATATAAGGTTGCAAGTATTTCACCTGAGGAGAACGGAATCAGCCATGTTTGGATGACTTTTTTCAATTTTTTATTTTATCGGTAACACCATCTGTAAGTTCCTCCATTTTATGTTTGTATTGAATATTGTTATTGTTGATATTTTTATTGTGTTATTTGAGTATTTTGTTAAATATTTTGGAATTGTAATACATATTTTTATAATTATGTAAAACAACCTCAGGTGACCTAAAATAGTATATTTTCGTTTGTTTTTAAAATGTGCATACTTTCCCCATATATTTACGTAAAGTTAAAAATCAAGTGTACTACGCGACTATTCTTGTTAGAAAATTAACAATTAATACAAGTGGTAATTTGTAGAAAACAGTGTCAATTATCCTTTAAATATGATTTCAATATTTTCCATTTCTGCATATTATAAAATAAATTTTTGATCAATTAAGAATGAAAATGTTCAATTAAACATTTTAATTGAAGATGCAAATGTAATTCAAATTCATCAAATTTTGGAAAAATTTGAGCAGTAATTTTCTGCTGTTTTGGCTAATTATATCCGCAAAAACGCCAACTTAGAAATGTTGCTGTAATGGAATTTTCTTCAGCTATATCGGGTTGTTTAAGAAAACAGTCAATTTTTGATTTTCGTATAAGCAGCATACAGTCACATGTAACTCACCTAAAGTGTTGCATCTATTTAGATGCAGATAACACATACGCTTGACCTCAAACAACTGACAACTGTCATAGTTGTGTCATACATATGAATGGAGATGCCCAGAATGTGTAACTAAATGACATAAACAGTCGCATCCAAAACTGCGTTCTCATGAGTCAAGTTTAAATGATTGATTGTAGTTGATCAACAAAAGTTGAATAAAAACTAGTGAGAATCTCTGTTTCTCATATCTATGCACTGAAGCATATATTTAGTTGCATCTATTTAGTTGCATCTATTTATATGCAGATAACATACAGTGACATTTGTTTAACTCTGAACTTAGTCCATACAACGTCGCTATGTTCAATTTTAAAAAACATAGGTCTGTGTACAACGATCGTACAACTGTTGTACGATCGTGGATCAACCTTGACCATGGCTCAATTACCTAGGATACAATTGTTAATACAATGGTATCCTTAAGCCCAGTTATACGATCGTGGATCATCCTTGATCGTGGTTCAGTTTCTAAGGATACCATTATATTAACAATTGTATCCTAGGTAACTGAACCATGCTCAAGGTTGATTGACGATCGTACAACTGAGCCTTAGAAACTGAACCACGATCAAGGAAGATCCACGATCATACAACTGGGCCTAAATAATATAAACAGTCGCATCTAAAGGTGCGTTCTCATGAATCAAGTTTAAATGATTGATTGTAGTTGATCAACAAAAGTTGAATGAAAACTACAGTGAGAATCTCTGTTTCTCATATCTATGCACTGAAGTAGGTCATGCTGAGACAAAAGAACTGTCAAAATGTAAGTAAGAATCAATGTGAGATGAACAAAAACAGATTGTACTTCTGTAATACAATTTTATTTTATTCCAAACCCATGAAAGATAACAAAATTATTAATACAAAAGAGAAACGATACTACAGTAACTGTTCAATATGTTGTCCATTTTCGTAAACACATTATTTTGCCGCTGAAAAAACCTTTTCACACTTCCTAACATTTCAGGTGAAATAATTGCGAAAGCGTCCACAATTCGTTGCTGCATATTCATTGGTGTTGTTGGTGGTTCCTTATAAACAATTTCTTTTATGTATCCCAACAAGAAAAAAACAAATTTTGTTAGATCCGGGGGATATGGATATAGATCGGCGGCAAATGTGGATAAGTTTTATTGAATACTCTACCTGTTAGAGCAACAATTATATCGCATTTGCCATGTATAAAGAATAAATTGATAATTTGTTGGTTTGTGTAATGATTCATTTTGTTGATTTTAATTTCTGTAATACTTTATTCTAAATGGTTTTATTACTTGACAGTTTGCATTACAATAGCGATAAAACAAACGCATACCACATGCTCACTAAAGTGCACTTGTGACATGCAAAATTATACCCTGCAGAAACGCGACGAAAAAGTAATCATCGAAATAATTCAAAAAATACTTGCTTTTGGAGTATAGTTGCATTATCCTTTTTTGTAGTAATTTTTTCTTCCAATCGTGCTATTTGATAAAAAATGGGTCATTCCGTTTAAAAAAATTGAATTACGGGATATTTAGGAGGGCACTTAGATATTGACATTTTATGAACACTTATTTTAAAAATTAGGTACAATCTCTAGGTACAATTAGAAATATAACTCATAATTTTATCTTATTCCTAAGAGAAGTTATGGACAGATTTCAGGCTACCTTTTAGAAGTCAAAATTTTAGAAAAACATATTTTTCTTGAAAACTAGAAGAGATAAGTGTACATACGTTTTTACAAAATATGTTCCACTTTAAGCGAATAATTCAAACATATAATAATATATGGGGTGTTCCATTTAAAATAAGAAAGTTGGTGCTACTTCCGGTGGAACCGGAAGTGATAGAAAGTAGGAAATACTTCACATGAGGATAACTGATTCAACCGTGTGACGAGGATTTTTTTGAAAATTTTAGGCCAACGGCAACCCCGTAAACTTTTAACGAACGGTTTAGCGTAGACACCATGTATAGTAAAGTAAAACTACGTTTAACTGTGCGTGCACATAGGAACTAGGGGAATTCGGCCTGGGCAAAAGAAAAACTTTATTTTTATTACTTATTTTTAGTTTTCGAGCCTAGTTTCAGCCCTTCATCAGGGAGATGTACTGTAAAATTTTATTGAATATATATACCGGGCTTTTTTTTCGTTTTTACACATATGATTGACAATGTATGACTGGTTGCCTGCATCTACCCCAAGGAATTTCCTATGTGTAATTCTAAAAAAAAAAAAACAACTCATTAGCGGTCGGTGCAAGCAACCTGTCAATTTTGACATATGTTACACAGAGAGGTTATGTTATTATTCAAGACAATACACGAGAGTATTCGTAATGTATCAAGATCAGCTGATATGTCAACAAATGATTATTTTCTTTGGGGTTACCTGAAAAGTAATTTTTTTAATGACGTACAAATACATAACCTAGATGAATTGAAAGGCCGTATACGTACTGCATGTAATGGCATAAATCCACAATACATTACGAATACTCTGCGTGTCTTCAAAAACCCTGTCGTGTATTGCCTTGAATAAAAACATAACCTCTATGTGTAACATATGCCAAAATTGACAGGTTGCTTGCACCGACGCCGCTAATGAGTTGATTTTTTTTTTTTTAGAATTACACATAGGAAATTCCTTGCGGGTAGATGCAGGCAACCAGTTATACATTGTCCACCATATGTGTAATAAGGAAAAAAAAGCCCGGTATATATAATCGAAAACCTATCTACCCTAAGGTGTTGGGTGTTTAGGCTACTTCAGCTTAGTTCATGTACGAACTTCGCCCACTCTTTTCGGTTTTTCGCCATTTTCTTCCCCTCATTCCAGGTCAGTCCTCGGTCTTTTAAAATTTCCCTCACTACGTCATCCCACGATTTGTTTGGTCTGCCTCTTTGCCTTTTATGGGGTGTTATTGCCTGCCATACCCTTTTTGTCTGTCTGGTTTCTTCCATCCTTACAATGTGTCCAAACCATTTCAGTTGTTGCCGCTTGATCTTTGTTATTATAGGTTCCACTTCTAATTCCTCTCTTACCACTTCGTTTCTGATTCTGTCTCTTCTTGTGATTCCTTTGACGCTTCTTAGGTACTTCATTTCTACGGCCTGTATTCTGCTTTCTATCCTTTTAGTTATTTTCCAGCTTTCACACCCGTACATTAATATTTGTTTGAATACTGTGTTGTACACTGCTAGTTTTGTGTTCTTTGTAATTTTATTGTTTCTTAGGAATGTGTTATTTAGTGCGTAGTACAGTTTTGTTGCGCTCTCTAATCTATCATTTATTTCTGCATTGTTTTCTCCATTTTTGTGAATTTTGACTCCTTGGTATTTAAAGGTTTCCACTTGTTCAACGTTCCTACCTCTTAGTTTTGCGGGTGCGCTCAGATCCTCTTTCCCTAGAGCCATGATTTTTGTTTTATTTATATTTATTCTTAGCTTCCTTTCATGTAAAGCTTTTACCCATAATTCTAAGTTGAATTGTAGCTCTTGTTTGCTTTTAGCATATATAATTAGGTCATCCGCGAAGGCGCATACTGCTATCTTCACCATTTCCATATTTCTATATCCCACTTTTAGCTTTTTTGTTGTTTCCTTTGTTTCTTTCTGTATATCATCTAGGACGATATTGAAGAGGGTTGGACTTAATACACCTCCTTGTCTCAGACCTTCCATCGTTTCAAATTCCTCTGATTGCGTGTTTCCAGTTCTGACTATGTTCCTTGTCGTTTTGTAGATGCTCCTTATGCTTTCTATTAATTTTCTGTTTACTCTTCTTTTTTCAAGACTATTCCAGACTCCATTTCTGGGTATGCTGTCGAATGTTTTTTCGAGGTCTATAAAGGCTACAAATATGTTGTTGTTTTTGCTCTTTTCAATTATTTGTTTCATTGTGAATATGTGGTCTTGTACTCCTCGTCCTTTCCTAAATCCACTTTGGGGTTCTTCTAATTGTTCTTCGATTACCGACTTTAGTCTCTTTTCCAGAATTCTTTCATACACTTTCGCCATTATGCTTAGTAGTGTTATTCCCCTGTAGTTACTGCAATCTCGATTGTTTCCCTTCTTATGTATGGGTGGAATTATACCTAGCTCCCACTCCCTGGGGATCTTCTGTTCTATCCAAGCTTTATTGAATAGGGCTGTTAACATTACCATACCATTGCTTCCTAGGTTTATGATCATTTCTGCTGTTATATCATCACAACCTGCTGCTTTCCCTCGTTTTAGCATTTTCACGGCCTCTGCTACTTCTTCTGTTGTTACTTCTTCTTGTTCCCCAAGTTCGCTATTCTCCTCTGTATTATATTCTGTGTGTGCTATTGTCCCATTTATATTATTGCTTTGTTCCGTATTTAGTATCTCCTCGAAATATTCCTTCCAGCGTGAAATGATGTCTTGTTCTTCTCCTAATATTCTTCCATCCTTGCACTTTATGCGCCAGTTTTTAATTTGCTTCTCTTTTCTGAGTGTTTTGAGTGCTTTGTAAAATAATTTCTGGTTTCCGTGTCTGTCCTGTTCCATTTTATTTCCAAACTCTTCCCACGATTTTTGTTTTGCGTTTTCCACCATTTCTTTAGTTTTAATTCTTTGTTCTTTATATCTGCTATAATTTTCGTTATTTCTGTTTCCCAAGTACTTTTTCCATTGTATTTTTTTCAGTTTTATTTCCGCTTTGATTTCTTCGCTCCACCATCTCGTTTGTTTTCTTGTTTTGTTTGTTTTTATGCTTCCGCAAGCTTCTCTTGCCACTTTATTGAATAAATACATATAATATATGTGACATCACAATTTGAAACACTCCGGTAGAAGAAACAATTTTTGTAAATATTACGGTCAATAAATATAAAAAAATAAAATGATAATACTTACATGTAGAAAATATTGGAAATATAAGTCGTCGCATATAGTTAGTCTTTTTTTCCGATACATGAATCCTTAATTTATATTTAATTTGTAAGATCCAATGCCGGAAATTGTTTAAATAGCTGGCAATAGTATACGGATTTTGCGAGATTTAATTCCATTGCATTATCCTGAGACACCAATTCCATCAATCCCGTTCAATCAACAATCATCAACCGTTAATCACGAAATAGTAACTCATTTCTGAAACGGAAGATATTGGATCTTCTTCGGCATAACATAATACATTTAATTTCATTCTTCAGTTAAAATGTGGCATCTCCTAAGTTATTTTATATTGACCAATTGCGATGCATCGTGTACTATAAAATTTTGTGATTCTATTAGAAATTGTTACGATTTATGGGATTCGTCTGTCAAATAATGCACTGAAAATAAATCTCTCACAATCCGTGCCCACAATGCCAGCTCGTGGTACCATTTGAATTTAAATATTTGAATACTTACTTGCGTTGAATAAATTTTCTACCAACAATGTTGACATCTGAAATTATCAATTTGCACGTGCTATACTCTATTTAAAAACTAGAAGGAGTAAGTCCCAAAAGTCCCAATTACACTGTAAAAAGTTACCAGAAAAATCACCAGATACTTTTGGCGGCAATTTTAAATGATTTCATTTGTATAATCACTAGTTTTTTATTTAAACAACTCAAATATAATATAATCGTCATTTACTGTACAAGTGGGCGTAGTAATGGATTGCCCACTGAAGTTTGGCCCACGAGGCCCTCCGGGCCGAGTCATTTTTACTCAGTTTTTACCCCGTCATAAAGCTAACCTACAAGCCTGCGAAAATGTGGACATTTGGAGGTTAGTTTTAATTATTACGCCTGAATGACATACATTATATAGGCATGTGTCTATTTTTGTAATATTATAGATTCGTGAAGCTAATTACGTACCTCAAAGGGAAATCCCGAACTTATACCCCGAAGAAGGCAAGAGATTTTTGGCGGAGGCAGAAGATACGATATATTTGATGAAGAAGGTTGCTCTAATAATTGGTATATCAGGGAGGGGCATGTCGGTGTGAAGAACTCACTAAAATGTGTATAGACGACATTGAAGATAAAGGGGCATATTTGTTGGTTACTCTGCCAGATACTAAAACACGGACTTTTCGGATAAAGATAAATGACCCAAATCCAACCATGACCGCTTTTTTTGGAGGTGAAAGTAAAAACATCGCTGAGCTTGTACTGGGTTCAGAATCCATCACAATAATATAAGCAAAATTAACTATTAACACTGCGAAGATAAGTTCTGAACGGAACTGATTGTTTACTTGCAAAATTTTGCGGGATATTAGGAAAATAAGACTGACTAAAAAAAACTAAAAAGTGGGATTTTCTAAAAACTACGATATTTCCATAACTATTAAAGATGCGGAAATAAGTTTAAAATAAAAGTTGCTTGGTTCGATCGCCTAAACCTAAGAATCAAGTCAAAACAAAAGTCAAGATGGTAGTTTCCGAGATATGAATAGCAACTTTCTTATTTTAAATGGCCGCCATATTTGATTTTTACACGGCTAAATTGAATTTATTTTTCTCTTTTCGACGATGTATAACAACCTATGTCAAAATAAAAATTATGGGATATATCAATTGTTCCAATTTTTATGTTTGTTCTATAAATGATTTTTAAAACAAATGTAAAAAATAGTCGCTATTACTTTGTTATTAAAACTGCCATTTAAATAAGTAATAACATCTCTAGCATTGAGTGGAGCGGCGCATTCTTACTGGTACTGCATTTGAATATTTGGTGCCAAAGGTAAATCATCCAATAAATCTTATGAGGTTGTTTGAAGAATTTCCAAATGACGTTGTGCACTTAGAAATATTATAGCACCATGTAAATCATTTCCCAATATGCCACAAAATACATTAAAGTCGAACCGCACTTGGATTTGCCATGGAATCACTATGTGTGGATTGTCCTGAACCCAGTACTGTTCGTTATCATGATTAAATAACCCATAATTAGAAATTTAGGATGCATTTATCCATAAATTTATATTTATATAATCACAAGTTTCCGTAATTTTGTTGATTAACCTTCTGCAAAAATAATCTACGGATGTTACCATTGGCTTGTAAAGTATGAGAAATATGCAATTTATAAGGGTAAAACTTGTGCTATTTTAAAATTGTTGATGCTCTAGATTAAGATCCGTCAACTTGATTTTCAATTTGACGAGATAAAATGTTCGGATTATCGAACAAAATATTCATATGATGTTCAATATAAAATATTGCCATGAGCATCTGACAGAACAAAAATGTATCAATTTGTGCAAAAATGTTCAAAATTACTGCTGGGAGTAGAAAAAATAGCGTACATTACTTGAATTGTAAAGCAATTACGCACTCGAGATATTTCGCATCTCGCCGCTGCGCGACTCGTAAACTTTCTCTTCGTGCATAATATGATTCTTACAACTATACAATATACAATTACATAACCTTGACCTCAAATAACTGACAACTGTCATGGTTGTCTAGAGTGTGTCCAGAATGTGTGACAATTCATTGATAAAAGTGAAAAGCTTTATGCGCGTTTCTAAAAATCATCGACATTCAATAGCATCTGGTTTGTCATGGATATCTTGTTTACTGCCGTTTCACTCCCCGCACTCGGCGCCGCCAGAAATCGGAAACTAATCGTTCACAACTTACGCGAAATTAATTGGATTTCAATGGGGTTTTGATGACGTGCGCTCTGGGGTGGCGTCGGTCCCCTTCTCTGTGCATGTCCTTTTGGCAGCCCCAAATCCACACGCAGGTAAAGGTGTAGAGGTGCACAGGTGGACACATGCCTGCTTGAGGGGATGATACAAATCTGGATGATACCATATGGCGCAAGGGTGCCCGTTGAAGAGCCCCCTTCGCTTATGGGTGTCCGAGTGATATTGTGTGTGTTTTGGCATGAATAAGCGAGGAGTTATGAACTAGGGCCGGCGTTGTCAAATTAATAGGCGCGTGAGTGGCGTGCCTCGTTTTCGTGCCAGTGAGCCTAATTAAATTACGTAGTATAAAGGAAATGTACAGGATGGTTTTCAATAAATATTACATTATGAGCATCAAGTAAAAGTTATATTACACTCAAACAGTTTGATGTTGACACCAGACGATCTTAGTTATTGGTCATGCAATTATACTTATCATAATTAAATTGTTAGCCTAAACATTTGACGTGATAACCACACGATTTCATCAAACTAGAAATTATAATGATTTTATAAAAATACACGTGTATAGTAGTCTCAATGAGAGCTGACAATGACTCATCACTCTATATTGCATGAATTCGGCATATGTTTCATATTTCATTTCATTCTGTTACATTTACCTTAAGCATGCGAACGAGCATAGAAACCGCGATTCTCTATTATATATTTGAATAAGCATGAGTCATTGTCAGCTCTCATCGGAGTGACTATAATCTGAATTTCTCGAATAAATATAGAATTATTGCTATTCAAATCATCGTTAATAATGATTAGTAGCGCAAATTATATAAAAAAGGGAAGAACATTAATATGTAATAAGAAATAACTACTATGAACATAAGAACAGTGAATAACATAATGTAAACTTCAGTAACACAACATAACCCCCTTTACCAGCAGTTGTAAATATTGAAGCAAATATTGAAAATTCTCTGAAGGTCTCTAAATAAGTTAAGAAAACTCTGTAAGAGTGTGAAATCTCCAGATAATTAGAAACTCTTTGAAAAGTTTATTCACATTGCTTAAAACATGAAAATATTCATCAAATTCTATTAAAATCAAAGAACATTCGAAAAGGAGTTCGGAAAAATGGCGAACGATATGGACGACATTGCTATCGAAGTCCAAAATGTATGTTCTAAGTGTAAAGTGGAAGTTGATAATGCGGAATTTTACGCGGAATGTAATGTTTTGAAGGTGGCTACCACCGATCACGCTTAAAAGAGCACAACAAGAAAGCGAGATGCGTGAACACCAAATATTCAGCTAGATACGAAACCGGTGAGTCGCTATGTCCTGTTGTAAACAGTAGAGATGACCTAAAACCAAGTCAAATAGAACCTCAAAAGAGAAAATACGGCCCTTCGCCGTAAAAGAAGTTGGACACGAAATTTCGGACCCTCTGGCACATCTGATAAACCTTTCATTTGAAACTGGAGTTTTCCCTAATTCACTAAAAGTAGCTAAGGTTCTTCCAATTCTCACGAAGGCCCAAAAAGAAGACTTCACTAACTACAGACCAATTTCAGTTCTCAACACCTTCTCAAAGGTTATTGAAAAACGTATCGCTGAGAAATTGTGGACATTTTTAAACAACTACAAACTCGTCAGTGAAAACCAACATGGGTTCAGGCAAAATAAATCGACTGAGACAGCAACTATCGACCTCGTTGAGAAGGTTGCTATACTCTGATTTTTCTAAACTGGCGTTCACGTCATCAAACAGCTGTGTGATGGGGTTTTTTCGTACCAACGTGATTGTTTTCGAGAATATGCATAACAATAGTTAAAGAATGGAAATTAATCTGAGGATCATTTGTTACATAACACTGATCACCGGTGGTTATAAATAGATCATCGGTGTATTAACCGCGGACACAATTTTCGCCTGCCAATCATGTATTAAATCATGTTATGTTGGCCGCCGTGATATTTTTTCGGCGACGATGCCACATCTTTTTCACTAACACATGCTCATACATGTGTGTATAACCAATCTTCTTTGACGATTAACTTGTTACATTTGATCGATTATTACGATACATATTTTGCCATTGTAGATGTTAAACCATAACCACACGATTGATATATGTACGATAAACGGCAGAGAAGTCGACGAATTTTATACGAACCGCGCACTGTCGCACAAGACTGCAAGGGCGCAACAGCTGATTGCAGCCATTTTTAAATACCCAGGACAGCTGGCAACCTTGTAAAATTGTGCCATCATTATTGTGATTATTATTTTGATGACGTGAACGCCAAGTTTAGAAAAATCATCTAACTGAAAGAAAAATGTATGTTTGCGTAAATGAAAATATATCGGACACTTATGAACTCAAGAAGAGTGTGGTGCAGGGATCTACGTTGGGTCCAATCCTCCTCCTGTTGTTTATAAACGACATGACGTGCCACGTAAAGGGTGGGTATGTTGTCATTTTTGCGGAAGACACAAATCATATTGTTGAAGCGGAAAGTGAACTGCACTTGTCAGGAAAATTATGGTTGCTAACTATGAAATAACACACACAATGCGGATATAACAAAAAATATATATATTCTATAACAAAAAAGAACCCGAGCATCTACTGGCAAGCGTCTCAGGGATCACAATGTTTTTGGGCAGCTTTCTAGATGAAAGGTTATCTTGGAACCAATAAGTAATCTATATATCTACAAGGTTGTCTAAGGCGTATTTTTCTCTCCTGAAATTAAGACGTTATTTCAGTACAAGTACACTAATGTGTATATACTACGCGATTGTTTTTCCGCATTTGACCAACAACATTCAAGTATGGGGGAAGACGACCAATCGCAACTCGGCTAGACTGTTTGTCCTGCAGAAAAAGGTGATACGTTTAATTTTTAACCTACGTAGAAGAGATTCATGCCGCTCAGTATTTAAAAATAACAACATCCTGACAAAAACTGGGCTACACATGGATACCATACCAGATACGGTGATAACTTTCGTATCACGCCGCATTGTATACACTGAACACTGAACGAAAAATCAACAATGTATTCATGTATATCTATATATAACAATATCCCAAACCATATAAAGGCAAACCAAATATCAATGTTTTTAAACATATACTCCGAGCTTTTATCGTTGAAAAGTGTCTCTACTCATATTCTGAGTTTGAATGTATGTGACAAAGTATCCATTTTGTTTTTAAGTGTTATATAATTTTGTATTATGTGTTTGTATGTGTATATTTTTATATTATATTGTACCTGACTTGTCCAATCAACAATGTATGCTGCTTTTCAAGGATGAATAAACTGAACTGATCTGAACTACCAAAAGCAGTGCATAAAATAATATAAACATCAGTGAATAATATTATACAACATCCCACTAGTCCTAATTCTTGACAAAATTGATGAATATTTTATCAAAATTGCTAAATTAGTATAAAGACTTTCAGAACTTTTAGATACTGAAGCAAATATTAAAAATTCGTTTAAGGTCGCTAAATAATTTAAGAAAACCCTAAAAATGTGAAAAGCCTATGTGATATAACACTCTGAGAAAAGTCTATTCACATTGCTGAAAACGTGAAAATCTTCTGTAAGTTATATAAAAATGGAAGAACATTCGACAAAACTATAAAGAACAGTGAAGAAAATAATATAAACTTCAGCGAAACTATATTTTATAGATTCCAACAATTCTAAATGTTGATGAAAAATAGTGAAAATTCATACACTCCATATAATATAAAACTCATTGAACATTTTATAAAATATACTGAAAATTCAATAAAACGATAATATATAACATCCCAACATTTCTCAGTATTAAAGAAGTTGTTGAAAATTCCATCAAAATGACGTAAATCAAATTAGAAAAATAAATAATTTTGATTAATTAAAAAAAAAAATGTAGGTACAACAATTTAATTTAATATTTAGTTATATAAAATAAATTATGAAAAAAGTAAAATTCATTCAATCAATTAATAGAATCCAGTGCTGCTAGGTGTTAATATGAACATTTTTCGTGCTTTGACAGGTGATAGTTGTGAATAAAATAAGAAACAGATTCTAATAAACACAGGTCGAAAATCCTAAGCACGTAAAAATTTCCTCAAATTATACCTGAGGGGTACCTCTTTAACTGATATATAATGCAGCTGAAAATGTTGACAATAAGTCATTAAAAAATGTCATTAGTTAAATGCCTACTTACAGTAAGCGTATATCTTTTTTTTTAACTGAATGACATACTTTTTATCTCATCGAGCAATTGACGTGACAATTTACTACAAAAAAGTATTTTACAACCATATTCTTGAAATACGTAGTTTTTGAAATTCGTACGTCAGGTACAATCCAAATAAATTTCCTTTTTATCTTATTTGTAAAAGAAATTGAAACCTGTTCTTAACGTCTTTTTGAGGTATAAATCGTAGAATTTAATTTTTATCTCAAAAAGTAAAAAAGATACGTCCACACACTTCTTTACAAAACATGTTCAAATTAAACGAGAAAACCAGAAACATAATAATATACAGGGTATTCCGGTAGAACCGTTTGTGGTACAAGGTTGAAAGTATTTCACCTGAGGAGAACGGAAACAGCCATGGTTGGCTGATTTTTGTTTATTATTTATATCGGATAATATATCAATATATTTATATATATTGATTTTTGATATCGGGAGCCTTATAAACTTTTAATCGTCCATGAGCACACTAATCTATTATTCTATTACTGTTGAAGAAAAAATAAATCGATAAAAACTTACTCTAAGTTTTAAGAAAATTGGAGAACAATTATAACAATTTTAAAAAAATAAGAAAAATCCTAATTGCGAAAGAAAAAAATTAAACATTTTTTGAAGAAATTCGAAAAAAAATACTCAGTAGAAGAAAATATTATAAATAATAAATGAAATTCAGTTAAAATTGAAGAAGAACTTTTAGATAATTTCATATTTTGAAAATTAGGAAATTTGTAAAAAAAAACCTTTTAAACACCAAAATATGTACTCTGATAAAATTGCAGAAAATTCTATAAGGAATGGAAAAAATAACTGAAGTTTCAGAGGAAGAAAATTATACCTCATTATCAAAAATAAAACTAATCAAGGCGGAGGGAAAGCATGTCTAGTCGTTAGTTATCAGTAACTGCAATGATGGAACAGAATTTGAAAGGTGCAATTTCATAAAGTTTACTTGTGGAATATATGTTTCAATTTTCTTTAATTACAAAGTACCACAAATTCTACAAGCTTTAGCAAGAAATTTAAAAAATCACCTTAAGGGCTAACTTAAATAAATTATGCTATTAAAATCCTGTATTTTAAATAAATACTCTAGGAATTTCCCAATATATACCAGGAAAATAATGTCGAGTCGTAGAAAAATTATAAATCTCTTTTTTATTAAATTGAAGGAAGTTGACGTAAAAGTCGAAGCCAATATTATATTAAACAAAATCTATAGACATCGGTGGTTCAGTAAAATATTTCCATACTCAATGAAGACATTAGAAAGCTCTAGAATTATTGAATAAAAATATGTATAAAGTGAAGAACGTTTTGCACAAATTGATAAAAATCTAATACATTTCTATAAATGCTAAAAACATTGCTTTAAACTTTGGCGACTTAATATTACAGGATTTTAAAATTATAAATTAAAAGTATCAGCAGATATTTGATACTTTCGATATTTTGACTCAAGTATTTGTATATATATTATATATATATATATATATATATATATATATATATATATATATATATATATATATATATATATATATATATATATATATATATATATATATATAATAGGCCCGTTGAGAGCTGACTATGACTCATCTCTCCATATTGGCGGAATTTGACATACGTTTTATATTTAATTTCACTCTATTACATTTACTTTGAGATGCGAATCATAGAAAATGCTGTTCTTTGTTCAAAATATTATACGTCATTGTCAGCTAGCCGGGTCGACTATACCATAGTATTTATATGCAAATTAAAATGTTCACGAGTTAGAAATAACTTCGTAGTCTGTCGTCGCTGATAGGCCAAAATAATTATATTTTCTGCATAAATTGTGAAATTTAAACGAAGTATTTAATTTACCTTTAAAAAGAAACAATTTCATAACAGTCATTTTCATTGGTGATATTCTTTGGAAAACTTTTTTCCGCATTTAGTGATTTTACATCCTATTGGTTTGCGTTTGATTGAATTCAGTACATTGTTCTGCATATGATTGCACAAAAGTTTCATCGTATTCCAAGAAAAAAAATCCAATAAAATACATAACAGTGTATAATTTTATTAGTTTGTTAAAAAAAAATTTACCTCAAACATTAAGTACCTCATAATTTTACCTCAAGCTTGTTACTTTTTGGCTTTCGACAACTTTGATAGTATTTTTACGTAATTCTCAATGTCCCTGGGATATAACATCTGATAATAATTTATTACTGAGGGCAATAATAGTATATTGTTTTATTAGGAGTAGAAGTGACACTTTTTGTGGCGAGTCTGTAGGTATTGGCTGCCGAGCGGAGCGAGGCAGGCAACTACAGACGAGCCACAAAAAGTTACTTCTACTCCGAATAAAACATGTAATTTTTTCTTCAAACGTCGAAAATAGTTAAAAAGATAATGGAATTAATATTTTTAATTGTCCGAATACGTATAGTTTTAATTCCCAAAGAAGCATGCTATGCAGAGCGTTGCTATGGTTTTGTTTAATTCATTATTTGACATTAAAGTGTATAAAATGGACGAAGAAATGTTTCAATGTACACCGCCAGATATTTTAGAATCGGCAAGGGCTGCAACAGAGAAATTATTGCCCACTAAGTCCAGTACCATCTATGAAGTGGCCTACAAAAAATTTATTAAGTGGTGCGCCGAGAAAAATGTAAGCAATTATAGTGAAAATGTTTTACTCGCATATTTTTCGGAAATGGCTAAGAAGAAAGTAAAAAGTTCCACTATGTGGTCTCAGTATTCCATGGTAAAATCGTTATTAAATATTAGAAATGGTGTAGATATTACCAAATATTTAAAACTACGTGCATATTTAAAAAAACAAAATGAGGGTTATACACCCAAAAAGGCAAGAGTGCTGACAAAGGAACAGTTCGACAAGTTCTTATCCGATGCTCCTAACGAGAAATACTTGGCGACAAAGGTGAGTTCTTAGAATAATAAACAAATACAAAATTAAACCCTAAATCGTATTTTCAGATTATTTTGATATTTGGCATATCAGGGGCATGCCGTTGCGATGAACTCGTAAAAATGAACACGACAGATATTCAAGACTTGGGATCTTTGCTACACGTAAAAATACCAGATAGTAAGACATCAAAAGTACGTTCGTTTACTATTCTCGGCGATGTGTATCTTACACTATACAGAAAGTATGCTTCCCTGCGCCCATCAAGTCTAAATGAGATGCGATTTTTACTAAAATATCAAAATGGTGTTTGCTATAAACAGGTGATGGGAATTCACAAAATTGGAAGTGCGGCAAAAGAGGTAGCTTCTTTTTTAAACTTGCCAAACTGAATAACAACACAAATAAATTTGTGTTTTGTTTGATTTTTTTGTTTTGTTCATCATGTATGCGCACCATATGTATGTGCAATATTAAACCCGCCCTCGTAGGGCGTTCTTATTACAAATTATCCAATCATGTTGTCAAATTTACTTTTACTGCCTAGTCAGTAAAAGTGAAACTTTTACTGACTAGGAGACGAAGTAAAACTTTAATATTGTGAATCGAGTCACTAAAGGTGTCACTTTTATGACGTTTGAAGAAAAAAAAATATTTGAAGGGCAATTTTCTTTCACTAATAAAAGTGAAAAATGTTGCATTAGTAATTTACCAGCACATGTTTAAGTGGATTATTAAGCCTTCGAAATGTACATCCATGTCTATCTACTTTTACATTTTATACAGCTTTGATTAGGTAAGTTGCAATATAATTAACTACTAATTCGGTCCTAACTTTGTGCGCGATTCGTCTATATCTGCTTTCTGGTTTTTTTTGTCTGTAGAGTATCGTATTGACATTATTTTTTTAAATCGTGTCAGTAGTTGCAGTGCGCAATAAAAAATGAAATACGGCCAAATTTTGGGGCGCTAATGAAATTTCGCACCCCAGTGGCGGCGTAAAATTACGTACATTGGCAATTGCCCCTCATAATGCTTAAACTTAGTTCTCATGGAAATACGGCCTCTCAGTGTCCATAATTCAGACACAACACTGTTGGGCACATAATGAAAATCTAACTTAAATATTCAAATTATACACGAATATGGTGTGGAGTCAATAAAGGTCAACCAGTATATTAACTTTATTTCCTATGAGTAACTACTGCAGCTCCTCAATTGTTTCACATATACATGGTGAGTGAGACAAGTCAGAACTAATATATTATATCATTCAAAAACAATAAACTTTAAAAACGAAATCTATATATCTAAGTATAGAAATTTTCACTTCAGGTTAAAACGAAAATTGATTTTGTGTTTAATGGGATCGTACCAGTTTTTCATCTGAACGTATCTACTACTATTTGATTTTTACAAAAATAGTCTATATTATATAACTTGTATAACGAAAAGATAAATAACTAAAAAATAAATATTTATACACATTTTTGAATTTCGATCTTATTTCATGCAATTGCAACATTTTTTGATACACAAATAATTATTGTCCTATTGCATCTTACTTTGTTTTAAATTTTTACATTATGTTTCTGTCTTAAGAGTATGACTGTGAAAGGCCAGCGTCTTCGAAAGCCCGCGTTCCTACACACCTACAAACAGCAATAAAGCGCGCGCGATCACCCGCACTATAACACATCGGGACCTACAATTTGCACTCTAACTAGGGTAATAATTAAAAACTCATCAAGCCAATACAGAAAAAAAGCAACATTCGAGCCTAAACTGACCTTTCGATCACAAGGGCTTTCGAACGCGTGTGCCTTTCGCAGGCTCGGCTTCCAACACTTGGATTCGAACTGATCGGATTCGCCACAGTCCCATACCTAAAAATTTCAAATCACCAAATCAGAAAATAATTATCTAAATACATAAAATTGGTTAAGTAAAACAGTAAATTTTGCACAAATCAACTTTAGAATCTTTTTTTTAAATGGTATGGATGGTAAAAACTGTGTAGGTACATATTGGACATTTTTTTTACATTAAGATACCAGTGTCGTAAAGAGTCTGCAGAACTAGGCCTATAAAGTACCATTGTCAGTAACAGGTCATAAAATACCATTATCAGTAGTATCAGTTCCAGTACTAGGCCGGTAAAATACCAGTTTCAATACTAGACTATAAAGTACCATTTCCAGTAATGGGCCCGGGTAGTACCACTTTTAGCACTAGGATTACAAAGTGACAAAAGTTCTTAGTACTAGAATTGTAAAGTACCTCTTTCTGTACTTGACCTGTAAATTATCAACAGTAATATGTTAAGTGCATAGTGACTTGCCGATAATACCCGTTATAGTTGCACGAGAGCTTGTTGCAGAGAAAGCTTGGTTTTACGGCAACAAGCTCGAATGCATCACTAGAGCGGGTGTTATGTTAGCAAGGAACTCTGCACGAAACATATTTTTTCCACTCCCTGCATGGTAAGTACACTGTTGTAACATTGATATGAGCAACGGGAAGTAAGTAATCACTTACCTCCCTCAGGGAAGTAAGTAAAATAATTTCAATAGCGTTCTTTCTCTGGCACCACTCTTTAAAACACTACTATGCATTTTGATAACGCCCCTTCGACTTCTCCGGCAGTAGGAAGGAACAGACAGCATCTGCAGCTTCTTCAATTGCCATTTCTTGTTTATTTTCATTGGAATTCATTTTACAACTGAACGAATGCAATTTCTGACATTCACACTTTGTTTGAAAAATAGCATTAGCAACCAAAGCCGTACTGACATTTTGTCAAGTTCCGAAAATAAATTAATCAAACACAAACAATTAAACCAACTTCAGGAGTGGAAAAACAGTTATAAGCAATTCGAGAGGTAAGTTTTGACCAGTCTCGGTCTTTATTGCTAGCCCTCGCTGTCGCTCGGGCGCAAACTCGACCTCGACTGGTAAACGATACTTACCTCTCTTAATGCTTAAATAACAATTGCAAGACGTTGTATTATATAGCACGTCGTATTGACATTGACAAATATTTAATAAATATTATAAAAATGTCTTTTTTGTTTGGCATCAAATCTCTTGGATAAATAAAGCAAGAAACTGTTGGCTCTTCGCCAATTCTTCGCCAGCTCTTCGAATAACAAAAAGTCACAAGAATATAATAAGAGGCGGATAAACTACGAGTATGCACCAAATTGTATTGACTTTAACCGATTGGCATACTATATGACAAACCTCTTGAAACCTAATGTTAACCTCCTTGAAAGCGATAAGTGTCTGACAGCAATTATCACTATAAGTGGATTCTAAATGGTCAACAAATTAAATTTTGAGTTATTTCATTGGTCAGTGTGAAGTTTCATATGTAAATGTGACAAGTGCAATAGTCACTTTTAGTATTATTTTGATTACTATTGTTATTATAATTTGGCATTTGTTACTATTGCTATTCATTGAATACAATGAAGTCGACATTATTGTACAATTGAACAAAAAATGCATGTTGTGTCTTGGTAAATCCAGGTAAATTAATGACTAACCGATTAGGTTATCTTCGACTTGTACTTTTGTGGCAATCCATACGATTTTTCCCATCCACTGATAAAGTTGTGAATATGAATCTAACCGTTAGAGACACCCGTAGGAAATCGTCGCAGCTTGAATGATTTATTGGTGTACGTACATCTTGTAATATTTCGATTGCACTAATTCAGCATCGGCTGCAATCTTTCACCGAAACACCTTAATCCGCATCAATTCGAGAGCTAATAAATAGGTAATATATTTTTCACGCGCCCTCCCAACCCTGCCATGCCCTCATACATATTTCATCGGCGGTGCTACAAATTGGGCACGCCGCGTTTATTTAAACGCCGCGCTCACGTGTTATGATTCAGCCGGTTAATTATTTGAACATAATAATGTTTTATTCGCATCGGCCCGCGATAAATAAACGTAATTGAAATGTTTGCGCGGGCCCGAAAATCCGGATTAATCCGGAATGGCTAGATCTGGAACTAATATCTTCGAAAATTTACAGATACTTAAAATTCAGACGAAGTCTACTAATGCCGACCTCTATGGTCTATAGCACTGTTATAGAGTTCCTGGGTTATATAGTTAGTAAGTTAATTAGTACACTTGGGCGCCAATGTCTCGCATTGAGTAATTATCATCACATCAGTAAAAGTATGTAGAACAAAAAAACTTAACACTTATCTAGCCTGTATTTAGTCATATCCAATTTAAAAGTCAGTTAGTAACTTTTAACAGTAAGTAATAATAGTTATTTACGATCCAAATGCGGGAACACGATTTTCGCGCATGAACGCAAATTTAAAGTAATAATAGTTTTACTGCGACTGCAGTGATTTTAAAAATGAAATTTGCTAACAGTTCTCTTTTACCAACGTTGGTTTTAAGGTTACAAAATCACAGCATTTTTTCTGATCCTACTGACACCAATTTGACAGTCTCTATATGATCAAATATAGACTTAGTAAGTCATAATATATTTTGTACTTTATACTATTGAAGGCATTATGTCTGAATATGAAGACAAAGTATTTATTTTAAAATTGCCGTAGTAACTTCAAAAGTCAATGTATAGTTTAGGTTCTAAATTTCCCAAATGTGATGCTCTCCTACTACAATATACCGCCTGTTTTTTTATCTCTGAACATAGGCTATGTTCAGTTTTAAATCGACAGTACTAAATGCATTGCCTTAATGCAACGGCTATGCAACCAAATTTATTAATGCATGTAAATGGATCATATCAAATATCAACTCTGTTTTGAGAAAATTTATTCAACGCAAGAAAGTACTCAAATATTCAAATTCAAATGGTACCGAGCTGGCAATAGTATACGGATTTTGAGAGATTTATTTTGAGTCCATTATCCTGACAGACGAAACCAATCAATCGAAACAATGTCTAATATAATCGCAAAATTTAATAGTCGGTACATGATGCGTCGCTAATGGTCATCATAAAAGAAGTAGGAGATGCCATATTTCAACTGAAGAAATGAAATTAAATGTATTATGTTATGCCAAAGAATAACCGATATCTTCCATTTGGCAAATGAGTTACTATTTCGGGATTAACGGTTGATGATTGTTGATTGAACGGGATTGATGAGATTGGTATCGCAGAATAATGCATTGAAATTAATCTCGCACAATCGGTATACCAGCCAGCTCAGTATCATTCCCCTACTTAAACACTTTCTTGCGTTGAATACATTTTCTGTCAACAGTTTTGACATTTAAAATGACAAATGATGATTTATTGTAACGCGGTCTATAATTTTGGTTGAATATCTAGTGAATTTTAGCATTGAATTTGATACTGTCGTTTTAAAACTGAACACAGCCTATGTTCAGTGTGTATTACAAAATCACAGTATTTTGCCTTGATACCACTGATGTCAATCCGATAGCCTAAAAGCCTAAATGACTAAATACCATATGTTCATAAAAAAATTACCAGGGGCGGCTGTGGAAACTTAAACGTATGTACGTAACTTGATTCACATTCATAAAATTCAAATCGAATGTCATTGAGCTGTATGTCAATGTCAAAAATATGGCAAAACTGTCGACTTATTGCGGAAAACTGGCAGTTTAGATTGAAAAAAGGGAAGCCCCCGGCGCACAGCGAGTACGCAGGAAGTCATTGCTGATGTGCAAGAACGCTTGTTAAACGAACCAACAAAATCATTGCGGCGACTAAGACAAGAGGTTAGTTTATCACTTGGCACTTGTAAAAAAATTGATTTGAAAAATTTGAATCAAGTCACGGACATACGTTTCAATTTCCACAGAGTTTGCCAATGCCAACTTCGTTGTCGACTTTTGTTGTACGCACGATATAAGGAATATCAAGAGAAAAGCACTTCGAGACTTTCTAACCTATATTTTGACAAATCAATAAACGTTAGAGTAACGTGTATGTTACTTAACAGCATCACATTCGGATGCTGACATAATAAATTCCAGATTTGTTATGTCATAAATGACACAATATTGCGTGCCTTTCTAAGCCTACATTTGCAACAGAAACTTTGTAACTAATATTCAGACATGATGAATTTTATAGTCATTGTAGCAACAGTTAAACACAATACTACGAGTTTCTAACTTGTATTTAACTATATTGACTTTAGAAATTTCATCAGCAATATTAGATATATTGACAGTTAAAACCACACTGGTGATACTATAAAAATATGCAGTTACCTAGTAAATATATAACCTGTACTTAGAGTCAACGACATCAGGGGAAATGACATCGACATTATAACTGGCATTGAGACACAGCTCAAATGTCAAGTTATTTATTAAGTTTATTAAACTTTTAGATCAGAAAAAGAAGAAATTTCATTACGAATACAAACTTTCTAATAAATTTATAATACATTTTTGTAATTTTCGATTTTCGACATTTCATTTTTATTTATCTGTCATTTTTAATGTAGACATAGCTCTTTTTTATTGTTTCAAGAAGATTGAAAAAAAGACTTTGTTTCACTCATTTTGAGTTCAGAAGTTGAGATCGAAACAACATTGTTACTAAAGTAAATAAACTAAAAAAACATTTTTGTAATTTTTTATTACAATGTCCATCATTTATCTGTCATTTTTTATGTACACATAGCTCTTTTTTTTCCATTGTTTCAATAAGATTGAAAACAGTCTTTGTTTCACTCATTTTGAGTTTAGAAGTTGAGATCGAAACAACATTGTTACTAAAGTAGGTGGTATTTCTACTTATTGATTATTATTTAGCTCATACTCCAAGTGATAGAAATAATGCACTAGTGCAAATACCAATTAAATTTAACATTTATACATATGTCAGTATCAGATGAATCTTTGAGATTCAAAAGTTTGCTAGATTACAACCACAAAACTATGAAAATGCGTCAAAATTAATTTAAATTTTATAATTATAAATGAAAATTGTAAAATAATAGTATGTATATAAAATGCGTGCGAAATGTGTGTTTTTTTTTTTCGCTCAGTTTATTTATGCATCTTTGCTAGTCTCGTTGCATAAATCTTTAATAAACTAAAATTTTACAAAAATGAACCATAAGTACAAGTCTGGATCCATTGGTTAATAAATCTAAACACAATTAAAACATGAAATCGAAAAATCTGGATCCGTTGGTTTATAAATCAAAACACAATTAAAACATGAAATCTAAATGGAACGCTTTTTATGTGAAATCCATTTTATCTTGTCACTTAAACACGACGATTAAAGCGAACCGAAGTGGAGATAATGACGATTTTTCCACCAGCCGAGCAATTTTTCATTGTCCGGCTTTCGGGCGTCACGCACGCTAATGAAATATCGACTAATTACTCGTAATGCAGTAACGACCGTGTGCTAATAATCCCGGTTTCCGTGATGACACGAAACCATACCGTTTCCCGCTGCGATTGCCCAGAGATTTTCCGTTGTGGTAATTTCCACGCGGGACTCGCGTGTCCCGCGGAATATCCCCACCTATAAAGGAAACAATCCGGACCGACCGACGACGTGCCGCACGCGCGTTAATCCGGTAATGTACAGAAGATGCGGAATACAGAATATCAAATATTTCCACAGGGTGAATAATTGATTGATGGCGGTTCCTATAATTCGGCCCGGTTTAGGTAATGTTCCATGCAAAATTATAAGCGCATAATGAAATGCCCGCCATTGATTGGTTTAACAGGTATACTTTTAATACGTTATAAAACTTCTTCTTGCAGTCCTTCTCCTACCGGAGATTGGACAGCACCATAACTATTCTTATCTTCATCTTCGTCATCATGATGGTGATTCTAGAGATATCCACGAGGCTCTTTAATGCAATAGGTTCTCCTTGCTTTTTGCATTCCTATGCCGTTGATCGCTTCAGCAATTCATCCGACTTCAGAATTGGTTTCTCAACTCTTGGACAAAATAGTCCCCTCTTGGACAAAAGAGTTATAAAACTTATTCGGCATCAATACAAATACAACGGTCATAAAACTATTGCAATTCATTATCATCAATCATACATGCAAAATATGGTTCTTTAATCTTCACAGTTATAGTATTTTCCTGATGCTTTCTGATGAGTTCTAAATGCTTTCTTCTATTCTCTTTGTCTGAGGATATGAGGACATGCATACAAGCCATGTTAAAAAATACATCCAATAAAATGTATATGTTTCAGGATGGTAATGAAGTCGAAATTCGAAATTTGGTGGTTTAAACCAAAATCTATATTTTAAGGAACGTTTGCAAAAACATTACAACAAACAAAAATAGTTTTAAACATATACAGGGTGTAACAGAAATACGTGTGTTAATTTTAAACATTGGTAGAACTCGTTATATAAAACATTTTTTCTATATGTTTTTTTTCAAAATTTGCAGGTTTTTTTAAATATTTTTTTACCCCCTAATTTTGACCGAACGAGCCGGTCTCAGGTACTGTCACTATAATTGTCAAGTGAAGTTTATTTAAAAATGCCAAATTTTTCTAATCAAGAATTAACAGATATTGTGTTGGTAGCCAAGCTTTTGGAAATGCCGCAGAAACCCGTAGATTGTACAGTGCACAATATCCTGAACGTGTTTTGCCTAACAGGCAATCATCTTTATTACGTTTATGACACCGTTGCCATCACAACAAAAGATTTTATCGCTGCACACCTTTAACCATAGGCGGGTACGCGTTTTAGTAGAAAAACTGGAACATATTTTAAATCAGTTTAACGTTGGTTTTTGAAAAAAAAAACATATAGAAAAAATGTTTTATTTAACGAGTTCTACCAATGTTTAAAATTAACACACGTATTTCTGTTACACCCTGTATATAAATGATCTTTCACTGCATATTTTCTGTATTATATTCTATTCTGTATTCTACTCTATACTGAGATAGTAATAGTAATAATAATAATTAATAGATATTTATATAACAAGTGAGTTAAGTGGATGGGATGTTTATTCACGAGAATAAAATTAGGCTTTTATCGCCAACCGTAAAACTGCTAAATAAAAAAAAAATTAACTTATCACATTTTATTGTAAATAAGTAACCAAATAGAAAAATTACAGCGAATACAAAATGAGTCTACTTATTATTAGTTATATTAATCGTGAAAGTACACCCTGACGCATTATTAAAATTAATTCCTGAAGTCGAAGGAGTTTGAACTGAAAATGTTTGAGGATTATTATCTATGTTAAGAATGTGTAAATCGTCAGCAGCATTATCATTGGTAACAACTATGTTTTCAGTTTGATCTTCACCTAAAATAGTCTTTGCAATTTTCGTTTTATTGAGCACAGATTCTTCAACATAAGCCTCTGCAATTGTATCGCTTTTCCACCCTCCGTGGCGTTTTAAATTTTCCTTACTGCCGCCTGCGTTGGCAAAGAGAGTGGCGGATGTTCTGCTAAAGCAATGTCCCGTATAAAGTGACGGTTCTGGCAAATGCAGATAGTTGGCAATTTTGCTTGGTATACTTAGAAAAGTATGTATTCCAACTGGCTGGACTGTGCATTTGCCATTTCTATAAGTTAGGAATAATCTGTCGTGGGGCGTATACTTAGGACGCATAGCTAAAAATTTGTTAAATAATTCTATGGATTTTACTTTTCCTTCAAACTGTGAAGTGATCACGAATAATCGAGACCTGTTGGTCTTTGTTTTAGGTATATGAACAACTAGAATAGTTTATTTGTGCTCTATGTCATTTATTTTTAAATTCAAATGTACTTCATTACGTAAAGCCCCAGCAATTCCAAACAAAACGCATATCTAAAATAACGATTTATGAATAATGTCGTACAGTCATGGATATGTCAATTAATATTAGCGGCAGGTAAAATGTTTGATTTTTATAGTAACATAAAGTGTTTATTTACTTCTGAAAATCGCTATGGTAATGTATGGCTTTATTGACGGTTGGCGATAAAGGTAATTTATTTACAAAAATACTTGAATGCTAAGTGCAGTTACGCCTACTTTCTGTGATTTTCGAGAAAAAAAAACTACTACCATTAAATTCATGGGGTAGGCTTGTATTATGCATTTTTTTAACCTCAATGACGTTATACTTTCGAGAACACGCCCTGGGCTGGTTGCCCGACACATTAATGTTTATTCCGTTAAGTATTTCATTTATAAAAAAAACTCTTTTCACAAAATATGTTTCTTTTTAATATACCTATCCAACGATGTCACATACGACCTAGGTTCCCATTTAAAATTCTGAAGTTGAGTGCAGTTATGTCTACTTCCGGTTACTTCCGGAAATCGAAACAACCTCCATTAAATTCTTCAGGTAGGCTTTTGTTATGATATTTTTTTCCCCGAACTTCTAAGACGTCACATTACCGAGAAAAAGGCCTGGGACGGGTGGTCTGAATCACCCTGTATAATCAATAACCTTTTACCGTAAGGTGTAAGGTGTACAATTTATGTTTACAATAATTAATTCACACTTGGTCTCTGCGGTATACGAAATTTGTCCACTTCTTTTTATTTCTGGCGATCGTTTTGCCTTCCGCCCATGATTTTCCTCTTGATAATATTTCCTCTAATGGAATAGTGGAATACACACCATGTTTTCTTTGATCTTCCCTTTGGTCTTCTCGCGCACACACCTGCTTCCCATATTTGTTTTACTTGTCGATTCTCGTCCATCCTGCACATGTGTCCAAACCATTTCAGTTGTTGTCCCTCTATTATATCGAAGATTGGTTCTATTCCCAGTTCTTTCCTGAGTATATCGTTTCTTATTCTATCCATTTTCGTTATCCCTTTCACTTTTCTAAGAAACTTCATGTCTATCGCTTGAATTTTGCTTTTGGTTTTATTTGGAAGTACCCTGATTTCACTTCCAAAAGTTAGTATAGGTCTAAAAAATGTCCTATATATTGTCATTTTTGTTTTTCTGTTTATGTCTTTATTGCCTAGTAACGGTTTGCTTAGGGTGTGGTATAATCTCATCGCACTAATTCCTTCGTTTATGGCATCCTCTATATTTATTTCTTTGTCGATCGTTACACCTAGGTATTTGAATTTATCTACTGTCTCTATTCTTTGATTATTTATTTCTAAGTTGGTGGTATTTTCTTCTTGTTTACTCAGGATCATTGTTTTCGTTTTACCTGCGATTATTTTTATATTTCGTTTCTCTAGTTCCTTTTCCCATATCTTCAGATTTTCCTGGAGGTCTTTCTCTTTTCCAGTGCAGATCATTATGTCGTCCGCATAAGCACATTCTCAGCTTTTCACTGGAGTCAGCTTGTTGTAGCCCACGTGATATTTTTTCGTTTTCTCAGATACTGCCTCTATGATGTCATCCATTACTATTATGAACAAGGTCGGACTAAGGACTCTACCTTGCCTCAAGCCGTTGATAGTTTCAAACGTTTCTGACTGTAAGTTGTCTTTTCTCACGTAGTTCTGGTTTCTGTAATATAAGCTTTTTATTGCTTTTATTAGTGTTTTGCTTATATTTCTACATCTGAGGCTGTTGCATACTACATTTTGTGGGACCCTGTCAAACGCCTTTTCCAAGTCAATGGACATCATATACAGATCTGTTTTCCTGTTCCTTTGTTTTTCTAGAATTTGCTTTATACTAGAAATGTGGTCCTGGATACTGTGTCCTTTCCTCAAGCCACTCTGTTGTTAATTCAGATGTACTTCTTCAGATGTACTTCTACGATATTCCTTAGGCGTTTGTTCAATATGCGTTCATATACTTTAGCTACCACGCTTAAGAGTGTAATTCCTCGGTAGTAGGTGTATTGCCTACTATCTCCCTTCTTAAAAACTGGAAGTATAATGCCTGTTCTCCAATCTTCTGGGACTTTTCCTATTTGCCATGCTTTGTTGAAGATCCTTGTTATGGTGTCTATGCCTTTTTCTCCCAGGTTTTTCAGCACCTCTGCATTTATTCAATCGTGGCCTGCTGCTTTCCCCCGTTTCAGTTGTCTAATTGCTTCTGTGACTTCTTCTATTTGTATATCGCGTTCTATGTCAACATTTTACCTGGGTATGTGCTCCTCCTGAGTCTCTTTATTACTGGTTTCAGCATTAACTTGTTGCTGCTCCGTTGTTAGTAACTCTTGGAAATATTCCCTCCACCGTACCATGATCTCCTTACTTTCCCTCATGTTTCTGCCGTCTTTGGATTTTACTTGCTATTTGATGTTGTTTCTTTTCTTTTATGTTCTTCGGCATTTTGTAGAACAACTTCTGGTTCTTCCTCTATATTCCTGCCTAATTCCTCCCAGGTTTGTTGTTTGGGTTGTTTTACGAGCTCTTTTACCTTTATTCTTTGTTGCTGGTATTCTGGGTGGCACTCATCTATTTCCTTATTCAGCTAAGGATTCCATTTATCTTTTTTTTTTTAATTTCACTTACTCTATAACACCCTGGTGCCACCATCTTGCTTGTTTCTTATTTTTAATGTTCATTATTGTGCCACACTTTTCTTTAGCTGTTTCTATAATGATTTCCTTAAACTATTGCCATATATTTTGTAGGTTGATGTTCTCTTCTTCTCTCAGGTTTACTTCCAGCTTCTTTTCGGTGTCTTCTCTGAATTTGCTTGCTGTTACCATATCCTGCAATTTATAGGTCTTGATTCTATGGGCCTCGGGTTTTTATATTGTTTGTTGTGGTGTTGTGCTCTTTATATTTCGAATTTCACTTTTGCGAGTAATAGATAATGGTCACCCAAACACGTGTTTTATACAATATTTCATTCATTTTTGTCGAACAGTTAAGTGGTTACACATTTAATTTTTATAATATTAAGTCGCCGGAAAGTCAAACTGACATTTATTATCAAACCAAAATTTAAAAAGGCCGATTATATTGTTTTTGTACCAGAAGGGGTTTCACATTCATCCTCAGAAGTATTGAAAAAGTTAATGCCCACAAAGTCAAAGGTATTCAATGAAAATTATGTTGTATGTTCTTGATTTTGAGTGAATTAAAAGTTTTAAATTCACTAGTGGATTCAAGATCAATACATTTTACTTGCAAATAAACAACAGTTTATGACGTTTGTCTAAATGGTGTACAACGTCAGTTTATAACGTCAGAATTGAATAAAATAAGTTTTTAATATAACGGATATGCTTTTAACAAACAATGAAATTTTAAAAATGGTTAAAGTTCGTTAAAAGACAAATTTGGCTTTTTTCGATGAATGATTTTATTCCACAAAATTATCACTCTATGGCACAATATTGTCACTGTGCTATTATAATGTGAAAGATTATTAATTATTCATAATCATAGCAATCTCATGCTTGTCGACGATAACAGTTTTTTTCGTGTAGTGTATGCGCAGACCACAAAAAAAAAACAGCGAGCCGTTTTTAAAATAAAATCTCGTACGAGACACGTCCAGTGCGGCGGCCTAATTAATCAGGGCCTGAGTTATTAGACAGGGCCGACCCCGGACGACGTCAATTTACATAAAAACGTAGTAAAATTCCTCGTTGATATTTTCCGAAATTAGAATGCCTACCGACGCCCCAGCCCGTCTATTATCATAAATAATGTATGAGCTATTTACATGTGTAGCTTTTTTACTCATTACATAATTATTGCATTAGATTGATTAAGGGGAGCGATCGATTGGCCTCCCCCGTGTGTCCGAGATGGGAAGGAAGGCAGGAGGAAGGAATTCGTGAGTCGTCATTAGAGAGAGCGACGTGTAATATTGTTTGAACGGTCCGGTAATGACACCTTCCCGGACACAACTCGTCCACTATCGATTTTCAATTACTCATATTCAGGCGGCGGCACCGGGCGGGGAGGATAGGGGTGGACCGGAGGCAGGTTGGCCGTGGGGTGGGTTCGATCAGTTTGATTGATATTTGCGTTATTTGTCATTGGGGGAAATGCCGTTTCAATTAAAAACTTGCGCAGCACTAATAACCGCCTCCGCCTGCCCGGTTATTCGATCATCCTGTGTACCCGTGTGCACGGGAGGACGATAAGTAAAGCGAGCGTCGTGCCAAAATTCACTAAGACTAAATTTACGTCCGTTGCCCGCAAGGGACCAGTAAATTGTGGCCGGCAAGATCCGGTAAAGTTGTTAAATGAATTTATAGCCACTGGACGTCGGACACCGGTCATTGCCTAAGTTATAGCACATTTATATACTCCCACGATAATGCATACCTACTCCGCCAAACACTCACACCCACAGCTCCGCATGTACGCGTACACATACAGGTATAATATAAACTTTTATTAACCGGCTAACATTTACGATAATTGCCTCGGCCTGGCGAGGATGGGATGGAAAAAAAACCGCCCTCCCCAACCGCCCGCGTTTTATAGGCGGCGATTATGTGGAACTTTTTCGGGGCGGCCGTGCATAACGCAATTAATAATAATAATTAATCGCCTGTGCAGGACCGGACCGCCGTAATTGGATTATTCCGAAGTTGGGATTTTCTGTCGGTGCGGTGAATTTTTGATGCACACTTTTAATTATGTCCGCCTCGTAAATCGGACGCCTGCTTTTGACACAGGTGCTCACCTCAAAAATACAGCACCGCCGCCCGCCAAACCGAAACATTACAAAGTAATAGCAATAATAATAATTAAGTGACGTAGCAGAAGGGAGCGCGAAATATATATATAGCACCAAATGTGCGATTTACCATTGCAGCCGTTTTCAGTTTTCGCGTGTATGCGCAATACAAATGAGTCAAATTCGTTGGGAATATGTATACAGGGTGCCCCATGCTCATGGACCATTAAAATTTTACAGGGTTCCCGATAAAACAAAAATTGGAAAAAAGTCATCGAAACATGGCTGATTCCGTCCTCCTCAGGTGAAATTCTTTCAACCTTCTGTCACTTTCGGTTCTACCGGGAGTAACCATCTACTTTTTTTTTTAATGGATCTCCCTTCATATTATTATGTTTTTGGCTGTATGTATACCTATATTATTTATATTCCGAGAAAAGAATTAAATTCAAAGATTTTGACCTAAAACAGCCGTTATGAAATGACTTCAATTTTTCTAACAAATAAGATAAGAACGGAAAATTTATCTCGAAATGTGAAATTTGGATAGTGATTCAAAGATTCATTCATTACCTAAGTAGCCCACTTAAATTAAGCTTATTTCATTTTTTTTTAACTGAGGCCTACTTATGATCTTATAGAGCAATTAGCATGACAATTTACTACAAAAAAGTAATATGCAACCATATTCTCGAAGCAAGTAGTTTTTAAAATTTGTCGAAAATTCGAATTTGTGCATCATGTAATTTCATCTATTTTTACCTCATTTAATTATAATTGATAATAATTATTTAAAAAAATAATTGAATGAGAGACTATTATAGCATTGTAAATATAAATCGTGGAAAGTTAATATTTTGTGTTCTGTCTTATTTCCATAAATAGTTTTGTGGTTTCAAACAAAAACCTAAAAATAAAATTTGGCATTTCCTTTGCCGGTCTAGCACTTGCTCCAAGCATTGTAGTATAGCCAAAATTGCTTTACTTAGTTGTGACATACTTTACATTTCCAGGTTAATTTACAGACAACCTGGGGAACCTTACCAGTTACCAAGGTACTTCACACATTGACTTAGTGCATGGATAATTTACCAGGTTAATTCGAAATCTGCCGGCAATTTCATTCTCATACTGAAATGCACGTAAATTATCTTCCTATGGTTAATAATAAGTATGTTCGTCTCACGCCATATGATAAGCTGCTCAATAGGGCCCATGATACTCTGCCTCAACTATTCAGAACTCTGACCCACAACCAACACTGCAGTGTCATAGACAGAAAGTTTATTCGAGATTTTAGGGATATATCCTGCACATAAATTGAAGTTTCGATAAATGGTGAAAATTTCTATAGATTTTAATTTTTTTAAATCTCGAGAAATGTTTAGAAGACGTTTGCTTATCACGAAAGACGTGGGTTCGAGTCCCAGATGTATAGATGTACTTATGTACTGAGAAACTAGTACCATTCGCCGTTGGGAGATCATTAGTGGCACTCTAGAGATCGGGGGCGTATTTATAGGTTAATAGGCCATATTTGAATACACCCTCTTGTACAAATCACATGGCAGAAGCATCCGTTGGTCGCTTGCCAGTCAGGAATAATATCCTTAACAAATACGTCCACTACTACTATCGAGCTAATATGTTGAACTTTCTATTACAATTAGGCCGGCAGATATTCGAAGATTTCAGGATCCGGGTCTGGATCCGATAGCCGAGGTGTCGGATCCAGATCCGATATCGTAAGTGTCGGATAGTGGATCCGGATCTGGATCCGATATCCAAGTCCAAGGTGTTACTTAGGGTGGTGCGCCGGACAGCGCACCATAGGGATTTACATGTAAAAATTTAAATCTTTAAATATTGTCTTCCCTAATTATTTTTGACGCCATTTATATTTCTTAATTTTTGGTACGCAATGATCACTAAATATTAACCGAGTCAATAAGTAACTTATTTACATTTTCACAACGAGCACCTAATAAATAATGAATGTAATGACATTGTAACTTATTACTGCAGAGCTCAAAGTATTACTCACTAAAATACTCGATCACAAAGGCTCCATATAATTATTATATATAAACAAATATTTGAGCCGCCATCTTTCTACAAAAACGATTGCAAAAGCTTATTTAGTTTACGAGGTAACAAGCGTTTAAAGTAAGTTCCTGAATCTGCACATTACATAACTTTGCACTAAAGTATTGAATGGAAGACTTCTTGTCAAAATCATTGATGTACTTACTTTCCAAAAGATGAAATGAATTAACATAAAAATAATATTTATTAATATTTCAGTTGTGTTATCATTTCCATAAATATTTCACTGATGCATCTGAATGTCGATCCAATTATAGACCCACCTCCGGATCCGTTTTTCTATTTTTAATTTTTATTAATTAAAATTCTTGTAAATGATTCCGTCGTGGAAAATTACATCGTTCACATCTTAAAATTTAGTAATAATACATAATTGTTGTACAATATTTAAATAATAGTCACCAAGTCGTATACACTGCGGATCCAATATTCCAGGTGTCGGATTCGGATCCGAGGTCTAAGGTGTCGGATCTGGATCCGATACCCCAGGATCCGGATCCACTATTCCACACCTCGAATCCGGATCTACTATGCGATATCTAAGATCCGGATCCACTATCCGACCCCTCGGATCCGGATCCACTATCCGATACCTCGGATCCGGATCCTCTATCCGATACCTCAGATCCGGATCCACTATCCGATACCTCGGATCCGAATCCACTATCGGATACCTCGGATCCGGATACGGATCCGGATCTACTACCCGACACCTCGGATCTGGATCCACTATTCGGATCTGGATCCGCTATCAGACACGAGGCACCCAAGGATCCGGATAGTTTAGGATCCGAATCCTAAAATATCCGGATCCGGGTTGCTGGCCTAATTATGATCTGTAAAATCGAATAACTCGAAAATAAGTCTATTATTGCATAATCAAATAAGGGGGTGTAAGGGGTGATGGCAGTAATATGCACTAACCCAAATGACTACCTCTCCTGCTCGTGGTACAGTTACTCGGATTTCTTTTGACAGTGCCCGTGCGAGAAGGATTTTTCTTTTCCGATATGCTCAGCTCTCTCGGGGGTAAGTACTGTTTGTACGTATTTCGCTTCTGAAATTGTTCTTCATCGGCAACGGCCGTGCCTCGGTGGCACGGTCTGCACCGTGGAGAGATAGCAGGTATAAAATGTTGAAGGCTTATTTTGCGGAAGAAATACCTTAATTCAGCCTGGACTCTGTACGGCTCATTTTGCGATAGAAAGATGTAAATTCTGCCTTCACCTTGTACGGTCAATATTTTAATTGTAATTAGTATTAAATTACCCAATAAATATTTTAAATCGTTTTTTAAAACAATTTTATTTAATAAGAATAAATAACTTTCATATTTATCAATCTTGAATTGTCGTCATATTTATGCATATACAAAATTAAACCTGTAGGCAATACTTTTTGTCAATATTAACACAAAATCGTAGGAAGAGGATGATATATGTTCTAATTGACATTATATTATTATAATCTAATTAAAAGAAAATTATAAACTTCGTAAGTTCAAATATGTTCATACAATAATTTTAGTTGGGAGAAATCAAGTATCGAACCCAGATACAGGTTTAATTTTGTATATGCATATATATGACGACAATTCAAGATTGATAAATATGTAAGTTATTTATTCTTATTAAATAAAATTGTTTAAAAAAACCGATTTAAAATATGTATTGGGTAATTTAATACTAATTACAATTAAAATAATGACCGTACAAGGTGAAGGCAGAATTTACATCTTTCTATCGCAAAATGAGCCGTACGGAGTCCAGGCTGAATTAAGGTATTTCTTCCGCAAAATAAGCCGGCAACATTTTATACCTGCTATCTCTCCACGGTGCAGACCGTGCCACCGAGGCACGGTCGTTACCGATGAAGAACAATTTCAGACGCGAAATACGTACAAACAGTACTTACCCCCGAGAGAGCTGAGCATATCGGAAAAGAAAAATCCTTCTCGCACGGGCACTGTCAAAAGAAATCCCAGTAACTGTACACCTCGCTGGATAACTGACAAGGCTCTGTCGACTGAATGTCTACCGGAATAAGTAGGCTCGTCTTTTTGGCCAACGGCTCCGGGCGGAAGACCTGGAAAAAGTAAAGGCACCCTCTTGCCCTAGGGCGGAGAAATCTACCCTAAAGGCGGAATAAGCAACGGCTCAACGGTATGGCGATGCCGAAGGCAAAGGGAAACCACTGCAGTAAAGACAGTTAAAATAATCATTGCTCAAGTCAAAAACAGTAAAGACAGTTAAAATAATCATTGCTCAAGTCAAAACGAAGTATTCCGGAGCAAATAGTCCTCCGATCGGATCTCAGGGGAGGATGGTTTTGAGGAAAGCCAACAGGGGAAGAACCTAGAGACTGCCTATAAAGATCGCAACATGGAATATTAGAAGTTTGTTCTCACCAGGAAAGCTAGAAAATACAGTGGTTGAAATGGAAAGACTGAAGTTAAACATACTCGAAATAAGTGACGATCAATGACAAGGGTGGGAGAAATATACAACAATAAATAGACAACTATACTTCTCTGCCAACGATGACCAAAGACATCGTTACGGCGTAGTCATCTTTGTTGACAGAGTAACAGACTGATCAGTACTCGATTTCACATCAATTTCGGTACGAGTTATGATGTTAAGATTGCACTTAGACATATCCTCCATTAATATTTTTCAAGTCTACACTCCAACTACAGACAAGAGCGATGACGAAGTCAAACAATTTTACGAACAACTCCTCACAGTTGTCAGATCAACTAAAAAACCATTAAATAACAATTATTTTAGGAGACTTTAACGCCATGGTCGGACAAGGGCCAGTTATTTCTTGCGTGGGTGGATATGGATTGGGCGAACGTAATGAGAGAGGCGACAGACTGATTCAACTCTACAATAATGAAGAATTTGCTATTGCGAACACCTCTCTTTAGGCTGTTAAAACGAAGGCTGTAGACATGGAAATCGCCTGCACATGGAATTAACGGCATGGTAAGAAATTAAATCGACTACATACTTATTAAGGATATATTCAAAAATTCAATCAAATCTGTCAAGACATTTCCGAAACCTGACATATTCTCTGACCATAATCCCATTGTAGCAATGAAAAACCAAATATAAAAAAAATACACCGAAAAGGAACCTACCGGCAATTGACTTAAGCAGATAAAAATAAGTCAACATTAAACAGAAAACAAGAGATAAAATCAATCATAACCTCCGTGTGGTTGACAAATTAGACACACAAGATGTAGATACTAAATGGAAATACATTTAGAAAGATTTAATATCTGCTGCAATGGAGTCTTTAAGCCCATTAATAATAACACCACCACAAAGCTGAATAACAGAAAAACTTATAAATCACATGAATAAGCTTAAGAATACCAATATGATGATATATAAAACGATAAGCCCTGACATCAATAGGAAAATTAGACAAGCTAAGGAAAACTGGTTGATGGAAAAGTGCAATGAAATAGAAGACTGTAAAATGAGATATTACAGCTTTAATATGCACAAAAGGTAAAAGAAAATACGGGTACAGAAAGAAAACAACAAATAACTATTCTCAATGATTTGAATGGCAATATTATGTCAAGTATAACAAAAAAACTGAAGAGGTGGACGGAGTATATTAAAGAATATTTTTAAAGATAATCGACCAGAAGAGGTGAGCAGTGATGACAACGAAGTGGGGCCCAGTGATACCAAGGGAAGAGGTGATGTATAAAATCTAAAATAAATAAAATAAAATATTGTAAATTTTAAAAATATAATTTTGAAAAGGCAATAATTATTTACATTATAATGAAAAATACAGCCAAATTATATATGAAACGGCTACGAACCCTAACAACTTAAAGTTCGGACGATACCCATTTTAACTATAACTTACAGATTATTTTGCTTAAAGTTGCTACTTGCTTATTATATTTATGATCTCATAAAAATGCATTATTAAGCACCACTTATGACAAAAAATAAATATTAATTGTCTATATTTACCTCTTTAAGAAGGAAAAAAATGAAAAACTGAACCAATTTTACTGGCAACTTAATGTTCGGACGTCTTCTTTTTAATTTTTTTTTTGGGTTAATACAGTTAAAATGATAGTTATTAATGTGATAAGCGTCAGTTAATGCTTTCTTTTATGTGTGTTCATGAAAATGAGTCATGGGAAAGCAACCTCAAACGAAATTCGTCCAATTGTAGTGAAAATGAAAAAGCTGTAAAGACCATCTGCGATAATTTGAATTTAGCTACGTTAACGGTAGGAGATATTATCCAGTGCTATGGAGATAGTGCCAGACACGAAATTCGAGGTAAAAGTTCCGGTCAACCTAGTAAAATGACAGGCAGAAAGAGGATGCATCTTGTGAAAATATGTAAAAGTCAGCAAGGAGTCACTGTAAGGGAGATAACGGCGTATTTAATGGGGAAACGGGGGCAAATATTTCATGAGAATATTGTTTGCAATGGCTCCATAAGTCAGAGCTCAGTTTTTATAAGGCATATACTATTAAATGAAATATTAAATAATATTACTTTGTTGAATTCACTTTATTTTATTTTATTGGAGCCAAGAAAAACCCTCAGATAATAAATAAACAAAAGAACAATCGTGTCTTAGACAGTAGAAGACTGGTCCAAAGTCATATTTAGCGAATGCAAATTCTGTAGGTCTCTGTAGGTGATAGCAGAAAAATAATTATTCGAGATTAAGCGGAAGATTTTAAAGCGGATTGTATAAAATGGACTGTGAAGTTTCCAAAACGGGTGTTGATTTAAGGGTGTGTGTCTGGAAAAGGTTTAGGAAAAATGGAAAAATTACTGTTCTTAAATATCAGACAATTCTAAATAATGGTCTTATTCCCAGCGTACATAAGCCCTGTCCAGATGGGAATTTCATATTCCAGCAAGATGGTATGTCACGCCATACAGCTAAGACGACAAAATGGTTTTTAGATCACGGAATGAAAGTTCTGTCTTAGCCCTTTTACAGTACGGACTTAAATATTATTGAGACCTTGTGGCAACATGGAATGTTACTTGAAGAACAATTCTCAACGAAACACACATGCTTTGGAGACAAAACTGACAGAAATATGGAGATCTTTTACGCCAAATTACTGCAAGTCTTTGCTGGAAATCATGTCAGCCAGAATACGAGCGATTATAAAAGCGAAAGGCGATGTGACACCGTATTAATAATTTAAACTGTCGTCGGCCGAACATTAAGTTGTCAATAGAATTTGTTCATTTTTAAAATTGTTCTCTCTATTCATTTCTTGTTGATATAATACAAATATTTTTTCAACAATAGCGACCCTTAATAAAGTAGTATTCCTAATTCTTGAATAAAACAAAAAATAAACATTTTACAGAACAACAATCAGTAAATATATATACAAATTCGTGCCGTCCGAACATTAAGTTGTTAGGGCTCGTATTTAATATGTCAACTATGAATATAGAAAGTCAAAAACAAACTGTAACATCTCAAATCAAAACTCAGAAATCACTTTTTTTAATTTGTATTCATAAAGACGTCATTAACGTCGTTATAACAAACAATCTAAACAACCGTTTATGTGCAATGCTACAATATTTTATAGCAACGGACGTTAAATTTTTTGTTTTATAGCAACGGACGTTAAAAACCGCCACAGCGGACTTTTCTGTTTAACGAGATAGAGAGAATGAGATACGAGAGGACGATATAACTAGAAGAACGAGATTGCGAATTAATTATTATTTAGTTAATAATAATAATCTAAACACATACAAATTATTTATCTTTCTTTACAATACTGAAATTAAACGTACATTTATTAAAGTGTCCACTAAGCGTAATTCTTCCGTCGTCACATATATCATTCATAATCGTTTGTTCATTGCTATTAGAGACGATTCCAGATGATGTAGATGGAATGTCATCAGCAGTTTTATTCGCCGAATTTGTAATTTTCTTTGCAATTTCCATTTTCTGGTACTCCGATTCCTCAATATATCCTTCCGCTACACTCGTTGAGCGCCATCCACCAAGACTTTTTAACGCAAATACATCACCTCCACCTTCTACCAACAAAGTGGCCGATGTTCTCCGAAAACAGTGTCCGGTGTATATTTTTATATTATCTTCGATATCTGACATTTTGTCAAATTTAATTTGTCAACAACAACACTGTTGTTATGGTTGGAAATAACATATTTCAATATTATTTTCAAATCAATATGTGTACAAATTAAAAAAAAAGTTGTATGTTACACGTACGCTAAATGGTCTTTATGGACTTGGCCGGTTAAATGGCTCGGCTAACGCCTCGCCATTTAATCTTCCGGCCGCGTCCATAAACACCTATTTAGCGTACTTGTAACATAAATAACTATTATTATTACTTAATAAAATAAGGAACTGAATATCGGAATAAACCGAAAAGCGGTATCTTTAGTTCCGTTAATAATTTTACATTTTAATATGTGAGACGGTTATTTAATAAAAGACGAAAAAATGCATTAATAAACAAATTAAGGCAAGATACACTCAAAAGCACAATTCCAAAGCAGATGCAAATAAATAACAACGAATACAATCCTTTCTCGGAAGAAACTACATTTTAGGAAGCAACTGGAATTAAAAGAAGAATTATACCTATTATTATATCGACTTACGCTCAAAACTAAAAAAAAAATCCATTTAAGAAATTTTGTAAAAAAATATATATATTTTGCACAATAAGTCTATTAATTGCATTCGTTTATAAAACATTGCGAAACAGAGTACCTATTTATTAACATTTATTAAAATGCGAATAATTCCCGAGAGCTTTGACATTTAAATAAAAAATGTCGAATTCTCGAAATTAAATTGAATTGAAGATTTGAACTCTAGATCCCAAAAATCGAGTATTCTTCAATCTCAAGAAACGAAAAATGTCAATAAATCACAACCTCTAGTCCAAATACGAATCCATGAGGCTCGCGGTTTAGCGAGTTATTTTATGCTATATAGTTGTGACGTGCCTGAAGGGCAATCAGCGCGTTAGGCCGCGGAGCGAGTGGAGGGTCCCTTCGAAGCAGCGACGAGGGCCGGCTCTCGGTGTCGGACAGTGGGGGGGCTAAAAAAGGCTCCACGTAATTTTAACCTCGCCACTACTTCGTCGCAAAGGGGGGCACCACCCAACCTGCGTGGGTTGACGGCAGACAGTCAGCGAAGTTAAGAAATTACGAACTGTCGCGACGGCTGACCATCTGGCGCCCACACCACCAGATTTAAATCTCGCAGTGAGAACAGGAAGTTAAACTGAAAGAATGCCCGATTGAGAAAACGTGGGGGGAACAAAAATTAACAGGTGTGAATTTTGTGGTGTAAAATATCTGCGTTTATTCACACAAAAGATAGGACACCGTGCCTACGCTTCCTGAAATAAATTCCTCTGCCCGCAACCTTATCGCGCCGCCTTCACCAGATTCGGCCGAATCCCGCGAATTCGTAACGCGCGATTCGAAGGGCCGTCGGAGCGACTTTTTCGTACAAAAGCGCAAATCACGTACGGCACCAAACACGCAACGCAAATTTTACACAAAAGAAAAAAACGATATATCAAATGAAATTAAAATAAGTGAGAACAAGAAAAAGAATATATAGATCTGGCCTGTGTTCCTCGTGTGTGACTTCGCTGACGGTTCTGGACTCGGCTCTCGAACCTGGATGCCGCCACTAGCTGCGGTCTTCAGATAAGTCTGGCAGGATGGTCGCTGCCCCTAGCCAAGACCTGGCTGGCTGGGTTACTTAGCCCATACCCAAAAAAAAAACGCTCTGATGTTGTGAGCGTATGGAGTTGAGTCGTATAGTACCCTCCCTTGCCTTGCGCTTGGTGCCGTCAATCCCTTTAAGGGTGGTTAAATGAGTTCACGTTTTATATCCCAGAAACCGGATGGTAATATACCAAAGAAAAACCGTGACCTCGTGGCACGTCTGCCCTATAGGGAAGGTAACCAGCTTCTACCTCATGGTGGCGTCTCGCCGACGATTTTATAAAAATCACGCAGAACGAAAACACGTCACGTTTAAAAAAACGTGTGCGTATGGTTGCCTCCGGTGGAGGTCCAGGCGCGCAATTAATAATAAGACAGTTTCCGTCGGAGGCAAAACCAGACCGTTACATAGTCTCAGACTTTAGTTGAAAAATTGTTTCCGTTGGACGTGAATTGAACATTTTTCATTATAAAATCAAAGTAACTGAAACATTTAAATCTTACTGAATTATAACGCTACTATAACATAATTACAGTAGTGTAAAGCCACATGTCATTACATGATAACATGTTCATTCTTATATCGTCTATTTCTACAATGGCTTATGAAAACTTCGAAAAATATGCTTCATTAGAATGCTTTATTCAAAGTAACAATATTATTTCTTATAAAGGGTGTAACAAATAGTATATTGTAATAAGAGTGCGGAAAGGGCTTCATTGCAAAACGAGTATGAAAGTTGGAGCACGAGCGCCAGCGAGTGCTCCATTCATACGAGTTTTGCAATGGCCATTTCCGCAAGAGTGTTACATACTATTTTTTCTACGAAAGTGTAGAAAACTAAAGATTAATGTAAATTTAATCATTAATTTAAAATAAATGTCATTGTCATTAATTTAAACGTCAGAAAATTTATAAATCGCTTGTCACCAAATCGAGACTCGAAATTTATACATTAATACTGGAAGTAGAAGAATATCAATAATGGATTCCGATAGTGACGATATAACAAACACTCCGCCGGAACTTGCGGCCATTGCATCCACAGTTTCGTCCGATTTATTGCCTCAAAAATTAAAAGAGAGGTATTGGAGTGCGGAAAGTGAGTGCGGAAAGTACTTTCCGCACTCATATAAGTGCGGAAAGTACTTTCTGCACTCCTTGTAACAAATACCAACTTTCAAGGTTAAATTTTATGACAGAAAACGTGTCTTTCAACACTTTCGTAGAAAAAATCATTTACGGGACTTATTCTTGGGGTTCCTGGGAAATTATTAAACAAGTTGGCTAATTTTAAATTTCAATATTTGGAAATGAAATATTGAATATCATCCCTTTTAACTTAAATGTAAAATTTATACCTACGTGAACTTTGGCCGAGCAATTCAGTCACACCCTGCATATCGATGAATATTTATCATGCACAAGAAGTAGCTCAAAGTGTCAGAGCCAAAGTAATTTCCAAAAGATAGAAGCATAAAAATCCTATTATTACTCTGTAAGAAGCTGATATTTACAATTTATTTTATTGGCTTACTGTTGCATAAAGCAAAGCACACATATTAGGATGCCATACTTATTTGGAATATTTTATATTGTTTCTTCATATTCCGTTTTTGTTGACTGGGTATATATCAGTAGTTATAACCCAAGGGCATTGATTACTACGAAAAAAAAATTATCACAGTTTCCAAAAGGACATTGCTTGTCAAAGTTCGATGTCATTGAGTGGTATCACATCTTTGGGCCGTAAAAGTTTTAAGGATTTATAGACACATCATCTAGATGTAAAAATAAAACGAATGCACGCCCACTAACATCGTGCTGAAAGTGCTAGTTAAAAATCAATGCCCCTCGTTATGCAGAGACAAGTATAGTAATAACATTGTATGAATAACTAACGATATTTTTCTTTCGTCTATTATTAAACTGGGAGTGACCCGACCCCCCTCTATGGGGTACTCTTACGTGGCGCTCGCGGGGCACACGAAAATATGCACGGCGCAGAGGGCTGCGGCAGACGAGTATGAAGTAACCGCACGGAAGAGAGGTAATTATTATCCGTTAACAATATATTAATAATAGGTTGATAATACCGTAGCGGCGTGGGAAAGCCGCAAGTGCCGCCACCTGATTATACGTCAGTTAAACCCTCGGTACTCCCGGCCGCTATTACAGCCCACCACTCACGCTACTGTTTTATTTTATTAGCATGCCGACCGACTGATAATTTTCAAATACATGGCGTCCTCTCTTCCTCATCCACCTATAACTGCACGACCAACTATGCAACTCCTCAATCGATACCTAATAAACTCGAATTACGTATTTGCATATGCAAGTGCACGGCTCCGTGACGATACTTTGTGAGAAAAAAAACTCCCCCTGGAATTATTGATGGTTAAGTGTGCTAAATATAAGTTGAGCGATTATTACGCTTGTAGTTGTGTAAGAAAAATGCTGCAGTCGCGAGAGGATGGGCGATGAAAAGTAGGTCCTAATTTATGCATGTGGATAGTTCCAGTGGAGCACCGCTTTCCAGAGCGTGCAATTGTGCCGATGAGTGTTCAGTGACACTCTGGAATTTTGTAATCTATGCATACTTGATGCTAAATAAATCAAAATTTTCGTCTCGCTATGTTGTTTGTCTCCGCTGAATATTGGCATCGATTCCGGTTCGTGCTGTTCAAAGAAAGACGTATTATTGTCTGCGATGTGGGATTCGATTCCAGGGATTTGACATACGTGCCTTATGGATTTACGCTGATTCGTTATAATACCGATTCCAAGAATTTATGTCGACTAATCGTAGAAACTCCCACTAAGAAATATTTTGTATACATGGTGGACGGATTAATTGTGGATTGAAGGAAGATTTCCTTATCCTTCCTAGTACTAAATACTGTTTCACCTTAATTTCAGATACTACCTCTAGACAGTGCTAATAAATTATCCTGAAAATACATTTTCCTATTTATTTTTATATACAGCGTGATCAGAATAATAGGTAATAAATGGGCAACTTGCACTTTATGCACTTTAGAGGAAAAAGTTGTATGGCAAAAACGTCCTGCAATATCTCAAATTAATATTAACACTGAAAGCCTGTTGAAAGCTGCCCTACGACCTTTCGATTGCATCATCCACGCGTTTGCGGATACGGTTATTTTCCTGGGCCTACATAGTGACAGTAAAATGACGTGGCAGTCCCATGGAAAAGCACTATCTAGAAGAATAGGTAACAAAGAATATTTTTCTACTGAGGAACTTGGCAAGGAATATCTCTCGCAGGTACTGCGCACGGCATATTTTGTTCTCTACCAAGCGATATTAACTTATGGAATTAAAATTTGGGTCTCCACGTCCATAACTGATCGGGTTTTTGGCCTACAGAGGAGGTGCTCAAGAATACTCGCCGGCATAGGATACAGAGAGGACTGTAGGAAGTTCTTCGTTGAGTTGAACATACTAACAGTGCCATCGCTATATATACTACAATGTCTAAGGCTTGTTAAATGCCACATGGGAACGTACCAGATCCCCATGCCAAAATTCATGGGTATAATACCAGACGTAGAAACGACTTAGTCTTTGCTTACATAAGTCGCGTGCGGGTGTCAGATATATTGGAGCCTGCCTCTTCAAACATACTACCTCGGACTTTAAGGGATCTGCCCGCAAAGCGCTTTAGGGGTGTTATTAAACAATACCTCCTTGAAAAGTCATTCTACAGTGTGGATGAATTTGTAAGTAGTGATTTCTCGGACATGGTTAAACTGCCTGGTGCATCTCTTGTGATTCCTCAATTCTGTGATGGTGCTCATCTGAACTCTACTCTCGGTCACGCATGTATCTGTGCTGGCTGACTAATGCCATTTTTTATTTTTTTTATTTTGCTGATCACTCTGCTGGTTTTGTTCTCTGTATTATATTTTTTTTCCACTCCCTGCAAGGTAAGTACACTGTTGTGACATTGATTTGATGGAAGTAAGCCCCACTTACCGATAAAGCTTTGGTTACTATAAACAACGGGAGGTAAGTAAAAACTTACCTCCCTCAGGGAAGTAAATAAAAAGTTTTCTGTAGCGTTTTTTCTCTGGCACCACTCATTAAAACACTTATACGCATTTTTATAACGCCCATTCGACTTCTCCGGCAGTAGGAAGAAACAGGCAGCATATGAAGTCTGTTCAATTACCATTTCTTGTTTATTTTCATTGGAATTCATTTTACAACTGAATGCAATTTCTGATGTTCACACTTTGTTTGAAAAATAGTCTTAGCAACCAAGCCGCACGGATATTTTGTTCAAGCTGCGAAAATCAATTAATAAAAACACAAACAATTAAAACAACTTAGGAGTGGAAAAACAGTTATAAGCCATTCAAGAGGTAAGTTTTGACCAGTCTCGGACCTTATTGCTTGCCCTCGCTGTCGCTCGAGCGCAAACTCGACCTCAACTGGTAAACAATACTTACCTCTCTTAATGCTTAAATAACTATATGTATTCTGTATTATGCATTTCATGTCCCTGTATAACTGTATTACTGTATTATTGTATTATTGTTTTCCCTATGTATGCCATCTTATGTTACTTTTATATTACTCTGTACTGACTCATGCACACATCTTTTGTAATAGCATGACTACACGTATTATTATTGTTTTTATTATTATGAACATTGTTGAATTGTTTAAACTTACAAAATACTTGCGCAATAGTTTGCGAGTGACGATTTTGTCAAGACGATTTACATTACATTCATTAGCGGCTGCTCGCCATGTTGTATAATTATTCACCACAATAAGAACAATTTTAACCATTTCTGGGTTAGTTAACGGTTAGTTAATTTTACCAGTGCAAATAACACTTTAGTGACAAACATATTACAGAACGAAAAATTAAACTGGCAAACCAGATAACGCGATTTTTAAATTTTATTAGATTTGTGAAATGCAGGTCATACAAGGGAAAGATAAAACACCCGCATAAGGTAATAACAAACTTTAAATTATATCTTTAATTTAAGAACATAATTAAGAATTTTTTCAAAATTACATTTAATTTAATTTATAATTTTATTTTTTTTTCAAAAAATGCTATTATTAATTTGAGAAATTGCAGGACTTTTTTGCCTAACAACTTTTCCCTCTAAAGTGCATACCAATAAGTTTCTCATTTGTTACCTATAATTCTGATCATACTGGCTGTATAATATACAATCTACATCAGTGTTTCTCGGTAAACTTTTGAATGCAAGTTAACCTGGTTAAAAAAAACAAAACAGGTCGATTGTGTACGGACAACTTAAACGCTGGCGGACTGTATGGGATATATTGCCCGGGTCTCTGGTTTAAATAACGTAAGGAGAAATTTAAATTCTTTTAAACTTTACAAAAGTCCAAATGACATTTCGGTAGAAAATAATAATATTATACACGGCTGCCTGTGTATAATGGATATGGTAGTGATAAATGGATATCATTATAATTTAAGAAACATAAGTATAATAAGTGTATTATGAGATAGTCGTGCACAAATATTTTAATGAATCAACCCAGGTGATCAAAGACTAACTATTCTAATACTATGCAGTTTCACTTTCACTTTCACTAACCTTACTTGAACATTTTTGTTATTTTTCATATAAACGGTGTATACATGAGATATTAATAATTGTATTAGAACATATTTTAAGTCTACAACCGACGAATTCTTATATCAATTTTTCGAAAGGTATCCATAAACTTTTTTTTTTTGTAACGATCAATTCTTCGAACGATAATTTATAATATGGATTCTAACATTCATTCAAAATCATTAAATAATATAATAAAATATTATTCTTTTCAAGTTTTTTTTAACCTAGAATAACTTAAGTTCTTAGGTCAACTTGCTATGATCAAGAAAATTATAATATTACCACCGTTATATTTATATTAAACAAAAATTTCATTAGAAATACTTTTTCGAATTATTTTCGTAGGCCAGGGGTATTGCTTAAATTGCAGATTATTACTTTGTGTTTACTACCAAATTAAATAGTTTAAGTTTGCCCCAGTTTTCCAGGCTGTAATTTAAAAAAAGCCTGGTTTTTAAACTTGTTTCACTTTATAGCCAATAATTCGCAAGATACGCTTCCTACTGTAAAAGTTGCCATTAATAAATTGTAGATTATTAAATTCTTCGTCTATTGAGTACTTAACGTTTCAATATTTTCAGTGTTAAATTGTACAAAAGGTGGTTTGAAGAACCATTATATTTTCAAGTTGGTGTAAGAGTATATTTTTCAACAAGAGATGAAAATACCGTTTTTTCGTAAAAGTGGACAGTGGTTCACGAGCCCCGCCGGCAGGGTCAGAGAGGGGCAAGTCCACGAACGAAAAACAGTGTTGAGTAGAAAATGCTATTTTTTTTCTACGATATTGCAGTTTATAAAATATTAGATATTAGAGAACCTTCAAGTACAAAACTTTAAAGTTCAATTTAATTCAAAATGAACTGTGACTGTCAGATTGCAAATTACTGAAATTAATGTTTGTAAAGTGGTTTTCATAGAAATGGATGCATTCTTCCATTTACTTTTATATGTTTATTTTCTCCTGATATTTTCACATCTAGAGTAGAAAAGTATCACTTTCATGTATGGTATGCCGTGGAAAAATTGCTACTTTTATACATATGAGAAGAAAAAATATTGAAGGTTCTGTAGTTTTTCGCAAATAACTTGCAAAGTAAGCTTCCTACAGAAAAGATACCCCGTTATTCGTCAATGAATATCTACAGAACAAAAAAAATGTTGGTATTCTGAATGATATCTATAAATGATGAAAAGTTAATAACATATTATGGAATAGTTACTCCAAACAGAAAAAGATACTCCGTTATTCGTCAATAAATATCTACAGAACAAAAAAAAATATATATGGTATTCTAACTGATATCTATAAATAATAAAGAGTTCATAAAATACTATGGAGTAGTTACTCAATTAAAAGTTACTCTAATAAAATATGCTGGAAAAAAATGTTTGGAAATTAATGTTTGTAAAGTCGTTTTCATAGAAAAGAATGCACGTTTCCATTTAATTTTGCATGTTTATTTTCACCTGATATTTTCACATCTAGAGTAGAAAAGTATCACTTTCATGTATGGTATGGTGTGGGAAAATTGCTTCTTTTATACATATGAGTCGAAAAAATATTGCATGTTCTGTAGTTTTTCGCAAATAACTCGCAAAGTAAGCTACCTACAGAAAAATATACTCCGTTATTCGTCAATGAATATCTACACAACAAAATAAATAGTTGCTATTCTGAATGATATCTATAAATGATGAAAAGTTAATACAATATTATAGAATAGCTACTCAATTACAAGTTACTCAACTAAAATATGCTGGAATAATTATTGATTACGAGATATATGCCATTTGGGGACTGAAATAAAATTCTTATCTGCAGAATCCTTGTCCTTACAGTCTGTGTCCTCATAGTTCGTGACAATGGTAATTTTCATTAGTTTTATTGGGATCATCATGCTAATCCACGTCATCTTCATTACCGGTGATATCCTGCAAAATCTTGTCATCGTCAGTAATGAAGTTTATGCAATAATTTTATTTTATTGACTATTTTATTTAGCAACTATTTCAAACCTCGGGCTGTTTAATAATTGGCCACTACTGCCTCCATACACGCATAGCTGCAAAGAACGTCTACCCTGCTTTTGCCACTTCATCAGCTGTAGCATCACTGTTTTATAAAACCTTCACAATGCTTGCAACTTTTCAACTCAAGTTCAGCAGCCTCTTAAGCTACCTACTATATTCTTAGTAACAGGTAAGGTTAATAATTAAAAGAACTTAGCGCCCTACAATTTTTAAACAAGTAACTTTTAAAAACTGAAAAAAGTTGGGTTTTGAAACGAGCACATTTGAGCACTTGTTACCACCATTATTTGATAAGTGGCAACTTGAGGTAGTCAATTGACGCCGAATTTAAAGAATATTGAAAGAATTTGTAAAAACCTGAAAGACGTCAAAAAAGTTGGCAGTTATTTAGAGATTGCTAGTAACGCAGACCTTAGAAGTCCCAATTTCTTAAACTATTTAATTTTACTAAATTATTTTCTACTACTGTAGAACAAGACATTTACCACAATTCCAGCTTTCCTCTAATTATTTCGAACGTCAGCCCATATCCGGTCTAATTTCCCTAAATTCTAAATTTTATTGGTGCCTGTTTACCTTCCAATCATTTTTATATAGCTATTAAATTTACGTATTAGCTAAATAAGTTATTATCTGATTTGAGTTGCTATTACATAAAAAGTGTGTATTAGTTTTAGCCTCCTTAAAAGTTCCTGACTAATAGGAACTTCACTAGAAGGTAGAAGGGCCTAAGTATATTTCTGTTTTACCAATATTTCCGCAAAGACGTCGATATTAGATTAACGACTGGCTTATGCTTAGTGGACACGAGTCCCTTCCACAATTATAAGGGTAAATAAATACACATTGCGAGAATTAAAGTAGTGTATATGTGTTAGTAAGCAGAAAACAGTAATATATATATATATATATATATATATATATATATATATATATATATATATATATATATATATATATATATATAACACATTGAAAATTTGATGCTGCAAGCCACAAATTCACTTGCATTGTGTAATACACATCGCTCGTATTACGAATAATCTCCAGACACTCAGTGGGACACTGTTAACAATAACAGGTTTATGTATGAATACTAGAAGAGGTCGTGTACTTTTAAGCCCGTTGATGCGTTCACAGTGTTTACCCGTACGAATGTGTTTGTGCTTCTTCTACGTGTATGTGTTTGCGTGAAAGTGTGTGTGTTTTGGAGAAGCGCGTCGCCGTAAAGCCGTGCACGACTAACTACATCCCGTGAGTAATGCATGAGAAGAGCGCGATCGCGAGCTCAGGTGGGCCATCAATGATGCATCGCGTTCCTCCAGCTCCACCACTTCTTTCTCATGTTGACAAACAAGTGGCGCCTAAGGTGACAGACCACCTTTGCAACATAATATACATATGCTGATAACAGCCCAAAGAGATACATAATTATCAATGGTAATTACAAAGTACCATTATGAATGGCCAAGCACACAGCACAGACACAGACCTGGCGCCACCGCCAAAAGTGTTTTTTGTATTTAAATGAAAATAATAATGTTCCTTCCTTTTCTCATACATAATAGATAATTGATAGGTACATAGTGCATTGGACAAACATATTTCATTTCAAATGTTTTAAAGTAGGTATATTATCCCAGAACATTGATTCAAGCTGAAAACATTAAATTAAGGAACTTTTATATGATATTTGAAGACTTGTGGACCAGCAACAAAAATTAAATACGTTTTCCACCAATAAATATTTATTAGACTTAAATATCGAGCGCTCAAAAAAATCGACGATGAAGTTGGCCATGGTAATCTCACGTCATGTCTGCACCAATATCACATGCGCACGAATGCAGTGCTGGCGTCATATTGAAATATCAGACTTGATTTTAGTGCCGACATGACTTGACAAGACATACTTGAAATGTAACTAACCTCAGTAAGAAAATCAAATTAGACTAAAGGTCGCAAAGTGACATTTTCAGAATCATGTTTAAGTAAATTTTAAATTATAGTAAATTATTGAGTTAAGTAAATTTAGTTAAAAGTTTTATACTAAATATCCTCATTTTTTAAATTCTTATTTTTAAATGAATGTGATGTTCGTCTCTACCAAGTCTACAAAATAGAGTCTCTAAGGTCAACCGTTATTGTATCTATCAAATAATATTCAGAATTTTGAATTTAAAAAGGTAGTTTTTAATTAATGGGTCTTCGTCTTACTGTTTCTGTCTTCGAATCTGGCACTTTCAAAATAGAGGGAATTCTGTGGTCAGGCTAACCATTCTTCGTTTGGGTATCCTTCTAATTATAAAATAGAAATTTGAAAGTTCACTCTTTAATTAAACTCTAGGTAAACATATTTTTGAAATCTATTTGCAGTGAAGAGTTATTTTATGTTCAATATTTTTATATAATTTTATGGTTTTTTTTTTTCGTGTGAAAAATACTACGGTGTTTTCTGTGGTTTGTACGCCGCATTTTTTTAAATTTCTAATGCCAGACAGTTTTTTTATTGTTTTAACACGTTGAAATAATGAAATAATCATGAAATTGCATATTTACATACAACAGGGGTTGTATGATTTAATTATACAACAGGGGTTGTACTACAACTACTTCATATACATTCTTAATAACTCCATTCATAATATTCCATTCATATATCGCTGTTCACGTCTCTTTATTTTTCGCTTCCCTATTTGCAGTCATGCTCACATAAATCTAGTACTAGAAATTAGGTTACAATATCAATTTTATATAGCAATGTCAAATTGTTTGTACTAGATTTATGTGAGCATGATTGTACGCTGTTATTGTTATCTTTCATTTATCCCATGACTGGTCAGTGCAACTGTCATGTTTACAATCAATAGTACAGTGTCGGTGGTGATTATTTGCAGATCAATAGTGAAAAGAAGAATATTAATTAATGTTAACCTGCCTAACGTAAGTACCTATTTGAATGTATCTGACGTGCAACTCCTTAGCTTCAAGCTCGTTTGGACTGGACATTTCACAGGATAATAATAATAACATAGTGACAGTGACAAGTACAATCCAAGCTCGCCTCCTCGTAACCCCGTGGTGCACCAAGGGTAACGCAAAAGGCCCATGGGAACTGACAGTCGAACAATAGGGTTGAACAATAGTTCAACCCGTACGATCTCCTGACCACATAGACATGAACATAATGTCGATGGTAATGATGAAGAATACGAAGACCATTGCCTTCTAATGATGACAAGAGCTACTTTTACTAATATGTATAACACTAATCATGTTTGTATATGGCATACGATAAATAAATTCAACCCATGTAAGCTCATTTACATTCACTCAGCTAATTATACACTCGCCTTCGGCTCGTGTATAATATTTATCCTCGTGAATTCTAGCCTGTATTATATGCTCGTTAAATAATATACTATATTATTAGGTATTATTAACTTAACTTTTCTTCTACAGATCGTTTACATTACATTCCCACTTCCCGTCCATTATAAAAATAGCGTAATGGTGAGGTTTTATTCTATTTTCTTCGGCAAATCTGTTTCTTTACATTTCATTCTTGCATCATAACACTTCGACAATCACCATTCATTCGCGCAAAGCACCTGCTATAAAATCATCATCGTTTACTCTATTACAATCGTATTAAAATAAACCGTACAGCTTCCTCGTCGTCCCCGCCGTCCCCCGGATTTGGGCTTAATAAATTAGAGCCCCCATTCGAATAAACATGCGAGATTAGCGCGAGATAATCCCGAGCCTTCGCTGGATACAGACGACGTGCCCCACGATCGCAACAGGAGGGGCATTATTTCAAGTGGGATTAAATTGTAAATTCTAACTTTTTAAGTGCCCAGGGTGGGAGGCATGAAGGGGCGCGCTGCGTGGTTTATGGCGAGCCGGGGAGAGTAAAAGACGAGATCGCAATGAAATCAACTACAGGGAAGAGAGTGCATTTGAATAGAATGAGGATGGTTGTTTCATTCAGCGGTGTTAAATTATTTTTTAACCAATATCTGTGTGGGTGCCTATCGAGTTTAACTCTCCGGGTCTTATGTAAATTATAGACGAAATATTTACGCATTCTTGACTTTACTAACAAACCCTAAGACATAATTTACTTATAAATATACATTAAAATGTCCCTCACAATATTTAAACTGTGTAACCCATCTATATGTAATAATCTTAATGCAACTTCTGGTAAAACCCGAAATTGCACTTCCTATTTCATTTTTATAATGGGGTGGTATCACTTTTCCAATCTTATGATGCCCACTTTTGTAAATGTATGTTTGGCTCATGTTATGTATTTTATTATTTCAAAATTACTACATTTTCGATAACTTATTACATAAGAAAAAATAATAATTAAAAATACTAAAACATTTACACAGTAGAGTACACTTAGTAGATATAAATAGCCACATGCAATAATTTAATCTAAAGAATTTTTATATCTAACAATTTAAATAATTTCACAAATAAGTAATTAAATAAATAGACTGTGGTCGTATCACATTGTTTTTTACTGATTTTTTTGCTAACACGATATCTAATAAAGTATTCACGCGCAATTGCTTTCTCTGCTGTGAATATGCGTTTCAGGTTTTGTTTGAATGATGAAAAGTTGTGATGCACAAGGCCGCGATTAATGGCGAATGTGGCCGATAATCCGGTGCTCGAGATCACGGAAAATTAAATACATTTAAATTGGCAATTAGGGCGTCGTTTCAACTAACACTGAAACTGGTGTGCGAGGCCGCCTTTATTATGTACGACGGGATTAATCCCAAAATGTATACATGTGCTTACATTAAATGTAATAACAGTATTTGAAAATTAAAAAAATAAAAATTGAACTACACATTGATGAGAACAAGGCGCAATATTTAGGTATTTAGGTAAGGCAAGTGTAAAGTTGGTTATGTAAATTTCGTTAAATCGTGATTGTAGGACATCGGTGAAGATATGATTCATTTCAATAAAAATTACCATACGTATAACCTGAAATTTTGCATAGTGAAGCTATTAATAAATATTGAATTATCGAATCGAAATAGCATATATCATTACGAGTATGGAAATAAGTGCACAAGTCCCGTGTGAGGCGAAACGAACACGGGAAGTCATGCGAGCACGGAAAAATCTATGTCTGGACGTGTAATGAATGATACTTTTTATTATACTCTATTATTTTTAAGTACCTAATTATAATTTATGACTATTACTTTATTTTGCGCATGGAAAAAAATCGGGGATCGGGAAAAGTTTTCCGTGCGCTGTTCTGAAAATCTTCACCATTCCTTCATTGTCAAGACGTATGGAAACAAGGTTATTTTTGATAAGTACAATTAAAACTCATATTTTCGGAAAATTCACAACTCTTTTAGTTTATGAGCTAAAAAATCCGTCACCAAATCGCTTCAATTTTAGACGCACTACAAGGTGATACAATTTATCATACAACGTAATACTATTTCACATAAATATTGAAGCAAATTCATCAAAACTTCTTTCTCGCGGGTTTTTATGGTATTAAGGTATTACGAATCCAGTGTCAAAAATCTAAAATTTGAAATGAAAAATACAAAATGCCCGACCAACAAAATTTGTTTTTCACAATATTTTAATGTTTGATCTGCATCACAGTATTCGGGCTTTTTGGGGGTTGGTAATTACGAATATTAATATTTTGCCATTTTGAAGTTTTTTAAATGATTATCTTTCTAATGTTATCATCTTATAGTGGGTCTAAAACTGACGATATTTGGAAAGAAGCGGGTTTTAAAATCATAAACTGAAAATAGTTAATATTCTAAGAAAACAAGTTTTAAATAGTAAAAATGCTGAATAAGGCACGTGTTACTATTAATCAATTGGATTAAGATGATGCACAACTTTTTTTAATTTTTTTAGGAACCGGAATGGGGGTTGGAATAAACACAATTAAAAAGAAATACGGACACTCATTTCATTTCTCATTTCATCATTTATTAGTATTATGACTCTAACTAGAGTATTACTTTGTCATTGTAGGATAACATACAGATATTCAGGTGTTACAGTACGTATACAGATACATTAGTCATTTTGTTAGTATATGTCTCAATTAAAATTATGTTAAAAACTTTTGGAGGTTATACAGTGGTTTGCTTAAAAAATATTCATCCATTGCACTCTTGAATCTATGTTCCGACTTTATTTTATTATAGTATGTAATTAATTTGTTGTACACAACGATCCCCATATAGTTAGTCGAATCTTTATACAGTGTTGTTTTATGTGTGAGCAGCGACAAATTGGAGGAGTGCCGTGTTTGTACCGCAGTACTTATACTGCCAATCGTTTTAAATTTATATACATTTTTGAACATGTGTATTGCCAAGTTATAAAGGTAAAGAGAGTATACTGTTATAATATGTAGATCCTTATAGAGAGGTTTGCAGTGTTCTGTCCATTGTTTGTTTGAAATGAGTCTTGCAATCTTCTTTTGTATAATTAGTAATTCATTGAGGTTGGTTGTGGCCCCACATACAATTATTCCGTATTCCAGATGGCTTCTTACGTGTGCATTGTAATATTTTATGAGACTGCTTTTGTTTACGCATTTCTTAAGCTGAAGGAGTGCATAATGAGATAGGTTTAGCGTTTTGTGATGTAGATGATGTAATCAGTTCATTTTAAGTTATTGTCCAGTTGTACTCCTAGGAATTTTGTGGTGTGTTATGATTGGTACTGATTCATGGTTGCATTTTACTAACATGATTTGTCCATTTAGTTTATTGTTTCTTAATGAGAATTGTATTACAGTATATATTTTTTTGGGTTTTCGTTGCATCATTTGATTGAATCGTGTCATCCGCATATTGGCAAACTTTTGTGTTCGTACTCTCTTTCTGTATTTCTACTTGATCATTGCAGAAGAATATAAATAATAGAGAAGAGAGGATTCCTCCTTGTGGAACTCCCATATTTGTCATTTTGATATTCGATGCATGATGCTTCTGTGTTTTACTCTTTGGGTCGGCACTAATTTCTGTGTATTGTTTTCAATCTGATAGATATGACAGTATCCATTCTTTGACTGGACCTTGTAGTCTAAGTTTTTCTAATTTTTTTCTCATTATTGTGTGGTTGTATGGTCACTCTATTAAGTAATGGAGCATTTTTTTACAATGTTTGCAATAATTTTGCTTGAGTTGTTTTTATTAGAGAAGGCAGGGGTTAATTTAAATTTCTTAAAAAAATTGAAAAAGATTGTCTGTTGAAGGTTATTTTACAAAAAAAAAATGTAAGTATTATTGTTATGGTTTATTCATTCTAGTGTAATCTGGTTTGATAAAATATAAGCCTACATTTATTATAAATTTACCGTTTATATTTGCTACACGTTTTTCTACATGTCGAATATAATTTAATTCTATATTGAAATTTTGTATTGACAATGTAAATTTAAATAATCTATGTATAAAAAAATAGAACGCCAATTGTATATATTTATAGAAAATCACAGAGCTAGATATTAAAGTAAGTAATTGTCTATGTGAGTCTTTTTTGTAAATATCAAAATGTAATTTTGTCTAAAATGGAAGGCTATTATTAATTCCTTCTTCATACCTGAACGTTATTGACTAAAACTCAGAATATAAAATAGAAAGGAAACTCAACTCAACACAATTGCAAAATTATACACATACCGGGCTTTTTTTCGTTTTTACACATATGATTGACAATGTATAACTGGTTGCCTGCATCACCCGCAAGGAATTTCCTATGTGTAATTCTAAAAAAAAATAATCAACTCATTAACAGCGTCGGTGCAGGCAACCTGTCAATTTTGGCATATATTACACAGAGAGGTTATGTTTTAATTCAAGACAATACACGAGAGTATTCGTAATGTATCAAGATCAGCTGATATGTCAACAAATGATTATTTTCTTTGGGGTTACCTGAAAAGTAAAATTTTTAATGACGTACAAATACATAACGTAGATGAATTGAAAGGCCGTATACGTACTGCATGTAATGGCATAAATCCACAATACATTACGAATACTCTGCGTGTTTTCAAAAATCCTGTCGTGTATTGCGTTGAATAAAAACATAACCTCTATGTGTAACATATGCCAAAATTGACAGGTTGCTTGCACCGACGCCGCTAATGAGTTTTTTTTTTTTTTAGAATTACACATAGGAAATTCCTTGCGGGTAGATGCAGGCAACCAGTTATACATTGTCCATCAAATGTGTAATAAGAAAAAAAAAGCCCGGTATATAATTCAAACCCTAAAGAAAATTAGAATAATTTCTTTTTTAATAGATATATACATTTACTATACATGGAGAAAAAGAGGTTACCCTTAACTGTGTGAAACGTTTGATTATAAAATATATCATCAAATTTAATTATATTTTGTTACATGCGTAATTTTGTTAATTTTATGTATTCTTCATTTCTTTCGTAATTTTTTGAAATGAATTTTAAAATGGACTCTAAATATTTAAATCTTTCATTTATTGTATCATTTGTAAATAGTGTTGTTATATCAAAAGAAATAGATTTTAGAATTAGATTAGATTAGATTAGAAATTGATAGATTTGTCACCAGAATTTAGTTCAACATTTTTCAACTTCGAAAATAATTTAACGGAATTTAGATTAGACATATCAATTTCAAATTAAAATTTATTAAATTCTTTAACAAGGTAATAGTTATTTAATTAATTATAATAATTTTTCACGAATCTCAGAGATTAATGTACACAGTAGGTATTAATGTTTAAAAAAGTTTATACTGTATTTCCTCGTCCGATTATAAACTCCCTATTCGTACTGTAATGGTAACTCTAACTTCCCAGCCTAATAACATAAATATCAATAATAAAACTTAAAACGACTTCCTCTCGCTCATATATCTTCTGTGTTCGGCAGTCGTCAATGCGACTTGTACCATTTGTGTTTAAGCGCTAATACGATATATTAACGCGGAAGTGGTAATCAGTTAAGATAAAAACAGTATTCGTTGGGAGGGGAAAGTAAACTATTGAACCCGTATGCTGTAAACTGCACGTTGATGAAAACAAAAGGGGATATTAAGGTGTGGCAAAGGTCAAGTTGGTTTTATATATTTCATAAATTTGTGTGCAACATTGACAGCTTTCACTTTGATTATAAAATTTCGGCAACGGTGATTAATTGCCATGCTAATTAACTTGCATTTATCCGAAGTGAAATTATTAAATTATTAATAAGTATTGAATTATCGATTCCAAAATTAGTATTATTGAAATTCATTTTACATCCATTAATTGTGACTTAACTGATATACTTAACTCATTTTATGAAAATATTGACATACGGTATACTAACTGAATGTATCTACCAGTATCGCGTTTTCAAACACGAATATAGGAACATTTTTGCGAATTTTTGCTCGTCAGTTTAACCTACAGAAAATGTATTGTTATCAGTGGATCGAGAATATTATTGCGCACCTAGTGATATTAAATGTTAAATTATTTTCACGCTTCTTAATTCATATATCATATATAATATTTTATTGTGAAGATGGCTTACAAATAGCCGAAACTAGTTAGGTGAAGAACAAATAATAAAAATTAAAAAAAAAACAACATATACTAAGAAACATCTTTATATTTAAATATAATACCAGTAAGTACTCCTAATAAAGAAGAAAGAAAACAATAAACATTAAAATTATTACTTAAATATTCAGAATATTTGCTGTTTTAATTGATTCCACTTTTATAATACTTAGTTCTGATCTAGTGTTTACAAAAATTGAAAATGGTGGAAAATAGTACCAGATAAAATATTTAATCACCGTATGAGATCTTTCATGCCTTTTTATGGCCAATTTTTTTATAGTCGTAATTGTTATAATTGTAAATAGTTTAATAGTTTTTAACCTACATAGCAGATATCAGTTCTTGCTGCTCCTATGTAAATCCTATAGGTGTTTTTCAGTTATCAATTAACGTAATTAAAAATATTTTAAAACTCGTATTTAAACATAATATTATACTGAAATCACCATAAGATAGTTGATTTTTAAAACTATTGCGGATAATTGCTTCATTAAAATCAACAATTTCTTTTAATTGCCACAATTACCTAGGTTCCAACTGCGAGGAACTTTCCATTTTCCTGTATAATTACGGGACAATCGTCGGAAACATGTGCGCGTCCGAGTCGTTTTTCCATCCTCGGATCAATTAGGGTAATTTCAACCCCCGGAGTCGCGCAATTGCCCCCACTCCAGGCGGCCAAGCCGCCGCCCCCGGGGATGGCACAATTACTGGCCACGAATAATTAATGCGGATCGCGTAACCGCGCAGCACGACAAGAACGCACTGCGATGGCGGCAATTAAGATTGTTTTCAATTCGATCATTTGGAATTACAATTATTGAATAATGTAAGTGGTTAATATTTTAAAGTGGCACCGGTTTCGGAAGCGTGCTGAAGCCACTTTACTTTTAAAAATAATGTACCAGATATGGATGAAGTGAAATCTATAAAGGCCAAATTTCCAAATGTGGTAGATTGCTCCTTGCCGACGGAAATTACTCATACAAGAAAATATTGGCCATAGTAAAAAATAATAATAACGATAGTACCTATTGTTAAATTGTGCGTACACATTAGAGATCGCGATCTAGATGAAGCAAATTCGATATAGGCAAGTATGGTGGATCGCTATTTGGAGAAAGTAATTAGCTACGGCAGCAAAAATAGGCCGCTAACTAACATATACATTAATTACAATAGTAAATATTATAGTTAAGTAAAATAATTGTAGGTAATTATAATTTCATAAACTATGCGAAGACGCTTGAACTTTAAACACTTGAACGTATATGACTTAATGTAAACTCTGCAAGATAAATTACATTCTCATAAACATTATTAGCTAGTACGCTATAGTGGCTACTAGGGTCGACTATGCTATGCATATTGACGTACACTACCGGAATTAAAATTCAGGGCGCTTAAAATGATTGAGTGTTTCCTTTACTTTATTATCACGTTACCTGGTGAAATTAGTCAGAGTCAAAATAATTACTCGTATATACCAGCATGTCATTGTTTAACTGTTAAATGTCTAACCTAGAAACTCAAAGCCAAATTTATACTACCCAAAACTTGCAAAAACCTCAATACACAAATAATAATATAATAAATTCGTTCATAATATTTTAATGAAATATGTTGTGATGATATTTATTAGTTAATTTTCTAGTTATTTAGGAATTTTGTTGATAGTGATATAATTAATAATGTAATGAGTTAATTACAATGAAAACTTCAAATATGACGTACAAAGACGTATGACATTTCATTGGAAGCGGAAAATTATCAGGATAATGAATATCGCATTAAATTTTGGATTGGACATTTGGATTTGCCAGAATTTGAAAAAGTAAATTGGAAATTATATATTATTGAATGATCACCAAGGCAACGATTATGAATTATCGGACGACGCTGTAAATTTTCAAGTTCTGAAGAATGACCAACTAAAATTCAATAATAGAAAAGTGACTGTCTGGTCGGTGTTTATAAATATGACCGATGACACCAGAGGCCCCAGTTTACATTGGTTCCCGGTAAAGCTCACGTCTCAATGCGGAAGAAATGCAAGATAGTTTAGACACAAACAGTATCGTTACACCGATAATTGTTTCCGTTGTGGAAAGTAACAAACAAAAGTGCTACAAGTGTGTGTGTATGAACACATAAACGAACAATTTAAAAATCGATAATTAGGGAAACCAAATTAAAAACAATTAGTTTCAATACACCGATATTTGTTTACATTAGTGAAATAGACCGAACAGTTAGTGCAACGATCAATTTTGTGCGTTCGCGAAGGAATTAAATTCCGAAACCGCTGATATATCGAAGAGAGGAATTTGCAAGAGCATCGTCGCAGAAGCGGACTTGCTGAGAACGTCGCAGAAGAATTACTGAGGACATCTTCGTGGAGAGGAATAGGTAGAGAGCATCGACGCAGGGAAGACGCGCTGAGGACAACATCCTCAAAGGATTTCACAGAACGGAGGAGTTAATTTCTCCTAATTTGATAGATTGCAATCAGTAGGGCCAACTGTCACTAACAATTTTATGCGTACGAGAAGGAATTATATTCCGAAACAGCTGATATATTTGAAGAGAGGAATTTGCAAGAGCATCGTCGCAGAAGAGGACTTGCTGAGAACGTCGCAGAAGAATTACTGAGGACATGTTCATGGAGAGGAATAGGCAGAGAGAATCGATGCAGGGAAGACGCGCTGAGGACAACATCCTCATAGGATTTCGCAGAACGGAGGAGTGAATTTCTCCTATTTGATAGATTTCAACCAGGAGGGCCAACTGTCACTACAAGTTGCCATTATACATTAAGTTCCGTGAATAGAACTGAACTGCAAAGGTAAAAATATACAATTTTATTTAACTCACATCCAATACTTGTGCAATTTAGAGTCAATAGGGAAGTTTTGTTAATTAAATTAGAAGTTATAATTTGTTAGTTGTTGATTTCATTTATTTTCTTTTGTTTACGTGTTTCATATTGATTTTAGTGTTTTTGTTTGTTTACATTTCAATTTAATTATAATAAATTTATTTAAATTTAATTTACCTGTCGTCTATCTAATTTATTGGAACCTATTGGAGACCCTGTGATTAAGAGCGAACCTAATATAACAGAGTATTTTGACAACCGAAAGTGGGGTTAAATAGTATAACATCACATTTTGGAACCCATAACATGGGCGAATAATAATAATTATTGATAATATATAACATAGCATTTTTGGAGCCTGAACATGAGGCTAAACCAATAGAATAACATAGCAATGTATAATGAAATAATTCCTATGTAGTAAAGATAATTCATATATTTCAAACTCCAAATTAAATATCACCTCATATTTATTGATACTTAGTTATGTAGTTTTCTTATGTAGTTTTTGGGTTACTTCGTGCTACGTTATTCATAATGTTTAATTGCCATCGGGTATTCGATTGTTAAATAATTCAGATTGTGCTCGCGAGGTACGTAGGTGAAATTTAATGGAGCACCAGGACGATGATAAGTATTATTTCACGTTCGACGTATTGAAAGTGAATGAAAGATTTATTAGGGAATCTCCTCGGCCTGCGACAAATTAGACGCAATATGTATGTTGGTATATTCTTAAATGGTTCAAATTAAATGTCAAACATGTGTGTTGCAATTTAAGAATAGTAATTATATATATATATATATATATATATATATAAGTATACGTTGGACAAATTTGGATGGAGGATAGGTGAACTTGTCAAATGAAGGAGATATGGAGAAATGGATGCTATTTTGTCGATATTTATTTATTTTCCGTGTCCGGTCAAACACATTATTGCCAATATTAACTGACATGATTGCATTTTATTTTCTCGGTCAAGAAAGTTAATATGATAACAAAAAATACCTCGCGTCTTTTGCTTTCAAGTTCTGATGACATTGATTTTTCCATATTTTGATGCATGGATAAAATCTGGACATGAAAAGCTTTCATCAAATTATCAATATTTTGTGTGTTATCGACAATCTAGGAGTTGTCTCTTACAAAAATTCGTGAATGAGTTTAGTAACTATCCCATATTCCAATTGTTCTAACCATTGTTTTCATTTGAGTCATTTGAGTGACTTTAATATTATTTCAAAATTATAACCAAATTATACCATATTTCATCACAGTTTTTTAATTCTCGGTTAAAAGTTTTTAATGATCGCAAAAAAAAACGTTTCGGTCCTGATGTGCTTGTATGTTTATGTTAAGTTATGTTAACATGATATGATAATAGAACTTTATGAAAAACACTACTTCTAATATTTAGAATGAGACCGAGATTTCAAAAGTGTGTGGAAAAACCGGAATATCACATTTTAGTTTCTTGCCAATAATTTCGAAAATATGATATCGAAATTTGTTTACAATGGCAATCCAAGTAGGCATCATGATAGTTAATTATTCTTAATTACAAAAAAAGTAATAATTTTCATAAAATATTTATAAGATTTCCATGTATAATATACATTGTATACAGGGTGTCTACGCTAACCCGTTCGTTAAAAGTTTATAGGGTTGTCGTTGTAATAAAAATTTCAAAAAAATCCTCGTCGCACGGTTGAATCAGTTATCCTCATGTGATATATTTTTAACTTTCTATCACTTCCGGTTCCACCGGAAGTAGCACCAACTTTCTTATTTCAAATAGAACACCCCATATATTATTATATTTTTGAATTCCTTGCTTAAATTGGAACATATTTTGTGAAAACGTATGTACACTTATCTCTTTTATTTTCGAGAAAATAATTTGTTTCTACAATTTTGACCTTTAAAAGGTAGCCTGAAATCAGTCTATAACTTCTCTTAGGAATAAGATAAAATTATGAGTTACATCTCTAATTGTAGCTGGAGGATGCTAGAGGAGATGAGTAAAATAATTGGAAACTGACAATTTTGATAATAAGTGTTCATAAAATGTCAATATCTTAGTGCCCTCTTAAAAATCTCGTAATTCATTTTATTTTTTAATGGAAAGGCCCTCTTTTTATCACATAGCACGATTGGGAGAAAAAATTACTACAAAGAAGTATTATACAAACATACTCCTAAAGAAAGTATTTTTGAATTATTTCGAAGATTACTTTTTCGTCCGATTTCTGCAGGGTATAATTTCGCATGTCACTTTATTCTAAATGGTTTTATTATTTGACAGTTTGCATTACAATAGCGACAAAACAAAAGCAAACCACATGCCTACTAAAGTGCACTTGTGACATGCGAAATTATACCCTGGAGAAATGCGATGAAAAAGTATCGAAAATCAATCTTGTCAGTCCTGGACAGTAAAGGCGAAGGACAGGAAAACTATAAATGCGCTAGAAGCGTGCTTCTGGAGGAGAATGTAGTACTTCCATTTTGGATTTCAATTTACTAATGAATAATAGTTACGTGAACATGAATTATTCACTAAATATTAGACAAAATTAAGGATTTGTTTGACTTTTACATACTTAATAGTAGTAATATACTATGATACAACTGCACAAGACAGAACCAATAATATAGAGTTTGAAGGTTCCGGCTTCTGATTTTGGATATTTCCATCAATAGTAAGTGTACATTTATTATTTATTTAAATAAAATCTATTACCTACTGCCTGGCGTTTATTGCCGATCAAAGTTGATTAAACAATTTGTTGTTCCTAGACAACTATAAAACCTATATAACTCGCCGTACTAGAAAAACTTTTTTGAACACGCCTATATATTTGTTCGATAACTAAAGATTATGTGATCATGCATCATGCAGGTATGACAAAATGATAAAAAAAAAAAAATTCTGTCTTGAAAACTCGCGGGGATAAACCGAATATTAAATTTTACTTTTGATGTTGATGATCATTTTGTGTTATTGTGTAATTATTTGTTTATTTGTATGATAAAAACATTTTTTTCTGCCTTGAAACCTGGCGGGGACAAACCGAATATTAAATTTTACTTTTGATTTTGATGATCATTTTGTGTTATTGTGTAATAATGTGTAAGATTTATTTTTCCGACAATTTATTGCATTCTCGCTACATTATTGATCACATCGTGTAACTGTGCGCTCTCACATAAAGGATACCGTAAAACCGGGTATAAAGCATTGGACGTGGAAGCATGAAATCTCGTTCTGTGCACGCTTGTGAGAGGATGTAAAACGGTTCGGGAAAGCTCTTGTAGGTAATGTGACGCGTGATACTGCAGCGGCGGTTGTACACGTCGGAGCGTGGAAATCGGAGGAGGACCGCGCTGGTGTTGGTGCCGCCACCGCCCCCGCGCCTTGTACGTACACAGGACCTGTGGGGACTCCCCCGCATGTGTGTGTGTGTGTGTGTGTGTGTGTGTGTGTGTGTGTCTGTGTGTGTGTGTGGGGGGGTGTGTTCGGGAGTGTGCCGGGGACCGGAGGCGCGGGCGGAGGAACGGTCCGGCAATGGAGCTTTCGATCCTGAGCCTCGCAACCACAGATCGACTCAATAAACTGAGAATTGCTTGTCGTATCGAGCGGGCTCCGCTTTATTTTTATTATCCACCCGCAGGACTGACGCCTAAGAGGAGCCCTCGGGTCGCCGTTTTTATCGCCGACACTTCCGAAACCCGCCCCCGCACATCGAAAAACCAGCCACGCACACACCCACACACACGTGTACGTATGTATTCACATTTACACATCACACAAACACACACATATACACACAATGAGGTGTACAGACAGACACACATACAATATACATTCAGACACACAATTTACTGTGGGGCTTCTCTCTATTGAATAATTGTCCGGGGTGGGTTTATCAATTATTCAGTGGCTCCGGTGCGCACACTTTTTGTTATTAAAAATAACCCCGCTGCACACTAATTGAATTAATGCCTGTTTATCGCGAATCGAAATAATTTATGTAATGCGCCGCTGAACGTCAGGATGCACATGCACGCGGCGTGGGGTGAGCGTTTTCACTCCACCATGAAATTTTGCAGCATCGCATCGATTCCATTATAAATTTCATGCGCACATGAATTTACACGCACACATCTCATGAACATACAAACACACGTACATGCTGGGACATTACTTTTGCGACAGAAATGAGAAACTCAAAACTCAAATTTATATAAATCATCACTACATTTAGAAAATTAGAAAATAAATATCCAAACGTAATTTCGCGAGTGTTTTGAATTCGGAAATTTTCAAAATCATTGCATTGTGTGAACATTTGAATATACAGAGCGCCCCAGAAAAAGGTTGTAACTGAATCGTTTATTTCAGAAACCCAGAAACACACATTTTTATACATTTTTTTTAACGAAATCTTGTTCTCATTATGCATACACATATTTTTTTACATACATTATCCCTTCGCCTGCCATTCCATTTTATGGGATATTATTTACAATGAATATTGCGTTTGGCGTACAAACCCGTCAAGCGACATCACATTTCGTGTTTCTGCAGTACCTAAATCTATTTGCTTAATTTTTGTTCTGTTGCACCACCTGTGCAACTCTCGGATTAAACATCTGGAAGGGGTGTTTCTAACAAGCAAATAATCCAATTCAAAGTGTCATCTTATAAACAATTTGAATTTAAAAAAGCTAGTCAAAGTTGTAGTGTTCAAGATAAGCATCAACAGCATGGGGATCTCGGAAACCGTAAAAGTTTCAAAGGCGGTAAAATTACAAAACAGTTGCGCAATTTAGTGATCAGTAATATATTGTTGAGAAAAACAGAAAATTCACCTTACTGCCAGAAGTAAAAACGATCTGGATAACGAAATCGTTTTTATGTTTTTCTGAAGGTATTTGAAAAGGTATAAAAAACAAAAGGCACTTTCTCATTACCACTTTATTATCTCTACAAGACGGCGCTTATAAATTTTCAGTACAATGTTTCGTTTCGAAGAAACCATTATCAACTTTAATTTTTATATAGCCCGTAAAAAAAGTACACCTTGTATTAGATAGAATTTACTATTACAAATTCAACGATTTATATCTCAGAATTGTTCTTCATGTTTTTATTCAGAAAACAAGGCTTGTTAATACATTGCAAACATTTTGGTGTAGTAGGCGTTGAAATGAGCGACGAAGACAAAATTTATCACCTAATTTTAAAATTTAAAGAAAATTGAATGAACAGAACAATTCTTACACCACAGTAAAAAAAAAATAATAAGTGTGGTTCTCAATACCTAAAATGGTTCAATGTTTAGCAACTAATCTTGCCAGATTGTTTTTAGTTAATATTTAGGTACCTATTCTGGGTTAAAATGAGGTAATAATGATTGTCTTTGACTCCATTAAATAAACAGAACAATTCTCATACCACAGTAAAATAATAATAGGTGCGGTTTGGAATAACTATAATGTTGCAATGCTTAACATCTATTCTTGCTAAATTATTTTTTGTTATTATTTTAGTACCTATTCTGGGTTACCATTGGGTAATAATTTTTTTCTTCATCGTCACTAAATGAACAGAGCAATTCCCATATCACACTAAAACAAATTATAACAGTGTAGTTATTAACTATAATGTTATAATGTTCAACAACTACTATTGCTAAATTATATTCAGTTACTATTTCAGTACCAACTTTTTTTTGCGCAACTTTTTTGCAATTTAACCACCTCTGTAACTTTTACAGCTTCCGATATCCCCATGCTGTTGATCCTTATCTTGGAAACTCTGTATATAAATGTATTATATTAATTATATTGGTATCCTATGATTTTTCTAAACTGGCGTTTACGTCATCAAACAGCTGTGTGATTAGGTTTTTTCGTACCAACGTGATTGTTTTCGAGAATATGCATAACAATAGTTTAAGAATCGAAATTAATCTGAGGATAATTTGTTACATAACACTGATCACCGGTGGTTATAAATAGGCAATCTGTGTATTAACCGCGGACACAATTTTCGCCTGCCAAGCATGTAATAAATCATGTTATGTTGGCAGCCGTGATATTTTTTCGGCGACGATGCCACATCTTTTTCACTAACACATGCTCATCATGTGTGTATAACCAAACTTCTTTGACGTTTAACTTGTTACATTTGATCGATTATTATAATGCATATTTTGCCATTCTAGATGTTAAACCATAACCACAAGATTGATATTTGTACGATAAACGGCAGAGAAGTCGACGAATTTGGTACGAACCGCGCACTGTCGCACCAGCTGATTGCAGCCATTTTTAAATACACAGGACAGCTGGCAACCTTGTAAAATTGTGCCATCATTATTATGATTATTTTTTTATGACGTGAACGTTAGTTTAGAAAAATCAGAGTATATACTCTGGCAAAATATCCTTTGTAATAATCGATCAAATGTAAGAAGTTAGACGTCAAAGAAGTTTGGTTACACACATGTATGATCATGTGTTAGTGAAAAATATGTGGCATCGTCGCCGAAAAAATATCACGACTGCCAACATAACATGATTTATTACATGATTGGCAGGCGAAAATTGGGTCCGCGGTTAATACAGCGATTACCTATTTATAACCACCGGTGTTCAATGTTATGTAACAAATGATCATCTGATTAATTTTGATTCTTAAACTATTGTTATGCATATTCTCGAATACACGTTGGTACGAAAAAACCTCATCGCACAGCTGTTTGATGACGTGAACTCCAGTTTAGAAAAATCAGAGTATAGAACCGTTTGCACCAATCAGTTGCATTCTAACGCAAAGCAATTTGTTGCGTCATTGGTAACATGTTTTGAGCAAGAGCTACAGGGGAGATGCAGTAGGTCCTCTTCTACCACTTAGTGCAATGATAGAAGTGTGTGTACAGTATCGAATATACATATTTGTATATTCATATTATTGGCAGTAAAATAAATTGATTTATATGGTAGCGTAAAGCAAAATCTCTGCAGAGGGTTTGAGAACTGTCACCCGTGTGCTATCTGAGCACACGGGTCTCTCACTGAATCAGCATGCAATTCGCAATGTTATTTATGAAAAGTATAAACAGAGTAAGCCTTCAATCTCGGAAACTAGCAGCGATAGAGGGACGATTAAATGGGGAAAGAATTGCAGTTTTACGAGCTCAATTTCATGAGATTTTTGTTATTTGGAAATAATGGATGGCTAACTAGATATGTCGAAAAAATATATTTTTTGTTATTTTGTTTGGTGCATATGGTTCTGTTATTATTGACTTTAGAAAAAATGTGTAAAGGAAAAAGTTGTAGGTAATTATATGCCTAATAATACAGTCTACCTGATTATTTTATTTAAGCTATAATTTTTGAGTTTGAGTTTGAGCTAGTTTGAGTGTAAAAGTTTTTTAAAAGCGAATTATTTATAGAAAATAATTGATGAAGATACAGGCGACACAAGTTTGTATGCACCACGTAAGTAACGTGTTTTTATCGAACTCTCGCTCGGTTCATACACCAGTCCAGTTCGACAAAGAATCACTTTACTGACTTGGTACATAAATAACTAATATTACGTAACACAGTGACTTTGATTACATAACTGTTACGTTATAACTAATTTACTAGCCATGAAGTTCGCGTGTAATTGACAACTTACTAATGTGGGAGTAGAAAATAGTATATTATATAACGAGCTAAATAAGTTCGACTGTATAAATTGACTCCAAATTTAACGTACGAATGCAACAATTGACTTATTAACGTGTTTTTTTATCATTTTTCATAATTTGCGCCCTGTTTTTATATAAAATAAATATGTATTTTCTATAAATAATTCATACTTTTAACAGTACTTTAATTTCAGTTGTTAACACTCATGTCACATTTATTTAATGTGTCATTTGTTTAATTTGAGGTTCAAATTAATTTCTTTACATAAAATACATACATACTTTTATATAATACATAATACATTTACTCTACATAAAACTTACATTTCATTATATTATATACTTCTTCTAGTGCTTATCCCGGTGGGTAGATGGTACACCTGCCCGGTCTATACTATTGTCGGCTCGGCGCGAGACCACCGAGACTTTAGGTGATGGAGTTAGCGCGCTTTGGATTAGGGCGCCTTTAACCTTGCACGTGAAAGGAGTCATGGCTCATGGTGGTTCTTCGTCATTGTCTCAGAAGATACTCCAGTGCACATAACACATAACCATCACTAATATTTTCATTGAAATTGCACTTTAACATTTCCATTTATTAACAAAGCGCTTGTCAAATCATGTGGCTTATAGCGCGAGTTCGTCAGTCGCAGTGCGTACCAACTTTGAGAAACGAAATGTTGCGTTAAAAGTCGGGCCATTAACGTACTGAACCCCATGCGTAAACAGCTAGCAAATTATAATGTGTAGTAGGTGTGGTACGCACAAATGAAAAAGTTACGCACGACGCGTCGAAGCGACCCAGCGCGATTTTCAAAAGGATAGTTTCTTGCAGAAATGCTATTATATCTCTCAAAACTTATATTGTTTCTATCAAATATCGTATTCTACATTTTCTGCTTAAAGGAAGAGTGATAAGAAATTACAAAATAGTTATTAGGTATAGAAAAAATTAGGTTCTGGTCGATGACTTAACAAAAATTGCACTACTACTACTACTCAGTTTTGTCAACTTTTATTAACAGTATATTTTGCACAAGAGATACAAACACCGTTTTTTTTTTCGTAAGTGGGCAGTAGTTGACGAGCCGCGCCAGCAGCGAGTGAGGCAAGTTACCTAACGAAAAAAAAACGTATTTTATCTCGAGTAGGAAATGCTATTATTTTCTACGATAGTGCACTTTATAAAATATTAGATATTAGAAAACTTTGAAATAATTAAAAATAATTCAAAATGAACTGTCACTGTCACAATGCACATTACTAAAACTCATGTTTGTAAAGTCGTTTCCATAGAAATGAATGAATGCTTCCGTATAATATCTATCGGATTTTCAAAATTTCTGATACCACACAAGAATTTGATAAGTTCAGGTTGTGTAAGAAACGTTTCGCATTTGTTCCGACGAAACAATTTTGATGAATAAAATTTACAAAAGAAAATATTAAAATGAACCAAATTATAAAGTTGATATCGGAAATACTAGTATCTAGTGTGTTCGATAAAAGGCGCCCGTATATATATATATATATATATATATATATATATATATATATATATATATATATATATATATATATATATATATATATATATATATATATTATTAAATGGGATAGTATTAGCTACAAGTTGGTAAAACTAAATATTTTTAAAACACCTCCATTTATTTGAAGTGACGTCACCGAAAATATTTTTAAATGGCTCGGAATATTTTTTTTGTGTATTATTGTGAGCAGTTTAATTTATTTTAACAGGTTTAAATTTTTAGTAGAGTTATACTATGAAATATTTGCAAAAAACGTAAAAACTGATTTGAGCTAGTAGGCTGTTAAATTCTCTGGAACAAACAATTGTTGATAATAATTAAGCTGGCTCTAAATATGTTTATTCGTTTTGCAGCAACATTCAGTTGAAAATTATGAACTAGGTTGACTCAATGAATTAATAACAGTAAATTAATATCGTAAGTAATAAAGATGTAATGCACCTTACAAGGATGTAATTTATGCTTTCTTAAAATGTGCTAAACCGTGCTAAACGATGCGTTAGTGTTACGTTTAATTTCACGAATTGATGTTTGTGATCTTTTTTTGATGTATTATTATGAATATGATCACCAATTGTTTATTCCAGAGAATTTAGGATTTTCTAGCCTACTAGCTTAAATCAGTTATTCACACTTTTTTGTAAAAATTTCATAGCATAACCATACTAAAAATTTAGGCCGATGAAAAGTAGGTACTTAAAATGCTCTACAAGAATACACCAAAAAAATTATACCGAGCCATTTAAAAAAAATTATCGGTGACGTCGCAACAAATAAATGAGGGTGTTTAAAAAAGTTTTTTTTCTCAGCAACTTGTAGCTAAGACTATTCCATTTAATAATATATATGGTTGGTTAATGATTTAATAACAAATGAAGTCGCTATTGTCTCGGGCCCTTTTTATTGAACAGACTGTATATATTATTATGTTGTATATTTTAAGACCACTGTTATAATGTGCAACGTTGCCAAGTTTTATTTTTTTGTAACAATTGACTTGCAATAGTGAACAAGGCCAGTGGCGGATTAAAACTTCTGTCGGCTAGGGGCTACTGGCAACTTGCCATATGTTGGCCATATGTTGTTTTTGGACATATATTGTTCCATTCCTTAAAAAAAAAATTAAAAAAATGTATACACTCCAGGTGCGAAACTAGGCTGTTTCATAGCGCCCCCTCTGAAGGGGACGCTTGAGTCCCACCCCGCTCGAGTCAAGTCACCATACATTCTTACAAGTCCTCCGTTTTTTTGGTTTCGTGGCTATCAAACAATTATTGTTACTGACAATTGAACCAGCAAGGAGGTGGTAAATGTTTAATGTACCAAAACATTTACGATCATTATCCGTATGCAGCAGGATAAAGTACATAAATGGTTTCTGGACTATGTTAGGCTAGAATACAGCGTCCGGGAAAATTCAGCATTCTGCGTCCTATACATGCTATTTTCAAAAAGAGTCTAGGGAACCAGTTTTCATCTCATTCGGTTTTAAAAATTTGGAAGAGAGCTTGAGAAAATGTCAAGTGTATCGAGATTTTGAGTATCATAGAGTCCCTATGCAAAAATGGTCTCTTTTTAATAGCTCTGTATGATCACTGTAGAAGTTGTTTCATTACAAACAAACACCAAATTTGTTTTGTTTAGAGGCCATAATGAAAGGCCAGAAGTAGAAATCGTGGAAACTGTTTAGAGGAAGTTTTTGAGGTTAAAAAAAATATAACCATTTTTACCAAAGTTATAATCCTCCCAAGAATTGTGTCTAGATGATGTGTATCTAAATGGAATTGAAGACAGTACCACTCATTGAATATGTTTGTAAAATAAACTATTAATGCATATTATTTTGCTTCTATGGCCGATGATAGTAGAACATAAGATAAATTAAGAATGATGGTAAATCATATTTATGCCATTAAGGCAGTTAAATTAACATATCCGACAATTTTAGAATATTTAAAAAAATATTTAATGGAACAGCAAATATTACAGTCTTATATTTGAACAAATTCTTGAAGTCGCTTCAGGGGTTCATCAATTGCTTCAGAGTGAAAAGTTTGATTCATCTAAAGCTTCTCTTGGTATTAAAACTTTAATTGTAACCTTAAAACTTTGGGGGAAAAGGAACAACACTTTGATAAATTATATAAAACTAAATAAATTTTATAGTTTAAATAATAATTGTACGTCCTTAATCTTATAACTTAAATTGTAGAATTAATAAACCTTAATATGAGAAATATCACAGAAATAAATTTCAGTTCAAACAGTTAGCAAATAACAGTATCAAAAAGTTAAATGAAAGAGATAAAACAGCGTCAAGAATGCGAAAACGTCCAAAAATCATTATAATCATTCTTCTAGTATGATGATACTTGTTCAATTGACAAAGATAATTTTCGAAGTAATATTTACGACTAAATACTAGATAAAATGTTCATAGAATTTAAAGCGAAATTTGCTGAAGCGTTGCACATAGTATCAAAGTGTTTCTTAGACGTTGAACTTTTAAATAATTTTAGTACTCTTGATTCATTCTGAAATTTTCTTTACCAATCAATTCTTCATCGCCTGCTCTAGTTTCATCTCACTGGATTTTTTTTTCAGTTCGTTTCATCTTCATACTAAGTTACTTTTGCTTTCAATGGTGCTCAATTTTCATAAATGTTTAATTTTGTTCTAATACATTGTATTCAGATACGGTTGATAGATCGATCTCAGACTATTGTAGCTTATTACTTTATACGTTAAATCGAGGTAACATATCTCAGCATAAAATTGACAAAAAAATCATTTCTAATCTATGATGTTGAAGCATCTAGCTATCACTTCTTGTATTTGCTTTTTACGTTCGGCATTTATTTATTTGTATATTTATTTTTTATTGTGAGTTGTGCCTTTGATATTTTTCGAAAACTTTGCCGCCCCTGGATTTTGCCGCCCTGGGCTATAAACTCGAGGTTCTTACAACTTTAGTAGAAGAGAATCCAGAATTGGCAGAAAAAGGATTAATTCCAACAGTGAGAATGAAGTTACCTCCGAGTTGTGGAATTCAATAAAAGACAACTTAAATGTTTTGGACGCACCAACAAGAACGGTTCGCTGTATTGCTGTATTTTTCTATTCATTTAATTCTCGGTACTTGTAAATCGTACCCAAATATGCAATATATGTTACATAATTTTCTCTGTATCAGTTTGATAAGTACTGTGACCAAAAAAGTGCAAAGAGAACAAATCATTTAAATACTTAGGGAGAACAGTTCGTCTTATGATATTGGTTATACAGGGTATCCCAGGAGAATGGTAAACCCTAAATATCTACAATTTTTTTTTCAACGTATTCCGCGATTTCGTGAAAATAAAAATTATTTTTGTTCATATTTTGGGTTACTTTTCTCCTGGGACACCCGTATATGGTTCCAGTTCTCTTATAACAGATAGAGGTGCATTCGTACTTAGACGAATCGTTTTGAGAAATGTCACTTGTGGTAATTCGAATGGATTCCTGGTATCCGGTATATTGCGCCTATTTTTTTTTAACTACTGCTTCTGTCCCACCTTCTAAACCCTGCAAAATAAAAAACATCTAACAATATCTGCGACTCCAAAAACATGTTTAACCGCTCAAGACATCGTAAATATTTGAGAAACCTCCTATTTTTCAATAATTTATGATTTTTCAGTTTAATTGATCTTTCTTTGTCATCTCATTGTATTTTTTTTTTTGTAAAACGTAATATACTTATTTTTTTTCGGCCATTTCCTCGTAAAATACCTCTTTTCTACAAAGAATTGAAATTTTACCTTCAAAAGAATGCGTATTTCTTAAGTATGCCTAATATAAAATTCATACCTATTTAAAGAAAATGTGAAAAAAAAATAGAAAGTATAAAGATTATTATCGATTCCATATTGTTATTTTCAAAAATCGTGAAATTAAATGATTAAAATTAAAGTTATTTTTAGGTACATAAATAACAAGTAAATACACATACATTTCTAATTACTGATTATCAAAATATGTTAGTAAATAATTTACAAAAAAATCTAGTTTGTCTCCTAATAGGTATGTTATAAAGTAAACATTTATTTTTCTTCTTTTTATTTGCGAATTTATTAATACGGCAATAATATGGCAGAAGAAAAATAATGCTGATAAGTTCTGGTATATGCTGGTATGTACTTTGTGGTTTGCGATGTACACACAATGGATACGATGGATGTACATCCATTGTATCCATTGTGGACAACAATGGATTATTGTAGAAATGATTTCGGCCCTCTATATTGATATTTTTTCTTACTCACGCTTACTATAACTTTTTAACTTTAATATATCAAAGATCATAACCTCAAATAAAAACCATATACATAATTTAATTATGACCATCACACATTAGACAAATCACTCCTGAAGTAACGCTAAACTTGCGTTATTGCATCCGCAGCCTATCAAATTAGATATTCATTTGATCTCTCGACGTTATAAATATCAAGAACTCACTTTATCCTTTGCTCACACTTTACATCCGATGTAATAACGTAAACGTGGTCACGTGTAGCATTCATTGTATGCAACAGACATGGGGCTGGAATTACCGGCGGTTTTTAATGCGATTATGTTTGCTCATTGTGAATTCAGGGTTTGTGAAATAATGAAGCGCACCCCTGGTGGACGTTCGTCTTGCATTCTGGATGAAGTGCTTTGTGACTGTCGCTAAGTGTCGTTTTATTGTGCACACGTTGTAACTTGATGACCGCCGTCTGAATGGATCACACGCGAATTGACAGGGTTAAAATTTTAAATTGCTGTGAGCGTGTCTAGGTTCACCAGCGTGTGCACATTGTAAATACAAGAAATAGCTTTTTGTATTCCCAATTGAATTTCACAGTAATTTACTTCAACAACCACTTATATTCTGTAGAAATTGAAATAATGTATTGACTACGGCCAGATCATACTAAAAAATGTAAGAAACACCTGCAAACGAATTACGGACGTAACTGAACGGAAGACATTAAGACTTATCACTAAATTAAGACATAAGGACAATCATCTTCATAACATATCAAACATAAATTTGTACAAGATCACCAAAATCATACCCATCCAACAAAGACTAGACAAACTACGAAATAAATTTCAACAAAAACAGGACAATAGGACAATACTCGACGAATTGTGTATTAAAAGACAAAACAAACGCACTACAAAATTACATCCGACAAAAACGCTTCATGAATCATATTACACTTCATAACACTCTCTTCACACTATCAAAATAATCACTCATGAATCACATATGTAATGTAATGTATAATGTAACGTACGTATAATGTAATGTATTATGTTAGGCAAGGCGGAAAGACCCTATGGGGTCGATAGCCTAATAAAGATTGTTTATATATATATGTATTGAACAAATTTACAAAAAAATTAAAAGCTTCAAGAAGATACTTAAATGCCATGTTAGATTCGACCAAACATTGCCTATCTACGACGGGGAAGTGTTTTTGGCTTTTGGGGAAGGCATTAATTCATTCCAGAATTATGTAATGTATAAATAAATTCTAGTATAGTAGGAATTTCTGCAGAATTCATATAAGTAGTAATTAATTAAAATTCTATTGCTATGACTAATTAACACACTTATTAATAATCATATAACCTTTCGATTATGTCGGATTATTGTCCACAATTGTTATTTTTATCGTTTAGCCATCGGATTATGGCTAAACCAAGTCTAAACACAGTTTATAGTGACGTAAATATACTGAAAAATACGAAAATTACGAAAATATTTGGTCCACATTTTGAAGCAGAATTCAAATCAAATCTACATAGATTCGCTTCCATATTGTTAGATCCATTTCCGAGATCTACCTGCTATGATTAATAAAATTGTAATTCTGCCATATTTTTCTTTGCAATGAAGATATTATGCAAAGATTACATAATATTGCATAATGTTGAAAACTCAATAAACTAACTTTTCGAAAACTCGAAATTATAAGTTATCACACAGTATGTATTAAATTAAAATTAAATTTTGCATTTTTTGCGGAGGACACATTTAATTATTTTAAGATAAGTCGTTGAGTCATACAAGTTGTGTTTGGTTACCAACTTCGGTCGCACTGAAGTGATGAGACCCACCAGGTTGAAACCGATCTCCAGTTGTCCGCAGGGATGGTGTCTGTGACACAAATGTACAAACATTTATCATTAATATCATCATCATTACATACATTTCTTAAAGGCACTGCCTAAATTCATTAAAATGTTAACTTACAGTGGATATATGATTAAACCATGCTCATACTTATACAACAAACTTATAAGTATCTTCAATTTGTTCCTACATATAGTTATAATTGAAAACAAAACAACTCATACATTGAATATGCCCTAAATACCGTAACTTCTTATTATGTTCCAACATAAATAATAAAGTTGTTATATTTAGTACTTACTTGTAAGTAATATTTATTTTTATTTTATTTTATTATTTATTTCTTACGCCCTAAAAATAGAAGGATAAAACCTCAAATTTAATAAATGATAAAGTTGAACCTGCAAACGTACAATTGTTAACTATAGATTATCACACATGAACTATTGGCATATATTAATAATGCCGTACACAAACATGAAAATAATATAATGCTGCAAGTTTCCCTAATAATTCTAATTTACAAATACAGGGTGTCTACACTAAACCGTTCGTTAAAAGTTTACGGGGTTGCCGTTTTCCTAAAAATTTCAAAAAAAATCCTCGTCACACGGTTGAATCAGTTATCCTTACGTGAAATATTTTCAACTTTCTATCACTTCCGGTTGAACCGGAAGTAGCACCAACTTCTTATTTTAAATAGAACACCCCATATATTATTATATTTTTAAATTCCCCGCTTCTTCCATTTTAAATTTAAATTTAAATTGGAACATATTTTGTAAAAATGTATGTATACTTATCTCTTCTAGTTTTCAAGAAAAAAAATGTTTTTCTAAAATTTTGACCTCTAAAAGGTAGCCTGAAATCTGTCTATAACTTCTCTTAGGAATAAGATTAAATTATGAGTTATATTTGTAGTTGTACCTAGAGGATACCTCTGTGAGTAATATAATTGAAAACTGTCAATTTTGGTAATAAGTGTTCATAAAATGTCAATATCTAAGTGCCCTGTTAAATATCCCGTAATTCAATTTTTTTAAATGGAATGATCCTTTTTTTTGCATAGCACGATTGGAGAAAAATTTACTACAAAAAAGTATAATACAATCATACTCCTAAAGCAAGTATTTTTTGAATTATTTCGAAGATTACTTTTTCTTCGCATTTCTGCAGGGTATAATTTTGCATGTCACAAGTGCACTTTAGTAAGCATGTGATATGTTTTTGTTTTATCGCTATTGTAATGCAAACTGTCAAATAATGAAACCATTTAGAATAAAGTATTACAGAAATCAAAAAAACCATTTAGAATAAAGTATAACAGAAATCAAATCAACACAATGAATCATAACACAAATCAACAAATTCTCAATTTATTCTTTATACACGGCAACTGCATTAGAATTGTTGCTCTAACATGTAGAGTATTCAATAAAACTTATCCACATTTGCCGCCGATGAATAAAACAAGATTTAGAAGATTGGAATCAAATGTTGTTCAATTTGGACAAGTGAATGCAATAAGACATCGACAAAAGCCAGTTTTGGAAAATGAGGAAGTGCAAGAAATAGTGTTGGCCGGCCTATTTTCAAGTTAATCCATAAACATCTACCCGCTGTGCTCAAGAGAATTTAGGCGTTGATAAATCTTCAGTACAGAAAATTTTGAAAAAACGTGGCATGCACAATTATCACTTATTATCAAAATTGACACTTTCCATTTATTTTACTTATAGAAGCATCCTCTAAGAACAATTAGAAATATAACTCATAATTTTATCTTATTCCTAAGAGAAGTTATAGACATATTTCAGGCTATCTTTTAGAGGTCAAAATTTTAGAAAAAAATGTTTTCATGAAAACTAGGAGAGATAAGTGTACATACGTTCTTACAAAATATGTTATAATTTAAGCGAGGAATTCAAAAATATAATAATATATGGGGTGTTCTCAATCTTGTTTTATAAATTTGCTGCAAATGTGGAGAAGTTTTATTGAATACTCTACATGTTAGAGCAACAATTCTATCGCAGTTGCCATGTATAAAGAATAAATTGATAATTTGTTGATTGGTGTAATGATTTATTTTGTTGATTTTGATTTCTGTAATACTTTATTCTAAATGGTTTTATTATTTGACAGTTTGCATTACAATACCAACAAAACAAAAACATATCACATGCCTACTAAAGTGCACTTGTGACATGCAAAGGTATACCCTGCAGAAATGCGACGAAAAAGTAACCCTCGAAATAATTCAAAAAATACCTGCTATAGGAGTATGGTTGTATTATACTTTTTTGTAGTAATTTTTTGTCCCAATCGTGCTATGCGATAAAAAATGGGTCATTCCATTTAAAAAAATTGAATTACAGGATATTTAGGAGGGCACTTAAATATTGACATTTTACGAACACTTATTATCATAATTGACAGTTTCCAATTATTTTACTCATAGAGGCATCCTCTAGGTACAATTAGAAATACAACTCATAATTTTATCTTATTCCTAAGAAAAGTTATAGACAGATTTCAGGCTACCTTTTAAAGGTCAAAATTTTAGAAAAACATTTTTTTCTTGTAAACTAGAAGAGATAAATGTACATACGGTATTTCAAAATATGTTCCAATTTAAGCGAGGAATTCAAAAATGAAATAATATATGGGGTATTCTAATTAAATTAAGAAAGTCGGTACTACTTCCGGTGGAACCGCTAGTGATAGAAAGTTGAAAATATTTTACATAAGGATAACTGATTCAGCCGTGTGACGAAGATTTTTTTGAAATTTTTAGGACAACGGCAACCCCGTAAACTTTTAACGAACGGTTTAGCGTAGACACCCTGTATGTATACGATATAATTACTAAAAATACATAAAAATTAGAAAAAAAATTTTATTGTGAAAACATGTTAAATGCAACTTGACAACAATAAGTCATAGCCAGATTTCGCGAGAATATGTCATGAACGTTAGTTATGTGTCCACTTTATAAACAAATCCATAAAACATATTAACATTTAAAAATATTTTGCGTACGTCAAAATATTGTCGTAATTCACAGATTTTTATTTCTCTACCAATATTTTATTACAATATACCTACTGTAAGTGCATTATTAATAAATACTCTGGAATTTATAATGTCCTATTATTCTTTTCTTAATGGCATAAGTTTTATTACAAGCTTTGTGTTAACCAATAATTATTTCAGGTTAAGATTTTATCCATAAATAACCAGTTATGTATTTAAAGTTGTAATATTATTATTTGGTACTTACTGTTAAACAATATTTTTATTTTATTTTATTATTTATTTATTTTATTTCGCCTGACTAGTTTCGGTTATAATTTTTCAGTAGTTATAATTCGGATATAAAATTTTGACATATATCATAATTTTAAAATTAAAATTAAAGTGAATTCAAGATGTATGAAAGAAGTCAGGCGAAATAAAATAAATAAATAATAAACAAAATAAAAATAATTGTTTACCAGTAAGTACCAAATAATAATATAACAATAATTATTTGTTTATAATTACACAGCATTGCTAATTTATTGTTTGGTCAATTTGTTTGAATTACCATAATTTGTATATGCATAAATGCGTACTAAATACTAAAATAGTATTTGAACTATATTTTCAGGACGTGCGTCTCTCAAAAGTAGCAATTATTAAAATTATTTTTCAGTTGCTAGATCTAATTTCAATACGCGCTAGCTCAGTACCTCACATTATAACTGTTTAGAGTTTAGAAAATTTAGAACTTGCACTTTACGAGATATTTTCGTACAAATACTTAATAATATTAAAAAATGATATGTTGAGGTATTATTTGCACTGCTCGTGTATTTACTATTTGTTCAATTTCTGAATACATATAAATCAGAAGGCTGTCAACTAAAATTCTTCTACTATGTTTCATTTTCACAGTTGAATCGTTTATTTCAGAAACCCGTCAACAGACATTTTCCAGGATTTTTCTGTTTTACGGAATACGGTGTAACAGTAATCAAAACGGATATTTTCCGGCATTATCCCTTTAACTGGCATTCATTTTTATGGGATATGTAATGACAATATATAAAATATGAAAAGACATACATTTATTTTTGGTGTCTCGAAAATTTGAAAAAGTACACTTAATGGGTTTCTGAAATAAATAATTCAATTGGTATATGTATGCATAAGTGCACATTGAAATATGAAAATGAGTATAAGAACCATATTTTCAGGATAACTCTAATATATTTATAACAATAATTAGAATTATATTTCTTGATATAAGTATAATTATAATACACGCATTGCAAATAAATTATTAGATTTTAGAATTTTCCGATCCAGTTTTTTTAGCGATTATCGTTTTTAAAATTAACTTATTAAATTAATTAAAATCTTTTATTGAAAATTCTGCTGATGTGTCTAATTACCACAATTGCTAAGTATCTACATGAATAAAACTGTAGCAGTTGGCTACTGTAAGTTAGATCTTTTTTTAATCGCATTTTTGAACAAATTTCTTCGAAATTATTTTATATTCAGGTATCTGAACCATGTTTTCAGGATAATTCATTGATGTTTATAGAATTAATTAGAAGTATATTTACCTCAATTTATTTAATTACTATACATAATAAGTACCAATAAATTGCTAGAATTAAAAATGTTTCAAATTGGCCTTTATTAGGCGATCCAAATAATGTACCTATATAATTAATCATTATTGTTTGTATTTGCACTGTGCATGTACTGTGCTCTGTACAAATATATCCTTAGTATTTAGTATGTTCCGAATGAGTGTTTTTTAAGCGACATTCTATTTAATCGGAATTTGTGGTATACAGGGTGTAACAGAAATACGTGTGTTAATTTTAAACATTGGTAGAACTCGTTATATAAAACATTTTTTCTATATGTTCTTTTTCAAAATTTGCAGGTTTTTTTTACATTTTTTTTCCCCCTAATTTTGACTGAACGAGCCGTTCTCAGGTACTGTCACTATAATTGTCAAGTGAAGTTTATTTCAAAATGCCAAATTTTCATTTTCATCAAGAATTAACCGATATTGTGTTGGTATATGGCCGGGGCTTTGGAAATGCCGCAGAAGCCCGTAGATTGTACAGTGCACAATATCCTGAACGTGTTTTGCCTAACAGACAATGATGTACCTTTATGACATCGTTGCCATCACAACAAAAGATTTTATCGCTGCACACCTTTAACCATAGGCGGGTACGCGTTTTAGTAGATAAACTAGAACATATTTTAAATCAGTTAAACGTTGGTTTTTGAAAAAAAAAACATTTTCAGATAGTTAGTGAATGGTGCTTAAGTACTCACTTGATAGATAAATGCGTAAAGAAAATACAAAAATATTCTAATTTAAAATATTTAGTTATTTTTAAGACTAATTCTAGATGTAGCAATTGACAGAGTAATATTTATATTGCTATATTTATTTTTATTACATTGTAAGTACATGATAAATGATAGTTATAAGATGCGAATATCGTACAATGAATTAAATAAAACAATTTTACTTTGTTACTTCCATATTGTAAACAAAGTTTGACATTGACTATAGAGTAGTCGAAACTGCAGTCACTAAATTATTTTTGTAATATAAATGTGTTAGTGGATGTAACAAAGTAAAATTGTTTTATTTAATTCATTTACCATGTTCCACAAAGTAACGGCTACCAGTATACAGTATTTAATATCGTACAATGTTTTATATACCTACTATCAATTTCAGTTTTGAGTAGTCAATACTTGTTAGGTAAAATCAGTGACGAATAAGGCATATATGCTGGTGCAGAAGTAGCAGCATATGCTGATCTTGCGACACCGGTGCGAGTCTAATCGAGACAGAAGTACGAGAAAGAGTATAATAAATTCGACGAATAGTGTAGCTTAAATTAGTACTCCAAAGTGTCACTTCACTGACTAGTGCGGTCATTACGATCTTAAAGTAAACCTAATCAAGTTTGACATTATATATTGATAGTAGATAAATACTTTAAGTTAATAGTAATACTAATTACTATTGCTAAGATATACTAATTACGTAATACTTATAATAATATACGTTATAGAATTTTGTCATTCGTTATTTGAAATAATTTAATGTTTGGTGAATTTTATGTTTTGGTCTGATTTAAGTTTCCGATTGTTATGATCACGAACCTTATCATTTATGTATGTGTGCTACTTTTTAGTTATCCGAAATTGTTTTTTGTGTAGTTTGCATTATTATTTAGACATAATTATTGTACTTGTTCATGATTTCACATATTCTATTATAGTTCTTTTTAAACAAATGTCCAACTACCTACTTGCACTAGTTTGAAGTATCATTTATATCTAGTTATTTATTTGAACATATTGTATTACACTTTTTAAATGGATATCTATTTAACTACTAGCAATAGTTTCCGTTATAATTTACTTCTACCTACTTCTGTATTTATATGATTTTCACACATTGTATTATACTTTTTTCGCTAAATTGCGCTTGCAGTAGATATTCTTATCAAAACGTATAACGCCATTGAATATTTTGAATTTATAAATACTATCCTTTTCATTTTTTTGCATATTATAATGGTAGAAAAGCAGAAAGCCCGATGACCAAAAGCCTAATAAAGAAATATAGAATGATATATTTCTATCATGTTCCTAGCCTACGAGTTAAATAAATAATAATAATTATTATTATAGGTCTTTACTTTCTTAGAATATTATGTATAATAATGAAAGTCCATTATCGTGTTACAAGCCTAAGAATTAAATAAATAATAATAATTATTATTGGCTTAACTTTATTAGATTATTATATTCTCTAACATGTTACAAGCCTGTCAATTAACTAAATAATAATTATTAATTTTTGTTTTTACTTTCTTAGAATATTAAGTAGAATGTAGCTTAATGAAAGCTCTTTATCGTGTTACAAGCCTACGAATTAACTTAATAATAATAATTATTATTGGCCTTTTCTTTTTTATAATATTTTATAGGTTGTTGAAAGTTGAAGTATATTCGGGAAAAAAAAACTATATTTGACGAAAATCGAAACTTCGATTAATTTATTTGATGGGTTAAACGCAGGTGTCGTTAATTTTAACTGCAATGGCTAAACTCATTGTGTTATTGCTGCTGATGATATAATAATTAATATTTACTTTTCAGTTGTTTTTTAATGGGTTTAATTAATCGTATTACTAGCAGAGAACTGAAATTTCCCTGGTGCCTGGCGCGTCCACCAGAATTACATAATTACGGCTACCTCCAGAAATCGGTATGTTATCCCGTTATCCCCGATCGGATCACCGGCATTAACAGCCCATCACCGACAAGGTTAAGGCACGATTTTAAACTGTCAACGCACTCTAAATAAGAAATGAGAGAGTCGCTGCTCCTGCGGTGGGACTTACCGACGGGTTCGGCATGCAGCGACGAGCCATCGGCTCCGGGCTCCTGTACGTCGGGGAGTACCTGCCGGGGAAACACGCCGCCGTCGAGGTGATGGGCCCGTGCAGCCCCGTGGGTCCCTTGGACCCCATCATCTTGTCCGGCGAGTACATCTCCAAGGGGTTAATCTTGGTATCCTGCGCGAAGGCTCTCGACTGCGACCACGGACTCCTCTACCGCGACGCACTAACGAACATCATGCGGAAAATCCCTTTGTGTCGGAGTCTGCTGCGTGTTCCACCCTTAGAAGACGGCGCCGTGCAGCGCTTCCATCCCCCACGCGCACTCAAATTACTCGCGCGCTGTCGAAACCCCGCTAAAGACGCAACTTCTCCACACAAGAAACTGTACGGCGGTTGCGTGTCCTCGTGTGCACTGTGTGTTTAATTATTGTTATTCAATCGGTTTTTCGGGAGATAATCTTTGGCCTTCTCTGAGTGTTGCTGTGTGTGTCGTTCTGCGACCCCTGCACGGAGGGTGAACTGAGTGAGCACTGATCGCCTTCCATTGGAGTCCTGGTGGACGCTAGGGGATGTCGGTGGCGGTGCGCAGGTGCGCGTCGCGGCGCACGCCCTCGCGTCCTATCTGATGCCGTATTCGCCTCTGACAAATTAGTGGCGTTTTGACGGTGTATAGATTTTTGAATTGCAATCAGAACTGTTATGAACTTTTATTGATTGGGCGCACCGGCGCGTCACGTCGTCCTCGGTGTGTATGGGCATACACTCTCAGACGTGTGTATGTACGTGCGTTTGCAGCCTTTTTTGTATACCTAGGTATGTGTATGTTCATGCACTCGCCGGAGGATTTCGATGCCGGAGGAAAATAAGCAGTTCCCGGTTTGTGTGCACGTCGACGAGGTCGTCCCGCTTTGTCCACGGGTTTTGTCCTGGAGTGCCGTCCTGGGCGATCGATTCGATCGCAAAAACGCTGAAATCGGAGTTGTCCTGATGAGACAGGCCTAATAAGCAAATGAGTTGTTAAATTACCTACCACGTGATTATGTAATCAAATGGAGGCAGATTGCGCCGAAATTTGCGTTTAATGCAAATTTTACCCAACTACTGATGCGGCTGCAACAAATCTATTTTAGATTTGTTTTTAAATCATTCATTGTCTTCGACCTAATAAAAACAACGCAGGTATCACCAGGTATCACAGGAAACGAACAGCAATGAATATGTATTTTAAGGAAACAAGAAAGGAACTATATTTTATACTAAATGAGTACATAGGTGCTGGTATGTGCGCACAGTCCTAGAAATACAAAAATGCAATCAATTTACCTTAAAAATAGACAATCAAGAAATTGATATCCTAGGACTTATAAAACTAGATGAAAATAAATGGTGGATATAGAAATTTTAAGAGGATACAATTAAAAAAGTGAGGGTAAAACACAAGAAGATTAGGTACTCACATGATAATACAATGATTATGTGTTTATTAAAAATATAAAAAAAATATGCCCTAATAATAGTTATTTTCATTACTGCCTACCTAAAATGAGGTTTATCGGACGGTCGTTGCTATTTCCGGACGGGGCGTAGCGTAGAGTAGGCGAGTATGGAATACCAGATGAGTCAAAAGAAACTTAATTTAGGTACGTGTTACGAACAAAATATTGTTTTTTTTGCATATGCTCCCAAAATACATCCATACTTTTTATTATTACATTAATGACATTAATGACATTAATAAATGTCATTTGAGCTAATATTTCTCGAAAATAGTAATCTTCAGATTTTAATTATCATGCCATCATAGTAACCACATTGTTTAACTACGACAATTTTTTTTTTTAACTGAATCCCGAAAAGACTTATTTTTGGGACCTATATGGGTTGAATGAGTGAATGTAAAAAAAAACTATTTTGATCGTTTAAAAATTCCTTACAAAAATGGAAATATGAACGTTATATAAGTTCTGAAAAGAATCTGAAAAGAAAAGTAGAAAATCTCAGAGTTTCTACATTAAACAAAAGAAAATAAACGCACTAATCAGAAAAAAGGCGTCAAAATACTGACGAAGATAAAAGAAATTCAAATATGGACTAGTTTTGAGGATATGTATAAGACCAATGATACATACAACATAGAAAGAGAGGCACCAACCAAAACATAAAAGTAAATTAAGATAAAATGATGAACAGAGAAATCTCAGAGGTTGTACATAGACTCAAAAATCGAAAACAAAGTACGTCAGAGATGCAAAAGTTAGGAAAAATACTCACGAAAAAAGTAGAAATTGTAATATGGGTTATTTTTGGATAAAATAATAAGAGGAATTATATATAAAACGTCGAAGAAGAAAGTGAGGCACCAACCAAAACAGTAGAGTAAATAAAGATGAAATAACGAATAGATATATCTCCGAGGCTGTACATAGACTCAAAAAAAAAACGAAAAAAGAAGCACCAAACAAAATATTGAAGTAAGTGAAGATGAAATAACGAACCGAGAAATCTCAGAGGCAGTGCATAAACATAAAACAACAGTAGTGAATTATTATTACGAGTACATTACGAAATAAAGGTAACAGAAGAAAATGTGGAAAGTATAACGGGAGATGCTCTGAATGGAATCGGACATATTCAGTGTCCACAAGTACACCAGTGATTTTCGAACTTTGGATACTTGTTACTGCACGTGTACAATATACAATATTAGTAATATTACAATATAAGATTTGAACTGAACTGAAAAATGATTAATATTTTATGATCTTGTTTTTCTTAAAATATCCGCGCTCTTACGCGGAACTTTAAGGTACAGCCGGGACAAGGGTGAGGCACTTCATGCCTCAGGTAAACATTGCCATTGTTATTTGCCATAATGTATCGCCTAATTATAAATAGGAGAAAATTCGACAGAACAAGACAACGAGATATATATTTAATGTCAGCGATCCTCCTATTGCTGATAAACTGAAATGAGTTATAATTGAACATTTTTGATTGATTGATTTTTGAAGGAATGTTTTTTTTTATGTTCCGATGGCGAGCAAGTCTGGCAGGTTTTGTCAAAAATATCAATAGATTGTTTTTCATGTATCCTCTTTGGTAAATCAAGTAAAATGGATTCCGCCATCAAACTGTACATCTAACTACAAAATCTTAATTATCACAATGTATTCGAATAAGCATAAAAGAAAAATATAGAAAAACTAAAGATGGGGTTTTCTATTTTTTTCCATTTTCTGCTAAAATATTGTATATTGATTAAATGTGGAAAATTTTGCATTACTTTATAGGCTTAAATTCAACTAAAAAAGTGTTCTTTGTGAAAACATGCAAAAATAATTATTGCGGTGTAAAATGGTGTGACAACTTTTTCAACAACCCTATTTCCCGACTAACTATAGGTGGGGGTGACTATGTATATATATATATATATATACAGGGTGTAACAGAAATACGTGTGTTAATTTTAAACATTGGTAGAAGTCGTTAAATAAAACATTTTTTCTATATGTTTTTTTTTTCAAAAACCAACGTTAAACTGATTTAAAATATGTTCTACTTTATCTACTAAAACGCATACCCGCCTATGGTTAAAGGTGTGCAGCGATAAAATCGTTTGTTGTGATGGCAACGGTGTCATAAAGGTGCATCATTGCCTCTTAGGCAAAACACGTTTAGGATATTGTGCACTGTACAATCTACGGGCTTCTGCGGCATTTCCAAATGCTCGGCCATATACCAACACAATATCTGTTAATTCTTGATTAGACAAATTTGGCATTTTGAAATAAACTTCACTTGACAATTATAGTGACAGTACCTGAGAACGGTTCGTTCGGTCAAATTTAGGGGGCAAAAAAATATTTAAAAAACCTGCAAATTTTGAAAAAAAAACATATAGAAAAAATGTTTTATATAACGAGTTCTACCAATGTTAAAAATTAAGACACGTATTTCTGTTACACCCTGTATATATATTTATCAAGGAGATGAAGGGTAACTGTATCTTTGATTTGTCTGTCATCTTCGTGGTGAATATATTATTTTATTTTATGAAGTATTTTATATAATAAAAACAAGCTTTACGATAACAAAATAATTGCGGTATTGTGATGAAGGGTAAACATGTTAGCTATGTTAATCAGGTGCATAGCAACCGTTTATCACTGTTCACTAACGGCTTGACGTTTACTGTTGTAAACTACAAAGAATCCACTATGGTTGCTTGTTGGAAGGTTTATCATTTCAAATATGGTTTTCGAAAATTGTCTTTGATGCTTGATAATCCAGGATTGCTGAGGTGATTATGTTAGGTACATTGTGGTGGCAGAGCAAGATTTAATTTATCAGCTAGCAAACTTACTTAAAAAAATGTCCTTTCTAAAATATATTTCGGATACTGTTTTATGAATATTTAATATGGTTAGAAGGTTTTTCATAAGATATTGCACTTTAAGAACTTCCGTTTAATTGATTGGAGGGCTTGCAAAATTGGGGGTCGGGCGGGAAAAGGGACATAAGTCGTTTTTGAAAGTCGAAAGTTGAAAATAAATAACATAAACCTACATATATCATATATTTCAATTTAACTCAAAGCTGAGTGTTTGAAATTTCAGTTAAATTATTATCATCGTCCGCTCATGTTACTTAAGTCCCTAATATGTATTCCAAAACTTTTAATTTTCAAAAACGACTTATACCCCTTTCCCGCCGGACCGTTAATTGATTCAAGGGCTGATGAATATGAAGGGCTACGGGTAAAAATGAGCAGAGTCCATTTTGGTTTATTTCAAAAAAACTAAATTGAAAGTTTCGAGTCTAATAAAGGACAGAGAGGATGAATAAAAAATCTAACTGATTATAATATATCTACTCTGACAACAGGTGAATTTAAATATTGAGCAAAACATAAACTACACATAATTAAATCTATATATATATTTTTTTTAATAACAAGTCATGGACTCTGGTCGTTTAGTTTTTAGTTAAAGTTAAAGTTTAGTTAGTTATAGTTTTTTTCAAATTTAGGTACATGGTTTGAAATGAAAAGTTATTGATAAAATATTATTATGATTACCCATTATTGTCCATTGGAGGCGTCGTCTATAAATTCCTCTTCTTTATCTTGATCTCTGATCGTTTTTAGTCAAAATTGATTCTATTTGTTCGTTTTTGAAGCGAACGGTGATCGTTTTCCACTGTTTTACTTCATGTGTCGAAACTACTTCTCCCATGATATAACATGGCACCATCAGCTCGATTCCAATAAAAATGGACTCTGCTCTTCTACCCCGTAGCCCTTCATATGTGGATATTATAATTAAGCAAAATAGAAATCTTCATGAATAGCATGAAAATAACTGTTATGCATTCTGCCTATTACTTCCACTGGCAGTGATTTCCAAAGATTTTAACTGATAATAAATATGTCCAAAATGTTTACAAAATATGCGAATGCTTTTGTATTTACTTATTCATCGAGTTTCTTAAAGCAGACGTATGTTTGGGACTAATGATCTTCTCATATAACTGCCACGAAACAATACGATGATAGTTCATTTAACATTGCAAGTTCATATAACAATACATTTATTTGATTATTCAGGTAAGTTCTGTGAGTTGTTTAACTACGAACGTTAGTTTAAAAAAAAAATACGTTGCCAACGCAAACGGACATAAAATGATATTACAACTCCTATTAAATAAAAAGAGAGTTTAAAATACTGAATAAAATAATAGTATATTAAACAACAAGGAAATAAGTCATTGGGTATAGTACGAGTCCATATTTAAAACCATGAGCCGCGAAACGGCGAAAGATTTAACGTACGAGTGCTACAATTGACTTATTAACGAGTTTTTTATACTCTTTTTTATAATTTGCGCCCTTTTTATATATAATAAGTATGTATTTTCTATAAATAATGCATAGTTTTTATAGTTCTTTAATTGCAGTTATTAACACGTATTTCACATTTGTTTAATTTGAACTTCAAATTAATTTATTGACATTTTTACATATAACTTACTTTTCATTACATTATAGGCTTATTGTAGTTCCTATCCAGGTTGATATAAAGCACAGAATATATCGTTAATCATTTTTGTCTAGGACTACATAACATATTGATCTTCTCAAAACCTGTAAAATTAACTACAATATCTCGATCATCACAACAATTATTAATTCATAACTTTAAGCAAAATTTGAGGATAAACCGAAGATGGGATATTTTAAAGTTTTTCCATTTTCTGATAAAACAATATTAAAGACGTATACGGACGCTTTAATGTTTTCTGGTGATAAAAGCCTCGATACACATTTTGAAGCAAGATAACAAAATATAGGGCGGACGCTTTTTTGTAAGTAAAATTAAAAATTTCGTATAATTCTAGTTCGAGCGTTGTGGCGCTGTGAGAGGTGGTGTATACATGTTTTCTATATTCATCGCACATGCCGCGGATGGTACGGCGCCCGTATTTTCGAATTATTTTGAATAAAATAGATTTAACTACCTCTTATGCCATGTCTGCTCCGTAGCGGCTTTCTTGCATAAGCAGCCTTACCGTAAATCGTCGTCGCTGAATATGTAACAACGGCTCTAATACAAAATTCGGTGTATGTGTTGTTTTGTGATTAATAATTATCTCTCCTTTTATAGTGCTTAATTATTATTATATTTTGTTATCAAATTACCTTTAATTAACCTATTCAAAATGTTGTATGGTTGAAAACAGATTAAAAAACTCTACCGAAATAAAAAATAAAAAACATAGGTTCTCATTAAAAAAAACATTATTGGCGTCACAACTTTTAAAATTTTGTTTTTTAAAATCTCAAAAAAATATTTTCATATGCGCAGAAATTTATATCGATATCTCCATTTTAGATTTTTTTTTCTCTCATACACATTAGCGGAGTCACCGAATTTATCCGCCACTTAATTTCCACACTATATGAGTACGAGGGCTGATCAAAAAGTTCCGGGACTTTTTTATATAAATTTATTGGTAATAGATAAACATTACAAAACTAAATCCCCTTCAAAGTACTCTCCTTGGGTAGATATACACTTTTCCCAGCGCCGCTTCCACTGCAGGAAGACCCTCTGAAAGTCTTCTTCCGAAATGGTATTCAGTTCCACCAGCGATTTTTTTTTATTGCTTCAACATTATCAAATCCCTCTCCTTTCATGGGATTCTTCATTTTCGGAAACAAAAAAAAGTCTGCTGGAGCGAGATCAGGTGAGCAGGGAGGCTGGAAGATAATTGTCATTGCATTTTTGGTGCAAAAATTGCAAATGAACAGCGATGAATGAACAGGGGGGGTCATCAACTTTGGGACAAACTTTGTCGCCACTCGACGCATGTGTAGTTTTTCTGTTAAAATTTCTTGACGTGAACCGAATGAAATGTTACATTCCTCTGCCATTTCCCGAATGGTTAAACGAAGATTTTAACGAACGAGGTCATTCACTTGGGCCAAATGATCGTCGTCAGTCGAAACTGACGGGCGTCCTGAAGAGGATCGTCTTCTGTTGATGTGCGGCCTTCTTTGAACCTCTTGAACAATTCGTGACATTTCGAACAACTCAAACACGCGTTGCTCTTGTTTTCCTTCCAGCACAAAAAAAAACCACAAAATCGCCGAACACAAAAATGTCGGTTTACTAAAATAGCTGTAACTCAGCTTTTAAACAACCTATTGACGATCTGCAAAAACTGCTGTACTCGGGGAGAAGCCCTCTACACAGTGCTGCCAACCGCGTTTTTCTCCGTCGCTTCGTTAGCGCACTATTTTAAAAGTCCCGGAACTTTTTGATCAGACCTCGTATGTACAGTGAGCGCCTGGAATAAGTATGGAATAAATTCATTAAAACCGAAATAAAAAAGTTTGAAAAAAAATCCCCGAACACGTCGATTTTCTTTGATAAAAACACACATTTTTGCATGACAGTCGATCTTCAACCATCATTTGTTTTTGAGTAATGACGTCATCCATTGTTTTTTAATGTCAACCCCCTATGTTGTGCTTGATTTTGAGAGATCTGTTAATTTTCGAAATGACAGTATTAAATTGTTGCCATGTTACATGACAAATTTTTCGAGTAAATGACAATTGAAAGTGAAAACGCCAAATCATGAAAAATAAAGCAAGGCTTGAGGTTGAGACAAACAATAACCCCGCGTGCTATTATACGCCGACTGCTATTAGCCTAAGCGGTACACAACTCGTATTGCAATTTAAGCATAATGGCACATTTAACTGTCACACAAAACAAAAATTAAATATAATTTATTTTTCGTTTTAAATCATTGGATTTATGTTTAAACAACATTAGTTAATCTTTAATATTATTGTTTACATCGAATGCTTCTTTGTTATCAACATTAACTCAAATAAAATCCGATAAGCAGTGACACAACACACGCTTACCAAACTCTATTTTGTGAGTAATTCCTAAACAATTTTACTCAAAATAAAACATGATAAACCGCCAAGAACTCGCCAGTGACACCAAACTTTATTTTGTAGTAACAATAACTATAATTGCCCAAATCAAATCCGACAAGCAGCGACAAAACACACGCTTATCAAACATCATTCATCTGCAGGTAATTCCCAACCAATTTTACTCACTTTACACTAACCATTCTTGGTTGATTAAATTTAATTAAATATTGTTCTTAATTAATTTATTATAGTTACAACATTCGATGCCCACAATATTAATACATACCAAATTAATTCTACTGAGATGTTGGTCTGTTGAAATTCAGTGAGCATTAGCCCGATATTAACCAAATTCATGCTTTTTGTACAATTCCCTCGTTCTTTTTGAAACAAAAAAAATTTTGATCTTATTTGTTCAAAAAATAAATTGAGAGAATAACTTCAAAAAATAACTTGCTTATCCATCATCATTCTACATACAATTAAAATTAAAATAATAATGAAACTCTATTTTATCCTCTGCAGACTGTACTGTACAATTACCAACTCAAGTGGAGAGTTGTTAATTCATGAAGATGGATGTTTTTTTCATTTGCTTAATATTTGATTTTGAGTTTTTACATCTGCAGGCATTTTTTTGAATTCTTAGAACTTCTTATTGAATTGAAATGATCTTATGAAACTTTGCAGCTCTTAAAAGTTTTATTTAATTTTTAGAATACCTATTGTGTTTTAGAATGATTGTCATTAAATTTAATAATATGTCACATGTAATACCACGAATGCGTCCAATCTTACAGATCCTTTTTATTTAGTGCACTCTTGTGTTCACAATCGGCCCGAGTCGCAGACGAAATTAGGCCCTTACTTTTATAATAGGATGTATGTATGACCCTAAGAAATTGCACCAGCCAGGTTTTCAGCCGACGTTAGGCGTTTTCCTAGAGCAGGTAATCGAAATAAACGTCCTAATGATTGATTTTAAAGAAGTGACTGTGTGACAGTAACAGTGATGTCAAAGCGAGAATTCGGGCAATGAACAAATATGATTACTAAATAGAAAGCTGCTTAGAATAGATTGGGTGAAACTTCGAAATTCTGACAACATAATTGACTTACAAATGCCACGACCTAGTGGAGTGCAAGTTTCAATAATTTTTTTTTTGCATTTACGTAATATTTGATTTTGAGATATTATATCTGCAGGCATTTTAATGAATTGTTAGATGTTCTTATTGAATTAAAATTATCTTACGGAACTTTGTGGCTCTTAAAATATATATATATATATATATATATATATATATATATATATTGAGAATATATATATATATATATATATATATATATATATATATATATATATATATATATATATATATATATATAATTTTATAGAATTTCTACCTAATTTTATAATGATTATAAATCGTATCAAAACATGAATATTATTTTTGTATTTAAATTTTCAATCAGCAGAAATTGGGCGCATAAAATTCAGGACAAAATTATTGTAAATCAAAGCTCAACTGTAAAATTACCGTAAATGAGAACATAAATTAAACCATCCGCAAATTACTAACGACGAACATTTTTAAATGACTTTTTTGGCGAGCGTACATCCCGTTTTCAATCTGCGCCTTCTTGATTGCCTCGTTTTCCACCTGAACCTGTGTGCGCGATCCTCTGCATATGCATGCAATCGTGACTGTTTGAGTGGGTGTACATACGAGCATGTGTGCGTGTGTGTGTTTGTGTGTGTGTAATTCGAAATGTGTCAGGACGCGGAAACGCGAGGGCGTGTGGGGTGCGTGCGTGCGTTAATTCCGCTCACTTGTTAAATAACCCCTTCATTAATTACGGCAAAAACCGAGCGGGGTGACAACCGAATAAAGACTATGAATGTTTAAAATGATATTAATAGTAGGAAAGGTCATTCGGAGAGCGCTCGCCGACCGGCCGGGACGGCGCGGGGGCGGGCGTCCCCCAGGGGTCCCCACTGGGACTTCTCCGCTGACAAATGCATACGTACTTCTCTCTGTGACTCTATATGATTGCATACGTGTGTGCGCGAGTGTGTGTACCTCATGACCAGTCGAGCGCTCTGGCCATTACCTACCGGCCGCTGGATTTAATTCCGATATAATTAAGCCGAAAATGAATTCCTAATCGAGCGGTGGTTAATTCAATGCCGCCCCACTGTACGTAATTAGACGGGGGATGCAATTATCGCTTTCAATTTTTGCCCGCGGCGCCGACGGGAGGATTCTGTACGTCGGCGCTGGCGATGTGCAATTTTCATGGCGACACACACACGGGCATAAAGGAGCTAATACTAACCTCGTTTGCATGCCTCCTGCCGGATTGTCCCGTAAAATTTTAATGCTTTTTAATTTCTCGTGAAAGGATCTAACTGGATTTTTATACGTTCTTTATCCCCGACGTAACTGCGTCTAACGTACTCTCGCCGCCTACGCTCTCTGTTCACTCAAAGAGGCGCCGCTTCCGAACAGTACGATTTCGCATTTTATTACGCGCCACAATATCTCCACCAAGTATACACATATACTTACTCTGTTTGTGAATGTCACTGAGTGAGATGATTAGACTAGAACTAGATAGCTGTATCTAGACTCATTATGAAGACTTTAAATAAGTTTTTAATTAATTTATTAAACTTGTTCGATTACCACATCGTGCAAGCCGCCAAGCTATTAGCTAAGGCTAATAACTGAGCAGCGCGCAGCGCCCATGCAATACCACACATATCCGTAATATATTCCAAATGAGTTTTTTGGTAGAATTTCCTGAATTAAATCTAGATATGATATAAGAATAGCGTAAAAAAATATCTTGTCCTGTAGTACATTAATAGGAAAATATGAATTAATTAACTAAGTTAATTAAGTAAGTATTAATTAACTAGTTTGAGAGGTTATACATACTGTAAAAGGAGAAAGGTGCAATATAGGAATAAGGAGACATCCAGAAAACTAAGAGAGATTGCAACTAATTCTTCAAATAAAAGTAGATGAAAAGCGGAGTAATATTCAAATTGAAAAGACCTATTAAATACCTATTAGGTACTTCGTCTAATATAAGTCACAATTTCAAAATTTCGACTATAACACTAAATCTTAAAAACATAACTATCATTTCATTCATACTTACAATATCCACACATCTTACAAATATACCGTGCGTTGTTTTAATCTCTGAACCAGGGGCGGATGGGGCCGTCGGGAAGCCGGGAATTCTCCCGGTGCGCCGGTCGGAAATAGTCGTGAGGCGCCGGTGCCATAGTCCGATCTATTTTTTTCAGTTTTTAGCGCTGTCGCATTTCTGCAAATCGCACTTTCGTGTTACCCTATTCCCATTACAAATTATTTCGCGGAATGTGTCCTAGCAGAGAGAAATGTTCTAGAGAATATACTGGTCAGAATCATCGATTCTCGCATTGTTCCCAGCGCGGATGATTCGGCTATATGACTACTATATGCGGGTAACTAGCAAGCTCAAAGGTAGTTTTTCTACGTATTCAGATAATAGTCGGCATTATGTTAGTTCCACCAGATGTTTAGTGAGAGACAGTCTTCCATCTGTGCTAGATTATACGTCCCAACGTTTACTAAAATAACATATTTTATTCATTATTTATGTTTCCTACCAAGTGCAATTTTTTTATTTCATTGTCTTCAGCAGAGAACAGGTAACCCCTAAATGCACGTCCCTTTAGAAATAATAATTTATGGTGGTAGTTATTTTAAATTTTAAATCAATATTAATGGGTGGCTGTTTATTAGATATTAATAATAACTAATTATAAGTGCATAAATACAAAATATAAAATACTGTAATCAATACAATATTGTTAGATTGGGTTTGGGTTATATGAAAATTTTCATTAAAAATAAAAGAGAAGTATTTTAATGGTTAAGGCCTTACAGAGGAAGCAAACATGATAATAAAACCTCAAATGCAACATGTCCCCAAAAATATTGTTACGAGAAAATACCGAGGAAACATGTGAATTACTGCTACGAAAAGAGCAAAATGGTAAGTCGAAATTTTGAAATTCGGGCTTAATAATACCTACTTCTAATGTAACTCTTGGAGGGATGGTGTAGTTAAATTCTCGTATTGAGTTGTGACAATACTATAAAATGGGATTATTTTTAGATCTATTTGGCTTCCTTTATTGTGTCTTTAAGGCTACAGTCAGGCTGTCTTCTTCTTGATTTGTGCAAAAACAATATTTGTTTACATTTGCAATCACACTATATAAAACAATAATCTCGTTGTAAACATTTTTATATTTGGACTAATGGTTTCGGAGTGGCGCCCGCTTCGGTTTTTTTCCAGAACAAGGTACTCTGACAATAACTATACATATTTATCATTCTGCTGTGAAAGCCAAAATATTTTTTTAATAAACTAAATAAATAGTTTAAAAATTAAAATACATTTACCATTAATTAATAATCGTAGACACTCTGAATAACAAATAGCTATACATTTTGTAGGCCTAAAAATATGAAGCGAACGATTGGTGGGGCCGAGAGGGAGTGCGAAAAGAAGACGGCACATTTAGCCGAAGAGGCAAAAAGGTGTATAAAACTTGATTCAATATTTAATAAGCAACCAATGGTTTCATCCCCTTCCGAAACCCCTGTGGCTGCGTGCAGTTATTCCATAGAAAACTGCGAAACTGAATTCACCACCATCATCCTACTCATCTTCAACTAATAAATCAACAACAATACACGAAATTGATCAAGATTCTGAAGCAGACAATATATTAGTTCAACAAGTACAAATGAACGACTGTAACTATTTTCAGAAGCGTCAACCACATGAACTGAGACACTGTTTTGATTTCCATCCAAAAGTACTCAATAGCCATGTCAATTTCAATTGTCAAAAGGTATTTCTAACAAAAAACAAAACCCCACGGCAGTGGCTAAGTTTTAGTAAGACGCAGAATACATTATTTTGCACGGTATGTTTAGGTTTTAGTAATAAATCTGACAAAAAGTATTTTTGTCAATGGCATATTCGGTTGGAAACATATATATCAACGCATTGAAGAACACCATGTATCACAGCTACATACAAAATGTTGTAATGCTTACTCTTTGTTTGAAAATAATTCTAGTGTTGATAAATTATTATGGTCTGAACAGATAAAATTTAAAGAGAAAAAGGTTATGACAAATAGACAAATCATTGACAGAATAATAAATATCATTAAACTTCTTGAAACATGAGGCTTATGTTATAGGGGCGAAGAGTTTGAATAGTGCTACTATCTGGACAACTTTTTAGAAATTGTACTATTGCTTGCTAAATATGATATAATTTTGAAAGACCATTAAGCTACAGCTATTTCTGAGAGTAAACGACTACATAATTTAAATATTAAAAATAGATCTGGAGCATTTGTTTCATTTCTGTCAAAGACTACAGTTAATAAATTTATTAATCTTATAATTGACAAGATGAAAAATATAATAGCAGAAGAAATAAATACTGCCGGAATTTATTCAAATAGCAGTATACACAACTCAGGACGTATCTACAACAGACCAATGCTCGATAATTCAACGGGAGTTGGTATTCATAAATTAATTGAAAAGGAACTGGAATTAAATAAAATACCAATCTCCCAATGTATCGCCGATTCAAGGAATGGAGCAGCCAACGTGCTTTAAAGGTTTAGTGGCAATGATGAAGAAGGAAAACAGTGAGCATATCTATATATAATGTTACAGTTACATTTTAAATTTAGTTATTTGCGACTTAATGCATTGTAGCATTAAAGCTTCATCCGTCTTCTCACTGATAAATAAAGTAGCAGTATTTTTTAATGAATCCTATCAACGGATGGATGTTTGGTTCAAAAATAATGTTAACGACCCGAAAAAGAGAAAGCTACAAATCATTTGAGAAACTTGAAGGTGGGCTAAAGAAATGGCACTTTCAAAAATATTCTGTAAATACGGTAACATCGAATCAGCTTTGTATGTAGAAGTTTTATTGGCGCAAAGAGATGAATAGTAATGTGAGAGCTATGTCAAAAAGTTTTAAAGCAAATATTCTAAAATTCGAAGGTATTTTAACAGCTAATATATTTTAAAATATATTCAGTATTACGGGACCGCTGTCCAAATATTTACAAACACCGGGACTAGACCTTTTGAAAAGCACACATATGGCACAAAGTGCAATTATGCAATGATATGAGTTTCAAAGAAATTTCCTTGCAGTAAAACATCGCGCAGATGAATTCATAGTATGAGGAGAAGAAAAACTAGAACAACATAATTCTGAAATGACAGTTGAGACATCATTGCCCAAACTACGAAGAAAAAATAAAGCTTGTGCCTGAAGAAAAACGTGGTCAAGAAACACCAGATGATGAGCTTGATATATAAAGAATTGAACATTTTTATATAATAATAAATACCATAATAGAGTCCATGATAACACGATTTCAAAAAAACTTTGATGTTTGTAAAAATTTATCCACAAAATGTTAGTGAAATTAAAGGAAATATTCCAAGACATTGTTTATAAACTTGAACTATTAAATTACAAAAAATAGATTCTAATATTACATTACCAAACTTAAAAGAACCAGACACTTTTATTGAAAATTGAAACCTACTAAAACCAAATATTTGTGATGTGTTCACAGTAGGCCAAAATCTAGAACTAGAGATGGACTATGTGGAATGACATATAGAAGACTGGATGAAGCAACTGTTGGAAACAAATTTAGAATTAGGAACATGTAAAAGTTGCAAGAACTGTGCTAGTTGTTGTTATTATGTCATTTGTAAATATATTTTTTTCGAGAAGTGTACCCCACCTTAGTTCTAGCGTATAAGTATTTTTTAACACTTCCGATATCGCAAGTTTCATGTGAAAGATCATTCTCTAAACTAAAGTATTTAAACAATAAATTAAGATCGAGGGTATCCGATACTCGTCTTGAGGCTTTTATGCTAATGAGTTGTGAGAAAGAGATTTTAAATTCGGTAAATAATGAAGAAATTATAACAGAGCTAGGAAAATCCAGTTCTCTTCTCTAAAAAAGTTATTATTTTAAAATAAGAATATTATATTTTATTATGTTTTGCTTATTTAAGTTTTAAAATTTACTATTTAGTGGTGCAATAAATTTAGTATTTTTATTGTAGAATAAATTTACGGACGCTTGTATTTAGTTTCGTTATAACCTGTACTAATTGACACTTCACACTAATAATACCTAGTTATTTTAATTTTTGTCCGCACTTAATATAAGGCGCCGGTAGCTGTATTTCCTGCGCCGATTTTGCTGGTCCCATCCGCCCCTGCTCTAGGGCTATGTTCAGTTTTAAAATGAAAAGAAAATTTATTCAAATTAACCTATTCAAATTCAAATTGGTACCGAGCTGGCATTATGGGCACGGATTGTGAGAGCATTATTTTCAGTGCTATGATGCATTATCCCAACAGACGAATCCCATAAATCGGAACAATTTCTGATAAAATCGGAAAACTTAATGGTACATAATGCATCGCCATTGGTCATTATAAAATAACTTAGAAGATGTCACATTTTAGCTGAAGAAATGAAATTATATATATTATGTTATGCTGAATAAGAACCAATATCTTCCGTTTCACAAATGAGTTACTCTTTCGGAATTAACGATTCATGAATAATGAATAGTGTCTCGGGATAATGCATTGGAATTAAATCTCGCACAATCCGTATACTATTGCTAGCTTGGTCTCATTGCCCTATTTAAACACTTTCTTGCGTTGAATACATTTTCCGTCAGCAGTTTTGATATTTGAAATTACCGTGTTTCCAGCGTTTGTAATTTTGGTTGCATAGGCATTGAATTTTAGCAAAGCAATCGATTCTGTCGTTTTAAAACTGAATATAGACTATATTTCGAGATAAGAAAAACGCGCGGTATAAATTTTTTTCGGGAATTTCAATCAAATAAGTATGAATAAGAAACAGGACTCATGGATGACTGTTAAGTTATCCATGTTGGGGAAAGCACAATAGGACTATAGAGGCCAAAGTGCTGACGGGCTTAGATAACTTACGGAATCTGGGAAAATTATATCTAAAGCGTCATAAACTGCGACCGTTATATGAACCAAAATTAAAAATAACGAAAATTGACACATAATGTTATAGTCTAATGTTTCATGAGTACAAAACATATAACAAATCTGCAGATGTAAATAAAAATATAATAAAATTAAACAAAACCAAAACTCCTTATATTTCTTTAACAGTACTAAATAAGCTGTCAACTTTTGAAAAATAGAAATAACCAAGTAAAGAAATAACTCGAAAATTCAAGAAAATGTTTGGTTCTATTTTAACAGTACTAAAAATGTCTTATCAATTCGAAAGCAATGCCTCCGTATCTTTTAACATTACTGCATTACATTTCCAGGGGTAATATAAGAAGTGGTGTTCTCATTATCGATTTTTGAGAACACCATGAATTATATTTAGGAAGGGAATATAATGAATTGATTGAGTCATCTAGTAAAGCAGAATAAACAAGAAGCTAAATATACAGTTTAAATACCTATATTTTTTTTGATCACTTCATCTTTCAAACAGCAAACCTCATTTATTGCCACATTTTACAATTTTACATGTACTTGAGACATACTGACATTTCGGGTTACGTTTTTATTAGCGGCCGACTAGATTGTTTGTGGGAGCAACCGATAAATAACACCATCGCAACGGTCTTCGCTGCGATCTGTTATGGATTCGAAATTGTGACAGCGAGCATTTGTTCGTGGTATTTTCAGGGGTAATATAACAAGTGGTGTTCTCATTATCGAGTTTTGAGAACACCACGACTTATATTTAGGAAGAGAATATAATGAATTGATTGAGTCATCTAGTAAAGCAGAATAAACAAGAAGCTAAATATACAGTTTAAGTACCTATATTTATTTAGATCACTTCATCTTTCAAACAGCAGACCACATTTATTACCACATTTTACTATTTTACTTGTACTTGAGACACACTGACATTTCGGGTTATGTTTTTATCAGCGTCCGACTAGATTGTGGGCGCAACCGATAAATAACACCATCGCAACGATCTTCGCTGCGATTTGTGCTTAACCAAAAATTGTGACAGCGACTGACATTTGTTGTGGTATTATCCTGAAAATACAACCGTGGTATTATCAACATTCTCAGTTATTAATACATGCGTAACTATAGAAACTGCATTGTTATGACGTCACGTTTTACGTATGAGTTATATTCTCATGAAAATAAAACCATTGCATTATCAGTATTATCAGTTATTGATACATGCGTAACTATAGAAACCACATTGTTATGACGTCACTATGAGTATGAGTTATATTCTCATGTAAACATCTTAATAAATTAGATTATTATTATTATAATAATCTTTCTTCTTTTATCCTTTCAGGTGTCGAAATGGTGTTATCTTTTCTTCGTGTATTTTCTTTTATCATTAGGTTCCACCGTTTCTTGTTTCCTTCACTTGTGCATTTGTTTTCCCCCTCCTATTTAGTAGGTTTCCAATATTTTTGTCCCATTTATTTTTTGGTCTTCCGACTCCTCTCTTTCCTGTTATCTTTGTTTCCCATATATTCATTGTTTGGTTGTTGTCTTCTCTCTGGATTAGATGTCCCAGCCATTGTAATTGTCTATTTGCATTATTATTATTATAATAATCTTTCTTCTTTTATCCTTTCAGGTATCGAAATGGTGTTATCTTTTCTTCGTGTATTTTCTTTTATCATTAGGTTCCACCGTTTCTTGTTTCCTTCACTTGTGCATTTGTTTTCCCCCTCCTATTTAGTAGGTTTCCAATATTTTTGTCCCATTTATTTTTTGGTCTTCCGACTCCTCTCTTTCCTGTTATCTTTGTTTCCCATATATTCATTGTTTGGTTGTTGTTTTCTCTCTGGATTAGATGTCCCAGCCATTGTAATTGTCTATTTGCTATCTTTTCATTTCTAGTTCATTTCTGATGTCCTAATTCCTCACTTTGTCTAGTTTTGTTACTCCGTATACTAACCTGAGGTATTTCATTCCAAGGGCTTGAATTTTGCTTTTTTATCTCTTGTTGAGTATCCTCGTTTCACAGCCGTATAATATTGTAGGTATTTATAGGGTGAGGTACTTATAACTCACTTTGTGAGTTATAAGTTTTTTTTTTTGGGATATTATTTTTTTGTTTAGTATAATTTTATTAATAGTATGAACGGTTCTTGTCAATGCTTGTATTCTGTTGTTTAATTTTATTTCCATATTCCCTTTGTTATCAATAATTTCTCGTAAGTATTTAATGTGTTCTACTTATTCTACTTTCTCGTTATTTATTGTAATGTTTGTTGCTTCTTTAGTTTCTCATATTTTCATTACCTCTGTTTTTGATATATTGATTTTTAATCCAGCTTTTTCCAGTTAATTTCTCATATGTTAATATTTGTTTGTAAGTCTCTCTTATTTTGTGCGATGATTGCAACATCGTCTGCGAAAATACATTCAGTTATTGCTGTGGGTTTTAATTTGTTGTATCCTATCACTGTTTTCTTTGTCTTGGATTTAATCTTCTTCATGATTTCATCCATTGCTATTATGAACCAAATGGGGCTTAACCCTCCCCTTATCTCAGTCCATTAGTGGTTTTAAATTACGTTGTGATTTTGTCTCCGGTTCTGATACAATTTTCTGTGTTGTTTTATATGCTTTTGATTGCCATCCTCAATTTAGGTCCTATTTGTCTGCCACACAAATTCTCTTTCCATTTTATCAAAATAAATTTATCAATTTATCAATTTTTCTAAGTCTACAAAGCAGATATACATGTCTTTTTGGTGTTTTATGGTCTCATTTATTAGGTTTCTTATTGTAAATACGTGGTCCATTGTACAATGTGCTATCTTGAACCCGCTTGGTGATGGTTCTATTCCATTTTCAAGTTTTTCTCTAATTCTATTTTCTAGTATGTTCTCATATACTTTGTCCGCGGCGCACAGTAGATATAGTCCCCTATAGTTGCTATTTTCGCCCATTAAAGCTAATTGCCATACGCTATACGCTATATCGCATCTATCCGTGACGTCAGTTTACGGCAAAAAGCATTAGAAGTCAGAAGCAATTAGTGTTTACGCCCGTTTCCTGGCTTTTAGCTATAGTATTTTTAATTAATAGTTAAAATGACACATGGAAATTACCAGTAGGCTACTTTTTAATTAACGGAACATCAGGAGTACAAAAGTGCAATCCAATAAAAATGTGCTTCAAAATAATGCATGCAGCTGGAGTAACAATAACAAGCTTAACTTTTGATGGCACGGCATCAAATATTAGCATGGCCTATCACCTTGGAACTGATTTATCTGTTAATTCTGTTAGAACCTATTTTTTTACATCCAATTACAAATCAACCGATATATATAATATTAGATCCCCCTCATATGTTAAAGCTCAACCGAAATACCTGGAGTACATATAAAATTATGTTTCATGAAAATAATGAAGCAATTAGGTGGATATATTTAGAAAAAATAGTAAGAATTCAAGAAGAAGAAGGCCTTCATCTAGCAACTAAAATAACCAGAAGACATATTAATTGGTTCAAAGAAAAAAATAAACCCAAGTTAGCTGCCTAAACTTTCAGCCAAAAAGTTGCTAAGGCATTGAATTACTTGAGAGATAAATCTGATAAATACTTAAAGGATTTTGAAATTAGCAAAACCACAGAGAACTTCATTGAACATATTAATGATATATTCGATATTTTAAATAGTCGAAATTTATTTGCTAAACACTATAAATCAAGCTTGCAACAGCATAACAAAATCGTATTTATTGAAAAGATTATTGAATCTATAAAATATCTCATATCACTAAAGTGTTCCAACAATGGAGAACCTATTTATTTAAGCCCAAGAAAAACGTTGGCTTTATTGGCATGATTATTAGTTTAAAATCATACATGGGAATTTCGAAAAATTATGTGGCAGATATTGATGGAGGTCTGAGATATCTTTCTGCATATAAATGATCGCAAGAGCATCTTGAAGTATCCTTTAGTGCTATCAGGAGCCATGGAGGTTACAACAATATTCCAACGACTAAACAATTTCGCGCTGGATATAAAAGGCTCCTGATGCACACAACTATTACTGGATCTTCTCAAGCTAATTGTATCGAATAGGCACCTTCAATAATTTTAGCCATGAGCACAACAACCAACGTGAAAATAAAAACCATTGATCATCAGTTTATCGAAAATTTCATAACTGATGAGAATAATGAAGAAATAATCAGTGACCATGATTAGAATTGTCACCGGCATGGCCTACCATAATTCAAATTTACTGGTTCTTCTGCACATTTCGGAGCAAATCTACCGCGCCGCTCATCCTATGCCGGGTTTTTACATTTTGGAATAACCGGCACCCCCTTCGCCATTAGCCGTAATACTGCGCTTTGTCGTCAAGCTCCGTATCACTGATAATGGCTTCCAATTTAGCGCGCTCAGGGAACCTGTAATTCATGACTGCGACTTCATAAGACCCATCGTTTTATTCACTCATCTCGTTAAGTCACATAGTTAACCATTACTTAATTAACATCATTCGATTCTCATTCACACTCGCGTCTGTTCATTTAATTATCCAAAATAAGTTAATTCTCATTGACATGCGCCCTCATGCAGAATATTAACCCTCCCATCCCTCTTTCATAGCGAAAACACACAACAAACACGCATGTGCGGCTTCTAAGTTTGAGACGCGTGGGGAGGAAACATCCCCGATAAGACAGTCGGTTTCAGATCGCGATACAAAGTCAGTACCCGAATGCGGGTCAGTTCCTGATCGGTACAGTTTGGTCCGGTTATTCATCGCTCCAGCGACAACTGCGTGGAGTCGTCACCACGTCTTCCGACACACACCCATGCACACACAGACGTGGTCCGCTCCGTCCCTCACTCCATCACCTTGTCATAACTTCATTTTTCACTTTGTTTTGCTACATTCCCTAATTTCTTCATTTAAAAAAAATTTAACTAAGAACGTACAGCCCCGACTTTTATTCCCCCCACCCCTCGCAATCACTCTGTGCTACACATTGTTGCGGAGCGCATTATTGAATACGTTTTCAATGGATATCTACGTCTTTCGGAGCTCACAGAATTGGGTGCCAAATGCTTCGGATGTTTGTGTCATTGAATATTGTATTAATGGAAATTGTATTGCTGGGCGCCAGTATTACAGAATACTCGTATCGATGAATATCTTGTCAATTTATCGAAAAAAAGTGGGGATAATGATTGCAGAAATACATGTGGCAACGCTGCATTTAGCTGTCAGATGTTTGACGTTGAGAGAGAAATACTTTCACAGCATGTAAAATGCAAAACAAATATATTAACCTTGTTTGTTAATGACACTGTTGTGTCCACCTGTGTTGTGTTGTGTTGTACTGTGTACAAACTACTACGTCTGTGTTTAAAACATCTTCTGGCTTAGCGTGGATCACAAGCAAACGACAGAACAGAATGTCAGGACAGAGGCCGTGAAGCAAGGTTACCCCCGCAATGAGTTGGCTGATGGGAACAGTCAAAGGAGTCACACGGAGTCTGTGCGGAAACAATGACGGATGGAAACCATGGCACCGGATTATTATAGGTGACAGAGTACACGTCGTACAGATTTGGGTCTGATCTGCACCGTGATATCCGTGAAAGATTATTAATATTAAGTTACGTGAAGACGCTACACCAACTACATGTTATTCCCTACGCCCTTCGTGGATTGTATCTACATGAACTTTGTATCGAGTTGCTCGTTGTGAAGTGGACATGCCACGTCCAAAAACACATTATGTTTGTACATGGAACTATTATGTAAGAAACAAATTGAATATCAACATTGTCACACCTTGATTGTCATATTTACATTTGTTCACTTTTGTGAATACTGTTTAGTTTTGATTCGTAGTAGGATCGCGTATAAATTTTTATTTGTGATTTGTTAATGATTTAATGCTATACTCTATTAATAATTTTATAAAACGTTTATTTTTATTAATAAAAGATTGACAATGCTTTGGTACAACGATGCTACTCGGTCCGCATCACGTGCGCGAATGTCTTGTCCCTCTCGAGGGTCTCTGGTGGGCTGCTAACGGCCCTCAACCTTTACTTGCGAAGTACAGGCGTGAACAAATACTAATCCAGAGTTACGTTGTGTCGTTATTGGATAAACACTTGAATGACTGAATAAAATTAAATAACTTTGATAGATATTCATAACAAATTAAATTGTAAAACCCATTGTTGACCGTTAATTTGTGAAATTGTGAAATTTGTGAATATATGTACATGTTTCGTGGACATAGAAATTGTCGCTGCTTATTTGATGGCTATCTTTTTTTATATTTCGTTATTAATCTGTACTGTGCTTCTAAATTAAAGGTTAGCAGCTAATAGTTAATATTTGTTGAATACTTACATTAAATAACTACGTTCTTTTTAAATAAGTTGCGGAAGAATTTAAAGGATTGTTCAATGAATTTTAACAGTTAACTGTTAACTTCTAATTTAGAAGAACAATTTACATTAAAAAATAGGGTATTAAATAAAATTACACCGCCATGAAATGAGCAGACATTTCTTATGTCGCCAGTTTTGTTTTTCAATTGCTAGGTTGTACGGCTTTATAGTACTAAAAACTTTAATGTGATTGTTTTTTATCAATTCATACATGTTTATTATATTTTATTATTTGTTAAATTTTATTCTTTGAGCTATTCTATTAAGATATTATGTAAATTGTCTGTATTTTAAGCCTTGTGAATAAACTAAAAGAAATATATTTTCCAGTGTTTTTTTTTTTTTAATTTAATGTGGATATTAGATGCACCTGATAAATTTATACCCTATCTTACAGTTTCCGATGACCTATCTAAAACCGGTAGTCATTCATTTGAAACTATTGCGGAGACAGAAAACTAACTATCAATTAACCCTCGAGCGCACGGAGGCCAAATATAGTAAAAGTAATAGTTTTCATAAATATTCTTTTATCAGCTTTAAATTTTATGTACCTTCCTAAAACATGTTAAGCCATGTAATTAACAACGTTTTAACGAAAATAAAATTTAATTTTTTGAGTGTGTAAGAATTTTGGTCCCACAGACTAACCGTTGCGCTAATGGGGGTTTTATATGCAAAATAATTATGGTTATGCATATTAAATATGCCATCACGAGCGAAGGTAAATTCATCTGTCCACAACTGCTTTTGATTCCAATTGATTACATCTAGCATCCAACGACAAGACTTGATATTACACCATACTCTTATTTAAAAAATTTGAAGACTAATGCAACAATAGTAATAGTAGCAATATTTTATTGGCATCAACTTGCGGTCTTTCTGCCTTGTAATAATATTTTTTTAGTAAATGATAGTAATGATAACCCAAATTAAATTGATAAAAATGTTGAAACAACAATTGTTATACAATATTCACATGATTCTAAATTATTTTCGTAAGTTGAAAATCATTAATGTTCGACAAGCTTGTTTAAATAGGCAAAAGTAAATGATACTTTATGAAAATTTCCGTATTTTTCATTAGATTAAATTAGGCTTTTTTCATTGGCATTCCTGCAGGAGTTACTATGTTTTGCTGCAATGCAATTCTTACCACAGAAGTTGAAGACCACGTTTCTTCTAGCTTTCTGAATCAGAGAGAGATGTGGCATTTTTGTAAAACACTTTCAATATATTTTTTAAAGCTAGTGTCACACTGTGACATTTTAGGAAAAAGGAAAAAAAAGTCAAAATTAAATGATGATAAATACATGTAAAAATTACTGTAGACAGTGAAACTTGTAATTTACTGTCATTTTCATTAGAAGTTTCATTAATCAATGCGTTTTAAAAAGGTTTCATTACACAATTAGCAACAAAAAATCGGTTTTTAGAGCTTTATTATGGCGCTAATACAGTGGATTGCAAAAAAATGACAAAAACAGTTTTCTGCATTTATTTTTTCTCAAAATGTTATTACATAAATGTGGTTTTTCATAACCCCAAAGTCTTTCAAAGTTGACATTCAGTTCATAAATACAAAAAAGTCAGCTGTTTAATTGTATTTAATGACACTAACACGTGACATTTCTAGTATCAAGGTCGAAGGTCAAAGTATCGAGGTCAATGTCTCCGGTAGAACGTCGGTAATACTAATACATGTAGTTAGGTTGATTTTTTATTTCTAAACATTTGTTTACCTTTATTTTTTCTCTAAAATAATCGGGGAAGCAGAAAAATGAACAAATGTGATTTTACAATTTAAATTCATATGTATCAACACCCGGTATGTGGTTTGTTGATGTTAAATAACAATTGAAGTCGCTAAAGTGTTAGGCCCTTTTTCTAGACTGTATACATTCGTATGAATGAACATTATCTATATTTTTATAGTGATCTCTATCCTCTTATAATTATTATTTATATTTTCCTCCCAATAAAAACAGATCTTGATTTATCTATAGCGACATTGTTTGTTCACGCCAAATATAGTTGTTTTGGTTTGCTTAGTTGCATTTAATTGAATTTGTAATATTTTCTTGTTATTTACTCGTTTCTACTCCTTCGGGTTGCCAATCATTTATTTTTTGTCGGGGTATTTCAATAATCTCAGCCTATAGGCTGCTCCCAATATACAAAGGAACAATATAAATTTATTTACAATTTTACGTAAGTTTTAATATATACAAGGTGTCCAAGATAAGGATGAATAGCATGAGGATATCTGGGACCGTAAAAGTTACAAAGACGTTAAATTAGAAAAAGGTTGCTCAATTTAGTGGTCAATAATGTTCTGTTAAGAAAGCCAGAAAATATGCTTACTTCCGGTGATGTTGGACAAATTCAAAAAATTTGCGATTTCGTTTTTATTTCTTTCTGAAGTTATTTCAAAACGTATAAAAAATGAAAGGCACCTTCTCATTGCCACATTTTTAGCTCTATAAGACAACGTTTACAAAATTTCAGGACAATGTTTCGATGATCAATTTTAGTTTTTTATACGGCTCGTAAAAAAAGTACGTCCTATAGTAATTAGCTTTTTCATTTTACAAATTCAACGATTTATACCACAGTATGGTTTCTCAGGTTTTTATTCAGAAAAAGACGTGTTAATACATTTCGAACATTTTGGTGTAGTAGGAGTGAAAACGATGGCGATGAAGACAAACATTGTAATCCTTAATAGGTACCAAAATAGTAACTAAAAGCAATTTAGCAAGTTGTTAAACATTGAAACATTATAGTTATTGACATTATAGTTTTTACTGTGGTATGAGAATTCAATATGTTTATTTAATTATGTTAAAATCTAAAAATTTGATAATAAATTTTGTCTTCGTCGCCATTACATCAACACCTACTACACCAAAATATTCGAAATGTATTAACAAGCCTTTTTCTGAATAAAAACATGAGAAACCATGATGTGATATAAATCGTTGCATTCGTAATAGGAAATTTTATCTAATACAGCGTGTACTTTTTTACGGATTTCTTCGAAACGAAACGTACTGAAATTTATAAACGCTGTCTTATAGAGCTAAAATGAAGCAGTGAGAAGGTGCCTTTTATTTTTTATACGTTTTGAAATAACTTCAGAAAGAAAAAAATATAAAAACGAAATCGCAAAATTTGGGAATTTGTCCAACCTCACTGGAAGTAAGCAGATTTTCTGGCTTTCTCAACAGAACATTATTGACCACTAAATTACCAATTTTTGGTTATATAACCGCCTTTGTAACTTTTAACTTTTCCGAGATCCCCATGTTCTTCATCTTTATCTTGGACAGCCTGTATACCGCGCGTTTTTTTAATCGCTGAACATAGGGTATGTTCAGTCTTAACACGAAGGGATCAATCCTATGCTAATATTCAATTATATGCAACCAAATTTACTAGCGTGGGTAACTCAATTATTTAAAAAAAAGACAAATTCATAACCCATTTAATAAAACGTCAAAACTGTAGACAGAAAATGTATTCAACGCAACAAAAGATACAATCTGGGCAGTGCATCTATACCAGTGCACAAATACAGTGCACTGGTAACAATGTGGCATTAGTATATTTACATACATTTTTTTGCATTCCACTGTATTAGCGCCATAATAAAGCTCTAAAAACCGATTTTTTGTTGCTAATTGTGTAATGAAACCTTTTTAAAACGCATTGATTAATGAAACTTCTAATGAAAATGACAGTAAATTACAAGTTTCACTGTCTACAGTAATTTTTACATGTATTTATCATCATTTAATTTTGACTTTTTTTTCCTTTTTCCTAAAATGTCACAGTGTGACACTAGCTTTAAAAAATATATTGAAAGTGTTTTACAAAAATGCCACATCTCTCTCTGATTCAGAAAGCTAGAAGAAACGTGGTCTTCAGCTTCTGTGGTAAGAATTGCATTGCAGCAAAACATAGTAACTCCTGCAGGAATGCTAATGAAAAAAGCCTAATTTAATCTAATGAAAAATACGGAAATTTTCATAAAGTATCATTTACTTTTGCCTATTTAAACAAGCTTGTCGAACATTAATGATTTTCAACTTACGAAAATAATTTAGAATCATGTGAATATTGTATAACAATTGTTGTTTCAACATTTTTATCAATTTAATTTGGGTTATCATTACTATCATTTACTAAAAAAATATTATTACAAGGCAGAAAGACCGCAAGTTGATGCCAATAAAATATTGCTACTATTACTATTGTTGCATTAGTCTTCAAACTTTTTAAATAAGAGTATGGTGTAATATCAAGTCTTGTCGTTGGATGCTAGATGTAATCAATTGGAATCAAAAGCAGTTGTGGACAGATGAATTTACCTTCGCTCGTGATGGCATATTTAATATGCATAACCATAATTATTTTGCATATAAAACCCCCATTAGCGCAACGGTTAGTCTGTGGGACCAAAATTCTTACACACTCAAAAAATTAAATTTTATTTTCGTTAAAACGTTGTTAATTACATGGCTTAACATGTTTTAGGAAGGTACATAAAATTTAAAGCTGATAAAAGAATATTTATGAAAACTATTACTTTTACTATATTTGGCCTCCGTGCGCTCGAGGGTTAATTGATAGTTAGTTTTCTGTCTCCGCAATAGTTTCAAATGAATGACTACCGGTTTTAGATAGGTCATCGGAAACTGTAAGATAGGGTATAAATTTATCAGGTGCATCTAATATCCACATTAAATTAAAAAAAAAAAAACACTGGAAAATATATTTCTTTTAGTTTATTCACAAGGCTTAAAATACAGACAATTTACATAATATCTTAATAGAATAGCTCAAAGAATAAAATTTAACAAATAATAAAATATAATAAACATGTATGAATTGATAAAAAACAATCACATTAAAGTTTTTAGTACTATAAAGCCGTACAACCTAGCAATTGAAAAACAAAACTGGCGACATAAGAAATGTCTGCTCATTTCATGGCGGTGTAATTTTATTTAATACCCTATTTTTTAATGTAAATTGTTCTTCTAAATTAGAAGTTAACAGTTAACTGTTAAAATTCATTGAACAATCCTTTAAATTCTTCCGCAACTTATTTAAAAAGAACGTAGTTATTTAATGTAAGTATTCAACAAATATTAACTATTAGCTGCTAACCTTTAATTTAGAAGCACAGTACAGATTAATAACGAAATATAAAAAAAGATAGCCATCAAATAAGCAGCGACAATTTCTATGTCCACGAAACATGTACATATATTCACAAATTTCACAATTTCACAAATTAACGGTCAACAATGGGTTTTACAATTTAATTTGTTATGAATATCTATCAAAGTTATTTAATTTTATTCAGTCATTCAAGTGTTTATCCAATAACGACACAACGTAACTCTGGATTAGTATTTGTTCACGCCTGTACTTCGCAAGTAAAGGTTGAGGGCCGTTAGCAGCCCACCAGAGACCCTCGAGAGGGACAAGACATTCGCGCACGTGATGCGGACCGAGTAGCATCGTTGTACCAAAGCATTGTCAATCTTTTATTAATAAAAATAAACGTTTTATAAAATTATTAATAGAGAATATGACAACGTGACAATGTTGATATTCAATTTGTTTCTTACATAATAGTTCCATGTACAAACATAATGTGTTTTTGGACGTGGCATGTCCACTTCACAACGAGCAACTCGATACAAAGTTCATGTAGATACAATCCACGAAGGGCGTAGGGAATAACATGTAGTTGGTGTAGCGTCTTCACGTAACTTAATATTAATAATCTTTCACGGATATCACGGTGCAGATCAGACCCAAATCTGTACGACGTGTACTCTGTCACCTATAATAATCCGGTGCCATGGTTTCCATCCGTCATTGTTTCCGCACAGACTCCGTGTGACTCCTTTGACTGTTCCCATCAGCCAACTCATTGCGGGGGTAACCTTGCTTCACGTCCTCTGTCCTGACATTCTGTTCTGTCGTTTGCTTGGGCTCCACGCTAAGCCAGAAGATGTTTTAAACACAGACGTAGTAGTTTGTACACAGTACAACAACACAACACAGGTGGACACAACAGTGTCATTAACAAACAAGGTTAATATACTTGTTTTGCATTTTACATGCTGTGAAAGTATTTCTCTCTCAACGTCAAACATCTGACAGCTAAATGCAGCGTTGCCACATGTATTTCTGCAATCATCATCCCCACTTTTTTTCGACAAATTGACAAGATATCCATCGATACGAGTATTCTGTAATACTGGCGCCCAGCAATACAATTTCCATTAATACAATATTCAACGACACAAACATCCGAAGCATTCGGCACCCAATTCTGTGAGCTCCGAAAGACGTAGATATCCATTGAAAACCGGTTCAATGATATAGATCCCATTGTTGCAGCTGCTACAACGGAAATCGCCGCTCCAGTCCGCGAAGCCGACATAGTTGCCGCCTCCTCCTGCAGACCGTCCCAGCCGCCGCTAGCCAGATAAGTAAAACGTGCGCTCCCCGACAAACTGAGCTAGCTTTATTCCATGCAAATCACGGGGGTAATTAGCCGTTCGCGATTCAATCGCGAAGGCGCGTCGTTTTGAAGACCCGCCTCCGATGATACAAATTAAATAATTATGTTATTTATCAAAATTGTCATCTTATGTTTGTGATGTTGTAGATTATATAGCGGGGTTTGTATTTACGAAAATCAAAAGAACAATGGATTGTGGCATATGTCTGAGCGCAATTAAATATAATAAATTACAATCGTCATTCATAACACACAAAAATTACAGTACGTTTAATAAGTGCCTAATTCAACCTTCCAAAGATGTAATTTATATATATAAAATTGCTGAAAGTGAGATTAGACTTGTTCACGAAACAAACAAATTAAATGATAAAAAATTGTTGACCAAATTAATCTTAAATGTTATGAGTAATGTGCATAGTTCGGTTTTTAATGAATACAAACACCATATATTTGATCATGATTTTTAAAGTAACCACCTTTTAAATTTAATAAAGATAAATTGTTTTCATTGATGTAGTCTCCGATTGTTCCATCAAGGGGAAAATGTAAATAAGAATGCAAACACACTTAGAAGTAAGTTAACGAAAACTATATAATTTTGTAGCCAATAAATATGTATAAATCTAAAATATAATGTTTTTTTCCAAATATGTAACTTCTATAAATAATTATTTTAAATTAATTTTTGGTTATCTGTAAGCAGAGATACTTAAACCTAAAAATAAAACATTTAACTTGCTATTTGTAAACAATATTTATCACTTACTGTATTAAGCGATTTATCTTAGAAAATATCCTTCATGAAGTATTCAAAATTTCAGTAAAATTTATCGAAAATTTAATAATTTCATTAGCGCTCGCTCGTTTGCTTCAACGATTCAGTACAAGGCGCGTCTATAAGCTTTAATGGTCAAAAGTTGCTGCATATTTTGTTGTCTTTTTTCTTGTGTATGGGCAGTACCACCGCTGTCTGTCAGTCTCTAGGTATTTCTCCTGAATTCCATATTTTATTTATTATGCTTGTAAAAATTTGTATACCTTCATCTCCCATGTATTTCAACTAAGCATTTTTTATTTTGTCTATTCCTGGTGCTTTATCAAGTTTGGTTTTCCCTATAGCTGTTCTAACTTCTTCTATACATATTTCTTGTTTTTCCTCGTTGTCTTGTTTGTCTCTCTTATTATTATTGTTTTCTATTGTTCTTTCTGTATTCTGTTTTATTCTTTCTGCATCTTTTATTTTATCATCCTTTTCCACTTCAAAGTATTGTTTCCATCTTTCTCCTATTTCTTCTTTCTTTGTATGTTTCCCTTCTTCAACCTTTATTTGATGTAGTTTTACCGTTTTGTCTTTCTTGTTTCTTCTAATAATGTTGTAGAATAACTTCTGGTTCTATGTCTACTTTTTCCATTTTTCTCCGAACTTTTCCCATGATGTTTCTGTTGATGGTTGTATTACCTTTTTGACTCTATTTCTTCGTTCTATATATCTGCCATAGTCTTAAGCTGTTCTATTTTCTAGGTATTTTTTCTATACTTGCTTCTTGGTTCTAACTTCTTTTTATAACTCTTCTGTCCACCAGCTTGTCCGCTTCGAGTTTCTATAGGTTTTTGTTATTTTTTGTTATTCCACAGGTTTCTATTGTTGCCTCTTTTCTTTTAATTGTGTTCTGTTAAGTCTTAAAATTTTTTGTTTCATACTTTTTTGATATTGTTGTTGCTTTACTGGGTCTTTTAATTTATATGTATTTATTTTTGTACTTGTTCTGCACTTTTCTTCTATATTTGTTTCCGTGTCTTCTGTTTTGTCTCTCTTTAATGTTGCTCCTACGAGGTAGTGGTCGCTCCCTAGATCACAGCTTCTATATATTCGTACATCTTTAGTATCTTCTTTTGTTCGTCTCTTGTAATTATATAATCTATTAATGACTTTTCGTTGCTACTGTTTTCTACTCTCATGTATGTGTGTATGTTTTCATTTTTGTATCTTGAATTCAGTATTGGTCAGTTATTTGTTACACAGAAGTTAATTAGCTTATTTCCGTTGTTATTTCTATGTTTTTCTCCATGTTTCCCCATCACGTTCTGTATATCTGTGTTTTGGTTCTCTATTCTTGCATTAAAATCACCTAATATAGGTTCTTCGTTTAGTTCTATTACTTCTTGCAGTTGATTCCAGAATTGGTCCTTTTTTCCTTTCTTTCCGTTTCGTCTGGTCCATATATTTTTAGATTCTTTATTTTCTTCCCGTTATTATTCATATTTACTGTTACTATTCTTTCTAAGTGTCCTGTCCAACAGGTTACTTGCTTGCTCTCTTCTTTTTTGATTATGCATGCTACTCATGCTTTTGCTCTTTTATTTATCTCTACTCCACTGTATATTAGTAGATTCCCTTTCAGACAGGTTGCACATTTTACTTTCATTTTTTAGTTTCAGTTATTCCTATTAGTTCCATTCTTATTTTTTCGAATTCTTGTATTAGTTCTTCTTCCTTTCTATTTATTGCTCTGATATTCCATTGTTCTGTCTGTATATTTAATGTTTCGTTTTGTTCGTTTGTTTTCTCCTTGAGTCCTAGTTCATTTCCAAGTCCATGTCTGTTGTTAGTTTTGTCGTATGTATCGGTTTTATATTTTATTCTTAGTTTTTTGAGGTTTTTGTGCTTCTCCTCGATTCATTATCTAACCAATTTGCTTCAGGGATCTTTCATTTATTTTTCTTTTGATGTCTTCCCCATTTCCTTCGTTTTTCTCTGTTTGTTCTTCTATTTTCCCGTTCACTATTAGTTTGTTATATCTCAAAAAGCTTCTTTCCCCTGCTGTCTAGCCTCTCTTAGTTGTAGTAGCAGATTTCACCCTTCTTCTAGTATCTCTCTGGGGTAGTCTACGTCAATCCAAAAGTTGGTTCCTTTCAGTGTATTGCTTTGTTTGAGTATTTCAATATTTTTGTTGCCCGTTGTTAGCTTTATAATCACTGGTCTCTCCGCCCCCTACTTAGGTTTTCCTAGCCTTCTGATTTTATCTGTATTCTGTTCTGGTTTAATTCCTATTCCCATATTTTTATTATTTCAATTATTTTCTCTTTAATTCATTTCCTTCTGTTGCTTTCTTCTACGCCTGTTATTATTAAGTTTTTCCTTCTCATTTATCTTTCAAGGGAGTTCATTTTATCGTTATGTTTTTTATTTTCTCTTTCATTTCCAGGTTTTCAAATTTAATTTAATTTATTTCCATTACTACTTGTGTCAATTTTTCATTCATTGCTTGTATATTGTTATTTATTTGGGTAAATATCTCTGTGATTTTCTCCATATCTCTGTTTATTTTTGTTCTTTTCCCGGTTGTTCGTCTCGGCTGTGTTGTCGCTTGTTTCTTTGCGTTAAAAGCTGCCTCACCTCCTCGTTTAGGAAGATCTTCTCTATCAGAGAAAACCTTGTGTAGGGGCTTATTTGCACGTATTGGCTACGTCGCACCGTATCTCCGCGCGGGTTTATCGTTAGTGTTTTTATCAGCTCTTCGCCGGCTCCGAAATTTATTTCATGTGGTTATTATTCTAAAATTAGCTATTTACCTTTATCAATTTTGTCAATTTTATCAAATTTGTTCCTTGTGTGTTACTTCTGCTTATGTATCTGTATCCATCTTACGTCGCTAGTATTTATTTATCACTACAACTCTCGATTTAGGGGTAATTCGTAGGTGCCAAATAAACACGTGTGTATCGACCTGGCTCTCACTCCCCATTCCATAAATTAGATTAAAATTTTAAATATCGCTGCTCTAGCGAATACTTTTAAATTTTTGAAATATTCCCTTGCAAATGTGTCAATTTTCTTTTAGTAATTTGTATCAGCAAGTATTGAAAATTCAACATTATTAAAGAAAGTTGAGTCAAGAATTCTTGGACATTAAAATAAAAAAAAAACTCGACAATTTAAATATAAATCGCTCGAAATATCTAAAGAATTTGTCCATTATTCAATGGCAAATGTCTCCATATTCTCTTAACGTTACTGTGTACACCTTCTTCATAATAAAATATATCGACAGTTTTATCATTTGATTTTTGTCATTCTCTGGAATAGATATTTTTTTAGAAATCTGTGCTGTTAATTTTACCGGAATTCGCTCGGATAATGTTTGAAATATTTGCAAGAAACACTTAATATAGTCTTTAGTCTTTAACATAAAGATATCTTGTCGATGTAAACAGTAATGTTAAAAAAAATCTTTGTAAATGACCCAACATACTGTCAGTCTTAAAAACAGCGTGTCAACAGTTTTTCAGAAATTTGTGTCGAAAATTTTGGAAAAACTTGAAAAACCGCCAATGTAAATTAAAATCACTACGAACATTTTAGAAATTTTCAGAAACATTTCTAGTATTTTTCTGAAGATTGCTTCATACACGGCTTGGCATATTTTAAATAATATGTTTAGTAAATGTCTCGTAAACATAAAAATATATACAGGGAACTTTCCCTGCCTTTACCTCTATCCCTGTTCGACAAGGTTTATTAAATCTGAAGCAATCCTAGATATTGCTAAATATCCTAGATATTAAATAAATTTCCTCAATTATGGCAACTTTTTTTTTATTCGAGTTTGTGAAAAATCGTTAAGAACACGTAATATAAAGTAAATAAATATTATTTACGGCAATTTTTCTCGACCAGTTTTTATAGTGTATTTTTCATTCCTGCAAGTTAACGACTTTTTGAAAGATTTTCTGGTAAATGAATCAATACTTTTTGCAGGAAGTCCAAAGTCATAATTTGCAGAATAAACTATTTTAGGAACTCGATTGAATTCTCCTCAATGCCGGCCCTCAGACTCACGAGCCGTACGATGGTGATCTCTGCACTAATGCATAGAATCTAATGTTCAATTGTGGCTACTAACCTCACACTCTTTCTGGAAAGATGTAGTAAATACCAAACGTTTTCTAGGTTCTAAAATTCAGTTAGGGCTAAACCACGCCTGAACTGTCAGTAGAATACATTGATAGAGGGTTCGAGAAGCCAAGGGAATGCCTTGAAATATGTTTTCTGAGATATTTAAGTTTTTTACGTTATGTAAAATTATAAAACCACGTGATAACATATGGATAGATGGCAGTTTTAGTGTTGAGAAAATGCTTGGATCTCTTTACCACCATGTATATTTGTATATCTAGTTTTCATAAATGTACTTATCTCGATTTTAATGAAACTGTTACTTGGACCCCTTTGCAGTCTCACCCCTCAATTAATGTATTAATTTGCATCATAAATGATTAATTAACAATTTGATATACGCTAGAAATTATAAACTTGTTGTTGTAATATATGCTGCTAACTAATTCATCAAAGCCTATCTTAAAGATATAAAAGAAACTGAAAAGTTGTAACTTTGTGCCTCGTGCATTTGTCAAACGAGTAGGCACGTCAGTCTCGAAGACTTTTAATAAATGCCGATAATTACGGATAATTACTTTAAATTGTTCGAGTTACTTTGATGTGCTGTGTAAATAATTAAGCGTTTTATTCGTCGCAGCTGCTCTTATTGATCATTAAAAATCGTGAATAAAGTCATTAGCGTTAATCGAGCCTAAAATTAATAGCGCTAGCCGCCTGAAATGTGTAAACGTAAATTGATGTATATGAAATTAAAACCAGAGTTTAAATTTTTATTTATACTTAATTGATATTGGTATAGATGGTAGGTGATCAGTTTTTTTTTTATAGATTTTCTATAAAACGCCATATTCTAAGCAGAACACAGTGCTTCTGGATCTTCAAAGAAGAAAAATTGGCACAAATTTAATAAGAATAAACTTCCGCTTCAAGTGCTAGAATTTTATAAATAATTCCAGAAACTCCAGCGCAATGTATTGTGTGGAAATTAAGTAGCGGATAAATTCGGTAACTCCGTTAATGTGTATGAGAGAAAAAATCTAAAAGAGAGATAGCGATATAAATTACTGCGCATATAAAAATATATTATTCAGATTTAAAAAAACAAAATTTTAAAAGTAATGACGTCATTAATGTTTGTTTAAATGACAACCTACATTTTTTATGTCGGTAGAGATTTTTATTTTGTTTTCAACCATACAATATTTTGAATAGGTTACATTATAAAAACTTGAAAAAAAATGGCCTTAATTTCCACACTGTATATTTTAGATTTGTGCGCGCAGTTGGTGCATAGGGTATAATAATCATTTTTTTTAAGTTATGCCTATTATACCTATTCAGTTACACGATCAAATATGTGCATTTTATTTGTCACTTTTAGCCGTCATACTGTCAATATTTCAGTTTTTTCGTACCTCGGCTTCACCCTTGCTAAGATTTTTCGTGTTTCTAGTGAGCAAACTGTGTCGCACTGAGCCATGGAAGGTGACTTGTTTGACATGATGCCGTCTTTCGTCTACAATCCTGAGCTGCACATTGCCCTTTTAGTGGGATGCACTTGTGTCGGAGCTTGGGTCGTCTTGACGTGGGTCCTCCAGGTAACCTTAAAAGTTAGAAAATATTATAACAGTACATATCGACGAGGACCTAGTGCACAAATATTGTAAGTACATTTTCGGATGATATTGTGATAAATGCGTATAAATGTTTTAATTGATAAGAAAAGAAAAGAAATTAAATTATTTTCTTTTAAGGCTAGTTAATTTCTACGAATAACATCATTTCATTGTATCGTAATCTTAAATGCTATGCACAAATGTGTAAATAACATAAAAAAATTTAATGTTTAATTATAGCACTTACAACATTAGTGCACTAGACCACCGGGATATTTAAATAAAAATATACTAATAAATTTACATTGAGCATTATTTCAATAGTCGAGACTGAATGGCAAAAACTGTTCAAAGTTTAAGTCTATGTAAAACTTCTATGCTGAGATAATTATAGTTTATTTTAATATTAATAAGGCAACAGTAAGTAATACTTCTAATACTTAATATCAATGAAATTTATAATGAAATACATTATTTGAAGTTTTACTCAATATTTTTATGAATGTATTATTTATGTCAATATTGCACACTCTTTTGGGCTTTACAAACAATTTCACTTTTGTAAACTTTAAACAAATAGTCGATAGAATCTACTGTTGCATGGTGCATTTAACTAATTATTATTTTCGTTGTTATTTCAGATTATCTTTTCTATTTTATGGCCATTTTTCGCAGTTATTGCAGTACTTCTTTTAATGCCGCAGTGGAGAAAAGCTCTAGCCAGAGATCTACTGCCAAGATATACAGACACGTTTAGACTGTACCTGGAGAGGGTGTTTTATAATAACACGTCGCATACACAGTCACAGTCTTAAATTTAATTTGTAATATAGTTTTTACCTAATACTTTTGTTTATTATATAATTTTTATTAATGAATTTAAATGATTAATGTTTATACCTCGTGCTTTTTATCTGTGAACATAGGCGATAACTTTCTTGCAGTGAATACATTTTCTGTCAAGTTTTGACATTTGAAATGATCGAGTTCAACGTGCTTGACTTTTGGTTGCAAAACCATTGCATTTTAGCAATGTAATTGATCCTCCTGTTTTAAATGTGAACATCGTCCAGTTGAAATTTGGTATACAAACTCTTTAGTACTCTAGAATAAAATATCCGTCTAGTTTCCGCTTCCTAGGTGGGGGATTGATCCTTTAATATTATATTACATATATTACATTACATTACATTATAAAAATTATATTACATGGTTTGCCATAAAAAAATTATTCTGGCGCGCAACGCATATTCCTTTCTCGGGCTCTCGTTTCATGAATAACTACCAAATGGCGAGATGTTCATTAAAATGGTTTAATAACTTTGATCGATAATTTATAGATCTACAACTTCAGTTATGAGCACTTTGTCAGATTTTTACTGTCAGTTGCGAAATGATAAGATTTATCCCAATACGTCATGGCTTCCAAACGGCATTCTATTTAAGTTTATTTATTAAACATACCTGGCAGAGTTGTCAGATTTAATTTTCTTTTGATGCTATGTATAAGGAAACTATACACCTTAGAGAGTTTGGGATGATAGTCTTAAGTTCACATACGTTACCGAAGACTGCTACCTGAGGCTTTGATGGAGGTTTCGGAACACCCTGTATAATTTAATGAGTTAATCTATTGTGTAAATAGTTTGTCAAATAGATTTTAGATTTTTCAGAATAGAAAATGGCAATTCGATTCTTGATACTCGTCCATTCGTGTTAATGTTAAGAATAAATTTATGGTACTCCGGCGCATCCACCATTAGTTTGCTCGTTAAAATTTGCAACTATAACCCACTTTATAACCGCGCGCGCACTGCATACTCCGTAATTCCCATTCCGAACACGAACAAGAAAAGGTGAATATGTTGCACACATAAAATGTTATGGTTCATAGCGTAAAATTACCATTAGAGTAACATAATTAATCCGAATAGGCCAGCGGCCATTAAATTTTAATTAAAGGAGATTATATTTTCTTTGCCCCTAAATATAATTACAGTTCGCCATAGTGAATTCGATTTTCAATATAGAGAATGTATTAGGAGTCAGCATAACTTATGCCAAAGACCAATCCTTTGCGGGATTATTAAACTCTTACCATAATAATTGTTAGGAACGACCATAAATATACATTGTGCACGAATTATTTTCTTGAAAATAGATAATAATAATAAAATAGTAAATATAGTAAATAAATAAAAAATGTATTGACAAAATATTAGACTCAAACGTTTAATGTCTATACCGCGCGTTTTATTTTATTCCTGAACATATGCTATGTTCAGTTTTAAAACGACTTAATCAAATGCATTGCTAAAATTCAACGATTATGCAACCAAAATTACAAGCCGCGTGAAACTCGGTCATTTCAAGTGTCAAAACTGTTGACAGAAAATGTATTCAACGCAAGTAAGTGTTTAAATATGGCAATGATATCGAGCTGGCTGTACACGGATTGTGCAAGATTAATTTCCGTTCAATCAACAATCATCAACCGTTAATTCCAAAATAGTAACTCATTTGCGAAATGGAAGATATTGGTTCTTCTTTGGCAAAACATAATACATTTCATTACATTTCTTCAGTTAAAATATGGCATCTAATTGTACTTTTATGATGACCAATAGCGACGAATCAGGTACCTACTATTAATTTTTCGCTTAAATTAGAAATTGTTTTGATTGATTGCATTCGTTTGTCAGGATAATGCACTCACCATAAATCTCTCAAAATCCGCACGCTATTGCCAGCTGGGTACCATTAGTATTTGAATATTTCATTACTTTCTAGAAGTCTGGCGTGCACTTAAGAACATGAAGAATAATAACCATTACAAGGCGCTATCATTAATAGATATCAATCAGTGGAAGGAATATTATGAATCCTTATTAGTGGAGAGAAGAGAGAAATTCGTGAATGTGGAACCTGATATAAACACCAACGAGGAAGTAAGTTTCATACATATAGAGGAACTAAAGACAAGTGTGAGTGAAATGAAGAATGGAAGATCGCCTGAGCCCGGGAACATATAATAATAATAATAATAATAATAATATAATAATAAAATACACAAAGTCGAGGCATCCATAGCTGAACAACCTGTCAATATATTAGCATTAACGGAACATTGGTTGTCTAAGGACGAATGTGCGGCAACAAGATTAAACTCACTCATGCCTAAAGCATATTTCGCGCGCAAGTCGAGCAATCACGGAGGCTCAATTATTTATGCAGATGACAACAGGCAAGTTAAGTCTCTGAATGAAATCACCAGTCCCTTAAGTTCCGAAAAAAATTGCGAAATATCTTGTATATATGTACCACTAATTAATTGTTATATCATATGTGTTTATCGATCCCCGTCAGGAGATTTTAATGAATTCTTGAGTATCCTAACATGTTTTTTAAGCAAAATCAACTATAAATCTGCAAGTGTAGTTCTGGGAGGTGATTTCAATGTTAGATTTGGCACTGAGGATGATAGGGCACTCTCACTAAGTGACTGTCTTCTGAGCTATGGGCTAGAAAAATTAATTAGCTTTGCAACACGCAAAGCAAACTGTATGGACAATGTATTTACAAACATTATAAACATGCGATCAGAGTGTTTCCGATCCTATATTTCAGACCATGATGGTATATTAGTCTCAATAGAAAGCACAATCCCTACAAAACAAATTATAGCAAAAACATTTCGCCCTATAACACAGGACGGAAAACTGAAATTTTACTCAATGATCTCCAATATGAACTGGAGCTTAATAGACGAACAAGATTTGGATATTACTAAGAAATGGGACACCCTGGTTCAGTCCGTGATTTATTACATGCAACAAGCTTTCCCCTTGAAAATGCTTAAAGGTGATGTTAAACGCGTGAATTCAATCAATAGGTTTAATAATGATATAAGAAGAATGAGAGACACACTTCAATTATTAGAAGAGAATCATAAAATTCATGACTCTCTGGAATCAAGGATCCTAAAAAATGATTACCTTAAACAGTACAATACAGCAATAATGAACGCAAAAAACAAGCAAATGACAACTTTATTAGAAAGGCCGCAAACAAGCCGTTGGCAGTATGGAGAACAATCAAGTCCAATAAAAAACACCCTGAAGCTAACTGTGATATTTCTTGTGATGATTTTAATACATTTTTTAGTACGGCTGCAAACAATCTTACAAATAACTTACCCTCTACTGGATACATCTGTGATATAAAACCCAACTGTGATATAAATTTTGCTTTCGAAAAGGTTAGCGAGGTTAAAGTACGGGACACAATTAATGCTCTGAAAAACAGCAAAAGTACTGATATAAATGGGATTCCGGTTGATTTGATCAGGTCAACTAAGGACTTATTTATTTCAGCACTGACCGCTCTCATAAATCTCACAATACAAACAGGAATCTTCCCTGCATCGTTGAAATTAGCAAAAATAATTCTAACTCATAAGGGTGGAGACAGAGAAGACGTTAATAGTTACAGACCCATATCTCTCCTACTAGTTTTTTCGAAAATAGTTAAAAAATCTTTAAAGGAACAAATAGTGGATCACTTTGAGAAACACAAACTTTTCAGCAAGAATCAATTTGGTTTTCGCAGTGGGATATCTACAATCGATGCTATCTTACCACTAGTAGATACCATTATAGCCACCTTTGAAGAGAAAAAAGTAATGATGGCCTCATTTATTGACCTGAGCAAGGCGTTTGATTGTGTTCAACATTGCATTATATTAAAAAAACTGAAGGCGTATGGTTTCAGTGCATTGAGCCTGAATCTGATTGAAAGCTATCTATCAGATAGAAAACAATGTGTGTCCTATAATGGTAAAACATGGTACATCTCGAAAATTCACCGGGGGGTGCCGCAGGGGTCAGTATTGGGGCCCATCTTGTTCCTCATTTACATAAATGATATGCCGGAACACATAGACACGGCGGACACAATTCTGTTTGCGGATGACAGCACTTTACTCATTCGGGGCAAAACCACTGAGGAAATTATAAACATGATCATGCTGTGACTGATACAGCCAACTGGTGCTCCGATAACGGCCTGGCACTAAACAAAGTGAAAACAAAGAACATGGTATTAACACTAAGCAAAACACATCTAGAGCTCGATGAGTGTGCGTGTTTTCTAGGACTATACCTTGATTCCTCACTAAAATGGAATATTCATGGATCTGCTCTAGCAAAAAAATTGTCAAAAATAATTTTTGCTATACGAATGCTGTCTGGTACGGTGTCGGATAGAACATTAAGGATCGCTTACTTCGGGCAGTTTGAATCGGTCATGAGATATGGCATACTAGCGTGGGGTCACTCCTCATGTCGACATCGTATCTTTGGTCTACAGCGGAAGGCTATCAGAATTCTGGCGGGAGTTGGATACAGGGATGACTGTAGAAGTAAATTTATTGAACTTGGTATACTAACACTGCCAGCTTTATACATATTGGAATGCCTCGTGTACATTAAAAATCACCCAGATAAATATTCCCATCGGGACCATCCTCATAAAACAAGATTTAAAGACGAATTAACTCGTCACGGACAGGAATTAACTACTACGCAATAAAATGCTTTAATAAACTTCCGGTCAGAATTAGGCAACTGCCAAGGATAGCTTGTAACGGTCCAAAAATAGCGTTGGCAGAAAGCGGCATTTTAATAATTAACGGACGTATGGACCTGCACGGTAGGCAACCATGCTTACATTTTTTTGTTGTGGTGACGCGTCTCCCCGGTGAGCGATTTTTAAATTCACCGGCGGAAGCGCCGCCACGAGGCAGAACTAAATTGACTCGTGCCCAAGATAGATCGTGCCAGAAGAACCGTTGCAGATAAGGTATATCACCATCCGTTTTACGGGAATAATCAACGGTTCTCAGCTAACCACCCTTGAGGGGGATTGAGGCATCGACTAGAGGGCAGAGAACACGCTCATAACACCGGAGCGTTTGGCGACGGGCTAAACAGCTCGGCCAGAACCATTCTTGGCTGGAAGCCGCGGACCTAGCCCAGACGCCGTCGACGGAAACCGCCGACATCCCGGGGCTGAACCCAGCCAACGGCGAGACCATCCGGAACTCAGGCCAGATATAAATTCCAGATAATATAATTCTTTTCGTGTGCTCGATTGAGCCATTTTTGCTGATTATTGTTTTGTGTGTAAATTGTGTCGTACGTGTTTTGCGCTAGTGTACGAAAAAGGTCGCTCCCTCGGCCCTTTCAATCGCGCGATTAGGAGCTTATGTTATTCGGCCGAATAGGGTAAACCCTGCGCGAAAGGGTGGCGTTCGGAGGTATTTTTTTCAGGAGTGCAGACACGGTGTCCCTCGTTCGTTTGTGTGAATAAACGCCGACATTTTACCATACCAAACTCACACCTGTTATTTTTTGCTCCCCCCACGTTTTCTCTTTACAGTTTTCTATATTCATTTCAGTTACAGTTTTCTTTCTCATTTATCTCATTTACAGTTTTCTCTTCTCACTGCGAGATTTAAATCTGGTGGTGTTGACGCCAAACGGTCAGCGTTGTGACAGTTCGTGATTTCTGAACTTCGCTGACTGTCTGCCGTCCACCCACGCAGGTAGGGTGGAGCCTCCCTTGCGACGAAGTAGCAACGAGGTAAAATTACGTGGAGCCTTTTTTTAACCCCCCCACTCTCTGACACCGAGAGCCTGGCCCTCGTCACTACTTCAAAGGGACCCTCCACTCGCTCCACGACCTAACGCGCCGACTGCCCTTCAGGTACGTCACAAGCTTTTAAATCAAAAATTAAGGAACTTCTGCTGAGAGGTGCCTACTATACAGTGGAAGATTTTTTGTCCGACGATGTCGTAATACCTACAGAAGTAGGGCCTTAGCTTTAGCGTTCAGTTTCAAACCATTTTAAGCCATCTTAACGATATAGTATTACTGTTCTAAGCGAACAAACCTTCTAATTAGCTAATTAGGATTTTAATTACTATATGTATGTATTTTTTGAGTTATTATTGTTGTTGTAAGTGATGAGAATTGTATACACTTTTGTACTACTCTACTGTTCTAATACAGACTGACTTGTGTAAACATGTAAATGTGGTAACACCAAAATAAATAAATAAAATATCTCCAGAACTGATCAAACATGGCGGAAATACACTCCTAAACCGCATTAGAGACCTGTTTAATTTCTGCCTCATACAACAAAAAACACCGGAAAATTGATAAATATGTACTCACTCTTCAAGAAGGGTAGTAGAAAAGATCCAAATTGCTACACAGGTTTGAGCATGACCAGTACCTTGAGTAGGTTATGGGCGAAAATTATTACTACTAATTATTAATACTAATGCCATTAGTGAGGACAAAGCTGATTCATACCCGGACGTTCATATGTGGATAATCTTTTCATTAGTTGAGTTTGCAATTATATGGTGAAAATTATCAAAGAATTGTATGAAGACAATTTTTCCTATCTTAAACAAGATGGTTATTTATCGGAACCAATATACCCATCTAAATGACTAAGACAGGGGTGTAGTCTGTCACGGTTTTTATTTAATGATTATGTGGAAATAGCATCAATGACAAACATCTCTTTACATAGAGTTTCGCCGACGACCAAGCTGTGCTGGCTCAAGACTCATACGATATGGAATTTATGCTCAAAAGGATATATGCAGAATACAAAAAATGGGGTTTAGAAATAAGCCTTAAGAAAACTGAGTATCTAGTTATAAATTTCGACACCACCTTTGAAGTTTTAATAGACTGTGACACAGAGGTGAAGCAGGTAAATAAATTTAAATATTTGGGAGCGATCGTTGATAAGGGGGGAATTGGAAATGAGGAGATTCGACACAGAATTCAAAAGGCAAGAAACATCATAGGAGCATTAGATGGTGTGTTTTAGTAGAAAAACATAAGCACAAAGAATAAAAAGATGATTGGACAAATGGTGGAGACTGTACTAACATATGGATGTGAAGTTTGGACGTTCAGGGAGGACGAGGAAGAGGTGATAATTTCTTAACTGAAAAATAACGTTTTCTTTAAAATGTCACTCTTCCGTCAAACCGCCCTCGTAGTAGTGACCATTATTTTTAATAAAAATCAGTAATTAGTGGTAGGACGATTTTCTTAAAATCTACGAACCCGACCAGCCCAGGCTCGTTACAATATGTTAGCGCTGTGCCGAGTCGAATAATCCTATGACTCGAGAAATTACGACTCGTAAATATTCCAACTCGAATGATTATTCGAGTTGACCGACCCGAGTCAGCACCTGTGTTTGTTTACTTGATTTCCAAGTCGCGTGCCGCAGCAATTCATTCATTCAGGGGATTTGCGCCGTTACAATTGTTACTGACAATGCCGCCAATATTAAAAAGTAGTATCTGAATATTTACGCCAACAAAATCACTATTGCGTAGCGCATACTTTGAATTTGGCAGTCCAAGACTGCATAAAAAGTAATTCAGAATTTTCTGAACTCTTAAAAAAATGCAGACGTATAGTTATACATTTTAAAATGAGTAACGTAGCCAGTTATAAATTAAATGATATGCAACAACAAATGGGTCTTCCACAGTTAAAATTGAAGCAAGATGTTCGAACAAGATGGAACTCTGCATTAATCATGATTCAGAGATTAATGGATACTCGATCATCATTAACGGCTACATTGGGTTTATTGGAATCGCCACCACAAAACTTATGAGTATACAACTATAACAGATTGCATTAGTCTTTTAAAACATTTGGAAAAATTGACGAACGAACTGTCAGGAGAAATGTATACTGCGTTTTGTCCCGTGTCATTCTATTAGTTAGAAGTTTAAAAAGTGCAGTACGAAATAAAATATTAGTAACACAAACAGGCAATAGTCTAGAATCAAAATTGTCAGATGTATTTGACAGGCGGTTAGGACATTTGGAAACGAATAGTATTGTAGCAAAATCTTGTTTCCTTGAACCGCGATTCAAAAAAATAGGATTTAGCATTGAAGGTATCGCAGAAAGTACCTTGCAGTCGATTATAGATGAGTTAATTCAAACGACAGAAACTGAACCAATTGGTGAGATCAAAAATCTGGCTCCTGCTTCCCCGAATTCTGAAAATGTCGAATCCGATGATGAATTATGGGAAAACTTCAATATGGCAATGGGTGAGAATGTTTCTTCAACTGCTCCAGTTTCGGAATCTGTGGTAGCCGTCAAACAATACTTAGACCTTCCGCTACTGGACAGAAAACATAATCCGTTAGATTATTGGAAACTGCAGCAAATTTTCTTTCCAGATTTATATAAAATGGCCATCAAATCCTTATGCATTCCTGCTACTTCAGTTCCATCTGATAGAATTTTCTCAAAAGCTGGACAATTAACCAATCAAGACAGAAATAGACTTCACCCGAAGAAACTTGACCAAATATTGTTCCTTAAAAGTCGATTCTTCTTCTTCTTCAGGTGCCTTCTCCGGTCCGAAGGTTGGCAATCATCACCGCTATGCGTACTTTTGAGATAGCCGCTTTAAATAGTTGGTTTGTGTTGCAATTGAACCAGTCTCGCAAATTTTTCAGCCATGAGTGTCGTCTTCTTCCAACGTTTCTTTTTCCCTGTATTTTCCCCTGTATTATTATTTGGAGCAGATGGTACTTCTCCCCTCTAGTCACGTGTCCCAGGTATTGTAATTTCCGCGTCTTAATGATGTTTATAATTTCCTTTTCTTTCTTCATTCTTCTAATTACTTCTATGTTTGTTATTCGGTCCGTCCATGGTATTCTCAATATTCTTCTGTACATCCACAGTTCAAAAGCCTCTAACCTTTTGATGTCCGCATTTTTAAGTGTCCATGCTTCAGCTCCATACATTAGAATTGGTTGTATATAGCATGCCGTTAATCTTGTTTTTAGTTCTAGGCTTAGATCTTTTCCACATAGAGCTTTTTTCATTTTCATGAAAGCTGTTCTAGCTTTTGCTATTCTAATTTTTATCTCCATTGAACAGTCGTTATCTTGGTTAATGGTTGTGCCCAAATAGTTGTACTTTGTTACCTTTTCTATGAGTTCATTGTGTACGTAGATGTTTTCTTTATTTTGTGGTGTTTTTGTCATTACCATGAATTTGGTCTTCTTCGCGTTTAGAGAGAGTCCACATTCTTCGCTTGCCTCTGTCACTTTGTTGAGGATTCTCTGAAGGTCTTCTAAGTTAGTTGCAATTAGAGCTGTGTCGTCAGCATATCTTATATTATTTATCGGGATGCCATTGACTTTTACCCCTATTGTTTCGCCATCTAGTGCTTTCTTCATGATTTCTTCTGCATACAAGTTGAATAGTGTTGCTGATAGTACACATCCCTGTCTTATACCTCTCTTTATTCCGATTTCTTCCGATGTATTGCCGTCTATTTGGATTATTGCTTTTTGATTATAATACAGGTTGGTAATGATTCGAATATCTCTAGTGTCAAGCGTCTTTTCTTTGAGCAGGTGGATCAGGCGGTCGTGTCGTATTTTGTCAAAAGCCTTATTGTAATCGATTAAGCATATATATAGGTCTTGATTGACATCTAAGCATCGCTGCGTCAGGACGTTTAAAGCAAAAAGTGCTTCTCGCGTACCGAGGCCCTTTCGGAACCCGAATTGTGATTCGCTTATTTCTTGTTCCAGTTTCCCGTGTATTCTGTATTGTATCACCTTTAGAAATGTTTTTAATGTGTGGCTCATAAGGCTTATGGTGCGGTGGTCTGCACAAAGCTTTGCGTTTGTCTTTTTAGGAAGCGTTATAAAGGTTGATGTTAGCCATTCGTTTGGTATTATTCCTGTGGAGTATATAGCGTTAAATAGGTTTACTATGATGTGGATGTGGTCTTCCTCAATTAACTTGAGTACTTCGGCTGGTAACTCATCAGGGCCTGATGACTTTCCGTTTTTTAGATTTTTAATGGCACGCATTACTTCCTCTTTGGTTATGTCAGGTCCATTGTTTTCTGGTTCATTGCTTTCTTGTTGTTCTTCTGTGATGTTGCCGCGCCTTTCGTCCTCGAACAGTTCTTCAATATACTTTTTCCACAGCAGCAATTTTTCCGTGGTCTCTATGACAATTTTACCATCTTCATCCGTCAGAATACTTGGTTGTCTTCGTTTTTGAGTCCCTGTGAGTTCTCTGATTTTCTTATGTATATTAAATAGGTCATGTTTTATTTGCAGTTCCTCTATCTCCTCGCATTTGTGTTTGTACCATTCTTCTTGTGCTTTTCTTATGTGTGTGCGTATTCGTTTTTGTATCTTCTTGTATTCGTGTATGTTGTTTTTTAAACTTCGGCGTTTGTCCATTAGATTTAGTATCTCGGGAGTCATCCATTGATGTTTTGCTTTTTGGGGTTGTTTTCTGAGTATCGTCTTGCTTGGTTCCATTATAGAGTGTTTTAGGGAATCCCAATTGTTATTTATGCTTGTTTCTGCATCGCTAACTTGTGTGATATGTATATTGTTGAGATTTTCGTTGATTTTATTTTGTAGTTCCTGTCTTGTCTCCCTTTCGTTTAATCGGGGTATGTCTATGTTGTTGTCTTTTTCTTTAACTTCCTTCTTCTTTAATTTGATGTTGACTCGAGCTATTACAGGATTATGATCCGATGATACATCAGCTCCTGGGTGTGCTTTTGTGTATTTGATTACGTTTCGATACCTGTTATTAATTAGGATATAGTCGATTTGATTTCTCGTGACTTTCTCGGGATTATCCTGTGGTGACTTCCATGTATATAGTCGTCTTTTTGGAAGTTGAAAGAAGGTGTTTGTTATAATAAAGTCTTCCTCTTGGGTAAATTGTTCCAGTCGATCTCCTCTTTCGTTTCTCGTTCCGAGTCCGTATTCGCCTATGTGTTTGCCGCTTTTTCCCCTGCCGATTTTAGCGTTGAAATCGCCCAGAATGATTGTGATGTCTCTTGATTTGATTGATTTTAGGAGATAAGAAATGTGCTCGTAGAAAGTCTCTATCTCCTCGTCTGGTTTATCTGCGGTGGGGGCGTATACTTGAATTATATTGAGTTTGCAGTGTTTTGTTTGTAATTGAAGTAGCATTACGCGATCTGATACTGGCGTGAAATTGGTTACTGATTTATTTGTATGTTCTGATACCATCACTGCCACTCCATATCTATGGTGAGGTTTGTCGTTTCCTGAGTAGTAGATAGTCCCATCCGGTGTACTGTGTTGGCCGCTGTTTGACCATCTTGTGTCGCTGATGCCTAAGATGTTTAGGTTCATTCTTTGCATCTCTTGTGCTATATTATGTGTTTTTCCCGGTTCGTACATGCTGCGTACGTTCCATGTTCCGATTTTCATGACATTTTTCAGAATTTCCCCCCCCGGAGATCCGATTGGGGGGTTTTTAGCTCCGGAAAATTGTTTTAATTAACTTTTAATTATAATTTTTATGTTATTAGAAATTGTATTTTGGTTTCCTTATATAGATATGTTTGAATAGCCGTATGTAGACCATTCATTATTATAGAGTTTTTATATTTGTGTTATATATTTTTTATAGTATTGCCTTAAACGTTGTCTAATATATTATGTTATGAATAATACTATTAAATTTTGTTTAGAATTAATAAATGCCGTTTTTAATTTGAATCGACTACATTATGCGTCTGTTAAAAGCAACGATGTGGTATATACGAGGGCTGTTTGACGGAAGAGTGACTTTTTAATGAAAACGTTATGTTTCTGTTAAAATTATATTTTATTTTTCAACATAACACCCTTTTAACTGTACACACTTAGCCCAGCGAGTTTACAGTATTTTTAAACCTTCCAAAAAGTAATCTTTCGGAAAGTCTTCAAAATATGCATTTGTCTCGGTTATCACCTCTTCATTTGCCTGAAATCTTTTTCCACCCAGCCATTTTTTTAAATTTGGAAATAAGAAGATATCACTGGGAGCCAGAACTGACGAATATAGATAAAGCAGTAATTCGTAATGCAATTCGGCCAATTTAGTTGTAGCAAATCCAGACGATTGAGAGGGCGCATTATCATGATGGAACAACATCTTTTTCTTCCTCAAATGCGCTCGTTGTTTTTCAAGTTCGGCATCAAAACGTGTCAGCATAATCGGCATAATACTGGCCAGTTATCGTTTTTCCTTTTTATAAACAATTAATAAAGATTACACCTTTAGAATCCCAAAAAAACTGTGGCCATGACCTTATTGGCCGAAAAAAGTGTTTTTGCCTTTTTGGGAGCATGTTCGCATGGAGAAATTCACTATTTAGACTGTAATCTTGTTTCTGGAGTATAATGATGTATCCAAGTTTCATCTACAAACATATCGAAAAAAAAAAATCTTTGAATTACGATGAAGACGCCTAACATTCCTCTTAATTCTTAATGCGAGCGCTCATTTGATCACCATTAAGCAAACGCGGCAACCATCTCGCGGATAGCTTTTTCTTATTGAAATGTTCATGCAAAATATTGTATACCCGTTCGGTTGAGATGTTTACTTCATTAGCTATCTCATGAACTTTTATTCGACGATTGCCAATTACAAGGCCATAGAGTTTATTAACCATTTCTGGAGTAGTTACAGTAAATGATGGTTTTGGACGATTTGCATCAACCGTGCTCATATGGCCACTTTTAAAAGCAGAAACCACTTACAAATCATTCCATGGGACGGAGCATATTCTGGATAATATTTACGTAACTTTTCCTCGGTTTCTTTAATTGTTTTTTTACGTAGAAAATAATGTTTAATCAACACTCGAAATTATTTTTTCTCCATATTTACACAACAACGAAAACAGTTTTCTTCAAATAAGTATAAAACATAATGTATCTGTCATATTGGTGCCAAATTTGGACAGTAGACCTCCGAAATACCTCAGGAGCTAGCAACATAATCATTATAGCGAAAGTGTTGCCAACCTTTGAAAAGTCACTCTTCCATCAAACCGCCCTCGTACAGGCGTTTTATAGGTAAACCACAAAAAATGCCGCACGTCAAGTTCATTGGATCGCCGACCGCTCGCGATTGAACTCGAGCAAACTCGAGTTGCCGCTATTAATATCTCGAGTTATTCGAATACATTTATAACTCGAGATGAGCGAATACATTTATTCGAGTCGGCGCAACGCTACAATATGTATTAAAGGAGTGAGTGAGACGGATAATAGATAGAGCCTAGAGTTCAAGAGGTAAGTTTGATATGACCTACATACCTCTTTTACCACAAAAGTCAGTGAAGTAAAATTATCTCTTTGAGACGATCTGAATTTAACTACCGGTCGATATTATAAATTGTATAATGCAAAATTGAGCGAGATGAAGAACTGTCGAACGAGTATTTATTTACCGATCTTTACAGAATAGAACTTCAATATGAAGCGAAATAGACCTAGTGGATTCCAGCAAATACAAATCAATAAATCAAAAGAACTTGAGCGCGAATCGTTATCTGAATCCAAGAAAGACATACAAGACGAAAGACAAGGTGGAGAAGATCAACATCAAGAAGGATATGACCAAGAAAAAGGACGGAATAGCGACAATGACGAATAATCGGAGCAAATTGAGAACGATGAAGAAGAGCTACATGAAAATGACAATACAAATTCATCTAATTTTACACGTTTCAATGTTGCTACTTGTCCAACACGAATGCCTGATGTTTTGAGAGTTGAAATTGTTAAAACGAGAAGTAAACCCTCTCAAAAAAGATGTGGCACATTTTTAGATACTGTCCAAAGATCTGGAGATAAAATAGAAGGAAAGAGCCGACATTTCAATTCAGAATTGTTTTATAAAGCGATACCAAATGGAGAAAAAGTACTCAGAAAATTGATGGTACACTCTCCAACAAAAACAGTTTAAACTGTTTTTGCTGCAAACTATTTACACACCATGAAACCTAACATCAGAGTTTCACCAACTGGTTTAATTCATGGTGGAAACTAAATCCTAAAGTGTCAGAACACGAGAATTCTGAGAACCATTTCTACTGTTTTCAAAAATGGAAAATCTTGGAAAATGGATTGAGGATGCAGAACACCATTCACCATGAACATCAAATGGTCTTTGACCAAGAAAAATAGAATTTATTAGAAATACATTTTGAGTCGCCTATTAGATGTTATTCTTTTCCTGGCATGCCAAAATCTTAATCTTAGGGGGCATAGAGAGGGGGTTTCGTGAGACAATAGGGGGAATTTCTTAGAATTAGTTAATCTATTGGTCAAAATATGACCCACTCCTAAAATACCGTATGTTAAGAATTGAACATGCCTTCGCCTGTACAAAACGGAAACGGGTAGATTCTTATTTGTCCAAACACAATCAAAATGAGTTCATCAGCATTTTGGGGAAAGAGGTGAAAAATAACATTGTGGAGAACATAAAAAAAGCTAAATATTTCGGAATTATTTTCAATAGCACTCCAGACATATCACATGTTGATCAGATGAGTTATGTAAAAATATGGGAAGCTTATATTAACACTCGTAGACATGTTTGATCCCAGCAGAGAAAACGTCTATACAAGAGAAGCAGCATCCACACTCTAACCAGCTTTGTGTGACTTCAGTTTTTCATGCTACCTTTATTTTTGGTGTGAAGTCCTAGAAGAAGTTAAACAGACACAAAAGTATATACAAACATCTGGGTTATCGCTGGAAAAGTGTGTCATAAACCCAAAGTCCAAAGTGTGTGACTTCAGTTTTTTATGCTACCTTTCTTTTTGGTGTGAAAACCTAGAAGAAATTAAACAGACACAAAAGTATATACAAACATCTGGGCTATCGCTGGAAAAGTGTGTCATAAAAATCAAAGCAATAAAAAAAATTCTTCAAACCCAACGTATCCAAATAGTGGAAAGAGCTAATTCCTACTGTTATATTTGTAAGAATTACTTTTAAGTTGGAATCACTTATATTATGTTAAGATTAAGTTGGCAACGCGGAGTGCAGGCATGAGCACGGCCAGTGCACATGTGGCGTGGAAATAAAGAACATGTCAATTCGCACGTGGTAGTTTTATTTAATTATGTCGAACATTACATTGGCGACGAGGATTAGTAGAACCTAGAGCGGACCGGGAAGTGAGAACAACAGTGAATTAAAAGTGCAGAAGAAATGTCGTACAGTAAAATTGGAGAGTTTGGTTTACAAACGGATTGGTCCATATACAAGGCCAAACTAGGACAATATTTTATCGCAAACGGACTAACCGAGAAGCCAGAGATAAAAAGGGCAGTACTACTGAGCAACCTAAGTGAAGAGGCATACCAGCTCCTGTCGAGTTTATGTGTCCCAGATGACCCGGCAACAATAACATTCGAGAAATTAGCACAAACCTTCACTCACCATTTCACACCGACAAAGGCGGTATTTCCAAAGAGATACAAATTCTATAAGGCTGAAAAAGTGCTCGAGGAAGAAATAAGTGAATGGGCAGCGCGTGTGCGAAGCCTGGCGGCACAGTGTGAATTCGAAAAAGCCACGCTACACACGATGTTAAGAGACAAATTCATCATGGGAATGCAACCAGGAGCCGTCAGGGACAGATTGTTTGAGGAAGACCCAAAAGCATTAACATTGGAGCAGGCAATTGAGATAGCAGTTAGAAAAGAGGCCAGTAAAAACCACTACAGGGGTGAAGAAGTGACCATCAAGAGGGAGCTATCGGAGATGTTCCGGCTGGAGCAAAGGAAAGGTTCGTGGCCAGGATCATCGCAGCGTCCGGACGGCGACTCCTCGGCGAGCGGGCCATGGTCCAGCGGAATGAGACGCGGAGGGACGCAGAGCGGAGCGGTACACGGAAGGCAGTCGTCATCGCCAGGACAAGGCTGGACGCAGAGCGGAGCGGCACACAGAAGACAGCCGCCATCGCCAGGACAATGCTGGGTATGCGGGTACACAGGGCATTTAGCCGGGGGATGCAAATATCGGAATTTTAAATGTAATTACTGCAAGAAATTCGGACATTTAGAACGAGCATGTAGAAATAGGAACCGAGTGGATAGGGATATGATAAACAATTATTTAGAGGACAAAGATAACGAACCTCCGCAGGAAGAAGTAGTATTTAATTTAAAAGATCAGAGAAAAGATCCGATAGCAGTACAAATCGAAGTTAACGGGAAGAAATTAAATTTTGAATTAGACACCGGGGCCAGTTGTTCGGTCATATCAAAAGGATTCAAAGAAAGGTTTTTTACAGGGTTTGAATTAAGAAACACTACCAAGGTATTACTAAATTACGATGGGAATAAAATCTTCCCTCTTGGGTACATTAAGATTTGTTGTAAATACAGGAAGATGTTTAGGAATATGGAATTGATAGTCACAAACGGTGAGGGACCACCATTATTGGGTAGAGATTTTTTTTATGCATTTAATCTAGTAATAAATAAGTTACAGGAAAGTCACGAGTCGGTGATGGGGGAAATTTATAAGGAATACGCGGGAGTGTTCACGGAGGCATTGGGGACCTTTAATAAGGATAAGGTTCATTTGAAAACGATAGGTTGTGTGGAACCAAAATTTTTTAGGGCACGGCCAATACCATTCGCCATTAAGGAAAAAGTGGAAACGGAAATCAAAAGGTTAGTAGAGTTAGGGGTATTGGAATCTGTAGATTTTTCCCCATGGGGAACTCCCATAGTGCCCATACTCAAAGCAGATGGCTCAATTAGAATATGCGGGGACTATAAAGTCACGATAAACCCAATATTAGAAGTGGACCAGTATCCACTGCCACGGGTAGAGGAACTATTTGCAAAATTGCAAGGTGGGGTGTATTTCACGAAACTAGACTTAAGTAATGCCTATCAACAACTCGAACTAGATGAGGAATCACAACTGTTAACGACTATTAGTACACATAAGGGGCTGTATAAATTTTCACGGCTACCGTATGGCATCTCGTGTGCACCGGCAAAATTTCAGAAGCGTATGGAGGCATTATTGGAGGGACTGGAAGGGGTATCAGTATTCATTGACGACATAATCGTTACAGGAAAAAATTTCGCGGAGCATGTTAGGAGGGTGAGACAGGTACTAAAAATTCTAAATGACTGTGGGTTAACAATAAAAATAAACAAATGTGAGTTTTTTAAAAATCAGGTTAAATATTTAGGACATCGAATTGACAGGCATGGGCTACACACTCTGCGGGAAAAGACAGACGCAATTCAAAATGCCCCCCAACCAAAAACCTTAACGGAACTTAGATCATTTCTGGGGCTGGTGAATTATTATCACAAATTCATAGCCAATAGTTCAACACGCCTAAAGCCATTATGCGACTTGTCAAAAAAGAACACCACCTTTGAGTGGACTGAGGAATGCGATCAAGTTTTTAGGGCAATCAAAGAAGAACTAAGCGACCCCAAAACATTGGCCCATTATGACCCTAACTTACCCATAACGCTAGCAGTAGACGCTTCGGACGTGGGCGTAGGGGCGGTAATTTCACATGTAATGCGAACAGGTGAAGAAAGACCCATTGCCTTCGCGTCGCGAACGTTAAACAATAGCCAAAGGGCGTACTCACAGATTGAAAAAGAGGGGTTAGCAATCATATTTGGGGTACAGAAATTTCACCAGTACCTATTTGGAAAAAAATTCACACTACTAACAGACCACAAACCATTAGTAAAAATTTTTGGGGAAAAACAGGGAATTCCGATAGTATCCGCAAATCGATTGCAAAGATGGGCCTGGTTGTTAAGCAACTACTCATACGAAATTAGATACGTGAAATCAAAGGATAACAACGCAGATTGCTTCTCGCGGCTGCCGGAAAGAGAATTCCTACCGGAAGAATTAAAATTCACATACTTAAATCACATTAGGGAAAATAAAGAAATGCCATTAGATTGTATAGCTATAGCGTCGGAAACAAAAAATGATAAAATTTTGAAACAAGTTTTTAAGTTTGTGGGAAAGGGATGGCCAAAAAGGGTCTCGGCGGAATTAAAACCCTATTTTCTAAAACGCAATGAACTATCGATTGATGAGAATTGTATACTTTTTGGCTACAGGGTCATCGTTCCACAAAACTTGCGTTTACAAATATTAAGGGAACTACATTTGGCCCACATGGGCATTGTCAAAACTAAAAGTTTAGCTCGATCATATGTGTGGTGGCCGGAATTGAATGTGAACATTGAAAACTTAGTAAAGTCATGTAACCAATGCCTCAGTGAACGACCAAGTCCGCCAAGGGCGGGACTTATTCCGTGGGAGTACCCTACCGGGCCGTGGGAACGCATACACGTGGATTTTTTGGGGCCAATGCTTAACAAATATATACTAATAATGGTGGACGCCTATACCAAATGGGTGGAAGCTGTAGTTATAAACAACATTACGGCCGAGACAACAATAACTGTTTTAAGAACAATTTTTTGTCGGTTCGGGATGCCACAGTTAATGGTCTCTGATAACGGTGCACAGCTAGTCTCAGAAAGGGTTCAAACGTTTTTAAGCAAAAATGGTGTGAGGTGGAAGGGAATTCCAGCTTATCACCCAGCAACCAACGGGGCTGCGGAAAACGCAGTCAAAACAGTAAAAAAAGCTCTGTTAAAAATGTTATCGGAGGAAAAAGGGGAGGACATACCATTACTCTTGCAACGGTTCTTATTGGCCTACAGAAATACGCCACATTGCACCACCAGCGTTTCGCCGGCCATATTAATGTTTGGGAGGTCCTTACGAACAAGATTAGACTTAATAAAACCCGGGGACAGCCACCGTAAACTTGGCGACATCAACTTAAAAATCAGAGTAGAGAATAAACAGCAGAAGCAAATCAAAAATTATGCGGGAAACAGGAAACGAGCGTATGAATTGCAGGAACGTGTGGCAGTTAGGGATTATCGGGGTAGGAAACCCACCTGGATCAAGGGAGTAGTAGTCAAGGTCTTAGGAGCCAGGACATACTTGGTGGACATACCGACTATTAACAAACAATGGCGTCGGCACATTAATCAAATGTTGGACTGTTCGGATTTTTCCTTATACCACCCTGGGGGCCCAGCGGTTGGCAGCGCGAGTGTGAGCGAGAAAACAAGTGCCACGGAAGAGAGTGCGAGCGCTGAAAATATAGGCCTCACGGGAAGTGCGAGTGTTTCGCCAGGTGTGCGTAATTTAAGGCCGCGTACCAATGTACCTAACTATAGAGAATAAGAAAGAAATTAGAGGGAGAATGATGTTATATTTGTAAGAATTACTTTTAAGTTGGAATCACTTATATTATGTTAAGATTAAGTTGGCAACGCGGAGTGCAGGCATGAGCACGGCCAGTGCACATGTGGCGTGGAAATAAAGAACATGTCAATTCGCACGTGGTAGTTTTATTTAATTATGTCGAACATTACACCTACGCAACTGAAAAATGTGACAACATTTGAAAATAGTAAAATTGTATCGTTGTTTCAAAACACCTTGTGTATTCTACGTGACTCAAAATATTGTGTATGTTTTGGCACATTGCTTGGGTACTTGCATACGCAGATTCTTTCGTTCTTCTTCTTCTTCATATCTGATTTCGGATGTTTGGGATGAGCATGACTATCTTCACTTTATTGCTATTTTGAAGAGTTCGTTCGACGTCTTCCCGTACCACGCCCTGAGATTCAGCAGCCATGAAAGTCTCCTTCGTCCCGGCCTTCGTTTGCCGAGTATCTTGCCTTGAATGATGACTTGTAACATGGCGTATCTGTCCTCGTTCCGCATGATGTGGCCTAGATATTGGAGTTTGCGGGTTTTGATGGTGTCCATAATCTCCTTCTCTTTCTTCATTCTGCGGAGGATTTCGATGTTTGTTAGCAGGTCTTTCCAAGATATCCGCAGGATACGTCGATATAGCCACATCTCAAAGGCTTCAATCTTTTTTGTTGTTGCTTCATTTAGTGTCCAGGACTCGACTCCGTAAAGTAATATTGGGAATATGTAGCACCTCAACATACGTACTTTGATATCAAGATGGAGTTCGTGATTTTTGAGGTTATTCATTGTATTGAAGGCAGCTCGAGCTTTCCCAATTCTACATTTTATCTCTTGGCTATTGTCCCAGTTTTCATTCACAAGTGTACCTTGGGTAACATACACAAGTATGTTGTTTGTCTCACTCTCTCTATTTGTTGATTGTGAACGTAGAGATTTGCATTGGCTATATTTTCTTTGCTTATGACCATGAATTTTGTTTTGTTGCTATTGATATTAAGTCCATATTTTTCACTAGCCGCTACAATTCTGTTCAATAGTGATTCTTTCGTTGATCTCTTATAATAAGGTTTTGTGGATTTTCTTCCACGTCCATGATTTTCCCCTAAAATTTGATTAAAATATGAATAACTTGGCAACGTTGCATCTGATCCCAAAACATAAGAATTATGTGTGAAGCCCACATTTAGCAGATTCTAAAAATGAAAGAGTATACGGGGTGATTTATTTAAAAATTAGACCAAATTTTTTGTGCAGAATTTATGGTACACACTGTACACTTAAAAAATAATTTTCAAAAGTAGCACATCAAGTGTCCAATAACTTCCAATCACATATTTTTCCGTCAATTTTTATTAGTCTAGCAACAATGGTCTGAGCGAGGGTAGGTGGGCCACCCTATATATATTTGTATATTTTATATCGATTTCGGATCAATATACTGTTGATTTCTCTTTCTTTACCGTCGATTCAGATTTTGTTTAATGATGCATGACATGCATCACAAAAATAGAAATTTCTTCCGATGGTATTGATATAAGTAATGGCAATTAGGTTAACGACAGAATTTGCACAAAACCATACATTAATGGATTACTTTAGTGCCGAGTTAGGATCACTGTACTGCAAATTCTACCACTTCCAATCTTGCGGGAAAAGTCCGCATTTAATTCGCTTTAAAAAGCCTAAAATTTACATGCTTGAGAAATTTTTGACCTACACAATGGAAATGCTCATATATATATATATATACAGGGTGTAACAGAAATACGTGTGTTAATTTTAAGCATTGGTAGAACTCGTTATATAAAACATTTTTTCTATATGTTTTTTTTCAAAATTTGCAGGTTTTTTAAATATTTTTTTGCCCCCTAATTTTGACCGAACGAACCGTTCTCAGGTACTGTCACTATAATTGTCAAGTGAAGTTTATTTCAAAATGCCAAATTTTTCTAATCAAGAATTAACAGATATTGTGTTGGTATATGGCCGAGCTTTTGGAAATGCCGCAGAAGCTCGAAGATTGTACAGTGCACAATATCCTAAACGTGTTTTGCCTAAGAGGCAATGATGCACCTTTATGACACCGTTGCCATCGCAACAAACGATTTTATCGCTGCACACCTTTAACCATAGACGGGTATGCGTTTTAGTAGATAAACTAGAACATATTTTAAATCAGTTTAACGTTGGTTTTTGAAAAAAAAAACATATAGAAAAAATGTTTTATTTAACGAGTTCTACCAATGTTTAAAATTAACACACGTATTTCTGTTACACCCTGTATATATACATATACAGGGTGAGTCAATAGGACGGGCAGGCTCGATGACACCTACACCGTTAATGATATCGAAATGAAACAAACGCCACTGCAAACTAGAAGCCAAAGTGCAGTGTGTAAAATTATTTTCCCATATACGGGGTGTTCCATATTTGCAGCGCAGCCTTGTACCTAGTTTTTTAAATGGCACCCCCTGTATATATTTACATATTTGAAATTGCCCTTTCTGGGGCTTTAGAAATCCGTATAGTTTTTGCATATCGCTTTGATCGTTTAGAAGTTGTTTATGTTTTTCTAAAATGTAATGCATTTGCAGGCACTTATTAAAAAAATCGCAGGGCACTTGTTTTCTAGGATATCGGGTAGATACTTTTCCAGATCCTAAACAACTGTTTGAGGTATCTTTTAGCGGCAAGATCGTCGATTTGCCCTGTGGCATCATCTTGCTGTGGGACATCAATTTTGGTAAACTTTGAAGGGCCATAACTTATTTTGTTTTAATAGCACACCCTATATTTCATTACTTAGTGATATTCAGCATCTCATTTTACATCTGTTTCGCCCCTTATATTTTGTCTTAAAAGATCATAGTTTGAGAAATAATTTGGACTTTCTGAAAAATGAACCCAGATCTCATCGATATAAACTTAACGTGCATTGAATATCAATTGTTTCTGTCATGTCAACGTCAAAGTAACATTTATTGTACGACACGTTGTAATTTATGTGATGAACATGACATTTTCGCATGATAAAATGGTGGATATGATTTACGTACGATTCATTTTTAAAAAGAATTAACGAATGTATTGCACAAGAAGGCCGTCATTTTGAAAACTTGTTATTATGTTTTAATTATTATAAAGTTAAATGTTATTTTTGTTATGTTGTAATGCTATAGTTTAATTCAAATGTGTTGCTAGTGATTTGTTATGCCTCAATAGATTCTAATCACCAGCAACGGTTTGCGCTGTCACCGCGTACGTAAACCATATCCACCATTTCATTATGAGAAAAAATTATTAAGAAAATACGCAAAGAAAAATAAAACATGTCATACAATAAATGTCACTTTGACGTTGACATGACAGAATTAAATGATTTTCATGGCCCACTAAGTTTATATCGATGAGATCTGTGTCAATTTTTAAGAAAATAAGAATTATCTCTCAACTATCAACTTTTAACAAAAAAAATATAAGGAACAAAAAACATGTAAACTGAGTCCCTGAATAGGACTAAGTACTGAAATATAGGGTGTGCCATTTTAAAATATCAAGTTATAGCACTTCAAAATTTACCAATATTAATGTGTCACAGCAAGTTAATGCCAGAATGCAGATAGGCAGTCTTGCCGGCAGAAGATACCTCAGTCAGTTGCTTAGGCTCATACAAAGTCCGAACTTGATATCCCAGAAATCAAGTGCCCTGCGATTTTTTGCAAACTTTTTGTGCCTGCAAACGCATTAATTTTTAGAAACACGTGAATAACTTCTGAACGGTTAAAGCGAATTACAAAAGCTAAACGGTTTTATAAAGCCCAAAAAAGGACAAAATCAAATATGTAAATTTATACAGGGGGTGCCATTTAAAAAAACCAGGTCGAATGGTGTCCTGCAAAAATGGAACACCATGGCAAAATAATTTTACAAACAGTTTGCCTTCCCGTTTGTAGTGTATTTTGGTTCATTTCGATATCATTAACGGTGTAGGTATAATCGATCCTGACCGTCCTATTGACTCACCCTGTATATGGTGTTGAAATTAAGTAGCGGATAAATTCGGCAATTCCGTTAATGTGTATGAGAGAGAAAAAATCTAAAATGAAGATAGCGATATAAATTACTGCGCATATGGAAATATTTTCTTCAGATTTAAGAAAACAAAATTTTAAAAGTTATGACGTCATTAAGGTTTTTTTAAACGCCAACCTACATTTTTTGTTTTTTATTTCGGTAGAGCTCTTTAATCTGTTTTCAACCAAATAACATTTTGAATAGGTTACATTAGAAAAAAATCAAGAAAAACTGTCTTAAATTTAAAAAAAATATTAATGAAATTAACACACAAATCCTATTTATCGGGGTTTAAAACAAATAAAAAAATATTATGGCTTCGACAAGTACTGTAAATGTTCAAACTGATCCTGCACCATCGGCAATACCCAAACGGTAATAAAATGTATTCACCACGTTTTGAAGCATTTGTTATTAACCTACACTCATGCCGAATTCTTTCTTTAAGGTCCTCTATACCATGTTTTTCAAGAGCCCCCATAGAAAAAAGTCTAATGGCGATAGATCAGGGGACCTAACCGGTCATTCCACTGGACCCCTTCTTCCTATTCATCTTTACCTTTTTAACTTTAATTCCGTTTTTTTAATTTTTTTTCTAATGTTGCCTATTCAGAATGTTGTATCGTTAAAAACAGAATAAAAAGCTCTACCGAAATAAAAAATAAAAAAATGTAGGTTGTCATTTAAAAAAACATTAAAAACGTCATAACTTTTAAAGTTTTGTTTTTTTAAGTCTGAAAAAAATATTTTCATATGCGCAGTAATTTATATCGCTATCTCTCTATTAGATTTTTTTTCTCATACATATTAACGGAGTTACCGAATTTATCCGCTACTTTATTACCACACTGTATATATACAGTCTGTTTGATTAATTGTGACACAGCAAATCGGTAATTAGTACAGATAGAAAAAAAAAGTTAAAGAAAACATTTTTAGTACATTTTCTCGTCTATTTAATCCTGATTTCAGAAGAACAATTGAAAATCAAATAAACACGTGGAAGCTATAAGTTTCATTTTCTTTAATAGAACACCCTGAATATTTTGGTTATTATTAATAAGCATTAACATTAGCTTTTTAATGATACCATATAAGTATCCCTTTATTATACAAATAACGCGACAATTGCCAATAAATGAAATTTATCAGTTGCTATGAATTACAATTTAAAGTGTCTGTTCAAAGTGACCTTCGTTGTTTGCAATACATTCTTCAGATCTCTTTATTAAACTTTGTCATGCTTTTTGAAACATGCGTGGTGTTATTTGGCCACATGCCCTACGAATGCGATTTTTCATATCGTCTAGATTTTCTGGACAAGTAACTACGACGTTTCTGACGATAAACTTTTTGCTTTAAAAATCCCCAAATAAAAAAATCTAAAATAGACAGATCTGGCGATCTTGTTGGCCTGTTTCTGGGACCACCATTTTCAATCAATTTTACACCAAACTTTCTTTCCAAAATATGTTTGACAATTCTTGCGTTATGGAGGGAGCTCCATCTTGCTGAAACCACATATCACGACATATTTCTAGGGGGATATCAATAAAATAATTTTCGAATTCTGTCATAATAAGAAAGTTTGCATATCGATCCGCATTCAACGTTCCTTGATAAAAACAGAACCTATTATAGTATCACCTAACACACTAAGCCTAACTGCAAATCTGTGTGGGAATCTGCATTCCCAAGTTTGACGAGGATTCTCAGTAGCCCAATAATGGTCGTTTTTTCGTTTGGAGATTCCGTTGTTGTTGAAGTTAGATTCATCGCTCCAAAGAATTAAATTTAATAAACGTTGATTATTGTTAAGCCAATTACAAAATATTATCCTCCTGTCAGAATCACCATCTTTTAAACATTGTAGTAATTTAATTTAAGAGCTGAGAGAGAGAGAAATAGAAGAGGACTTATGGATGGACAGAGACGGATGGAGACTGGAAATCGGAAGACGTCGGAAGACGTTGTAAACCGATATATATATATATATATATATATATATATATATATATATATATATATAGTAATTTAATTTTATACGGTGTCATTTCATGTTTTCTTAGAATAGAAAATATTTTATACAGACTTATTCCTAAGGCAGCCACTGCTTCACGTATTGAATTTCGTGGATGTGCTCTAAAATAGGCCAATATAAAAACGTCAGTATTTCCTTCACGTCCATTTCTTGTCATTCGCCATTTATTATTAAAACAGCCATGTGTTCGTAAATTTTGTTCAAGTCTTGCAAAAGTGCGATAATATGGTTGTCTTCTTTCTGGATACATGTTTCCATAAGTGATACTAGGTTGTCTAGAATTATCGTTGTTTATTTGTATAATAAAGGGGTACTTATGTAGTATCATTATAAAGCTAATGTTATTGTCTATTAGAAATAACCAAAATATACAGGGTGTTCTATTAAAGAAAATGAAGCTTACAGCTTTCACTTGTTTGTTTGATTTTAAATTCTTCTTCTAAATTTAGGATTAAATAGACGACAAACGGTGCTAAAACTTTTTTCTTCAACTTTTTCTTCTATCTGTACTAATAACCGAAATATTTGCTGTGTCACAACAAATGAAGCAGAGTGTGTATACAGGGTGTCTCTAAATTACGTGGACATGGTCTAACCACAGATTACTGGGATCATAAAAAGACGATTTAACACAACTTATCTATATACAAATGCGTATGGCTTAGCCAGTATTCAGCTTCAGATATAAATTGAAAAAAACAAAATTTGCTTATAACAAGAGAACGTTTACATTGATTTGGATGATGTTTGGTATGACACTTTATACAGGTGTAACTCATATATTGACATATTACTGTTATTATCAGTACACCGGTTGTGTATAAAACAAGTTTGCCCCAACATTAATATATTCATATTTTTTAATGACAAAGCAAATAGCTTAAAAATCAAATCGGACGCACGCATTCATTATTAATTTATTTTTATCTTTATAGTTTTTGATATCTATTACAGTTTCGGCACAAAAAAATTAAATATGAGTGACTCTCCAATTTTAAACTGTTTTTATGGCAGTCTAGTTTATATTTTTATTTTTTAAATCCAGTTTAGTGCTAATTGTAGTTTTGATTTATTTTCATATTAAAACGTTATTAAAACCTCAAGTGTTGCACATCATTGTAACAGTATAGACGAGTATGACTCAAAATAAAAATAAAAATTGCAGGGCCGAATTTAAAAATTTAAAGTTGATGACGGTTGAACTCACACGAAACGTCTGATCCAAAATCTAAAATGTTGTAGATGAGAAAAAGTGGCAATGAAGATGTATTTATATTTTTAATGAATATTGTTCCCCATATGATTATGCACCTTTGCCATAAATTAACCGACTTCGTATCTCTTACCGTTTCCGATATCCCCATAGTGGTAATCGAAATTGAAAAATCCTGTAAGGGTGGAAACTGGAATAAATTCGGTAATTATGAAATGAGAATTTCCAGAACGAAATTATCGGGCAGGTCGATTTTTGTTCTTTATTGCGCACTTTTTAGCGTCTACAAAACAAGTATGACGTAACTAGCCTTTCACGTATAACGTCATAGGCATTTTTTTTAATGGAAACATTTTTTTAATTTACTAAATTTTTAGCCCTTTTTATCCTCTTTACGACCATGTAAAAATATTTTGTTTTAAAAAAAAAAATATTTTATTTATTTAATATTTTTTGTTTATAAATTTATTTAATGTGGATATCTCAAGAGCAAAGTTTATGTTACAAAAGCGGAGAATATTGCGGATCTGAAGAAACGTATCAGGCATGAAATGAGAAATATTTCACCGGAAATTTAAGGGATGGGTTTTATCACCGATTGGCTACTTGCCAAGAGAGAAACGGTACTCATTTTAAATCATTTTTAAAATTTCTTACATTAAATAAATGTATTAAATTTTTATTTTATTCTTGAAAGATGATAATAAAAAAAACAAAAACAACATTACATGTTCGTAAAGAGAATGAAAAAGGCTACAAATTTAGTGAAATAATGAAAAAAATGTTACAGTATAAATAAAATCCCTATGACGTCATACGTGAAAGGCTAGTTACGTCATACTTGATTTGAAGACGCTAAAAAGTTAAAGAACAAAAATCGACTTGTCCGAGGATTTTTTTCTGTAAGTTCTCATTTCATAAATACCGAATTTATTCCAGTTAAGGTTTCCACCCTGTATATATAGTTTAGAAAAACTCCGTTTTACAGTGCGTGTACTTAGGAACTTGAAGAATTCGGTCTAGGCAAAAGAAAAACTTTCTTTTTATTACTAATTCTTAGCTTTCGAGCCTAGTTTGGGCCCTTCATCAGGGAGATGTATGTACTGTAAAATTTTATTGAATAAGTGCATAAAATATATGGGACATTGCAATTGGAAACACTCCGGTAGAACAAACATTTTTTTGTGAATATTACGGTCAATAAATATAAAAAACAAACTATTAAATTTACATGTAGAAAATATTTTAAATAGAAATTATCGCATACGGTTAGTCCTTTTTTCCGTTACATGTATCCTCAATTTATGTTAAATTTATAAAATCCAATAGCTATGCTAAAGGATTACTTTTAAAAGATTACTTAAGTTAATAATGGAAACCCCGAAAAACGAGGTTCCATCTAGTGGTGAAGAAATGACAACAGACGAGAGCAAGAAATCAATGCCAACAATGAAGCTGGGTTGTTAATATGAGTGAATTATGTAGCAGTTGGGAAAACCAATACACCTGAAGTTGTACCATGGATAATTTCACACACGTAAATGAAAACGACAGATAAAACAGAGTTGTTTATTATTATGTTTATTATTAATGGCACCAAAGTATTTCATTATAGTACGATATTGTGCAAATTTTGTTATCTAACTAACATAATATACCCAAAGAGTCTATAGCCTGGTGTCGTAAATTTTAATTTAAAAAAATAAGTCTGGAATTGTAGGGTAGAATTGTAAGTTATATAGGCACTAAATTCATCAATTATTGTACCATTTGTATAAATTGAGTTCCTTAACTAACAAAATATTGTCACAGACTCCAGAACGTAATAACCTGTTAGCAATAAATGTGTTCTGAAATAAATTAATGACAAAAATGTATTGTTATGTTATGTTACACAAATAACTACTGCATCGGCCATTTATTGTTAATAACTAATAACTAAACAAAATGTTCCAAACAGACATCTACAACCGTATAAATGGTAGAATCATACAAACCTAGGCACTTCACCATATCTATGTGATAGAAATTTCCAATACAGTGATCCTAATTCGGCGCTAAAGTAATTCATTAATGTACGATTTTGTGCAAATTCGGTCTTTAACCTAATTGCCATTACTTATATCAATACCATGAGAAGGAATTTTTATTTTTGTGATGCATGTCATGCATCATTAAACAAAATTTTAAACCAATACTGTTATAATTTAACAGCACATTGAGCCGAAATCGATATAAAATCTGAATCGACAATAAAGTAAAATAAATTACAAGTACATTCAGCCAAAATTGGTACTAGTAGGTAAATAATGTTAATTATTATTGTACCATTTGGTGCAAATTGTGTATAAAAGTCTTTAAACTTATTGTCATTACCTACTTATATCGGTATCATTAGACGAAATATTTTTGTGTGTTCTTTCTATGGATCATTAAACTAAGCAGTATATTGAGCCGAAATCGATATTTCAGTAATCCGAGCGAAACTAAAGTACCTAATTTTATTGCACGATATTGTGCAAATTGGGTATGTAAACTTATTGACATGACTGGTGTTGATATTATTAGAAGCAATATTTATTTTTTTGTTCTCCGTCTTTTTTTCTTTTCATTATATGATTTACCACGTTTACCATATAACCATATTAGGTCTTCTACACGGATTCTTCAGTTTGTGCATAAAATGTTTATAAAGTTTCAAGTATCCGTAATCGATATTTATTCGGTCTATACAAACAAGCACACACACTAGTACTTTGGAGTTGACCGCAGGTACCAATTAATCTGGTACCCTCATTATAAAAATCCCCAACCATAACTAATAACAAACCTTCAGTGTTTGCTAAAAATACTGGAGCATATGTCTGCTGGCATATGCCGCAGCAATTACCTGACAGACAATAACAGAAACGGTCGTGATTCCGTGGGTCGCATGACTTGCAACACACACACAACATTCGACAAATTCATTACGCGCCGCCGTCCGCTTCGATTCCGATGACGTCACTTCCTGCAGGATGTGTCCGGCAATCGATCGCGGATGAGGACTCGGCGGTTCCGTGGGGGCCTCCGCGTCCCGTCCTCAAGCCAAGGAGCCAAGGACCTCCTGGAGCCCCCCCTTCCCATCCCGTCGCGGCGCTGCGAAAACAAACCCGGAAGGGAGCGATTCCGGTTAGTGATTCACTTTGTCCGGTGTTTATACAGGGACAATTATCGGGGGCTTCCGTCAATAAAGCAAACCTTAACTGGGGCCCTGATCCGCTCGATGATGTCTTCGAGGGGGCAGCAGTGGGACGGTAATAGCCTGCGGTAAACATTATGACCACTTCCGCTGAAATGGACAGTCGTGTGCACACGTGAAGCACGCCAGCCACATAAATAAGCACTAATTCGAGCTGTGGGCAAGTTCGGAGGGGACGGCGCTTTGTTGCTTTTTGATTTGACAATGGCACGATGCATGAACACTTCAAGAAAGCTGACAAACTTCGAAAATAATGCCTCACGTGTAGTTGGTTTTTTTATCATCTATCCATTAGACTCTCTAACTCCACTGAATCCCATAAAGTTTCCATAAATAACATCTCATCTACGTATAATCCTCGTCGTGTTTTCATTTCATGATACATCCCCTCAAATTGCATTGATCAGCAAACAACATATGCAGGGTCCGTCATTTCACCTCCCATCTTCTATAGCTCAGTTACTAATTGAGTTAGGATTTTAATATTTTGCAGACTTTACTTGCATTCTGAGGCGTATTTTAGGAAAATATTTTTGATTATACAGAGTGGTATTGATATACCATCAACGAGGCACTATTTTTAACCCTTATTAATTTTCTTAACCAATAGTGCAAAACTGATTTTTTTCAGTTTTTATTTTTTTGTGCTAATGTCACTAAACCGATTTCAATCAAATTTTATGGGTACGTAGGCATCTATAAGAGGCACCCAAATAAGTAACAAAAAATATACCATGCAATCTAAAAATATATATCATGATGACGTCACACTTTTTTGGGACATCCTGTATAATCAAAAATATTTTCCTGAAATACATCCTTGAAAGCAACTAAAGCTTGCAAAATATCAAAATCCTAACTCAATTAGTAACTGAGCTAATGGAGACGGGAGGTGAAATGACGGACCCTGTATATCTAAAAATTCCGAATGTTGATTACAGATGATTCCAAATTCACACAAAATTGTTTTTACAGTGTACATTCTGAATTTCGTGTTCAATTAAATGCCAAGAATTGGAAGAATCACTTCCAATCCGGCAAAACATTCGAAAAACATTTACGTGACTAAAAACACATCTTATATTGACCTCATCTCTGTCTTGCCGCAGTCGATTTCAAATTCTCTTATGTTTACTCCTCGCAAAACTTGCATATCGACGCTTTCGGGACAATACCTCATATGTGAATAAACCTAATCTTTTAAGGAGACGAAAAAAACATTATACATACTTTATTTATTTACTTTGTTTGATTTCTGTCAGTGAGTCTCATAGAGATAATCATTAGATACCGGTTGAACTTTAATATAACACTGTGCATACCTAAATAGTTACATAAAAAGCAGGAAGGTATTCTACCAAAAAACAATGTCTGCACACAGGAGGGTGAATAACTTTTTTTAAATATTTCTGGACCTTTTTATTACATAGGAGGTTCACTCTTCGACGCAGGAGAACCAACTTAATATGAAAACACTAAAAAGTGAAAATAACAAAAAATGTCACTTATACCGCGTGAGCATTTTCAATCCGGAACAGATTTTTAGAGATAGGCAACACATTTCACAAATTAACATTCCAGATAGAAAATTCTGACATGTATAATGTGAAATGGGTTACCCATCTATAAACATTTTGACCATGCGCCAAAGAGAATGCTGTACCACCGCATGTACCGAGGGATGAGGCATTCATCAATGCGCGTTGAATATGCCTTTATGAACTGCTCGGTAGTGACAGATTTAGTGCAACGTTTTTTTTAATGTATGCATCTTTTAGGTTTTGATTATTATAAGTTTTTAACATATCCTAGCCAATTATCTAAGAGTGCTCGCATGCAGCGGTGTCGCCAATAAAATTTGAATTTGCATTGAAAATTGATGATTTTGAACGATGCATATGAAGTGGTTTTTGTTAAAATTTGAAAACAAAAATTCGGCAGAATGTAATCTGCATACGCCTCATTTGTGTAGCAAGCCCCGAAATGATTACCGAACATGTAAAAAAGAGTAGGTATTGAAGAACAGTTGTTAAACGTATGATTTTTCACAAGCTTATTTATGTTGTATGGATTACGATATCGATCACGAAATAGTACTATGCATATAATCGCGGCGTGCACATGCGCTGCCAGAATTTTTTAAACATGCTCTTTTTTTTTGTAATAACTCGGAATAATTATTTAACACTTAAAAAACGATTTAATATCAAATTTATATAGAGCATTGTCTATATAACCATTTGCATACAGTTCTGGCTTGTTTCTGGCAACATTAAAAAAAATAGAATATTGCAAAAATTGCAGCAACTTTTGAACAATAATTTAACGCATGCTATTTTGTCTTTCGTGAAATGATCACATAATATCACGAATTATAAATTTGCATAAAATTCCGATGTGTAGATGTGTGGATTTTTTTTTAAAGTTACAAACAAAACAAGAACTCTTAACAAACGTGTAAGAGAATAATTCGTTTTCGTTATAATTCTCATTAAATGAATCATGTATTTCCTGAAGATATTTCGGACATTTCCTGATTGACGTCTTCAATGATGCGTGTAATTCGATCTTTCGGCTCATTTAATATTGTTGGGGGATCGGAATATGCAAGTGAAATCTTTTTTTAAATTTGAATTTAAGAGTTTCGTGAAATTTCCAACTATTATGAACCACATCGAGTTGGCGTTTTCGAATTTTCAGCAAAACTTGCATTTGCTGCGGCAATATTTTCGATAGATCGTCCGGACCGAATACATACGAATACATTTACTTTTGATAGATTTGGTGCATTTCTCGACTGAAATTTACTTTTCCCATATTCAAAGTAAGTTTTCACAATTGAAAATCGTCGTTGCACTGTATAACGCACAATTTTCAATAATCGGGATACGTCTACTCTACATTTAACATGTTTCAGCACAGCCTACTTGATTTAAAAAAAAATACTAGGAATTTTAAATGTTGCGCTCTAATTAGACCACTCTTTAGAAAGTATGGTATACCTTCTTGTGGTTTGATGATGATATATGTTGCTAACTCTGGCATGTCACGGCCTGCGAACCATTTGAATTCAAGATAATTTGTTTTTACCTATCCATGTTTTAGAAAATCTAAAATTGATGGAACTGTTAATATGGCATTCGCCCACAAATTTGATATGTACACATGTACACATTTTGCGAACATTGTACAATGTTCGCATAACATTGTACAATGTTCGCAAAATGTGTGGTTCTAATTCTCGAGTACATGGGGGCAGCATACAAGCATCGAATATTAATAGTTTTGAACGTCCTTATATTATCCGCCATTGAATAGCAGAGGCATTAGTTTTTAATAGTAGTAATAGTAATTTTTTTTATGCCAAACGGCTTATAAAGGTCAGTACAAGTTAACATATAAAGGATTCAAAATTATTGACTAAAATAAAACATGTAAATACTAAATATGATTCAAAGTTAAATCTAAAAACGGTACATAATAAGATCAATACTGCTAGGTCAACCTAGTGCAGTTTACAAAGAGTTTCTCCCAGGAATAGGTGAAGCTGTTTCTTGAGGTAAAGCACACATTCTAGATTGTACCGGGATGGTACTGTAAGTACTAGCTGCCTAAATTTCTGTCTACAATCATCTCGGTAATCCAGGTCAGATATTACTCTGATGGCTCTTCTTTGTAAGGAGAAGAGAGAAGTAAGGAGGAAAGCACTTATATACACGTAATGCGATAATTGATCGGGTACGTGATTTTAATGCCAAAATTACAAAACAAACAAATATACGATATGGAAAGAAATTAACATGGAAACGAAAATGGAGACAAATGAAATGAAAAAATGAAGTACTGTGGGAGAGGATATGAGGAGCTAAATGTGTCAGAGTGTGTGGGTCTGGGTCGCGGTTTACCGTGTCGGCTGCGGCGACGTGTACGGCAAAATGCAACTTACTCCGGCGAGGACTCATGGCTGACTGTGTTTCTACCCTCGGGCTTCAGCGGAGGTAGGAGCGAAAATCCTCCCGTCTCCATGCAAGGGTGGCATTCCTCCCCACGCGATTCCCGTTGTCGCTAAGCGTCCTTAATTTCGTCAAATGATTAACATTCAAAATTCCTCCGCAGCGCGGGCGTGAATTTAATGAGGCTAGGATGGGATTGACCGGCCGAATTTTCCGCGTCTCTAGATATCTCGCATGACCGTAAAAAAACGATCCGCGCATGTGTGACGCGCATAAACACATGGCTGTTTTCTTTGTTCCGGCAAACTAAACAACCATCCTGGAATCCAAACAGGCCGGCCAGACCCAAATTCATTTTAGTCTTTGCATGCGGCTATATCACAAAACGTCAACACCGCATCATTCCAACTTCGGTTGCTCAAAGCTGCCATACTAACGCCCTCCTCCAACGCCCCCTCGCCAACATTTGTTACCGCTCGCGGCCCACTGTCTTCAACGTATGAAAATGACTTCTTTAAATTGAATAGAGAATATACGAAAAGAAAATAGCAAGGGTCAAAAATGCAACGTGTTAAATTGTGGATAAAATGTATCGCGTAATTACAGGATTTGCCTGATTCCTCGTCCTGATTCGCGATGCAAATTAATTGAGATAATACCCCGACGATATTCATAATGAAGCGGTGTGTGTGTGTGTGTGTGTGTGTGTGTGTGTGTGTGTGTGTGTGTGTGTGTGTGTGTGTGCGAGGACTTGTGATAAGCAAACTGCAAGCCGTTCGCTGCCAGCCCCCGCGAATCTTGCCTACGGCCTCATTCGCCATCTGCGTTACTTCCTCGAGATGTTTTTACACCACTACCACCGCCACGTCGTGTGCGAAGCCAACCGTCGCTTCGTGCCACCTGCCGGCAGCGCCAGTCGAAGCACCCCGTCGTACATGACGTTCAACAGCAAGGGGCCGAGGACCGAGCCTTGCGGGTGCTGTACGTCAGGGTTCGGTTGCTGAAATAGCTCCTGATTATGCACTTGATGTACAGCGGGACCTCCATTTCGCTCAGCGAATCGAGGATGCGATCCCAGTTCGCCGAGTTGAACGCGTTTTTACATCCAGCGTTACGATGGCGCAGTACTGCTTGGCCCCACCCTTCCACCGTCTACCCCCGATGGCCCGACGGGCTGTTTCCACGACGACGTTAATGGCATCCACTGTAGCCCTTGGTTTCCGGAACCCGTACTGGCTAGGTGACAGGCTCCGCGCTCCCAAGGTGATCACCTCCAACCGTCTGTATATTATTCTCTCTGGAACTTTGCCTGCCGTGTCCAACAGGTAAATAGGGCGGTGCGAAGACGGGTCGTCCGGTGGCTTATTCCCTTTCGGGAGGAGACCCAGCTTCTGCTTCTTCCATCGTGCAAGGAAGTTTCCTTCCCCAAGGCAGGTATCGTGCATCAGTCGAAATACATCTGGTCTGGCTCTGATGGCGGCCTTAAGAGCGATATTAGGGACACCGTCCGGGCCCGGCGCCTTCCGGTCCCCGATCCTGCTACAGGCCCCGAGCAACTCCTCCTCCGAGACCGCCGGCACCTCGCAGTGATGTTCGGTCGATAGCTCCTCGGTCTAGGTGATATCCGTCTGGTCGGGAAACAGGGATGACACGACTTTATCCAGGAACACCGGGCAGGACGGAGGCACCGTTGCATGGCTTTTAAGCCTCGACATGATCGCCCTGTACGGCCGCCCCCATGGGTCGCCTACGACTGCTTCGCACAGTTCTCTCCATCTGCTTTGCTTCCTGAGCCTGATTGCCCTCTTCAGAGCCCCCCGGGCCTCGTGGTGTCGAAACCTAAGGGCTACGTAGTCCCCGCGACCACGGGCGCGCTGTGCCAGGCGCCGAGAGCGGTGGCATAACCTCCGGAGTTCGGCTATCTCTCCGGTCCACCAGAAGACCGGCTTATTGCGGCCCCTCCCGATGCTCCTCGTCATAGCCGCATCGCAGGCGTCGGCGACTTGCAACATAAGCTGAGAAGACATGTGCTCTGCGGATCCCGCCAGTCTAACGTCCTCGCCCATCATGACCTTCAGCGACATGAGATCAAAGGACCTCACGTTCCACTTTGCGGGGGCCGGAGGCCCCCTGTCTCTTCGTGCCTCCTCAGCGGCAATTTCGAGAACTATGGCCTGGTGGTCACTGTGGGTATAGTGGTCACTGACCTGACACGATGTGACCTGAGGAGAGAAACTCTCACTTGCAAAGCTCACGTCTATGATCGAGGAGTTACCGTTTCGGGTGAACGTCGGGGCTGTCCCAGAGTTGAGTAGAACTGCTTCAAGGGAAGCTGCGAAGTCCAGCAGGGCCGCTCCTCTCCTGTTTGTATCCCTGCTGCCACTCCACTGCCCACGCGTTGAAGTCTCCAGAGATGACGTAGTGTTGCCGCCTCCTCGCGTCCCGTGCCAGCTCATTCAAAAGATCTTCAAACACCCTGAGCGTGCCACTCGGCGGGGCATAGACGCTGTATATATAGATATCCTCGACCTTGGCCCAGGCGAAACCCGCTCTCCGTGTCTGCTAAATTGTCTGGACAAAGGTCTGCCCACATACCCAGACGGCCCCTCGGATCGACGCGTCGTGAATCAAGGAGCGAGAGTTCCCCATGTCCTTGTACTGTTCCGACAAGATGGCTACTTCGATGTGCAGGTCCCACACAGCTTGCGCCAGCAAGTCATGCGCTGCCTAGCAGTGATTTAGGTTTAGCTGGAGAATTCTCATAAGCGGTTTACTAATAAGCTGTAGCTTCCCGACGAGTGGTTTCTGCCGCGCGCGCGTGTGTGCGTGTGTGTGAACAGAAACTAGATGAAGCTCAAGGATAAAGAGTAGATGAGCAACAACAAAATGAGGCCATTTTCCCATAAGGATTTGCATAGGGGGGTCTAAATTCGCTTTTCATCCCCTCCACTTCGTTTTTGCTCGACCCACAATGGCTTCTTATTGGTCAGTCAGATTAGCGCGTGAAATTTGAATTATTTGAATATGACGTATGGGTACCGGCGCGCGCCCTAGCAACCACCGATACGCGCCCTAGCAACAGCTGAACTCCTCCGACCCCGAGCACGCGGCGTATCAGCATCCCCACGCTGAGATGGAAACGCGCACGCACCCCCGCTCCAGGACCCAGCAAACAAAAAGGCCGCGCCGACCCGAAACCAGTTGAGTCCTGCTAACTGCCAGTTAGCATTTTCAAAAGACCTGTAAAGGGTTATTAACTTAATCCGGAGCTACGCTGGCTGAACCTAAAAGATTCAAACCTTCCAGTTTCATTTAAATGCTCATATCTGAATGCTGAATATTTCTGATGATCAATATGATACGGCAGGTCATGGTGAACAACCGGTACCTCACTATTGATTCATGGACGCCTTCTGGTGTCCTGAGTACGGAGAGGTTTTAGTCGGTAGGAATCCGACACTACCCCTATAAGGGGTGTCTTTCAGAAGATTTTCTCTCCTCAAAAAAAAAAAAGAAACCAGGCAGACACAGTCGTGCATCTATCGCTGCAAGTAGCATAGACCATGTTCCACCGATTTGACCCAGAGGCGGTACGATTCACCGCTGCCCGATAGCGTGAGTTCTCACGCGAAGTGCTCGCGCTAGCTTATAGCCGGGCCACACACCCTTGCACATCTACACGGCAGGGCTTGCGCTCACCCACAGTCAGCCTGTCTCACACACGTATACACAACTTACACTTCTCCCGTATATCGACGGCTGGCCACGAGACTCCACCCCAGCGTATGGAGAAAGCACGACCCACACCCACGACACCGCCGCAATTGAGAAAACACCAGCGGAACATAATACGGCTATTCATCCGACGACACCAGCTTTCAGCGCCGGTATCACCGCTCGTCCCTACGCCGCCTAAGAAGACATGACTAGCAGCAATACCGCCGCTGCCGCTGACGCCACCAAGGAGGCCCGTGACGCCGTTCCTGCACCGTCAACGCTCCCCGCGGGAGGCACTGTATTTCCCGAGCCCGAAGAAGCCTTCGACCAGAAGGCCGCCCTCAGCAGACGCTACTTGGGTGTACCATATACCACGAACTGTCCCGACGCTATCGGCCCGTTACCAGGGAGTGGACCCGCTCCGTATCAGTTTAGACCCCCGCCGATTGGTAGTACGGGCCGCGTACAGAGAAGCTCAGCGTTATTCCCAGTTTTCACTTATGTAAACACCCGTTATAATATTACCTGTGTAGGGAATAGTTTAGCGTTAATTAGGGACCGATGATATTATGAATGTAACGATATTTATTACTTATTAACAAACACTGGTAACTATTTCGACGTGCAATGTGCCCGATACAACTTATCCTAACTTCACGTGACCTCTCGCCTCAAGTACGCATAAAACACAGCCGCGATCGTCTGCCACACGGTTGACGCATCCCCTCCACTGCGTACAGCTTCATGTCGGCGGCAAAATTCAAATTCGTAATAAGATACTACAATTCGGCTATCCTGGCAATTTGATCGCCTCGAGCAAAAGAACATAATTTCTAATTAGAGACATAAACAAAAATGTACATAAATTAATTAACATATTTATGGCTGACCAGTTCACCGAGGTTTAAGGTGGGATGGATCGTGTACACTCTGGTACTGGATTTGGGTTACCTGGTGGCCTGCAATATCCTTCACAACATAGCGATCGTTTCCCAGAACTTTAGCTATCCTGTACCGTCCTTTATATTTTGGGAGTAGCTTCTTATTAACCCCCGGCGTTACATGATAATTAGTGCACATAACGTATTCACGTTTTACATACTTGTGTGCTGCTTTATGTCGTTTGTCGTAATATGCTTTATTATAACCTTGTTCTACCTCAATCCGGGTAGCTGCTTCACTCCGAAGCTCTTCTAAATTCCTAATTTCTTCGTCACCATTCAGTTGGTCTAATGTCTCCCTTAATAGGTCGTTGACCCTTCCTTCTGATGAACGCCAAAAAGGAGCATTGACGGTGCACTGTTTGTTGACCAATTTTTTACGTTATTAAAAAAATACTCTACTTCACCCAAAACAGTGTCCCAGTGCCGAGGTTCAGGAGCAAGCTTAGATAGCATTGGTGTTATCACACGGTTGATCCTCTCTATCTGTCCGTTTGCAAGCGGAGTACCCGTAGCTATCAATATTAATTGGATATTAGAGTGCGTGCAAAATGGCTTGAAATCCTCCGATCTAAACGAAGTTCCTCTGTCTGCTACAATTTTATTCGGCCTGCTATAATTTTGGATGAAATCCCTTACATGACGCAATACTTCTTTGGTGCTTGTAGTGCGACATGGATAGACCTTCACAAATTTGGTAAACCCATCTATAATTTCAAACACGTATTTGTTCTGCCTTTCAGTTTCTCTAGGGGACCATAGTGATCAATATGAATTGTGTCAAATGGCAGTTTTCCCTTTGGAAACGGGTGTAGGAATCCTTCACCTTTTCCTCACATAGGGGAAAATGTTATACACTTCAAGCAATTTCTAATATATTCTTCAACATGCTTTCTAATGCCAGGAAACCAATAACTTCTTGACAAGTACTCTACCGTTTTTTCTAACCCTGCATGGCCTAGATCGTGATGACAGGTGCGAAGAACATTTACCCGCATACTTCGTGGCACATAAAACGCGATGCCACTCCCCTGTTTAATGAACCAGCATTTGTGGACCGGCATGGCAAACACTCAATCAACTGCATGGCTGTTTGCGGTCCGGACATGAAATTTTATTATGTAAGTGCCAACTGGCCCGGCAGCGTACACGATGCAAGGATTTTGCGCAACAGCATTTTATTCAGGAATTTCGAAAATGGTTGTGACCTTTTCCCAATGGTGTCTTGGAGATTCGGCATACCCATTGAAACAATGGCTCATTCCCCCAACGTATGAAAATGCGTTAAATGAAGCACAACATAATTTCAATAGAGCCCATAAGCAGACGAGAAGGGTTATAGAAAACGCATTTGGAATTTTGAAAGAAAAGTTTCCGTGCTTAAATTACTTAAGAGTAGATCCCATATTTGCTGCAAATATTTTTAAATGTTGTACAATATTGTGCAATATTGCAATGGATGGTTACCAAGAACTTATAGAATTTGAAGAACCGGAAGACAGAGACGAGGCTCTAGATCATATCATTGGGAATCCCGAAAATGAGGCTCCTGCTGCCAGTGCTCAAGCGAGATTGCAAAAATTAATAGATTATTTTAGAAGAAATTAATAGAATAATCTGCATAAATGATATGTATATACTTAATTTTGTTTAAAAATGTTTCTTTATTTTGTTTCAAGTATATTTTATTTTATTATTTAGTTTATATGTACATGTACATATTATTATTATTATTATTATTATATTCACTGTAGATACTGTATTTTCTTTTATTGGTTTACTCTTTAATATAAATGTCCAAAATAAAGATGTTGTCAACATAATATTTTTATTTATTTTTGTAAAATATTAATATAAATATGAATATACAAACAAGATATAAAATTTAAAAAAAAATACTATAATGTACGTACAGTTCATGCAAAAAAGTAGGACACACTGTTTAGCCTGATTTACATCTTTATATTTTATTAAACAATCAGCTTAAGACTTGTTCTACTTTTTTCTGCGTCAACTGTACAAAGTTTAAACTAATTAAACATAATCAATAGTTAATAGAAAAAATAACCAATATCTAATATCAGAACAAATCACAAATATTTATTAATGTAAAACGTAAAACATTTGTATGAAACAGGTATAGGTATATACCTTATTTTATAATTGTGTCAATGTGTAAACTTTCGAATGCTGAGAACTTGGAGAAACCTCTAATGCTGTCCCTAAAGACTTTGTAAATTCGGAGCGTGGCAGGTTCAATTCTTGTTCCAATTTATATATCTCCAGCTGCATTTTATAATTTTTAAACTTTAGATATTCCACTTGCAAGCGGAGTTTTTCCTGTTTCAAATCTACAGCTTCAGCGTCCTTTATTTGCCCTTTACGTTTTTCTACAATCAAATATATTATGTACTTATTAAATTGTTCATTACTAAACTGGCCATTTCTTACTTTGCGTTTTGCTGCCCTCGTCCCCTGTTGATTTTGAGGTCGAAGGTACTGGATTGTCCACATTGTGGATATCTTCATTGCTGGTTCCCTCAATTGTTGACTGAGGTGCTGATATTAAGAATTTAGGTTCCTCTTGGGATTCACTTACTCCTAGACCACAGATTATAGGAGATTCCTTTCCTATTATCTCCAAAACAAAATTGTCAATATGGGTCAATTTTCCCATGCCTCCAGTGCCTGTCTTTTTGGCATTATGAATTTTAAGCTAAAATATATTAAATGAATTTGTAATATGCAATAGTAAATTCCACTTATTCAGAAGAATGAATAATAAGTATAGTTGTACGCTTACCATTGCGTTTCTTTTCCAATTTTGCCATAAAGTATCTCTCACATAAGTGCAATCTTTTCCAAAAGGTATTAGACTTATACTACGGGCTACTTCGCCTATTTGTTTCCACTTTTCTACCTTGTCTCGTTTTGTTAATTTGTCACTAAACGCGCCGAATAAAATATCTTTATGTTGTTTAATTAGCATTAACACTTGCATTTTTCTGTCACACGCTGATTGTTTGGATGCCATGGGTTTAAACACAACTGTTGGGCGTTTATGTCGTATTTAGAAACTTTGGATGAAATATCAAATTAAAAATGTAAGAAAGTTAAAGCAATGATAATTGACGATGCCGTTATCTGGAATCAACTGTGCCGCATGCGTTTAAAATATCAGTACTTATAATAAAATTATGCCCAGATTGCTATTCTGTGGGATTGCCTTAACAGTACTTCTCTTTGACTTGATTCTCCGTGTTGAACAATATCAAATATAAAAATAATATTTTGTCCTCGGTGAGTATAATATATTATGATTAGTTAACAGTCCGATCGGCCGGCCCGCATCTGTGTTTATTTGTGTTCGCATCGCATTCCCATAATATGCACTTGCTTGAACTGAACTCTTGTATGTAACTTTTTTACGTGAATTGATAATTGTTTTAAAATTAATCCATAAATATAAATTAATATCAATCAATTTTCGTCATTTTATATTTCATCAATACCTTATATAAAATATAGATATGGTAATCCATCACACTTTCCTCCCCAATTTCCTCTTTTATGCAATATACACGACCATAATTTTTAAAGCGACGATTGATTATTTATTTTATCCTAGAGCGGCTTAAATCCGAGAGTTGTGCGACTTGTAACCACTGATTACAAGTCAAGGGACTTGTAGCTACAAGTCGAGCAAAACACGCACGTTCCTACACTTGTAGGAAGTTTTGTTGTGTTACAGAATTTATTACAACTTGTAGCTACAGGCGAATTGCGTGATGTTCCCGAAAGTTGCAATTAAAACATTTCATCCCTTGACTGCTCGTGGACGTTGCAGCCGTCGTTGCTCTACTTGTAGATGCTGCAGGCTGTGGTGCTGTAGTTGTGATGGATTTATTGCGATCTTCCTGAGTGATGTTCTTCATGACACGTAACAGATCTCCTAGAGTTTCAAACTCTTTCATTCAGGCTTGGCTTTGTAATTGATTATTGTCAAGTCCATCAATTAAATACTCAATGATTTTGAGTTCGTTTTGTCTGGCTAAGTTGCCCACTCTTACTTTGTCTGTAAAATATTCAGCAAACTTCTCGCCCCTCTTCCATCGTCGGTTCTCGAATTTTTTCATGACCCGCATCTTGCTTTGCCTTGATGAGAACATATTTAACATCTCGTGTTTAAAATCTAGCCATGCCATCGAGACGTACCTACTCTATCTTTCAATAATACCAAGCTTTGCTTTGACCTGTTAATTTGTTGACGATTACCAGCTTCATAATATAGTCCGATATTTGATACGTGTCCTGCACTGCCTCCGCCTGTTGCCTCGGCGTCATCCTCGTGGCCGCTGAATTCCGGTAACAGCGCGGTAATTTCGGCCGGTTTCAATCTTATCGTGCCTGGCGTGGCTTGAACTCGCTGTCCGTTGTTAGCGCGAACGGTTCTTACTGTCAACTCGATCAAATGCTCTACCGTAATGCTCTACCGTAATACTCTCCCGGGTACGGCCGGTGCGCGGGCTGTTCTCCATATTTTCTTAACACGTGTATTTTTTAATCCGGCGTTATCTCGTCGATCCCACTTCTGAGATTGTAGAGAATGGTTGGGCGTTCATTAGGGACCGATGATATTATGGATTAAACGATATTTATTAATTATTAACAAACACTGGTAACTATTTCGACGTGCAATGTGCGCGGTACAACTTATCCTAACTTGACGTGACCTCTCGCCTCAAGTACGCACGGAACACAGCCGCGATCATCTGCCACGCGGTTGACGCATCCCCTCCACCGCGTACAGTTTCATGTCGGCTGCAAAATTCAAACTCGTAAAAAGATTGACTACACCTGAATAAATGTCAGTACCCCCAAAGTGACGTGACGCATGACCCACAATCTGATCGCCACATACTTAATTAGTTGGTATTTCTGTGTCAATTGCTTCATCATTATATACATATTAGTTTAGTTTAGAATATTCGTATTAATCCTATACAGTAATCCGATAAAAATCCCACCGCAGGTCCCACCGCATGTCCTTTTCAAAGCGGCAGCTTAGCGCTTGGCTCCAATAGGTGATTCACTACCGTTGATGAGTCTAGTCAGCTGTTTTCATATGTGTTTGTTATGCGACAGTGTGCCATTCGTGTCAAATTCGCAAATTGATACGCGTGATAGATAGTTATTCTACTAAACGATGGATTATATAAACCAGCGGTTCTCAAAGTGGGTGCCGCGGCACCCTGGGGTGCCTCGAGCGTATGCCAGGGGTGCCGCGGCAATAATCAAGAGAAATTGGCTAAAAATGGTGAAATAATTAAATAAAGAATGCATAAAGATACTTAAAAGTTCAAATTCAAGTTGTCTTCCCTCGCCACTGTCGAAAAGAGTTTATGTTTTGTTTCACACTAAGCATGTTTCATATTGTATAAAATGCCAACCGCAAAGTGCTAAATATTATCCTTGTATTTATCTCGAGTTACGTATATGTTTCCGAATTTTTATTCGCTCGGCTGGAATGGAACGCACGGTCCCCAGCGATGTTCGGCATACTGGCCCAAAAAAACATATTTATTTCTTTGAGTTCCAACTTTTATTGCAGAATTATGGACCATTAGCTGAAGCGACTAATTCAATGAAAACCAGCATTATCGGAGAAGATGAAATGTCCCAGCAGACACCTGCGAGCCTAAGACCAAGATCCAAGTTGCTCTGCCTCAATTCGCGGAAAGGCAACTCACGACCAAAAGGAAAAATTAAGAAAATATGATCCTAGCTCACGTTGTTTGGCATTGTCCGGGTTGGGAATGAACAAGCAACACAAGGGAAATGCGTTAACTATCATAAGATTGTTGCGAATGGCTGCTGGGTTCTATCCAAATTAGAGAGACGTGTGGATTGCAATCATTCTGATTCAGTACATAAAGGAGAATCAATCTTCAAACGCCACGCCTTATTTATACAGGCTGGGTCATCCATGATGGAGAGAATTTATAAAAATTAAAATGAAAACGAATGAATGCTTCATTTATTGTCTGTTCACACATTCCAAAAGCTGGGACGCCCCATACTAACCAGAATGGAATATTCCAACACAAAGAGATGTCGTGATTAGACCCACCTTTCCTAAAGAAATAATCACCGTTATCAAAGAAAATATCAACCCGAAAAAAGACCCTAGATTTGACCTAATAACTAAAGAAGTCTTAAAACAACTGCAAAAGAAGGCAATAGTTAAACTTTCACATCCAATTAATGCACCTTTTAGATTGAAGTATGTACCGAGGGTGTGAAAATTCGCAGAAGTCATAATGATCCCTAAACCGGGCAAACCGTCCCATGAAGTGATATATTACAGGCCCATCTCCTTGCTGCCTGTAATGTCGAAGCTGTTCGAAAAGTTACTGTTAAAAAGATTAAAACCCATCATAGAAGAACAAAATTTAATCCTACCTCATCAATTTGGATTTCGAGAAAAACATTCCACAATTGACCAGATACACAGAATAACGAATATAATTGAACAATAACTAGAACAAAAAAAAAGTGTGCTACACAATATTCCTTGATGTGGCACAGGCATTTGATAAAGTATGACATGATGACCTAAAATACAAATTGTGCAAGTATCTGCCAAAACAGTATTCGCAAATATTAGAATGCTACATATCTGACAGATGCTTTAGAATTAAGCAAGAAGAAGCATATTCTGAAATAAAAGCAATTAAGGCAGGTGTACCACAAGGAAGTGTGCTAGGGCCGGTCCTATAACTTTTGTACACATTTGATATTCCTGAACTTGAATACTGATACTGCTATACTAGCACTTGGAGACAGCCACGAAAAAGCTACACATAAGTTGCAGACATCTGTCAACAAATTTAATAATTGGACAAAAACATGGCGAATTAAGCTGAATGAAGCCAAATCGATGCATATAAATTTCATAAACATGAGAAACCATCACAAACCCATCAGCATAAAAAATACTCAGATCCGATATGTTACCACTGCAAAATATCTGAGTATTACTCTCTACGCAAAGCTTCGTTGGATAGCCCACGTTAAAAAAAAAGAGAAGAGCTTGGTATTAAGTACAGAAAATGTACTGGTTTATAGGAAAAAAATCCACTCTGTCTATACATAATAAGATTTTATTATATAAACAGGTTCTTAAACTAGTCTGGACCTACGGCATACAGCTTTGGGGCTGTGCTAAACAGAGTAACATCGAAATAATGCAGAAGTCCCGGAATAAAGTGTTAAGAAGCATTGTTGGTGTTCCTTGGTACGTAAGGAACAGTGACCTCCACAGGTACCTAGGAGTGGACACTGTCAACCAGACGATTAAAAAGTTCGCGAAAAATCATGAACAACGACTTCATTATCATACAAACGTCGAGGCCATCCAGCTCATTGATGTCGTAGGGATAGAAAAAAGACTCAAGAGGACCAAACCTCTTATATTTATGTAATGTATAAATGCCATATATGTGTTCGTATAGTGTTTTTGTGGAGTGTTGTAGTTTAGTTGTATTTGTTTGTCGTTTTAACACTTTCCCTACCGATCACATATAAGTAGCTCAGTCTATATAATCTGCAGACATATTATCTCATATACATGGCAAGTCAATAGGACGGGCAGGCTCGATTACACCTACACCGTTAATGATATCAAAATCAACCAATATACACTGCAAACGGGAGGCCAAAGTGCAGTTTGTAAAATTATTTTGCCATCTACAGGGTATTCAATTTTTGCAGGGCAGCCTTCGACCTAGTTTTTTTTAAGTGGCACTACTTGTATGAATGTGTGAATTGTCTATTAGTATTTGTATTAACCTTCCAGTAGTCGCGCTAAAATATGTCACATGAGTAGTCGCGCCGGTCTCTCAGACCGGTTTTTTTTTTAGCAAAATTAGCAAAGAAATAAAAAAAATGTAATTAGCACAGGAAGGGTTAATACATAAACTACCAACTGGTAAATGAAAAACGAAACAAAACTATTATTTAAGTGTTACATTAAAAAAAATACAAATTTATTTCAACCAAATATAAAAATTCGTAAATAAAAAATCAGTTAAATAAAATATTAACAATAAGTGTTTTTATGATAATTGAAACCTATTCAATAAACAAACGTAACATGAACTCAATTGTCTGCTGATAAAGCACTTTGTTGGCATACTTGGCAAGTAGCTGGAGTACTGGATTTTTTTGTAAATTAAGCATAATAATCTTGCTTTCCGATTTTCTTTTACACATTTACGTAATTTTACAATTACGATATGCACATCTATCTTGATTACTGCTTCTTGAAGGATTTTTATCGTATTGTAGGCCGAAAATATATTTTTTCATCATTATTTAAATTTTCTTCTACCAATTTTTGCAGACGCTCCTGCTCTCTTTCATATGACCACATTGTTCGCACTGTTATATAATAATATAATAATAATAATATAATAAATATTTAATATATGAACATAATTTATGGTAATAATATACAAATTACCTTTTATTTGAGAATATTTTATATAAAAATTAAAGTTACGCCGATAGTCACCCCGGTCTCACAGACCGGGATTATTGTTTATTTATTAACTACACGCACTGCGTCGTTCAAGGTCACACTACAGATTTATGGGTTTATTCTGGGAAGGTACTACGAGTTTAAGAAGTCAGCGATTTATACTTCATTAGTAATATAAAATTTTGTATTGGCCCGGTCTCAGAGACCGTGCGCGACTACTGGAAGGTTAATATTTATTATTTCTGTATTAAAATGTTGTATCCAAATTAGCAGTGTTTAAGTATTTCCATTTTTAGCGAGTTCAGTTTTTGTTTGTTATTCTATTATGTAGGCTTATTAGAGCTAAGCGCTAAGGTGCTGCTTTTCAAAGGACATGCGGTCTGACCGCCCGCGTTCGAATCTCGTCACGCCGAAACATTTTAATCGGATTACTGTATAGGATTAATTCAAATATTTAAAACTCGTGTGTATATAGTGATGTAGGAGTATCAACCGACGCAGAAATACCAACTAATTAAGTAATATTCAAATAATACACAATTCGCGCACTAATCTGACTGACCAATCAGAAACCATTGTGGGTCGAGCAAAAATGAGGTGGAGGGAATAAAAAGCGAATTTACAATTTAGACCCCTATGTAAATTCTTATGGGAAAATGAGCCCGTTCTCTTGTTGCTTATCTACTATGAAGCAGATAAATCTGTAAATAATCATCTTACTGCTATTTTGCATGTCCTTCAAGTGCTATTTGGCGATTAAAATCTTTAAAAAAAAATATTACAGAATGTGAAGTCGTATTTTAAGCTACAAATTTCTTATAATATTACTATGTTGAACCAATGTACTTTCTTCTGTTGATTCGCGAGAAAATGTCATCAGAATGAATTTTCATTACGTAGCATTAGGTTTGACAACTTTACAAAATCACTTTCAACAAAATAGAAAAAAAATTGTGAATGAAGCCCTTCGAAAAGCAGTTGTGTTATGTAAATCTCGGAAAGAAGAAATTACTAAACCAGTGCGAAGTAAGACACGAATGTCAGGTGAACATTCTAAGGATAGTGTTTTAACTGCAATAGAGATCATCTGTATACAAAAATGGATGATAGATTTTAACTATTGTCAATACAGTCGGTACAGTTCTGATATCGATGGCGTACAACTGTAGACTGAAATAGTAAACTGCAAAACTTTACTTACCAGTAGAAACGACGTATTTCTATCAAACTCTGAAGAACTACTTCTTTATCTCTATTGTTAAATATGGGTATGAAGTTTTTACATTGTAACTTTTATATTGAAATTAATAAAAAGATCTAATCTATCGTATACGTATACTCCCTAGGCCTGTATGGCCTATTGGGCAATTAATAACAAATCTTTCGTGTATGATTTATTGATTTAAATTGACAGCGGCGCAAATCTGGGCCGATCTGCACAAACTTTGCGAGTTTGTAACGTGGGTCGCCGGCCATAAACTCCGAATTCTAAAATTCCAAATATCTAATCCTAAAGAAATAGAAAAATTGAAGATTGTAGAAACTTTCTGGTAAAACTCACTAAATTAGAAAAATATTAAATAAATTCTGAATATTTATGAAACGATGTTATTAGAGATAAAATTTTAAGTATTGTAAATTTTATGAAATTTTATTAAATTTAAGGCAGCTCCATATAAGTTTATGAAAAACAATTAAAAGACAAATCATAAAAACAGCCTTACAGAAATTTCATGACAAATATAAAATGTCTGGAGTTTCTTAAAATATTTAGTGATTTTTTTTAATCAGTTGATTAAGATAAAAAATTATAATGATAATCGCCAAGTAAATATTAATTCAAAATAACAAATTTCTGTTTTTAAATATTTTTATTAGTTTCATTCAAGGGTGGTCTTTTAATCCACAGGTAAAATCATGAATTGATATCAGATAATACAATTTTCATTTGACATATCTCATGTATTGCACGAAAATCCTTTTACATATGTATAAGGTTTTTATAAAATATCTGATTACACAAATACAAAACTTGCATATTTTTATAAATAATGCATCTGGAAAATTCTCTATTTCCAAATCGTAACAAATACGAAACTTGATGAAGGTACAAAATACCAAAGACTTTTATTTTATTTTATCCATATTTCCTACAGTATCATTAAAAAATTGAGAAAATTTGCGATTTTCTATAAATTTTGTTACTAGCCGTTGAAATTTATTACTCTTAGTATATTACAGCCACGTTGCAGACCATAAACGCCTTATTATGCCCATAAATAACAAATTTAAAGTTATAAGAATTATACAAAAATTACAATATTTTACAAAATTTTGCTAATATTATCATTATAATTAAAAAAATATAATACCTGCACCAATAAATTAGCGGAACACTAAGTAAATTGGTTAAGTTTTCGTTATAAGCATAAAAAAAAAAAATTGAAACTCAGTAGGTTGTTAACTTTAGTGTTATTATTTTAAAGATAAGTAAATAATGAACTAACTTCCATTCGCAATTAAACAAGCAAATTGCCAAAACTATAGAATACTAGGCTTAGAAAACTATAACCAATGACTATGACAACTAAGACTAATAACGCATATGACCTCCATGAGATTGAATGACGACCTAGCACCTTCCTGGCATACTTTCAACCAATTTCCGAATATCGTCCTGAGGTATATAGACCCATTCTTCCTGAAGAGCCAACAAAACCTGTTGCAGACTTTCTGGTATCACAGGGCGGTTTCTGATTTTCCTATTCATCTAATCTTATAAGAGGTCAATCTACTGGTAAAATCATGAATTGTTATTCGATGCTATAATTTTCATTTGACATATATCCTATGTCCCTGTATTGTGGGAAATCCGTTTATATTTTTATTTTTATTATAAATATAAAACTCACATATTTTTTTCTCCGGATCTGGAATAAACCGCCATCTTATATATCTGACAATCGACACATACTGCACTACTTTCATACCGGAGGGAATAAAATATCCACTTTCCCTAGGGAATAAAGTTAACCCCGTGTAGTTTATTTAATTATTTTGTAATAGTAATAGCAACATTCGATGAATTCACAATATTTACTTACAGAGTATAATCTGATATCTTGGAGATTCGGTGTTACTTCAGGTAATGGCTGCGAAGTGTGGGATGTGGGTGGTCGTCGGTTGATACTCAGCCTTTGAACACAACAGACATGATTTATTTTATATTAAAATTTGTCAAGATGACAGCTGCCACGGCTGTCACTACGAGAATTTTAAACGAGCGTTTCAACCATCAAATTAAAAATCGAAATTAATATCTAAACTTAACGGTCAAGAGAAATTTTTTGTATGCAATTCGCGAAAAGCGCCCACTAATCCCTCAGCCGAATATTCGGCATAATATACGGCCTCGGCTTCGAGATTAATAGCTTCATTTATTCTCTTTTAAAGTTCAAAATTTTTGCTTTAAAATGAGTTATTAAAAATGGCTTAAATCTCTCTTCGAATAAGATAAACACGGAAATTTCATCTCTTGTTATACCTGAAAGTGATTTCCATCAGTAGAATAGGATTTTTCGAAATATTTCAAAATGGACTTGAAATAGGGTGGTATAATACTGTTTTGTGGTAAATTGTCATGCCAATTGCTCTATGAAAAACAGTAAATTGAAATGCTTAAGGAAAACAGGAACGCTATTGGTTCATCATTTTTTTTAAATTTCTGCTCTATGTGTGAAAAATTTAGGATATCAAAGTTTTCATATTTCATTAATAGCATACAGGGTGGCCCAATTTGGATGTTTCTATAGGGGAACTCGGTAACTAGAAGAGATAGAGAAATTCGGATGGCGTATCCTCGATCTCGTTTGTCAAGACAAACTCAATGGTGAAAATAAATAAAATTGGCTATCGTCTTTTGTTTTCGAGTTGGCCAAAAATTAATTATTTTCCATTTTCGATTTTTATCAATATTTCATTTATTTATAATTTTATTAACATACGAGTTGCATGTTCTTTAGGCACTTTTTTACAATGAATTGAATGAGTTTTATAGAATTTAGATATCTTCGTGAATAAAAAAGATACAACATAAAGTTGTGTTTTTTTTTATAAATAGAAGTCATAGTTGGCTTTGGCCCTAATAAATAGGTTATTTTTTTCTATTTTCAATGATTTCTTTTCTATTTTCACGTGTGAATGTTATAGGTGCATTTTTGTTGAAATCTATTAAAATTCGTCAAAGTCAATACGTCATATGTTCTCTTATTTGGCGTAATTGACTGGTAGTAGGCTTGTATAGTTTAGAGTCAAATTATTTATTGTACAAACACATACATTTGCCACCTGTAAACTATAAAATATGAATATGAATACAATATTATATATGCTAGAATGGTTTATTAAATAAATAACAATTATCATATTGCTTTGGAAACATATTACAATCTCTATCTAAAAAGAAGACAACCCAATAAATTATTTTTTCAAAGATTAAAAGAAAAAACCGTCAATTACTGATTGAGAAGCTCAGTCACAATATTTAAATTACAATAAATGTTCAAATTGATGTCAATTATTAAAAATGCATGTGCTGGATCTATTAATAACACTTCTGCAAACATTATAAATGTGAAAATTTGAAATTGAATTTATACAATCAATGAAATTTTGTTCTTATTTTATATAATTTATCCTTTATATGTCCCCAAAAGAAGAAATCTAACGGCATTAAGTCGATTGATCGTGGTGGTCATATCACGGGTCCATTCGATCTTAACCAATTTGCCCCAAAATTTAGATTTAATAATCTAAATTTATGTGGAGGTGCACCATCGTGTTGGAAATATAGAATTGTTATTCTATAAGATAAAAATTTCAAACTTTTCATAATTTCATAGATACAGGTACATATGTATAATAAAACACAATTTCGAAAATTGTGCAATCTCAGAATAATTTTCATGAATAAATTTTATAATTTAACGTGAATTATGACGTACAAATTTTATTGAATTTCTTTGCGAATATAATTGCAATTCCAATAGACTATTTTTTTTACGTAAAATTAGAGATATTCTAAAATGCTTTAAAATAGCAAAATTAAAAAAATCTGTTTATTTGTCTAAACTAAGGCTAAAGCAGATACAACAATATCTTATAGAAACTGGCAAACTATACATAAACATGGTCATATATTTAACAGTAATACGCGTGGAGGTGCGCTTGCACAACTAGATCCTCGTTACAATATGGGGAAATCTAATCCACCAGCAATTAACAACCCGACGAATGTGTCCATTTCACCTTACCATTCAAGGATGATATTCTTCATATATTCCAGGCCTACATTCATCCCCGTTCGGACATTGAACAAAACATTTTCATTAAAGCATCATTATATACCTATTCAATTATTATTGGTGACTTCAACATAAATAAACGGAAAAGTAGAAATAAACTGAATAATTTTCTAAATAATTCTGACTTTATGAAAAGACACACAAAACCAACTTTTATAATGCCTCAAAACAACGATACAACACTATATCTACTTCTTCATACCATGAATTTAAAAAACAGCATAATAATATTGAACTAATAACAGACCTTTTACTCTGACCACCTTGGTATAAAATTTATAATGAATCTTGACATCCCAGTTATAATCACTAACCCAATAAAAATAATCAGACTAACAATTGTAGAAGCAGTTAACATGGATATTCAATGCTACATAAACACTACAGAAAATGAAATGAATATAATAAATATCGTTGAGTTCCAAGCCAACCTGACGAACTCAGTTATCAGACATAGTCCACACACTACACAAACATACTAAACATGACATATACTATCACAGCAAACAGTATGTTAAAGACTGAAATAAATAGATTAAATAAGAACATTCAAATTGAGGCGTTTATTTAAAAAAAAAACACATGCCCAAAAATAAGTTTGGTGGGAAATTAAATAAAAAACTTCTACTGTAGTTATACTCAAAGTACAGGGAAAATAAATCAGTCTATTATATTGTATTTATTTCGATTTATTTAAAAATGAAAATGTTTTTAAATAAGAACTGCGCAATAAGAGAAAAAAACGGGAAAGAAAGTTGGACTTGTGTTGTTTTTAGGTGGACATTTTTAATGCGAACCAATAAAAATACAAAATAAAGTTTAAATACAAAATAAACTTTACTTTTTCAAAAAAATTAAATGAAAATTAAAACTCTTCACAACCACTACTGTTGTCATCCTCGTCCAGTTCGGGTTCCTCATCAACAACACTTAAATATTGCTCAGCAAAAAACGATTCATAAAATGATAAATTTTGGGGTTCCTCTAAGAAACCCATTAAGTCCTTAATGGTTTTTTTCAGTTTTGCTCATGATTTGTTTTGCTTTTTGTTTAGATATTGACACTAAGGAAAGAAATCCCATCGACATGTGTCGTTTTTAAAGAATTTCTATATTTTCATTGGCCTGTTACACGCAACTTTGTCAAGGTTTGTTAGTGCATCGACATTGGTCTTCAGAACCGTTTACTGTTAATAACTCGAATTGTACATTTTTGTACTCGTTGTGTTGTTTATAAATTAAACGCCTCAATTATTATCAAACAATATAAAACTGAAAAGTGGCTAGAAGTATGCCAAGAAGTAAAACAGGCCAGAGGTAAAATATATTGGACAAAGATAAAAAACTAGCTAAATACAAAAAAACATCATTTATACCGAACTTAACATGTAACAACCAAATATATACAACAGAAGCAGAAAAAGCAAATATTTTTGCAGAACACTTCTCCAAAGCATTCACGCCAAAAAACGACCATCGCTATAATAGTAACAACTTCGGTCATGTATCTGACTGGCACACTTCTTGAAACACAAATAATGACGATATTAAAGCTATAGATGAGAATGAATACTTTGAAGTAATACAGCGTGGCAAAACCACAGCTCCTGGATTCGATCTTCTATCTAAATATATATTGAAGAAGCTTAGTAACAACATCCATAAATACATAATCAAACTTTACAACATATGCCTTAAAAACAAAACAGGGAACATCATTACAATACAAAAACCAGGATTAGACAAGTCTAAACCAGAAAACTACTGACCAATCATTCTTTTACCAGTCCTAAGTAAGACATTCGAACAAATACTTAAAAAGAGAATATAGTGGAAAAACCCATCCCGGAATACCAATTCGGTTTCAAACCCTCTTACTCAACCACCTACCCTCTATTCATCCTTACTAACAATATACAAGTGTGCTACTTAGAAAATCAACATACTGCTGCGGTTTTCTTAGATATTAACAAAGCATTTGACACAAGTGGGGCACTAAGGTCTGCTCTACAAAATGAATGCTATAGAAATACCACTGTACCTAATACTAGCGTTGTGCCGAGTCGAATAATCCTCGAGAAATTACTCGAGAAATTACGACTCGTAAATATTCCAACTCGAATGATTATTCGAGTTGGCCAACCCGAGTCAGCACCTGTGTTTGTTTACTTGATTTCAAAGTCGCGTGCTACAGCTGGCCGCAGCTATTCATGCGTTCAGGGGATTTGTGCCGTTGCAGTCGTGTGCTCCTGACGTGCCGACGTGTCAGGGCCAACAATTGTTACTGACAATGCCGCCAAAATTAAAAAAAGCAGTAGCTGAATATTTACGCCAACAAAATCACTATTGCGTAGCGCATACTTTGAATTTGGCAGTCCAAGACTGCATAAAAAGTAACTCAGAATTTTCTGAACTCTTAAAAAAATGCAGACGTATAGTTATGCATTTTAAAATGAGTAACGTAGCCAGTTATAAATTAAATGAAATGCAACAACAAACGGGTCTTCCACAGTTTAGATTGAAGCAAGATGTTCCAACAAGATGGAACTCTGCATTAATCATGATTCAAAGATTAATGGATACTCGATCACCATTATCGGCTACTTTGGATTTATTAGAATCGCCACCACAAAACTTATGAATGGACAATTATTACAGATTGCATTAGTCATTTAAAACCTTTGGAAAAAATGACGAACGAACTGTCAGGAGAAATGTATACTACGTTGTCCCGTGTCATTCGATTAGTTAGAGGTTTAAAAAGTGCAATACGAAATAAAATATTAGTAACACAAACAGGCAATAGTCTACAATCAAAATTGTTAGATGTATTTGACAGGCGGTTAGGACATTTGGAAACGAATAGTATTGTAGCAAAATCTCGTTTCCTTGATCCGCGATTCAAAAAAATGAGATTTAGCATTCAAGGTAACGCAGAAAGTGCCATGCAGTCGATTATACATGAGTTAATTCAAGTGACTGAAACTGAACCTATTGGTGAGATCAAAAATCTGGCTCCTGTTCCCCCGAATTCTGAAAATGTTGAATCCGATGATGAATTATGGAAAAACTTCTATATGGCAATGGGTGAGAATGTTTCTTCAACTGCTCCAGTTTCGAAATCTGTGGTAGCCGTGAAAAAATGTATACTACGTTGTCCCGTGTCATTCGATTAGTTAGAGGTTTAAAAAGTGCAATACGAAATAAAATATTAGTAACACAAACAGGCAATAGTCTACAATCAAAATTATTAGATGTATTTGACAGGCGGTTAGGACATTTGGAAACGAATAGTATTGTAGCAAAATCTTGTTTCCTTGATCCGCGATTCAAAAAAATGGGATTTAGCATTGAAGGTAACGCAGAAAGTGCCATGCAGTCGATTATACATGAGTTAATTCAAACGACTGAAACTGAACCAATTGGTGAGATCAAAAATCTGGCTCCTGTTCCCCCGAATTCTGAAAATGTTGAATCCGATGATGAATTATGGAAAAACTTCTATATGGCAATGGGTGAGAATGTTTCTTCAACTGCTCCAGTTTCGAAATCTGTGGTAGCCGTGAAACGATACTCAGACCTTCCGCTATTGGACAGAAAAATAATCCGTTAGATTTTTGGAAACTGCATCAAAATTTCTTTCGAGATTTATATAAAATGGCCATCAAATACTTATGCATTCTTGCTACTTCAGTTCCGTCTGAGAGAGTTTTCTCAAAAGCCGGACAATTAACAAATCAAGACAGAAATAGACTTCACACGAATAAACTTGACCTAATATTGTTTCTTAATGGTCGATTACGTGATTCTAATTTAGTTATTTCCTAAATACTAGTAGCGTTCTTAAGCATAAAATTTTATTTATATTTATTTTGAATTGTTTTCATTAACTTTTAATTATTATTTTTATGTTATAAGAAATTGTATTTAGGTTTTCTTATATAGATATGTAGACCATTCCTTATTATAGAGTTTTTATATTTGTGTTATATATTTTTTATATTATTGCCTTAAACGTTGTCTAATATATTATGTTATGAATAATATTATTAAATTTGGTTTAGAATTAACAAATGCGGTTTTTAATTTGAGTCACCACATTATGCTTCTATTAAAAGATATTCAAGTCAAGTTCATTGGATCGCCGACGGCTCACGATTGAACAGGAGCCAACTCGAGTTGCCGCTATTAATATCTCGAGTTATTCGAATACATGTCTAACTCGAGATGAGCGAAAACATTTATTCGAGTCGGCGCAACGCTACCTAATACACATAGTGAACGACTTTCTAACCAACAGACAGCTAGAAATCAAGATCAACAACACTTACTCGTATAAATTCACTCCACTCCAAGGATTACCACAATAGTCACCAATATCCCCGCTGTTATATAACATTTACTGCCATGACATTTATAACCATAACTTCATTAATAAAAACCACATAAATCTAAAGTCATACATTCTACAATTCGCAGATGATACAGCCCTCATTTCACACAACACTAATCTCGCCAAAACAATCAACGAACTACAACGATTTACCAATTCAACCATGAATCGGTTCCATAAGTGGAGGCTATTACCTAATCCAAACAAATGTCAATTATTAATACCTAATCACAAAATTAACAAAAATTCACCATTTATTACAGTCGGTAACTTGGACGTATATCCAACCCCGGATGTTAAATATCTCGGTATACTATTTGATAACAAAACCAAGTTTAGGACTCATACTAAACGTGCTATATTAGAAATCATAAAACGAGCTAAACATTTCCTGTTGCCTCACTTATAATAATAGAGGGATCTCCACAAAAACTGCAACAAGGATTTATGCAGCGATATGCCGGCCACTACGTGACTACGGTCATATAATTTTTAAAAACACATTAAAAATCACACCAGGAACAATTGAGATTGCGGAAAGAAACGCACTACGAATGATAACAAAATTAAGATATATCAATAACCCATTACACAATACTAGCAACAAAAGTCTATATGAAGTTAAAAAATTATTACCAATCGCTTTTAGGTTCGAAAAACTTGGATTTAAATTAAAAATCAATAATATAAACAGGGCTATTATGGATAAATTATGCTTGAAACGAACCACACGACGTACCAAACGACCATTCTACACAAAACACTATACGAATCATACAATCTCATTTTCACCTCATACAGTGTGGAAATTAAGTAGCGGATAAATTCAGTAACTCCGTTAATGTGATGAGAGAGAAAACATCTAAAAGGGAGATAGCGATATAAATTACTGCGTATATGAAAATTTTTTTTTCAGATTTAAAAAAATAAATTAAAATTTATGACGTCATTATTGTTTTTTTTAACGACAACCTACATTTTTTATTTTTTATTTCGGTAGAGCTTTTTAATCTGTTTTTAACCATACAACATTTTGAATGTTGTATTTTAAATTTTAATTTAATATCTTTTATTTAATTTAATTGTTAATTTTAATATTGATACATCAAACTACATTTAAAATAAAACTACCACTATAAAAGCAGAAAGCTTCCTCAGGTCGATAGCAAATAAAGATTGTAACTACTACTAAAAAAAACGCAAATAAATTAAAAGATATCGTAGATGCATCTATGTGAATGGCAATTTTTATGTTAATTCGAGATTCATCTCCCAATTGTGTGCAGTAGTTTCGAGTTTCAGGAATATATATTTCATATTTTTTTAAGTTTAAAGAACAAATACAAATTTAGTTAATTAAAAATTGTTGTAATATAAAGATTGATAAAAAATCGCGTAAAATGAATGTAAACCGCGAGACATCTAAATCTCGGGCAGATAGCAAAAAGGCCAGTCTATGAGTACTCTGTGCGCACGTATTTATTTATTATAGACAGCGAGTGAATAATTGATGCCCGGGGTGGTGTTTGCGAATTGAACCGTTGCGCAAATAAGTAAATTCGTAATTATCAAGTGAATGTAAACTTGCGCGAACTAGCAACTAAATTAGGGGGCTGAATTCCGGCGAACGGCGAGGGGTGGCTCCAGGGCGCACAACGGCAAAATCAAACGCGTATCAGTTGAGCCACATCTGTGATTAGCAAACAGAAACAGTGTGCTAACAGAGCTAATGACAAACAGGGGCCGCGGGGCCCCATTCTTAATCAGGGGGGCCGCTGCTGCCGCTCCCGAGGCACCCCCGTGCATCGATACGCGTTCGGCGTTCTGCCTTATTACCTAGCGGCGAAAAACTGCGGCCGCCCCCATTAAAAAGTTACCGCCGGCGCGCCGGTTAATTTTAATACTGTTTGTTTTCCTGTTTTATTTTTTGATCTACCTTTTTAATTTTTCCTGAATTCTATAGCGTGTTTGGTTTGGCTAATTTTTCATTACTTTGCGTGTGCTCTCTGTTTGATCAAGAAAATTAATATGGAAAGATTAATATATATTATACACGCCCGCTATCTCCGGACGGCATAAAAAACACGCGGCGAATCACCACCGACGGAATTAATTAAAAACAACGCACTAATTATTAAAGCATGTGCTACGTGTACGTGTCTTCCCCGCGGAGTATGCCTATGTGTGCTTTTTCCTGTATATGCGAGCTTCGCAGTGATAAAAAGCTTATGAAATATTCGCGATACACTTAGGGCAGTTAGGGCTGACATCAAACGCTATAAGGGAGGCGTGCATTGTTGAAAAGTTAAGATGGTATGCGCGCACGTAGAGGGCTCACCTCCGGGACGCCGGCGGCCCTCAGAACTCACAGGACCCACAGGACGTCCCCATAGCGTATGCACGCGCGTATGCAATATTCCCCGGTCCGGACGGATAAACTACAATGGGAAACGGCGGAGTGTCGACATTTTTCGCCGTTTAGCGGAGGCCGCCATCAGACCTAAGATAATGCGACGGTCAGGTGGACATGCATTCTTAATTAAGCGAAGTGTCGGTCCTTCGAAGACTTTTAAAATTTATGTCGATAATGTGGCACGTCTTATTTTCACACCTATATTTATTCAGGGAAGGAATTTAAAGTTTAACCCCTCATATATTGATCATGATTTAAACATGTACATGAGTTATATTATTAAAACATATTATTTAACATGGTGTTCAGTAAATAAGACTTAAGCAAAGGAGTACGAAATTATTTATTAGAAACACAAATAAGACAAGCCATATATTTTATTGACAAACCATTCAAATTTTGTAACATTTATTTTAAATATTTAAGAGTATTCTTGAATTATATTAACGAATTATGAGATGAATTATTTATGAAAACTTCAAATAAATTTAAAATTAATTTAATATAAGAGTGCAAAAATTAAATATAATTAAAATGATTAAAAATGCTCATTAAATGCACCAATAAGCTAGTAGAAGTTCCAGTAATTGCTTATTAAAAATTGCGAATTGAAAACATGTCTTGAAATGTCTTGAAATTGACTTTAAATGTAATACATTGTAAAACGAAATCGTAACTGAAAATAACGAGTTTCATATATTCGGAAAAATTACTCAAAATCGCAAAAAAATCTAAGATAATGCCCAATGTGTGTCTATGACTCACAATCGACAGTATACAGGGTAGGCAATATTAATCAATCCACGGAAATTACCTACTCCGAGTGTTATCACAACCTATTTTCTTTTTCTCTCCCGCACCTCTGAACTATACCTTTCTGGTGTTGTCGAACTTGGCTCCACTCTTAAAAAAAGGACCACCTCGGCCCGGGCTTCACTCAGTGAAGTCGGCGGTCCTTCAACCTTATCTAGGTAGGGGTGTGGGACAGTGGTAACATGCGCGAAATTATACATGCGTAATCCAGTCATAAGTTCGGCCTTATGTACACCCGAAAAATGCGCCAGCTCACTTTTAAGCACGTTAATCATGCAGGTAAAATGTGCCAGTAAAAAGTCCATTTAAATTTGAAATGGGGACATTAATTATCGTTTTTTAAAACACATTAATAATAAAGTTTTATTACAATATATTTGCGAAACAACAGAGTTACATATAAACAATCAAAACAATACAATATACGTACATATTACACAATATAAAAATAAGAAATGAATTGAAATGAAACAACTTCACTCTTAAAACAGACAATAAAGAATCTAAACATAGACTCCAGGAACTGATGGGCAACCATCTCATCAAAATATCCCGAACCCAACAACAGCTAACTACCACACCGAACACACAACGCACATACACCGAATCATACACCTTAATCCTCTGGAGTTGAAAACAAAATCCCAGGCGAAGATATTGGCAAATAACGCACTAACAATAAATACACTTATAGATACTGCAAACGCATCATAGCAAGAGCAACAGACATACCAACATCGATGATATGAATTATAACTGGAGACATCGACTCATTCAAAAGAATGACATATGACGGAGGACTGTATTACCTAAATAGGTTCTACAGGTTCATACCAAGCTCCCCACCCAAACCAATACCACAAGCATGCAGCAAGTGCTCCGCAAACGATCACACAACCGAGGAATGCAGGAAAGGAAAAACATGCACCAAGTGTCAAGGGGGGCACATGACGTAACTAAATGCGGTTCGCCACAGCCACCGAAATATGATGCCTGCAACGCCGAGGCCCACGCAGGGTGGTCACCCAGATGCCCAAAGAGACCGACAACACTCATAGAAGGCAACCCCAGCATAAGGATCAAAAACATAAATAAAAAATCTACAGATATACCAAACTCAACCACTCATAACAATAGAATCCCTAACCCACTGACTATACTCGACCATATCATTATCACACACACACATGACATAAACAACACACAGAACAGTAACAGAGAAGAGATTCTCAAAAAGCTCCGCAAACGCTTTATAATTGACTATGTCATTGACACACAGGCTGTACTTTCTGGTAACATAATGTATATAATCATGTTCGACAAACAAGCATCAGATAGCATACCACCGACAGAACCCTGAAATCATACCACACAAGCCATCATGCATTCACAGAACGATCGACTGACCTTCATATACGCAAACATCAACTGCCACAGTAACAAACTGACGCCAATAAATAATTACATAGAGAATAACAACATTCAAGGTTGCCTTTTCGTAGAAACAAAGACCAAAACCGGCACAAACGTGACATACAAGAACTGGGAAATCACACAAAAAACAAGGACACATCAACATCAACGCACGAGAAGGATCCCTGGGATAGGTATCCTCCACACCGCACGTAGAGCCAACCCGCCAGTACCGAACAACCCACAATGATTGCCTCTACTTTACGATCCCATTTGACAATAACAAACTTCACATCTTTCTGATATACATTCAACCACACTCACCAATCGAACAGAACATCGCCATAAAAGCACCCCATGAATAGATATTCGATTATCATTGGTGACTTTAATCTAAACCCTTAGAAGAGACGTCAACTACAAACGTTCATAAATAACTCTGATTTCAGAAGACAATACACACACAACCAACACTCATCATGCCCAACAATAATGACACAACCCCAGGTATACTACATGCATACTGACAATCTAACACATACATAATATAACATACATCGAAGTAACACCAGACCGTTGCTCAGATAACTTATCTATTAAATTTACATTTCAACTAGACCGACCATGAACTGCCGAAACAATCAAGACAAAATTCATTCTCAAACTCACAAATACAAAAGCAGTAAATACATTCATGCTGACATACCTGAACGAAATCGAAAGAGAAGACATAGAACTACATCACCTAACGGAATTTTAGACAAAACTCACTAGCTCTTTAATAAAACATAGCCCCTAAACAAAATGAAACATTTTACAAACACAAAGTACCTAAATACATACTTACACTAATCAAATTCGAGTGACAAACGTGCTGAAAATACACTCTGACAGGGGGGCAGAAACACAAAAACAATAGTGAATAGACTAAACAAAACCATAAGAACAATGACACGGCCATAAAAGGCACATACATGGTTCGAAGAATGCAAAGAAATGGAGAGAGACCGAGGAACAACCTATTGGACTAAAATTAAACGACAGACAAAATACAAAAAGACGTCACGTACAGCTACACTCCAACAAGATATTAAAAAAACATACGACAGACGAACATAAGGCATACGCCTTCGCAAACCACTTCGCATCTGCTTTCACCCCCATCGACGACCCTACATATAACAACGACAACTCCACAAACGTGAACGACTGGTACGATTGACAATGTAACCAAAACACAGTGGGATAGGTATCCTCCACACCGCACGTAGAACCAACCCGCCAGTACCGAACAACCCACAAAATGATTGCCTCTACTTTACGATCCCATTTGACAATGACAAACTTCACATCTTTCTGATATACATTTCAACCACACTCACCAATCGAACCGAACATCGCCATAAAAGCACCCCATGAATAGATAATCGATTATCATTGGTGACTTTAACCTACACCCATAGAAGAGACGTCAACTACAAACATTCATAAATAACTCTGACTTCAGAAGACAATACACACACAACCAACACTCATCATGCCCAACAATAATGACACCACTCCAGATATACTACATACATACTGACAATCTAACAAATAATATAAGAGACATCGAAGTAACACCAGACCTTTGCTCAGATCACTTGGCTGTTAAATTTACATTTAAACTAGACCGACCACCAACTGCCGAAACAATCAAGACAAAAATCAATCTCTAACACACAAATACAAACGCAGTAAATACATTCATGCTGACATACTTGAACGAAATCGAAAGAGAAGACATAGAACTACATCACCTAACGGAATTTTAGACAAAACTCACTACCTCTATAATAAAACATAGCCCCTAAACATAAAACATAAAAAAATATTTTAATCAGCTACTAGTATGATTTAAGTCTGTTTAAATATTAAGCTATTTTATCATGAAATAATAGATATTATGTGTCTATGTATTTCGTATGATAGGCTTCGAAGAAGGTGTTTTGTGGTAAGATCTTGTCCGAGGCGGTCCGGTCCACATACTAGCGCCCTAATTGTAATGACCACCTCATTTTAACGTTTGCTGGTCATTACAATTAGGGCGCTAGTATGTGGGCTCTCCCGAAGCCCCTCCGCCCCTCCCGAAGCCCCACCGCCGCGCCGCCCCTCCGCTACCACCAATATATACCAGCCCCTCCGCCCCTCCCGAAGCCCCCCGCCCCCCCGCCACCACCAACAACACCAGCCCCTCTGCCCCTCCGTCAGGAGTATGTAATGGATATTTTATATGGTAATATCCGTTATACTATCAGAATGTAGCTTGTAGTGTAGAAATGTTAAAGTACTGTACAACTATGTAATTAATATTTTATATGGTAATAAAAAATATTAATATAATGTAAAAAACTTTATTTTATTCACCCCCTCCATAGTGCATATAGAGGACAACATATTAAATAAAGAAAATCATTACAAATATGTACAATAATATTTAAATATACATACAATATGTCAAAAATACAAGATAATAAATAAAAACACCTCCACACCAGCACCACCATCACCAGCACCAGCACTATCAGTAGCACCACCTCCACACCTGCAATACCACCACCTCCACACCAGCAACAGCACCACCACCACCACCTCCACACCAGCAACAGCACCACCACCACCAACAGGTGTCTCACGGGTATCTCACAGGTATCTCACAGCTGTCTCAGAGGTGTCTTGCAGCTGTCTCAGAGGTATCTTATAGCTGTCTTACAGCGTCTCACACGTTACTACATTTTAAGAATATTTTAATCAGCTACTAGTATGATTTAAGTCTGTTTAAATATTAAGCTATTTTATCATGAAATAATAGATATTATGTGTTTATGTATTTCGTATGATAGGCTTCGAAGAATGTGTTTTGTGGTAAGATCTTGTCCGGGGCGGTGTTTTTACCTGTATCTAGTATGTCATAGTATTCGTCTTCTGTTATGTTTGGCGGTTCCTTATTGTCTGTGTTTTGGTTAAAATGTCTGTCGTACCAGTCGTTCACGTTTGTGGAGTTATCGTTGCTTATATGTAGGGTCGCCGATGGGGGTGAAAGCAGATGTGAAGTGGTTTGCGAAGGCGTATGCAGTATGTTCGTCTGTCGTATGTTTTTTTAATATCTTGTAGGAGTGTAGGTGTACGTGACGTCTTTTTGTATTTTGTCTGTCGTTTAATGTTAGTCCAATAGGTTGTTCCTCGGTCTCTCTCAATTTCTTTGTATACTTCGAGCCATTTATGTGACTTTTATTGCCGTGTCATTGTCTGTATGGTTTTGTTTAGTCTATTCATTATTGTTTTTGTGTTTCAGCCCCCTGTCAGAGTGTTTTCTCTGCACGTTTGTCACTTGTACTTGATTAGTGTAAGTATGTACTTAGGTAGTCTGTGTTTGTAAAATGTTCCGTTTGTTTGAGGGCTATGTTTTATTATAGAGCTAGTGAGTTTTGTCTAAAATTCCGTTAGGTGATGTAGTTCTATGTCTTCTCTTTCGATTTCGTTCAAGTATGTATTTACTGCGTTTGTATTTGTGAGTTTGAGATTGATTTTTGTCTTGATTGTTTCGGCAGTTGGTGGTCGGTCTAGTTTAAATGTAAATTTTACAGCCAAGTGATCTGAGCAAAGGTCTGGTGTTACTTCGATGTCTCTTATATTATTTGTTAGATTGTCAGTATGTATGTAGTATATCTGGGGTGGTGTCATTATTGTTGGGCATGATGAGTGTTGGTTGTGTGTGTATTGTCTTCTGAAGTCAGAGTTATTTATGAACGTTTGTAGTTGACGTCTCTTCTTGGGGTGTAGGTTAAAGTCACCAATGATAATCGAATATCTATTCATGGGGTGCTTTTATGGCGATGTTCTGTTCGATTGGTGAGTGTGGTTGAAATGTATATCAGAAAGATGTGAAGTTTGTCATTGTCAAATGGGATCGTAAAGTAGAGGCAATCATTTTGTGGGTTGTTCTGTACTGGCGGGTTGGCTCTACGTGCGGTGTTAAGGCTACCTATCCCAGGGATCCTCCTCGTGCGTTGATGTTGATGTGTCCTTGTTTTTGTATGATTTCCCAGTTCTTGTATGTCACGTTTGTGCCGGTTATGGTCTTTGTTTCTACGAAAAGGCAACCTTGAATGTTGTTATTCTCTATGTAATTATTTATTGGCGTCAGTTTGTTACTGTGGCAGTTGATGTTTGCGTATATGAAGGTCAGTCAATCGTTCTGTGCATGCATGATGGCTTGTGTTGTATGATTTGAGGGTTCTGTCGGTGGTATGCTATCTGATGGTTGTTTGTCGAACATGATTATATACATTCTGTTACCGGAAAGTACAGCCTGTGTGTCAATGACATAGTCAATTATAAAGCGTTTGCGGAGCTTTTTGAGAATCTGTTCTCTGTTAGTGTTCTGTGTGTTGTTTATGTCATGTGTGTGTGTGATAATGATATGGTCGGGTATAGTCAGTGGGTTAGGGATTCTATTGTTATGAGTGGTTGAGTTTGGTATATCTGTAGATTTTTTATTTATGTTTTTGATCCTTATGCAGGGGTTGCCTTCTATGAGTGTTGTCGGTCTCTTTGGGCATCTGGGTGACCACCCTGCGTGGGCCTCGGCGTTGCAGGCATCATATTTCGGTGGCTGTGGCGAACCGCATTTAGTTGGGTCATGTGCCCCCCTTGACACTTGGTTCATGTTTTTCCTTTCCTGAATTCCTCGGTTGTGAGATCGTATGCGGAGCACTTGCTGCATGCTTGTGGTACTGGTGTGAGTCGATGTCTCCGGTTATAATTCTTATCATCGATGTTGGTATGTCTGTTGCTCTTGTTATGATGCGTTTACAGTATCTATAAATGTATTTATTGTTAGTGAGTTATTTGCCAATATCTTCGTCTGGGATATCCTTTTCAACTCCAGAGGATTATGGTGTATGATTCGGTGTATGTGCGTTGTGTGTTCGGTGTGGTAGTTAGCTGTTGTTGGGTTCGGGATGTTTTGATGAGATGGTTGCCCATCAGTTCCTGGAGTCTATGTTTAGATTCTTTATTGTCTGTTTTAAGAGTAAAGTTGTTATCAGTTGTATGATAATGTCCTTGTTGTTGGGCATGTGCGTTTCATTTTCAATCAATTTAATTTATGCTCAGTTAATTAATATAACAACAAATCGCCAACAGTGTAATTTACACATGGCAACACTGAAATAGATTTGGTTGAAAACTAATGTAAAATGATATTGAGGTTATGTTACTTCAAATGTCAATCAAAAGTATGGTTACTCAATCCTCATTTATGATGCGACCAATTGCTGCGTTTGTGGAACCTGTTATCAAATTTTTCCCTCTTATTATTTTTGTTTGTTTGAAAAAGAACAATTTTTAGTTGATAAAAAACGCACATTTGTGTGCCATTCGTTGCTCTTCCACTCTTCCGTTGTAAGAATATATATTTAACATAAACGTTTAAAACGGTTTTTATCAGTTGACGCACTGCGCTAATCTCTCGCTTTGAAAACACACCGAAAATGAATGGACTCTAATTCAGTAAAAATATTTAATGTAATTAATATATAATAATCAAATAATTCAAAACTCGCGCGACACCGATGACGACAACCACCGACAACATACGATGATTCAGATAATTCAAATTAATTAGCGCTAAATTGACACATTTCGTAATTAAAATTAATTCGTGCCATACTAATAATAATGGCGAGCCGTTGGCGGGGAGGGGATTGCGGAGATAGGAGGAGCCGAACCTTGCGGAGGCTTTTGTTAGGGATGTAGCGACGTGAGTGCGCACCTTGGTTTACGGCGTTATCGTAAGTTTGAATTTGACGTTTGGAGCGCTATCTCTTGTGGCCTTTGTGACACACGACTGATACGGAAATTACAGGTATCTGTAGATCATCGTCACATCTACTCTAAGTCTCTGTACTAAGCCAAATATGTGTTTTTAAAATAGGTGCTAGGTGTTCCTAAACTTCCTCTTCTTATTTGGTTCATCATGGCTTGTTTGTCGGGTGTGTCATGCATACTGGGCATCTGCCGGTGATCGCTCGTAGTTAATTAATGCTGATATTTACCTATGTGTGTGAAAATATACACATCCTTGTTTAAATAAAACCGCAGAAGTTTTATCGCCAGACTTACAATTTTTAGTTGATAAAAACGCCTACACCATTTCGCCAGGCATTAACAAATGAATTAATAACTAAATGGATTTTTAAACATTATAGTGTCACCTAGAGTTAATATTATTTTATTGTTACCCACCCCCGACATCTATTCCATACTCATCGAGAAAAACAGTTAGACTATGTACGTTTTACCCGTTTGCCTTAATATAATATTTAATTAATATAATATTTAATTTATTTTTGAACTCTCGGTACACGTTGTTACCCCGATCCTCATGTACATGTTACGCCGGACTCCATCTTGAATTTACACTCGCATACGATTTAATATTTTACGGCCTCGTATATTGACACGAAATTTATTTCTCAATCGGTACCCGTATATTATCAAATCACAGGGATTATGAAAGATTTAAGTTGGTATGACAGTTGGCATTCTCGTTTTATAGTACATGTATCGCTCGTTAAATGGGTTCCTTCCTTGCGGCGACGCGGCTTTTGGAAACAGCCGACACGTTTTTCTCCGGGGCCCGAGAGTAATGTGGGGGGAGGGGGCGCCCCGTGCTTACCGGTAGCATCGAGGCCCCGCATACGAATATCCATGGGCACATTACCCTCCAGTTCGGCGATTTGTAAACAAATTCAGATGTGGAAGGGCGCGACCTGAAGTCGGCGTTCGCAGGGTGGATGCGTATGGATGGAGGCCTTGCGGGGGGCCGCCTTTGCCGGTGGCAGTGAAGGCCCCACATATGAATATCCCTGGGCCCCCCGTTGTACAAATGTCAGCCTCCTACTCAGTCGCTCTCGGTGAGAGCAGTGAGACAGTCGTGTTCTGTTCTGGGTTCTCCGATAGCGTGCTAGTTCAGCAAGCCGCCGGGCCACCATCGCCCAGTCGCTTGCAAAGATGGACCCCCCTCCAGAAGACCTTGGCTTAGCCAATCCTGGCGCCTGCTCTACGATTCCACCCCCCCTCCACCTCCACCTCCACAAATAGTCACCGTGTGTTCATATGAAATGGCCGCTGCAACTTCCGTCTTGCCGCCATCACCCATCGCAGAGGAAGACATGGAGATTTCTTTTGACCACGCGGTGATCCCCGTACCCCCCGCACAGCCCGCCACCTCCATGACTTCGGCGTCCCGGGCCTTCGCCAAGCACCTCGCAGGCAGCCCAGCCTCAGCGCTACGCGCCCACTATCCGCTGGCTTTACCGAACCCTGACGCCGATTTTAAGCTGCAAAAGCAGAATCGTTTGACGAAGCGTCGAAAGAGCAATCCGCAGGTAAGCGCACTCGACATTCATAACTCTTTCCAAGTCCTCACCGACTCTGAGCCGGATGAGGACCCTACCGCGTGCCCCGCCGCCGCAAGCCAGCCGTCAGGCCCCCTCCCCCCTCCCCCAATCTTTCTCTACTCGGATGCCTACAAGCTCGTGCTGGAGCGCATCGGCAAGGCGCATCGGCCAAACCCACCATAAAACCACATGCCGACTATACATACATCCGCGCTGCCTCACAGTCCGACTACGAGCTGCTCGTCACGCTCCTCATCTCCAAACTCGAAATTTTTACTTCGCTCCCTAAATCTATCCGCCCAATCCGTGTTATCATTAAATACATTCCATTCGGCTACACTACCACCGACCTTGAGGACTTCCTCAGGGCGCGCGAACTTCCATTCATCGCCACGCGCCGGGCAACCCATCTTATCACCAAGAAGCCCCTGCCATCAATCACCGTAACCATATGCAGATACTATGCCGCCCACTACTATGATATCACGGACATACAGGGTATGGACGTTACCGTCGAGCCCTATCGCATAAACCGTCTGCCCCAGTGTACAAACTGCCAGGGTATAGGCCACTCATCGCACAACTGCACGAGGAAACCGATCTGCGTGCGATGCAGTGGCGCACACGCCAAACCCATCTGTAAAGATGACCCCTCAGTTCCGGTTCTCTGCGTCAACTGCAAGGGCGACCACCCGGCCAGTTACCGGGGCTGCCCCACGCACGATACGGCTGCCAGGAAAGCGCGTGAACGCCGCCTGGCAAACAATCCCGTCGCAGCCTGTGGGGAGGCCACGGAGGTCACCCTTGCAGAGCCTGTAGGGCAAAGCCATCATCCCGATCATCAGCCATCATCGTCGCGTCGTCCCTCACTCTCCACTGTCGCAGGTCGCCCAGACCAACACCCCGCCGTCCTCACTGCCGCATCGCGCCACAACGCGGTCGACGGTGTCCGTTCGAGCTCGCCACGCCCCCCAGCATACACGCCACGCCCCGGACGCGATCAGCGCCCGCCAGGCAGTCAGCGCACCGTTGCGGCTGTGCTCACCTCCAACCTCCCTCGCAAGGAGGCCGAGCCCCATACTACACCCTCACAGCCTGCAGCCACCCCCGCACTTTCACATTCATCTGCACCCACTCAGTTCACCGCACAGTCACTCGCCCCGCCCACCACCATGCCCACATTCACCAACTCATCTCATCTCACGACATCTCACGACATCTCACGACATCGCATCCGTCGTTGGCTCGCTCAGGGAGATCATGTCGATCTTCTCTGGGCTAGACTTGACGAAACTTAAATTGGCTTGCGCCAAAGTCGCCACAGAAAGGAACTGCCCCGACCTCCTCGGCAAGGGGATTATATTATTAGAAGCCGCCCTTATCCTGCTCGGATAATGGCCCTTCACCCCCCTCGCACACAACGCCCACTATCCACTCTGAACATCTGCCTCTTTAACGCATTTGGCGCTCACTCTCAACTTCACACCATCACGCATTTTCTTCGCTCTCATAACATCGACATCATGGTTCTAGTCGAAACCTGGCTCACCGACCGACTAGGCTTCAACATCCCCAACTACGCAACGCTCCGACTCGACAGACGCACTAGAGGTGGCGGCACCGCCATCCACATAAAACGTACCATAGCCCATTACCCTAACCCCACTCCCCCTCTTTTCTCTCTCGAGGCCAATACGATAACAGTCACCACGGCCAATCGGCCATTAATCATTGGCGCAGTTGCGGGTAACCGCAACGGCAGTTCCCCATTTTAACTTTATACTATCTAACCCCTTATACCGAGTTATTGCCCCAACTGAACCCACCCACACTCATTACCGCGGTGACGACATTTTGGACATCTGTGTCGCCCACCGTTTCCACCATCCCATTGCCCCCACAGTCGTCGATGATCTCGACTCTGACCACCTCCCCGTTATATTCCGCATCGGTACCCCCCCCCGCCGCTCCCAAACAGTCTCAGAACACGTGAATGCCATCACGACTGGGACTCCTTCGAGACCCATCTCAACTCCCTACCACTACCCACCCCGGCGCTTTCTCAGCACATTCTCGCCCTTATTCGCGAGAAGAACCGGGTCCTCAAACACTTCAGACAAACAGGCTATCGCCCCTTCAAGACTGACGCCAACAAACTGGTTACGAACATCAAAGAGCAGATCAAAGCCCACCGGGCAAAATCATTCGACGCCTTGCTCACCAGACTTGCCGACACAGACTTCTACACGGCGCCGCGCATACTAATGACCACCAGACAACCCTTTCCTTCTCTTACCGTGGATGGTGCACCCCCCGTCGGTGACGAGGCCGCTAAAGCCGAGTTGTTGGCGGACGTGTACCAGTCGCAATTCACCCCTGACGATACGCCCCCCTACCCCATTCCTTGTGTCTCCCCAATTCCCGACGACGACATTAACTTCACGGAGGCCGAAGTGACCTCGGCTCTCCTATCTACGAAGAAACGAAAATCGCCCGGACAAGACAACATACCGGGTTTCGCCTACCACCGCATGCCACCCTCGTACATCACATTAATTACATCCATATTCAACACCATCAACGTCACCAAGTCATTTCCACTGCGCTGGAAAAACGCACTGATCGTCCCCGTGCACAAGGCGGGTAAACCTGCCACCGCGCCCACCAGCTACAGGCCTATCAGCCTTCTTGTCGGGCTCAGCAAAACGTACGAGCAGCTTCTACTCGAACGCATCACCTCCCACCTCGACGATAACCGCATCCTCAATCCCTCACAGTTCGGTTTCCGACATCGCCACTCTACCACTGACGCCATCCTTCTCCTCGCTGAGTCCGTCAAGAAAGGCTTTAACAACAAGCAAAGCACGGTGGCCATCATGCTGGACCTCACCAGTGCCTTTCACAAGGTGAATCATAGCACGCTCATCTGCAGGTTGGCCGAGGTCGGTCTGAACGGTAGGCTGATAGAGATCCTATTGTCTTACCTGGAGGGCCGTACCTTCTAGGTCAGAGTAGGGGGATCGATCTCCTCCTCCCGTCCCGTCCTTTCTGTCTATTCATTATTTATGTGAACGACGTGGCCACGCCCACCGATTGGCGTGTCCACACGCAGCAATATGCAGACGACACGGTTATCACCGCGACGTCCGCGTCGCCGGCGATTGCTGCCAGACTGGCCCACGCCCACGCCAACACCGTCGTCACAAACTTCCGTCGCCTCGGCCTCTCCAACAACTGCGCTAAAACACAGCTCATGTTGTTCACACGCAAGCTCGTTATCCGAATTCCTCCAATCACCCTTCAAAACTTGCCCCTCATCCTCCGTCCCACTTGTAAGTACCTTGGCGTGGTCATGGACAGACGAATGACTTTCCATGACCTTGTCAAGGCGTCGATCACGAAGGCTTATCGCCGAATCTTCACCACCTTGCCCTTCCAGCGTAAACTGGAAGGCATGCAAATAACACGCTTCTACAAGACCTACACCCGCCCCCTCCTCACCTACGCTGCACTCGCTTGGGTGCCCTGTCTGCTCCGGAAGACTTGGCTGGTCCTGAAAAGGTTTCAGACCAAGCACCTCAAAATCTCGCAGCGCATCCCCTGGAGATGCAATGTGGACATTGCACACAACCTGGCCGGCGTGGCGCGAATAGACGAGCACCTCTGGGCACTCTGCCGGGCGTACATGTCACGCATGTGCGTACACCCCAACACCCTTATATCAGGTCTAGCGGTCGAAAACCTCGGCCCACTACGGCACCCCCTCCCCTCGCAAACCCTTATCTACCGGTCGTAGCCTGCTGGCTTACCGTGTTATCACTTTTCTATCATTCATCCCATCACCAACACCTGCGGACACTCCAACAATGAAGAACAAGAACAACAGAAACTGCAAACAAAAAAAAAAACAAAACAAAACAAAACAAAAAACAAAAACAAAAAACAAAAAAAACATTTCATTACATCCCATCTCATAACATCATCCATCTCACATCATCACTCCCCACACAAACAAACCTTCGCCGTATTGTGGCTCGAAGCGTCCATCACCAACGCACTTTCACCACTCACCCCCTGGGCATTGTCTCGCCGCACTGTGTCACTGAGACGCCCCCACAATGTACTCCCCCCACACGTCATCCACTCACCCTCACCCACAACAAAGCAAAAACAAACAAAAAAAAACAAAAAAACAACAAAAATCAAAAATACAAAAAATAAAACAAAAACAACAAAAAAAAAATAATAACAAAAAAAAAACAAAACAAAACAAAACAAAACAAACACAGACAAGACAAAAAAATAAAACAACAAACCAAGACTAAATCAACACTAAAAGGTCAGGCACAACGTGCCCAAAAAAAAAAAAAAAACAAAGACATTCCGGAGTAAGAGGCAACCAGCCTATATGCTCCTCACCAGGCCGCAGTAGCGGCTAGTCACTTACACGGCGGGTACAAATGTCAGCCTCCTACTCGACGACTTGTAAACAAATTCAGATGTGGAGGGGCGCGACTTGAAGTCGGCGTTTGCAGGGTGGATGCGTATGGATGGAGGCCTTGCCGGGGCCCGCCTTTGTCGGTGGCAGTGAAGGACATATGAATATCCCTGGGCCCCCCGTTGTACAAATGTCAGCCTCCTACTCGACGACTTGTAAACAAAATCAGATATAGCGGGGGCGCGGTTCGATCCTAAAAATGCTCTTGATAATAATAATGATAACCCGTTGGTCGTTAAATTAAATAATAATAATAATTAATAAATAAATAAAACTCGCGCTCTTTTCAAAATTGAAAGTCAATGACCACGTAACCAACTCAGCATAATTCAAAATTGGTGCGCTTCCAAAACTACACATAGGCAACCCCACATATACGTCACAAGTCATCTTGGCCCATAGGCAGCCCGTTGTACAAAAACAAAATGGCGGAAAGTAGCGAGAAATCGGCCCATGTATTTCTTATGGGGGAATTGCGTTCGTATCGGTGTTGCTACACTACTGTAGTAGGTAAAAAATAACTATTTTACTTTACACAAATAGGAAATGCTTTTGATGAAATGCATTCTGTTTATATGACCATTAACATATTCCTTAAGGTTTGTATGTAATAGCTCTCGTTGATTTGTGACATCTTTGTTCTGCAACAGAGCAGAGATGCCCAATTGCACACTTTTAATTTTAATATAAGTATCAGTCTGAAAGTTATTTAACACAGCAAGAAATATATACAGAGACGGGCGAGGCGCATAAAAATTGGCATCTAATCTCGAGTGGAACAACTCGCATGCATTGGTTGTCCGTTCCATGCTGGAACTTGGTGCAGCCCATATTGTAGGTGAAAACGTCGCGTCTTCAGATATATAAATATCTACAAGATAATCTGCTAATTTTGCAATTTTAGAATCTTCGGGCTGTATATAAGCAAAGTCAGAGGCAAAACAATCGCCTACTTCTTGAGGATTTAAATATGGAATTCCGAACAAGTATCGAATCCATCTCTACGTGCTGCTGTCTTTACTTTTGTATACTTCTACTAGTCCAAGTTCTAGAACCTTCCTGAACCAGGCTTGCGCTAAGTGAAATCTCTACCCAATAATTGTTATTTCTGACCAAACTGACTTGATTGCACCATTAATTGATATTACAATATCAGCTATAATTGTTTTAGGATTTAAATGGAATCCTAATTCCAACGCTTTTGAGCATAGCAGTTTAAATGGTGATTCATAAGTCTTCTGCTTTTTTTCAAGGCGTAGACAAAAGGTCAAAGGGATATAATGTCCAGCTTGTAGAGTATGTATTGTAAACAGTTGCAGAAGAAAGTATGTGTAGTAAGAAAATGTTCCGTCTAAATATATTTTAGAAGAACTACACAAAAATCCTAAATTACTGTTGCACGAAAGCAGCACAATTTCACTTTTTTGTCAACTAGGAGGACAACATTTTCTGATTGAACTATTTTTAAGTAAATACATTCCAAAATGTTCAGGGCAGCATTTCGCGAGGTGGGTAAAACGCCTCCGGTCACTTTCCTCCTAGCATTGTATACATTGCACTTAATCCTATAAACATCCTTGCTTATTAGAGAATCCAAAACGTTTGCATTAAGTCTCAGAGTAGTGTGAAGAATTTTAGATGGCCTTTCGGTTATATCTTCAACAGCATTTCTCTTAACACTGTTTCTAGCCAACTAAATAATAAGTAGAAGTAAAGTTAACAAAAGGTTTATATTTTTGAAACATCAACAAGATGGGAAAAAATCTAGTTTTTCGGACATATATAGTTTGGGGGTAGGTAAATTTGCTGGATGGCAAATTAATATGGCGTGTGATATAAGTACCAATATCCTTAAAGAACTTTTTACTTAAAGAATGATATCGGCCGCTAAGTATAATGATTCAAAGCATAATTAATCCATCACTTAGCTTACGTTGGGGGAGGGTATCACTCCACACATACTCCAACAATATCACGCCTTTATGGTGGTCGTGTATCCCGACAATTATGCGGATTTTGTTCTTGACAAAATTTACGACCTGACTGGCGGCTTGTGTACTCGAATACGAATGGCTATTTTTGGGTCCCGATACCTGCGATTTCGCGACGAGAGAAGGGGAGAACGGAGTAGCTTGCTGCCAAGGTGTTAAATCGAATTAATCGTTACTTGGTCGTTCACGCGATTGGTCAAATATTTATCTGCTACAAAGTCAGTGAAATACTGGAATTATGACCGCCGTTGAAGCGTAAGTTGTGGTTTGAGTGGCCCTACCGCTATTTGTCATGCACTGGATCAAAGCGACCTAGATTACAACTTATATATTATATTGATAGTTATAGATCTCTTGGGTAAGGAGTCGCCAGTGGTTGGAGCGGTAGTCCAGAAAACTACCGCGGTAGCGGTTGCGTTACTTCCCTGTAAAAGTACCGCGGTACGGTATTCGGTGCATTTGTGAATAAGTACCGCGGTATCGGTAGTCGGTTACCGCGAATTCAGTAGTAGTAGTTTCGAGGTAGTTTTCATTCTTTTTAATTTTTTTTCAATTCTTTTCATTAGTTTTATCTATTATTCAATTTTATCTTCACTATATCATTGGGACGTTTTTTGCAACATTCGATCTTCGTTTTTAATTTTTTTTTTGTAAGGGGCATGTTTTTACTGTAACAAATATCACAATAAATATACATAGGTACCTATACAGGGTGTCCCAGCTATAATTCCCCCCCCCCCCCCAAGTCTCCGTTTCTATTAGATATAATAAAAATCCTGAAACACGTCGAGTTTAGATTGGAGGCGGACCATTTTTTCGATAGTAGTAAATCCTGTTACAGATACTCTCCAGCGGGGGCGAGAGTCACCCCTATTATTTTATATTGGAACATGGATGAAGACGCATATCATTTTTTAGGTCTGTAAATTATCTTTTCTACGATGTACAATTTTTAAAAATTGGGTTAATTTGGGGTAATACAAATTTATTTTATTGTTAAACCGCTGAAAATAATCGTTATATGCTGGCCATGGCAAACTGGTGGATACTTCTTTACTGATCTTCGGCTCCATTTTAAATTTAATATAATATACACAGTAGAACTGCTCAATGCCACAACTTTTATCTTCTAACACTCTGCCTAGACAGATGATACTGCAATGAACGAAATAATTCATAATAATTTACTGGCTAACTGTGGCGACAAGCGGTGGAAGAATTTTATGGAAGTACACGTATCGTGACAAATCCACAATTATTTAAAATTACCCTTTATGCATTATAAAACCATTAAGTTACTACCTGTTTCACGATATTTTGTTAGCCGGCCGACCAGAATCAACGTTAAATACTACGTATCGCCTCAATGAAGTAATAAAGTAACAAGTAACCATGACGCATTTTCCTTCATATGGAAAAGACGAGCGCACTACAAAGGTAAAAACCTGTACGTGAACCGAACTTTTGTGTAATTACGGTGGTATTTTAGGTTAATTTACGACCCCTCTAATCCTGTAATTGAAAAATAATCCCAACCCTTATTAAGACATTTATTGCACTTTGGGCTTCTAGGTATCAATCTGCATAAGATAATCACATCTCATGTTTTCCTGACAAATATCTTTGAAAGCGAAAACATTTGGAAAAAACGACCGCTACCGTACCGAACATTTGCGGTAGATTTTAAGTAAAAAAAGTACCGCGGTACGGTAGTAGGTACTAATTTAAAAAAAGTACCGCGGTACGGTAATCGGTAGTCAATAAAGTACCGCGGTAGAGTACCGCGGTACTTCTACCGCGGTAGTTCCAATGACTGGGGGTAGCCTTCTTTGTTTCACGCGTGGTGCTTACACCACCCCCAATCTTTAGGTCGTTTCTTGAGGGGTTTCCTTTACGGGTGACAACCCTCATCATCTCAGACCATGGGAGGCGTAGTTAACATCCACTGATTTCAACGTATAAAACAATAATTACTCACTGCCATTAGGCCTCATAATATGATAATTTTTTTTTTCAAAGTAGTGAAAGTAGCGTTGCGCCGACTCGAATAAATGTATTCGGTCATCTCGAGTTATACATGTATTCGTATAACTCGAGATATTAATAGCGGCAACTCGAGTTGGCTCGTGTTCAATCGCGAGCGGTCGGCTATCCAAACATATCCATATAAGGAAACCAAATTACAATTTCTTATAACATAAAAATAATAATTAAAAGTTAATTCAAACTATTCAAAATAAATATAACAATAAATAATAATTCTTACTTTTCGCTACTACTATTTAGGAAATATCTGAATTAGATTCACGCAATATACTATTAAGGCACAATATTTGGTCAAGTTTCTTCGGGTGAAGTCTATTTCTGTCTTGATATGTTAATTGTCCAGCTTTTGAGAAACCTCCCTCAGACGGAATTGAAGTAGCAGAAATGCATACGTATTTGATGGCCATTTTATATAAATCTAGAAAGAAATTTTGATGCAGTTTCCAAAAATCGGATTATATTTTCTGTCCAGTAGCAGAAGGTACGAAAGTATTGTTTCACGGCTACCACAGATTCTGAAACTGGAGCAGTTGAAGAAACATTCTCACCCATTGCCATATTGAAGGTTTCCCACAATTCATCATCGGATTCAACATTTTCAGAATTCGGGGGAGAAGGAGCCAGATTTTTGTTCTCACAAATTGGTTCAGTTTCACTCGTTTGAATTAAATCATCTATAATCGACTACATAGCACTTCGATGCTAAATCCCATTTTTTTGAATCGCGGATCATGGAAACAAGATTTTGCTACAATACTATTCGTTTCCAAATGTCCTAACCGCCAGTCAAGTACATCTAACAATTTTGATTGTAGACTATTGCCTGTTTGTGTGACTAATAGTTTATTTCGTATTGCACTTTTTAAACCTCTAACTAATAGAATGACACGGGACAACGGAGTATACATTTCACCTGATAGTTCGTTCGTAATTTTTTCCAAAAGTTTTAAAAGACTAATGCAATCTGTTATAATTGTCCACTCATAAGTTTTGTGGTGGCGATTCTAATAAACGCAATGTAGGCGATAATGGTGATCGAGTATCAATTAATCTTTGAATCATGATTAATGCAGAGTTCCATCTTGTTGGAACATCTTGTTTCAAATTTAACTGTGGAAGACCCATTCGTTGTTGCATTTCATTTAATTTATAACTGGCTACGTTATTCATTTTAAACTGCATAACTATACGTCTGCATTTTTTTTAAAAAGTTCAGAAAATTCTGAGTTACTTTTTATGCAGTATTGGACTGCCGAATTCAAAGTATGCGCTACGCAATAGTGATTTTGTTGGCGTAAATATTCAGCTACTGCTTTTTTAATATTGGCAGCATTATCAGTAACAATTGTTAGCCCAGACACGTCAGCACGTTAGGAGCACAAGACTGCGAAGGGACAAATCCCCTGAACAAATGAATAGATGCGGCATGCGACTTGGAAATGAAGTAAACAATCACAGGTGCTGATTCGGGTTGGCCAACTCGAATAATCATTCGTGTTGGAATATTTATGAGTCGTAATTTCTCGAGCCATAGGATTATTCGACTCGGCACAACGCTAAGTGAAAGAGTTATATACAGAGCATCCCACGGTAATGAACCATTAAAAGTTGGCTTTGGGTTCCCGCTAAAATAAAAAATTGAAAAAAAATCCAAACATTGTTGATTCCGTTCTTCTCAGGTAATGAAATGCTTTCAAGCTTCTATTATTTTCGGTTGTACCGGAAGTAGCCATAAACTTTTATTTAATCGAACACCCTATATATTATTGTTTTAGGCTTCCCCGTTTAATTTCAAACATCTTTTGTAGAGATCGGTTTATACTTTATGCCTTTTTTTACTTACATGAAATATATACAGGGTCTCAATTTGAAAACTTGCCATCGACTTATTTTCATAGAACACATGATTATTTTTAAAATTACTTAAAACCGTTTGGGTGGTTTGAAGGGGAAACCAAAATGGCATAGGTAGGGTCGACCCCCCTACCCATTACTGTGTACTGGTTACGGAATTAAGTGCAAATAAAGTGCAAAAGTGTTCAAATCATTAAATTCAAATAACATGTTAAAGCACTGTTAGAAATTATTTCCATTGTTATCTAAACAAAAATATAGCCTGCTTTCAAACTCCTCGCGGACTTTCTGAAAGATTTGTCCAGTAATAGCTCGACATTATTGTGTTATTCTTTCTCGTAATCGTTGAATCTAATTTATATAATATTATGTTAATAAAGAAAACATTTGGTAAAGTTTCACAAGTTTTATAGAATTGCTCTGCAATTGCAAAAACAAAAACAAACTAAGACAGTTAAATAATATGTTCTATGGTGAATGTGTCTGATATTACTATGGAAACCATATTAATTAATTACTTCGTAATAAGACGTCTTATTTAGCTATCAAAATTGTTTAAATGCATCGTTCAATCCAATTAAATAATGCTACAATCTCTATAAAGAGTTGTCCTAGTTTTTTTATCGCGCATACTACATCAGAATTTTGTTATGCATGATATACAAGCTAAATGTGTTTTTAGTAATACAATGTTGATCATGAAATACATTTTAAATGTATATGTATACCTAGTACCTACACGACAACTGCTGTTCGTTGTAAATTACGCTCCGGCGATCTTTCAACTCTGTGGGACTCCGGGGGCGGAGGCGGTTAATACGTAATTCATACTTAATTATCTTCGATTACCAGTCGGATTTTTACTTCACCGCAGCCGCCCTCCACGGCTCCATTTTTAATCGGGCGGTGATTTATTAATCGGCTAATTAATGGTGGTAATTCGCCCTGCATAATGCATACGCCCGGGATTGATCTCGGGGGTGTCCAACCGCCCCGGCACACCCAGAGTGGCAGGGGTGCGCACACATTAACACCAACACCGACACCCGCACGGAGGGACGACGAGAAGGATTGTGTTGGAAGTCGTCGGGCGCGGATGGAAACATATTAGGCCGCTTAGTGCGGTGACAACGGCTGCTGCATATTTCAACGGCGAAAGGCGGTGGCCCCCGGCGGGGTCCGTCGCAGCCGTCCCCGGCTAATTGACGGCAGCAAGAGCAGCAAGAGTTAAGTCGGCGGGGGCAGGGGTAGAGGCATCGGCGGAGGTCCCCGGCGGTTTCATAATCAATCCGACGACCAGGTGTCAAGTCCTCCGGCTCCGGCTTTTGAATAAAAGAAGAGCCGGCGCTGTGTTAAAAGCCACGCGGCTCAATTATTAACCCGCGCCGCTGCTTGACCCAACTGCTCAAATATTTAATTGTTCCGCCACTCACCATGCTCTGATTTGCTACGTCAACTGTTATTTATGTAACGCACCAGACGCCCATCTTCCAGGCCCCGGCCCGGGCGAGACCCTCCAATGGGCACCATCCTTTTTTGCATATGACCCTGTTCACCGCCTCATATAATATACATCTACGTTTCTCTTCCTCCCCTAACTTCTACGCAAGTACAAGCATATACTCTACAACTCAAAATAAGTAATAATAATAATAACTCTTTGTTAATAAATTACTTTGAAAATATATTACCAAAACAATATGCAAAATGCATTTACAAAATTCGAGAAATTCTTCCAGCACTGAAGTTGGTCTTAACCTTAAGATCGACCTATTAAATGTAATACATTATCACAACATGCCCGCATGTTATTACGGTATGTAAAGCTGGTCGAAAATATCATCAATAAATAATACAAAGATTTTAAGATATATCTACTTACGATCTAGAATACTTGGACACGCTTGGACACCACGACACAACAAAGAAGCCTTGCGAGGAGAAGGAGCAGAATAAGGAGAACGAGGAAAACGATGTCGAAGATGGCTTCTACAAAAATCTACCTATTCTTCTTCACATTGATCTTCTTCTATATTTTTCCTTAGGTAATCTTTTGAGACCTCGCCAAGACCTCGCCAAAACGAAAAGCTTCTGGAGGAGGAGGGGTAGTAACAGGACGAGAAGGAGTAGGAGGACGCGGAGGAAGAGGAGAACGAGGTCGAGATGAGCTCTACGAAGACCTATGTTTTTTTTCCTTCTTTTTCTTCTCCCACTTCCTTCGCACAATTTGCTGAAATGTGTAAGTGGTTATGTTTGAAACAAAACGAGTACAGGTTCAAGCGAATCTACGCTCGATTTATGTTGTCATTGAAGCGATAAATATAATCGATTGACGTAGTTGCGTTTTATATGCCAATGATAAGAAATTTAGACGACAATTTCAAAAAATTAAATTAACTGGGACATACAAATTCTAGAAAAATTATAATAATACTATGATAGTGACTTACTTACATTGAATCTGTGGAACGTTAATAGTGATTTGTATACGTAGGCTGCGAATCATTCTTTAAAGTACCGAGGGAGAAATTATCGCCGAGGCCGCTTGCGGCCGGGTCAAGACAATCCCGAGGACGAAAAGGATTTCGCGGGAGAGGTGTGCACAACATTTTTTATGGAACCGTTGCTTCTTCTATTCCGTCTGCCAGTAGTACCTGGGGGAGTTCGGCCTCATTTTCCCATAAGGATTAACATAGGGGGTCTAAAAGTACTTTTCAGCCATTTTGCTTTTTCAAGTCACCGAGATGGAAGAGCCTTATTTGTACAATGGGTTACCTATTGGCCTATGTTGAGTTGCACGAGGATTTGACGACAGCGCGAGAGTTGTATTTAATAATTATCATTTATTTTAATTTTTAATAATAATTATTATTTATTATTAATGATTATTATTGTTATTATTATTAACCAAAGCATCTTTACCTAATAAAAATTTGTACGTCACCCGAGAATCGAACCCGGTCCAGCCGCGTGATAGACAAGAACGTTACCAAATACACCAACCTTCTAGTTATTAAAACCGCTCTCAAATAATCGTTTAATACTGAAGAATTAAAATTACTTAAAGGACCGCCTACAAAAAGGCAAACAAAAATATGAAAGGAGAATAGGAAAAATGGATAGGAAAAGTACAAATTAATATCAATAACCAAAACCCAATTCCAAATAATAAAGAAAGAACAGGACTTATAAGCCACATAAGCAATGAAAATTATCAACATATTACTCTCTAGCTTCTTCTGATATAATACATGTATATACAAATATAACAATAACAGAATCACCTACTTGCCAACTGAATTAAAAAAATTATACACAAAAAACAACAATACCCACGCATATTCAACCTAATTAAATTAACTTTAGAATAAAACTTTTTTTGTGTATTCAACAACAACTTCTATAAAATGAACGCCTATGGGCTCATCACTAAACGGAACATCTCCCAATTACATTATCTACTGTTATGGATAAAATAATAAGAAAAGCAGAGATAAAAACAAAACCACTAGTATTTGGACACAGAAAACTAAAAAGAGTGCAATTACACGAATGTGCGTTCGCTGATGATGTACTACTGGTAGCAGGTAGTGAAAAATATTTACTTGAGAATTTAAAAATATGGAATGAAATGATGCATGAAGCAGGCATAAAAATGAACAAGCAAAAACCAAAATTGTGGGCATATCAAATGAAGAAGAAATGATAAATACATATATACATAGAAAGAGCAAATATAGAACAGATTTAATACTTTCATTATTTAGGACCTAATTATGAAGAATAAGGATGATAGGAAATAAACATAAGCCACAGAAAGGAGAAGGCAGGCAACCTACATCACGCAATACACTTGGGGGAAAGGAGGTGTCAATAGAAACAAAAATCAAGATATAAAAAATCATATATCGGCTCACTCTGACATATGGATGTGAGACACGGATATTCAACCAAAGATAAAAAAGTAAAGCCCTGGAGATCGCGGCAAGGTGAAAGGGATAACAAGAAGAGGCATGATTAGAAACGAAAATATAAGAACGGAATTGAGCACAGAACAGCCTCGACAGTCGTCAGCATCAGGGCGTACGCCACTCCAAGCGAGAGAAATGAATTTTAAACACCCAACAACAACACCCTTTTTACCAACATAAATATACAAACAATCTTACCAACATGAAAATGGAGGCGTGCCAACGTGCTGATAACAAATAAATACCGATAGATTAAACATCGTCTAATTTCTATTGATAAGTTTGTAAGCGGTTGCAACATACTCTGTAAATTATACAAGTAGTTAATTATTTATTGAACTCTGGTATTGTTATCACATGTTAAATATCTCTTATTTTAAATTAAGCACAACACAATCAAATCAACCCTTTTTAAAACAAGCAAAAAAATATATATAAGAGCGAAAAATTCGATAACAGATTCCACAAACACAGCACCTGATCAAAACACAAATGAGTATTGAGTAACCATAAACACACGACGGTATGTTCCGACTTTTGATTGACATTTGCCGTAACATAACCTCAAAATCGTTTTACATTAGTTTTCATCCAAATGATTTTCAGTGTTGCCATGTGTAAATTACAGTGTTGGCGATTTGTTACTTTATTAATCAACCGAGTATTAATTAAATTGATTACGCCTGTTCATATCTAATAAATTATACTATCGTAACATAACATTATTTTTAATTATTTAACCCTGAGCCGTGCATCAAGTGTGAGTGCGATGGATACCCGGCCAATGTCAGCATCAAACAAGGACAGCGCACCTATAAACAGCAAGAAACCTAAAAAAAAAACGCCCCAGACGCCGACCGCGGAAAAACATTGAAACGAGTAAGAAATTAAAAACCACACCAAATCTAACAGAGACACAGGCATCTGAAATACCCACATACAAAACCGCACTCACGCACGCACACACACAGCCCTCTAAAGCACATACACACAAGCGCACACAGAACACAGGCGAGATCACAGCCACCAAATGAATTCAACTCCTACAAACACAACTATGAAATAAGAACGAATGCCACCATCGCACGCATACAACTTGCACGCCTATGGGAAACACACATGCCCAACAACCAGGACATTAGCATACAACTGATAAACAACAAACTCACTCTTAAAACAAACAAAAGAGAATCCAAATATAAACTCCAGGAACTGATGGACAAGCATCTCATCAAAACATCCCGAACCCAACAACAACTAACTACCACACCGAACACACAACGCACATACACCGAATCATACACCATAATCCTCTGGAGTTGAAAACGGAATCCCAGACGAAGATATTGGCAGATAACTCACTAACAATAAATACATGTATAGATACTGCAAACGCATCATAGCAAGAGCAGCAGACATACCAACATCGATGATAAGAATTATAACCGGAGACATCGACTCATTCGAAAGAATGACATATGATGGAGGTCTGTATTACCTAAATAGGTTCTACAGGTTCATACAATGCGCCCCACCCAAACCAATACCACAATCATGCAGCAAGTGCTCCGCATACGATCACACAATCGAGGAATGCAGGAAAGGAAAAACATGCACCAAGTGTCAAGGGGGCGCATGACGCAACTAAATGCGGTTCGCCACAGCCACCGAAATATGATGCCTGCAACGCCGAGGCCCACGCAGGGTGGTCACCCAGATGCCCGAACAGACCGACAACACTCATAGAAGGCAACCCCAGCATAAGGATCAAAAACATAAATAAAAAATCTACAGATATACCAAACTCCACCACTCATAACAATAGAAACCCTAACCCACTGACTATACCCGACCATATCATTGTCACACACACACATGACATAATCAACACACAGAACACTAACAGAGAAGAGATTCTCAAAGAGCTCCGCAAATGCTTTATAATTGACTATGTCATTGACACACAGGCTGTACTTTCCGGTAACAGAATGTATAAAATCATCTTCGACAAAGAAGCATCAGATAGCATACCACCGACAGAACCCTCAAATCATACCACACAAGCCACCATGCATGCACAGAACGATCGACCGACCATCATATACGCAAACATCAACTGCCACAGTAACAAACGGACGCCAATAAATAATTATATAGAGAATAACAACATCCAAGTTTGCCTTTTCGTAGAAACAAAGACCTAAACCGACACAAACGTGACATACAAGAACTGGGAAATCATACAAAAACAAGGACACATCAACATCAACGCACGAGGAGGATCCCTGGGATAGGTATCCTCCACACCGCACGTAGAGCCAACCCGCCAGTACCGAACAACCCTCAAAATGACTGCCTCTACTTTACAATCCCATTTGACAATGACAAACTTCACATCTTTCTGATATACATTCAACCACACTCACCAATCGAACAGGACAACGCCATAAAAGCACCCCATGAATAGATATTCGATTATCATTGGTGACTTTAATCTAAACCCCTAGAAGAGACGTCATCCACAAACGTTCATAAATAACTCTGACTTCAGAAGACAATACACACACAACCAACACTCATCATGCCCAACAATAATGACACAACCCCAGGTATGCTACATGCATACTGACAATCTAACAAATAATATAACATACATCGAAGTAACACCGAACCGTTGCTCAGATAACTTGGCTATTAAATTTACATTTCAACTAGACCGACCACGAACTGCCGAAACAATCAAGACAAAATTCATTCTCATACTCACAAATACAAAAGCAGTAAATACATTCATGCTGACATACCTGAACGAAATCGAAAGAGAAGACATAGAACTACATCACCTAACGGAATTTTAGACAAAACTCACTAGCTCTATAATAAAACATAGCCCCTAAACAAAACAAAAAATTTTACAAACACAAAGTACCTAAGTACATACTCACACTAATCAAGAACGAGTGACAAACGTGCTGAAAATACACTCTGACAGGGGGGGCAGAAACACAAAAACAATAATGAATAATAATGAATAGACTAAACAAAACCATACAGACAATGACATGGCAATAAAAGGCATATAAATGGCTCGAAGTATACAAAGAAATTGAGAGAGACCGACCAACAACCTATTGGACTAACATTAAACGACAGACAAAATTCAAAAAAGACGTCACGTACACCTACACTCCTACAAGATAATAAAAAAACATACGACAGACTAACATACGGCATACGCCTTCGCAAACCACTCAACATCTGCATTCACCCCCATCGGCGACCCTACATATAACAATGATAACTCCACAAACGTGAACGACTGGTACGACAGACATTTTAACCAAAACACAGACAATAAGGAACCGCCAAACATAACAGAAGACGAATACTATGACATACTAGATACAGGTAAAACACCGCCCCGGACAAGATCTTACCATAAAACAACTTCTTCGAAGCCTATCATACGAAATACATAAACACATAATATCTATTATTTCATGATAAAATAGCATAATATTTAAACATACTTAAATCATACTGGTTGCTGATTAAAATATTTTTAAAATCTTAAAATTCTTAAAATGACGCTGTGTTACACATGTGGGACGCTGTGAGACAGCTATAAGGCACCTCTGAGACAGCTGTAAGACACCTCAGAGACAGCTGTGAGACACCTGTGAGATACCCGTGAGACACCTGTTGGTGGTGGTGGTGCTGTTGCTGGTGTGGAGGTGGTGGTGGTGCTGTTGCTGGTGTGGAGGTGGTGCTGGTGATGGTGCTGGTGCTGGTGATGGTGGTGATGGTGGTGCTGGTGTGGAGGTGCTTTTATTTATTATCTTGTACTTTTAACATATTGTATGTATATTTAAATATTATTGTACATATTTTTAATGATTTTTCTTTATTTAATATGTTGTCCTCTCTATGCACTATGGAGGGGGTGAATAAAATAAAGTTTTTTACATTGTATTATTATTTTTTATTACCATATAAAATATTCATTACATAGTTGTACTGTATTTTAACATTTCTATATTACAAGCTACATTCTGATAGTATAACGGATATTACCATATAAAATATCCATTACATACTCGTGACGGAGGAGCAGAGGGGTTGGAGGTGTTGGTGATGGCGGCGGGTGGAGAGGCTTCGGGAGGAGCGGAGGGGCTGGTATACCGGGCTTTTTTTTCCTTATTACACATATGATGGACAATGTATAACTGGTTGCCTGCATCTACCCGCAAGGAATTTCCTATGTGTAATTCTAAAAAAAAAAAAACAACTCATTAGCGGGCAATTTTGGCATATGTTACACATAGAGGTTATGTTTTTATTCAAGGCAATACACGACAGGGTTTTTGAAGACACGCAGAGTATTCGTAATGTATTGTGGATTTATGCCATTACATGCAGTACGTATACGGCCTTTCAATTCATCTACGTTATGTATTTGTACGTCATTAAAAATTTTACTTTTCAGGTAACCCCAAAGAAAATAATCATTTGTTGACATATCAGCTGATCTTGACTGAGCTTGATACATTACGAATACCCTCGTGTATTGTCTTGAATAAAAACTTATCCTCTCTGTGTAACATATGCCAAAATTGACAGATTGCTTGCACTGACGCCGCTAATGAGTTGACTATTTTTTTTTTAGAATTACACATAGCAAATTCCTTGCGGGCAGATGCAGGCAACCAGTTATACATTGTCAATCATATGTGTAAAAACGAAAAAAAAGCCCGGTATGTTGTAGGCAGCGGACGGGCGGTGGGGCTTTGTGAGGGGCGGAGGGGCTGGTGGGGCTTCGGGAGGGGCGGAGGGGCGGGTGATGTTGGGGGCAGCGGGGGGGCTTCAGGAGGGGCTGGTGATGTTGATGTTGGTGAAGGGGCGGAGGGGCTTCGGGTGGGTACGGCGGTGCTTTGGGAGGGTACGGAGGGGCTTCGGGAGGGTTCACATACTAGCGCCCTAATTGTAATGACCAGGAGCTGGTCATTACAATTAGGTCATTACAATTATTATATGGTAATATCCGTTATACTATCAGAATGTAACTTGTAATATAGAAATGTTAAAGTACTGTACAACTATGTAATGAATATTTTATATGGTAATAAAAAATAATAACACAATGTAAAAAACTTTATTTTATTAACGCCCTCCATAGTGCATAGAGAGGACAACATATTAGATAAAGAAAAATCATTAAAAATATGTACAATAATATTTAAATATACATACAATATGTCAAAAGTACAAGATAATAAATAAAAACACTTCCACACCAGCACCACCATCACCACCATCACCAGCACCTGCACCATCACCAGCACCACCTCCACACCAGCAACAGCACCACCACCACCTCCACACCAGCAACAGCACCACCACCACCTCCACACCAGCAAAAGCACCACCACCAACAACAGGTGTCTCACGGGTAACTCACAGGTATCTCACAGCTGTCTCAGAGGTGTCTTACAGCTGTCTCAGAGGTGTCTTATAGCTGTCTAACAGCGTCTCACGTGTATATCACAGCGTCTCACACGTTACTACATTTTAAGAATATTTTAATCAGCTACTTGTATGATTTCAGTCTGTTTAAATATTAAGCTATTTTATCATGAAATAATAGATATTATGTGTATATGTATTTCGTATGATAGGCTTCGAAGAAGGTGTTTTGTGGTAAGATCTTGTCCGGGGCGGTTTTTTACCTGTATCTAGTATGTCATAGTATTCGTCTTCTGTTATGTTTGGCGGTTCCTTATTGTCTGTGTTTTGGTTAAAATGTCTGTCGTATAAGTCGTTCACGTTTGTGGAGTTATCGTTGTTATATGTAGGGTCGCCGATGGGGGTGAAAGCAGATGTGAAGTGGTTTGCGAAGGCGTATGCCGTATGTTAGTCTGTCGTATGTTTTTTTATTATCTTGTAGGAGTGTAGGTGTACGTGACGTCTTTTTTGTATTTTGTCTGTAGTTTAATGTTAGTCTTATAGGTTGTTGGTGGGTCTCTCTCAAATTCTTTGTATACTTCGAGCCATTTATGTGACTTTTATTGCCGTGTCATTGTCTGTATGGTTTTGTTTATTCTATTCATTATTGTTTTTGTGTTTCTGCCTCCTGTTAGAGTGTATTCTCTGCACGTTTGTCACTTGTACTTGATTAATGTAAGTATGTACTTAGGTAGTATGTGTTTGTAAAATGTTCCGTTTGTTTGGGGGCTATGTTTTATTATAGAGCTGGTGAGTTTTGTCTGAAATTTCGTTAGGTGATGTAGTTCTATGTCTTCTCTTTCGATTTCGTTCAAGTATGTCAGCATGAATGTATTTACTGCCTTTGTATTTGTGAGTTTGCGATTGATTTTTGTCTTGACTGTTTCGGCAGTTGGTGGTCGGTCTAGTTTAAATGTAAATTTAACAGCCAAGTGATCTGAGCAAAGGTCTGGTGTTACTTCGATGTCTCTTATATTATTTGTTAGATTGTCAGTATGTATGTAGTATATCTGGGGTGGTGTCATTATTGTTGGGCGTGATGAGTGTTGATTGTGTGTGTATTGTCTGCTGAAGTCAGAGTTATATATGAACGTTTGTAGTTGACGTCTCCTCTAGGGGTGTAGGTTAAAGACACCTATGATAATCGAATATATATTCATGGGGTGCTTTTGTGGCGATGTTCTGTTCGATTGGTGAGTGTGGTTGAAATGTATATCAGAAAGATGTGAAGTTTGTCATTGTCAAATGGGATCGTAAAGTAGAGGCAATCATTTTGTGGGTTGTTCGGTACTGGCGGGTTGGCTCTACGTACGGTGTGGAGGATACCTATCCCACTGTGTTTTAGTTACAATGTCTATCGTACCAGTCGTTCACGTTTGTGGAGTTATCGTTGTTATATGCAGGGTCGTCGATGGGGTGAAAGCAAATGTGAAGTGGTTTGCGAAGACGTATGCCTTATGTTCATCTGTCGTATGTTTTTTTTAATATCTTGTGAAGTGTAGCTGTACGTGACGTCTTTTTATATTTTGTCTGTCGTTTAATTTTAGTCCAATAGGTTGTTCCTCGGTCTCTCTCAATTTCTTTGCATACTTCGAACCATGTATGTGCATTTTATTGCCATGTCATTGTCTGTATGGTTTTGTTTAGTCTATTCATTATTGTTTTTGTGTTTCTTCCCCCCCTGTCAGAGTGTATTTTCAGCACGTTTGTCACTCGTACTTGATTAGTGTAAGTATGTACTTAGGTACTTTGTGTTGGTAAAATGTTTCGTTTTGTTTAGGGGCTATGTTTTATTATAGAGCTAGTGAGTTTTGTCTAAAATTCCGTTAGGTGATGTAGTTCTATGTCTTCTCTTTCGATTTCGTTCAGGTATGTCAGCATGAATGTATTTACTGCTTTTGTATTTGTGAGTATGAGAATGAATTTTGTCTTGATTGTTTCGGCAGTTCGTGGTCGGTCTAGTTGAAATGTAAATTTAATAGCCAAGTTATCTGAGCAACGGTTCGGTGTTACTTCGATGTATGTTATATTATTTGTTAGATTGTCAGTATGCATGTAGTATACCTGGGGTTGTGTCATTATTGTTGGGCATGATGAGTGTTGGTTGTGTGTGTATTGTCTTCTGAAGTTAGAGTTATTTATGAACGTTTGTAGATGACGTCTCTTCTAGGGGTTTAGATTAAAGTCACCAATGATAATCGAATATCTATTCATGGGGTGCTTTAATGGCGATGTGTTGTTCGATTGGTGAGTGTGGTTGAATGTATATCAGAAAGATGTGAAGTTTGTCATTGTCAAATGGGACCGTAAAGTAGAGGCAGTCATTTTGTGGGTTGTACGATACTGGCGAGTTGGCTCTACGTGCGGTGTGGAGGATACCTATCCCAGGGATCCTCCTCGTGCGTTGATGTTGATGTGTCCTTGTTTTTGTATGATTTCCCAGTTCTTGTATGTCACGTTTGTGTCGGGTTTGGTCTTTGCTTCTACGAAAAGGCAACCTTGAATGTTGTTATTTTTTATATAATAATTTATTGGCGTCCGTTTGTTACTGTGGCAGTTCATGTTTGCGTATATGATGGTCGGTCGATCGTTCTGTGCATGCATGGTGGCTTGTGTGGTATGATTTGAGGGTTCTGTCGGTGGTATGCTATCTGATGCTTGTTTGTCAAATATGATTATATACATTCTGTTACCGGAAAGTACAGCCTGTGTGTCAATGACATAGTGAATTATAAAGCGTGTGCGGCGCATTTTGAGAATCTCATCTCTGTTAGTGTTCTGTGTGTTGTTTATGTCATGTGTGTGTGTGTGTGTGTGATAATAATATGGTCGGGTATAGTCAGTGGGTTAGGGATTCTATTGTTATGAGTGGTTGAGTTTGGTATATCTGTAGATTTTTTATTTATGTTTTTGATCCTTATGCTGGGGTTGCCTTCTATGAGTGTTGTCGGTCTCTTCGGGCATCTGGGTGACCACCCTGCGTGGGCCTCGGCGTAGCAGGCATCATATTTCGGTGGCTGTTGCGAACCGCATTTAGTTGCGTCATGCGCCCTTGACACTTGGTGCATGTTTTTCCTTTCCTGCATTCCTCGGTTGTGTGATCGTATGCGGAGCACTTGCTGCATGATTGTGGTACTGGTTTGGGTGGGGCGCTTGGTATGAACCTGTAGAACCTATTTAGGTAATACAGACCTCCGTCATATGTCATTCTTTCGAATGAGTCGATGTCTCCAGTTATAATTCTTATCATCGATGATGGTATGTCTGTTGCTCTTGCTATGATGCGTTTGCAGTATCTATACAAGTATTTATTGTTAGTGAGTTATTTGCCAATATCTTCGTCTGGGATTTCCTTTTCAACTCCAGAGGATTATGGTGTATGATTCGGTGTATGTGCGTTGTGTGTTCGGTGTGGTAGTTAATTGTTGTTGGGTTCGGGATGTTTTGATGAGATGCTTGTCCATCAGTTCCTGGAGTTTATTTTTGGATTCTCTTTTGTTTGTTTTAAGAGTGAGGTTGTTGTTTATCAGTTGTATGCTAATGTCCTGGTTGTTGGGCATGTGTGTTTCTCATAGGCGTGCAAGTTGTATGCGTGTGATGGTGGCATTCGTTCTTATTTCATAGTTGTGTTTGTAGGAGTTGAATTCATTTGGTGGCTGTGATCTTGCCTGTGTTCTGTGTGCGCTTGTGTGTGTGTGCTTTAGAGGGCTGTGTGTGTGCGTGCGTGAGTGCGGTTTTGTATATGGGTATATGGGTATTTCAGATGCCTGTGCCTCTGTTAGATTTGGTGTGGTTTTTAATTTCTTACTCGTTTCGATGTTTTTCCGCGGTCGGCGTCTAGGGCGTTTTTTTTTTTAAGGTTCCTTGCTGTTTATAGGGTTAATTAATTTAAAATAAAGTTATATTACGATAGTATAATTTATTAGATATGAACAGGCGTAATCAATTTAATTTATACTTGGTTGATTAATAAAATAACAAATCGCCAACACTATAATTTACACATGGCAACACAGAAAATCATTTGGTTGAAAACTAATGTAAACCGATTTTGAGGTTATGTTACGGCAAATGTCAATCAAAAGTCGGAACATACCGTCGTGTGTTTATGGTTACTCAATACTCATTTGTGTTTTGATCAGGTGCTGTGTTTGTGGAATCTGTTATCGAATTTTTCGCTCTTATATATATTTTTTTGTTTGTTTTAAAAAGGGTTGATCTGATTGTGTTGTGCTTAATTTAAAATAAGAGATATTTAACATGTGATAACAATACCAGAGTTCAATAAATAATTAACGACTTGTATAATTTACAGAGTATGTTGCAACCGCTTACTAACTTATCAATAGAAATTAGACGATGTTTAATCTATCGGTATTTATTTGTTATCAGCACGTTGGCACGCCTCCATTTTTATGTTGGTAAGATTGTTTGTATATTTATGTTGGTAAAAAGGGTGTTGTTGTTGGGTGTTTAAAATTCATTTCTCTCGCTTGGAGTGGCGTACGCCCTGATGCTGACGACTGTCGAGGCTGTTCTGTGCTCAATTCCGTTCTTATATTTTCGTTTCTAATCATGCCTCTTCTTGTTATCTCCAGGGCTTTACTTTTTTATCTTTGGTTGAATATCCGTGTCTCACATCCATATGTCAGAGTGAGCCGATATATGATTTTATATATCTTGATTTTTGTTTCTATTGACACCTCCTTTCCCCCAAGTGTATTGCGTGATGTAGGTTGCCTGCCTGCTCCTTTCTGTGGTTTATGTTTATTTCCTATCATCCTTATTCTTCATAAGTTGGTCCTAAATAATGAAAGTATTAAATCTGTTCTATATTTGCTCTTTCTATGTATATATTTATCATTTCTTCTTTATTTGATATGCCCACAAATTTGGTTTTTGCTTGTTCATTATTATGCCTGCTTCATGCATCATTTCATTCCATATTTTTAAATTCTCAAGTAAATATTTTTCACTACCTGCTACCAGTAGTAGAGATGAGCGATATTTGTCTCCCGGTGACTTGTCGCGGCGACCTAGCAGGTCACCGGTAGTCCCGGTGACCTTATTTCCAAAGTCGCCGGGACCGAAGTCGCTGTTAAAGCAACCGGCGACCCTATTTCCAACGCTAACGGTGACCAAAGTCACTGCGAACGATATTAGCTGCTTTAGGCGTGGTTTATGTAAGACGGCGACAGCTCCTTGCGTCAGTGCGAATTTAAACAATATTAATTATGTGGACGAAGAAAGGCCCATTGAACGCTACCTTAACTTTGCGTACCGCAAATCCCGTAAGGTCGATTTTCGCTATTTCTTAAAGGTTCCAATTTTCATTTCTATCTCAAAATTAATCAGTACATATTATATTATATTCCACTGTCGTTGGGATATTTCGTCACGTCTTCAAATAATGACGGCACGGAATACATAGTCGGCCCTGCTTGCGCTCCTAGAGGCCCTTGGTTGTAAATTCTAGTGTCCCAATAAAATTATTGGGATTAGTTTCTTCTTCTAAAAATCTAAAGAAAACCCCCGGTTGCACGTTTGCTGTTACTGTACTGTTTATCAATCCTCCGAGGCAGTTTATTGTAAGCGAAGTGACCCCGAAAAATTTTATGTGTCTTGCTTTTGTACATATTTTACTTTGTATTTTCCCCTATTTTCCCGGACACTTGATATCAGCGATTGTACATATATTTGTAAACATATATATATATTATATTTATAAAATTAACTAGAACTCTCATAACTGTTTGTTTCAAACAGAGTGTTTCTTTCGCCAAGCGCCGAATTTTAAAAAGAAAAATATATCTGCAAAACGTTTAAAAACTTGTGATATTTGGAATTTTTTTACTGCAGAAAGTAATGAATATGAACTAGCCAAATATATATGTAAGAAAAAAATTCTTTGAAAACCACAAATTCAAATATGCGCAAACATTTGAAAACAAATCAACCTACAGCAGTGTTTCCCAACGTGGGGCCCACGCCCCACAGGGGGGCAATTTGATTGTTTAAGGGGGGCAATTTGAAAATGTACTCGACACAGATTTATCGCATTTTAGCGAATTTAAATAAAAGCTTGTTTTTATTTTTTTACTTTTATTTTATTTTTTACTTTTTGCGTTCGCGTCCGCTGTAATTACCTTTTCTCTAGCCGTCTCTTCCTTTGTCTTATAATTTCTTTCTTTTTTCTATGGCTATTCATATTTCAAATATTATTTGACATCCTGCTCGCGTGGTGTCAGACATGTACACATCGGTATGTGTACATTGTTGCCTATACTGGACGAAACACTTAGTAGTAATGGCAACAATGCGTTGCTTGCGACGCCAGTCTGTCGTGAGCTGTATGTTAAAATCGTAGTTATTTGCAACTGAGTGGCAATCACAACTCCTAGTGTTTCACAGCATTCAGATAGTGTTAATTTGAAATAGGTGTCAGGAGAAACTGTTGTTAAATCTTCAAAATTTAATAAGTACATAAATTGTTCAGATGTAAATGGTAAGTATTTGATTATATATTTATTTATTAAATAGAAAAATGCGGAGTCCTTTGGGTAAAATATATATAATCAAATGTAAAATGCTGCTTCAACCCAATCGTGTTTAAACACGATTGGGTTGAAGCAGCATTTTACATTTGATTATATATATAGATTTATTTATTTGAATATTTTTGTGATATACATCAGGGTAGTGAAACTCATATGGCAAATTCTCAGATTGAGAAAATGCTTGTCTACCATGTTGTATGATGGCAGCAGTTATCACATTTAAACACATTTAAATGAATAAAAACAATGACTGCAACCATATATACTGCTGACTTATAGATGAGAATAATTCTGAAAAGTTGAGTCAGCTGCGCAACTAAAAATTCTTCGAATTTATGTATCATATTTAAATTTTGATGATTTTGATTTCATTTGATTGCATTGTTGCAATGGAAACCATCGTGCGCGATTATTAATTGTGATGGAAGTGCTTCTTCCAGAAGATTTCGATTTCCACATCCAACTAAACAACATGATTTAATGTTGAAGTGAAAACGATAAGTTATTATCGAAATCAATTCAGGATATTTATGAACATTGCCGTTATTTATACCACTATTATTTAATATGTAAAGTCTGTTTAAATTGAAGCATTTGTTTAAATTATTTATTAATACCATTATAAATAGTTAAAACATTTTAAAATTGTTTTTATTTAATATGATTTTATATATTAAATAAGTTTAATGGTTTAAGTTTAATAAGCATTCAATTCTATATATTTGAACGATTTAAATTATGGCGCGTTTTCAGCTACTTCAGCTACCAAGCCGCCTAGATGTCGCTAAGTATGCAGACTACAAAAAATAACATTGAGCTTCCGTGCTGTGATATACATACTCGAATTTTAGTTTTTATTTGACCTTATACTCGTATTTATCTCTTTCAGCCCTCGGTAAAATGAGTGGTGCAAGCAAAAAGAAAATTCGTCAATATTCGGAAGAATATTTAAAATTTGGGTTCATACCCGCTATCCACGATGAACGGATTCCTTTTTGTCTTTTATGTCAGCAATGCTTATCCAACGAATCAATGAAACGAGGTCGTCTTGAGTCACATTTGAAAGCGAAACATAGTGCTCACATCAATTCCGATTTGAATTACTTCAAAACTTTGAGGAAAAGTTTTGAAAAGAGAACAACAATAAAGACTCTATTTACTGCTCATACTTCAACTAATAATCGCGTCCTTGAGGCTAGCTATCAACTTTCTTTACTCATCGGTAAAAATGGAAAAAGTCATACCATAGGAGAGAATTTAATAAAACCGTCAATATCAGTATTTCTTGAAACGGTTCTTGAAAAAGATGATAAAGATGTAAGAGCAATGCCGCTCAGTAACAATACTGTTAGCAGAAGAATAGACGAAATGAGTGAAGATGTTGAAAAACAACTTGTTGAGAAGCTAAAAACAAGAAATTTCTCAGTGCAAATGGATGAATCAACTTTGAGAGATAGTGAGGCAGTATTGATGACTTACGTGAGATATATTGATAAAGGGCAATTTGCTGAAGAAATGTTATTCTGTAGAAGATTAGAAAGCACCACTACCTCAAAAGATATATATAATGAACTAAAAACCTACTTTGATATGAATGATATACCAATGCAAAATATAATATCTTGTGCTGCAGATGGTGCTCCTAATATGATGGGCAAAAAAATGGCTGCCTAAAATTGCTGAAAGATGCTAATCCAGAATTGATTATTGTGCATTGTGTTATTCATAGGGAAAACTTGGTAGCTAAGAACATCTCGCCTATTCTGAATGAAATAATACATTCAGTTATTAAGTGTGTTAATGCTATTAAAGCGAATGCCAAATGCGAGCGTCTTTTCAAACTATTTTGTGAAGAACAAAACGAAGACCATCTGAGACTCTTACTGCACACGGACGTTAGATGGCTTTCCAAAGGAAACTGCCTGAAAAGATTCATTGAACTGTATGATACTCTTGGTGATTTTTTAACAGAAAAACCTGAAATGAAGTATCTATTAACGATCGATGGCAAAGCATTTTTAAGTTACTTAGCCGATATATTTGAAAAACTTAATATTTTAAACAAACAACTTCAAGGAAAAAATAAAACTCTGGTCGATGCAAAAGCAAAGATATTTGGATTCATTGCCGTTATTGAGTTATGTCAAAAACAAATCAACAACAAAAACTTCGAACAGTTTCACTGGCTCAAACAATGTGAAGTAACTGATACTGCTATACTTGTTATAGTCAATCATCTTAATTTTATTTCGGCTGATTTGAAGGAAAGATTTTCTGATTTAGAACAAATTCATTTTCCAGCATGGATGATGCAGCCAATGTTAGTAGATTTGTCTGACATATCAAACATGAAGTATCAGGAAGAACTTGCAGAATTACAAAATGATGAGTCAGTTAAGACTCTATTTAATTTAAAAGGAACAATCGCTTGGCTTTGTGAAGAAACAGAAACCAAATACCCAAATCTAACCAAATGTTCAAGAAAACTGTTGCTACCATTTCCATCTTCGTATTTGGTTGAATGTGGATTTAGTGCAGTAAATGATTTATTAATAAAAAAAAAGAAATCGGCTAAGTATAACACAACGTGGCGACTTGAGGCTGAAGCTAACCAACTTGGAGCCTAATATAAAATTTTTGTGCAGCCAACATCAAGGGCAAGGTTCTCATTAAAATTAAATAAAAATAACAAATGGATTTGAAAAGATATTGATTAAAATTATATGGAGTTCAAATTTCAGTTTTTCATTAAATGTGTGATAAATTTACCTACTGTGTTTCGTCAACAATTCCCTAGTGATTATTTCCTAATTTAAGTTTCTTAAGTTAGCAATTCAATTTTTGTATAATAAAAATTATGTTACAAAGGGGGGACATGAGAATTTTAGAAAGGCGAAGGTGGGGCATGGCACAAAAAAGGTTGGGAAACACTGACCTACAGTGTCTATTTCTCACAAAAAATTGGAAAATGAGAATCTTTTTAATGTCCTGGCCAGTCGCAGATCGATTACCGAAACGACAAAATAATTTACAGTCGATACCAGAAAATAGTGCAGCATCCACGTCAACTTACCTTCAAAAACTATCAAGCAGTTCTACCCAACAAAAGATTTATTCATATACACCGAAGAAATTGGGGGTCTCGGCTAATGCAAGAATTACAGACGAATTGTTAAGAATGTTTTCGAGTGATTTCCAGCCGTTTCGTGTAGAGGAAGATCAGGGATTTAAGAACTTTGTAAAAGCGTTAAACCGTTCATACGAAATGCCTAATAGACATTCAATTTCAAAAGCATTGATTCCGGCAAAATACGAGCAATGCGTGGTAAAATGCCGTCAAATATTGGCACAATCGAAGAAAGTGTGTGTGACAACAGATTGCTGGACATCCGTAAACACAGAAAGTTACATAGGTGTTACTGCACACTTTATTCATGATACTTTTCAAATGAAATCTGTTTTATTAGACTGCAGATTATTACCAAGCCAACACAGTAAAAGTATTAATTTAACACAAGCATTGAATGAGATAGTCACGGAATGGAACATTGAAAATAAAATTATATTGGCTGTATCGGATAATGCGGCAAATATTAAAAGTGCAATTTTAAAGAAGCTACGGTGGAATTACTTTGGATGTTTTGCACATTCATTACATTTATTGGTTACAGACGTATACTAATACGTAAAATACGTTCACTAATATATCAAGTAAAAACCATAATTGGTCACTTTAAAAGAAGTCCACAATCTAACTACAAATTAATGACACATCAAAAAAATGGTAAACAGCCATTAAAACTTTTACAAGATGTGCCAACGAGATGGAACTCTACGTACGTATTATATGTTAAAAAGATTCGTGGAGCTGGAAGATGATATAAAAAGTACAGTTGCAATTTGAATGGGAAATATGTAAACAATTATGTACAGTTTTGAAGCCATTTGAAGCAACCACTAAAACCGTTAGTGGCGAAAAATATGCTACTGCTTCTTTAATTATACCATTAATAAACGGTTTTAAAGTTGTGTGCAGAAATTTACAAAACAAGAATTTACATGTAGATGTTGCGGAAGTTGTTTCCAAATTAAACACCGGCTTTGAAAAACTGTTTCGAAACGTGGAACAGAATGAAATAATTGCAGTGTGTACATTTATGGATCCGAGATTTAAAATGCATTTTCCGATGAAATTTTAGCGAATAATATAAAAAATATGTCATAAAAATGGTGACGACAAAATGACTAGAAAAGCAATCTTATGAGCAAGAGAAACAACGAGAGAAAGAAGATAATGACAGTAACTCTGACGAAGAATTATCTGTCTGGGGAGATTTCAATAAACTAGTATCTTCTCAAACAAAACCCAAAGCAACAGCTGCTTCGCAGGCAACAATTGAGGTGCAGAGATATTTGGACGAGGATCTGCTGCCACAAACTGAAAATCCATTCGAATGGTGGAATCAGCATAAAGTATATTACCCCGTTCTAAGTGTAATTTTCCAGGAGAAGTTTTGTGCTTTGGCAACATCTGTACCTTGTGAGAGACTTTTTTCAAAAGCGGGCCAAGTGATCACAGAACGACGAAGTCGTCTGACATCAAATAAAATAGGAATTCTCCTATTCTGAATTCAAATGAAGATATATTTTAATAGTATTTTTGTAAAAGTAAATGCACATTTCAAATATGTCTCAATTATTACTTTTGATTTATTATGTACTTCTTTAATTCTTCTCAATATTTTTATTCTTTATTTACATTTGCGACCAGTTTCGATGCCACACGGAATCATATTTAGGCAAAAATTGTCAAAAGTTATGTAAGAGAGTATTGTCGCAATGTAAATAAAAAATATAAAAAAATACTGAGATGAATAAAGGAAGTACATATTAATCCCAAGCAATAAAAATAACCTTAATATAAACATAAGAGATGTTTTATTTATGCCTGGAAGTTTTTTTTCATTTTTTTATTAATTACGTTGTCAATTAATATGTTGTTTTTTATTTGTTTGTGATATGTTTATGTATTATAAATAGTTATATTGTTATTGTATTACGTTTCTTATAAAAATAAATGTATTTTATATTTGAATATTTTAAACCACTAACTAGTCTAGTAGGTACATTATAATAGTTCGTCAAAAGTATCATATTGTATATGTGTGTAAAATGCACATGACATACCATTAATATTTTTTGTTTAACGAAGATTAATTATTGTAAGATTTTATTTCCGATGTTCGATGAAACATGAAACAGCCATGCCAATATACTTTTTTTCCTAGGCTAAATCATAATATTTAGAAATGATTATTCGATGTAATAATAAATAAAATACAGGCGTAATCGCCGCGGTCTTGCTGGTAACCGTATCGGTTTTTGAGTTGCAGCGAGTAGCTGCCAGCGAACGATCGCATCACCCCTACCCATCGATATTGGTCGCTGCCAGCGAGCGATCCCGATTCCCTTAACAGCGACTTTGGTCGCTGTTAAGCCTACCGGTGACTTGGAAGTCGCCGTCACCGGTATACCGGTGACCTGAAAGTCGCCGTTAAGTTCATCTCTAACCAGTAGTACATCATCGGCGAACGCACATTCGTGTATTTGCACTCTTTTTAGTTTTCTGTGTCCAAATACTAGTGGTTTTGTTTTTCTCTCTGCTTTTCTTATTATTTTATCCATAACAGTAGATAATGTAATTGGGAGATGTTCCGCTTAGTGATGAGCACATAGGCGTTCATTTTATAGAAGTTGTTGTTGAATACACAAAAAAAGTTTTATTCTAAAGTTAATTTAATTTGGATGAATATGCGTGGGTATTGTTGTTTTTTGTGTATAATTTTATTAATTCAGTTTGCAAGTAGGTGATTCTGTTATTGTTATATTTGTATATACATGTATTATGTCAGAAGAAGCTAGAGAGTAATACGAGGGCTGTTTGACGGAAGAGTGACTTTTTAATGAAAACGTTATTTTTCTGTTCAAAATATATTTTATTTGTCAACATAACACCCTTTCAAGTGTACACACTTAGCCCGGCGAGTTTACAATTTTTTTAAACCTTCCAAAAAGTAATCTTTCGGAAAGTCTTCAAAATATGCATTTGTGTCGGTTATCTCCTCTTCATTTGCCTGAAATCTTTTTCCACACAGCCATTTTTTTAAATTTGGAAATAAGAAGAAATCACTGGGAGCCAGATCTGGCGAATATGGCGGATAAAGCAGTAATTCGTAATGCAATTCAGTCAATTTAGTTGTAGCAATTGCAGACGAATGAGAGGGCGCATTATCGTGATGGAACAACACTTTTTTTCTTCATCAAATGCCGTCGTTGTTTTTTAAGTTCGGCATCAATACATGTCTGCATAATCAGCATAATACTGGCCAGTTATGGTTTTTCCTTTTTGTAAACAATTAATAAAGATTACACCTTTAGAATCCCAAAAAACTGTGGCCATGACCTTATTGGTCGAAAAAAGTGTGTTTGCCTTTTTGGGAGCATATTCGCCTGGAGAAATCCAGTATTTAGACTGTATTCTTGTTTCTGGAGTATAATGATGTATCCAAGTTTCATCTACTGCGACATATCGACGAAAAAAATCCTTTGAGTTACGTTGAAAACGGCCAAACATTCTTCTGAATTCTTAATGCGAGCGCGCATTTGATCACCATTAAGCAAACGCGGCAACCATCTCGCGGATAGCTTTTTCTTATTGAAATGTTCATGCAAAATATTGTATACCCGTTCGGTTGAGATGTTTACTTCATTAGCTATCTTACAAACTTTTATTCGACGATTGCCAATTACAAGGCCATAGAGTTTATTAACCATTTCTGGAGTAGTCACAGTAAATGATGGTTTCGGACGATCTGCATCAACCGTGCTCATATGGCCACTTTTAAAAGCAGAAACCACTTACAAATCATTCCAAGGGACGGAGCAGATTCTGGATAATATTTACGTAACTTTTCCTCGGTTTCTTTAATTGTTTTTTCACGTAGAAAATAATGTTTAATCAACACTCGAATTTTTTTTTTACATATTTACAAAACAACGGAAACAGTTTCCTTCAAATAATTATAAAACATAATCTATCTGTCAGATTGGTGCCAAATTTTGACAGTAGACCTCCGAAAGACCTCAGGAGCTAGCAACATAATCATTATAACGAAAGTGTTACCAACCTTTGAAAAGTCACTCTTCCGTCAAATAGCCCTCGTATGTTGATAATTTTCATTGCTTATGTGGCTTATAAGTCCTGTTCTTTCTTTATTATTTGGAATTGGGTTTTGGTTATTGATTTTATTCTGTAGTTTTCCTATCCAATTTTCCTATTCTCCTTTCATATTTTTGTTTGCCTGCTTGTTGGCGGTCCTTTAAGTAATTTTAATTCTTCAGTATTAAACGATTATTTGAGAGCGGTTTTAATAACTGGAAGGTTGGTGTATTTGGTAACGTTCTTGTCTCTCACGCGGCTGGACCGGGTTCGATTCTCGGGTGACGTGCAAATTTTTATTAGGTAAAAATGCTTTGGTTAATAATAATAACAATAATAATAATTAATAATAAATAATAATAATTATTAAAAATTATAATAAATGATAATTATTAAACACAACTCACGCGCTGTCGTCAAATCCTCGTGCAACTCAACATAGGCCCATAGGCAACCCATTGTACAAATAAGGCTCTTCCATCTCGGTGACTTGAAAAAACAAAGTGGCTGAAAAGTACTTTTAGACCCCCTATGTTAATCCTTATGGGAAAATGAGGCCGAACTCCCCCAGGTACACTACTTCTGCCTGTAATGTTAATGTTTTTGAAATAATATTTAATATTACCTTGCGAATCATCTGCCGCTGCACTTGCAGTATTTTCAAACTTTTTCACAAAGTTGTTAATTGTTGATACAGACAGAATTGTTGGATTATTAAATATAACAGATAATAAGTCACAAACTATGCGTGAACTGACGCCAGTTTAAAATGTTTTAATAATGAATACCCTCTCTGCATTGGAATAACTCAGATTATTGTTCATAATAATTGATGTCTGACAAGCAAAATTATTTTCACCATAATATGGCATTTGTCAAACTCATAGCAAGTGTAACTAAATTTTATTATTTCTGATTTGGATTCTGGTACAAACGTAATTCAAATGGATGATACATTTACAGTTTTTATTACTCAAAAAATATTCCTTTGCAGTTTTTCTCTAAAGTTAATAGGGGAGCTAATAATTACACATATTTAATTTTACATGTTAAATTACTATGTTCGCCCCTTATCCTAGGCACAGATAAAAATATTTATGGTTTACGTTACATTCCTGAACTTAGTTGTTCATTGAAAATGTGCACTTATGTATATTTGTTAGTTGATTTTAATTTTAAAAGTTTCTAAGAAGCTATACAACATTTATGATACTGCAGGAAGCTCTAGATTGAAAAAAGTACGAGGGCGGTTAGACGAAAGAGTGACTTTTCAATGGTTGGTAGCACTTTTGCTATAGTAATTATGTTGCTAGCTCCTGAGGTCTTTCGGAGGTCTACTGTCCAAATTTGGCACCAATCTGATAGATAGATTATGTTTTATACTTATTTGAAGAATACTGTTTTTGTTATTGTGTAAATATTGACAAAAAATAATTTCCAGTGTTCATTAAGCATTATTTTCTACGAAAAAAAAACAATTAAAGAAACCGAGAAAAAGTTACATAAATATTATCCAGAATCTGCTCCGTCCCATGGAATGATTTGTTAGTGGTTTCTGCTTATAAAAGTGGCCATATGAGCACGGTTGATGCAGATCGTCCGGGACCATCATTTACTGTAACTACTCCAGAAATGGTTAATAAACTCCATGGCCTTGTAATTGACGATCGTCTAATAAAAGTTCGTGAGATAGCTAATGAAGTAAACATCTCAACCGAACGGTTAATACAATATTATGCATGAACATTTCAATAAGAAAAACCTATCCGCGAGGTAGTTGCCGTGTTTGCTTAATGGTGATCAATTAATTCTCGCATTAAGAAGGTTTGGCCGTCTTCAACGTAATTCAAATGATTTTTTTCGTCGATATGTCACAGTAGATGAAACTTGGATACATCATTATACTCCAAAAACAAAAATACAGTCTAAATAATGGATTTCTTCATGCGAACATGCTCCAAAGAAGGCAAAAACACTTTTTTCGGTCAATAAGGTCATGGCCACAGTTTTTTGGGATTAAAAAGGTGGAATCTTTATCATTGTTTACAAAAAGGAACGATAACTGGCCAGTATTATGCTGATTAGCTAACACGTTTTGATGCCGAACTTAAAAAACAACGACCGCATTTGATGAAGAAAAAAGTGTTGTTCCATCATGATAATGCGCCCTCTCATTCGTCTGCAATTGCTACAACTAAATAGGCTGAATTGCATAACGAATTACTGCCTTATCCGCCATATTTGCCAGATCTGGCTCCCAGTGATTTTTTTAATTACCAAATTTTATAAAATGGCCGGGTGGAAACATATTTCAGACAAATGAAGAGGTGATAACCGAGACAAATGCATATTTTGAAGACTTTCCGAAAGATTACTTTTTGGAAGGTTTAAAAAAACTGTAAACTCGCTGGGCTAAGTGTGTACAGTTGAAAGCGTGTTACGTTGAAAAATAATATATATTTTTGACAGAAAAATAACGTTTTCATTAAAAAGTCACTCTTCCGTCAAACCGCCCTCGTATATAATTTTGAAACAAAAATCCAGTGCCCTAATAATGCTATTTAACTCGTATCTTAAATCGTCGAAATTAATTAAAAAAATCTCGATGGAAGATAGAATTATAGCCAATGCAGTATACCGATGGCCGAATAGAAACTTTTGTTTATTTCAAATGTTCGATTTTGTCTTCAACCTCCTGCTGAGTTCCTCCAACAAAAATGACAGATTCTTGTGAATCCGCGATGGTAAATTTAGTTGTGGTCTTCTTTCCCGTTACTATGTAACGGTCCGAAAACGTCTTTGGCAGAAACTGCATTTTAATAATTAATTGGCGCATAGACCTGCACTGTAGACAACCGTACTCGCACTTTTTTGTTGCGGTGACGCGTTTCCCATGTGTGCGATTTTTAAATTCGCCGGCGAGGCGCCGCCATCGAGGCAGATTTCAGCTACCTTGTGTACAGTACGGGGGTGCGAGAAGAACCGTTGAAATAGGTGTAACACCATCCGGTTTCCGGGATAATCAACGGGGACTCAGTTTACCACCCTTGAGGGGATTGAGGCACCAGGTACAGGGCAAGGAACTATTCAAACGCTCATAACATCTGAGTAAGTAATTAAGCCCGATATTTTTTTCCTTTTCGTGAAGCCACGTGTCCGGCCATTGTTACTAAGGCCATGTGCTTTGCAGGCGTTTTGTTACGGGGTAAGGGCTAAGTAGCTCAGCCAACCCGTTCTTGGCTGGAGGCCGCGATCATCTTGGCTGGAGGCCGGAATCGAGTGATAGGCGTCCACGACGCAAACCGCCGCCATTCAGGAGCTGAAGCCAGCCGCCAGGAAGACATACCAGGAACACAGGCCAGAGATAGATATAGATATTGATGCATTTTTTGTGTTCTCAATTGAGCCAGACCTTTATTTAATTCCATATTGACATATCGTTTATTCTTTTGTGTAAAAGTTGCGTTACGTGTTTCGTGCCGTACGTGTTTTGCGCTTGTGTAAGAGAAATGTCGCTCCGTCGGCCCTTTGAATCGCGCGATCAGGAGCTCCCAATATTCGGCCGAATAGGGTGAACCCTGTGCGAAAGGGTTGCGTGCGGAGGTATTTATTTCAGGAGCGCAGACACGGTGTCCGTCGTTTGTGTGAATAAACGCCGATATTTTACACTACAAAATTCACACCTGTTATTTTTTGTTCCCCCCCACGTTTTCTCGATCGGGCATTTATTTCAGTTTCAGTTTTCTATTCTCACTGCGAGATTTAAATCTGGTGGTGTTGGCGCCAAATGGTCAGCGTTGTGACAGTTCGTGATTTCTGAACTTCGCTGACTGTCTGCCGTCCACCCACGCAGGTAGGGTGGAGCCACCCTTTGCGACGAAGTAGCGACGAGGTTAAAATTACGTGGAGCCTTTTTTAATCCCCCCCCCCCCCCCCCACTCTCTGACACCGAGAGCCTGGCCCTCGTCACTGCTTCGAAGGGACCCTCCACTCGCTCCACGGCCTAACGCGCTGATTGCCCTTCAGGTACGTCACAACTAAATGAAATTTGATTGTTTTGTTGGTTGGTACCAGGTACCCATGGAGCTTCCAGATTCCAGAACTTACAAGTTTTAAATTTAGAACTCTTGTAGGAGACAGTGATGTTGAATTTAATATTTTAGAAAGAAATGAATTGTTTTTTTATAAATTCCAATTTAATTAAAGTGATGCGATAATTAAAAGAATAGAAGTTATTCATATGAATTTGCACAAAACAATTAACGTATATTCTATGAATAAGTGCATCAATTTGATACTAAAATGATGACAAATTCAAAATAATGAATTGTCTATAATTAGATATCCAGACAAAAACACCCTACAAAATTCAGAAGTCTGGAGAAGTATGGAGAAAGTAAACATTATAAAAATAGATAATTATTATAGATTAAGAATTCTTTACTTACTATCTGATAGGTTCGTATCGCTTTTTAAAATATCCAGCAAGGCTTTCACATGATTATCTCTAACATAGTTGTCAACCGTTAGAAAACTTAGAATTCTTTGAAATGATTCTTCCCAATGATTTAGCATACAACGTACATTCCTAAATGCTGTTTTAAAGTCCATATCGATCTATAAAAGAATAAATTGAGAAATACAACAAATACCATCTTAGCAAATATTATACTAGTCGATAGGATGACTGAATTCTTATAAAAAGTCCACTTCTTTATAATATCAGCTGTCTCATTTATCTTCATAAATTTCAACCGAAAATGGCAACAAGCTATCTTGGTGTTGTCGAATTTTTCAGCTGTCAAATTATCAAATTTTAGAGTTCGGATGCAACTGTCTGCATAGCTTTCTGGTTCTAGAAGGAACGTATTAATATTAGAGGTAGTCAAATGTTCCTACTTTATTTTATATATGGAGTGTAAATACTATCGTATATGGTCTGCAGTGCCAAATAAATATTAGAACTTGGAACTTATATCACAAATTTTGTAAATTCGTATATTACTTTTTCTTGTAATTCTAAATTACCTAAAAGTTTATAAAGTCTATAAGGTTTATCTTCAGTGTTGCATTCTTTCTGTTGAGTTGCTTTTTTTTCCAAAAAATGTTTTGATATTCCTTTCAGCAATGTTGTCAATTATTAAACTTAGTATACAGTCTTCCTCTTTTGATGGTTCGGTAATACTCCTGAAATAATAATATGCAATGTACACCCCAAACAAAGTCAGCATAAATTAATATTTAAAGTTATAAATTTTGGTAAGACATACAACATTAAAAACATTGATAAGTATATAAACGGTTTGCTTTGTTAATTTCTACCTACTTCAAAATCTAGGTACGAATGAAAAATTCTATTCACTTTATTGTAAAATATGTCTCCTAAAAAACGCCGCTGGCCATAGCTTTTTTATTTATTGGCCGATTTTAATAAAATAAAAACTAAATTAAATGGCTCCTCATGTACCTTCAAATAGTTACATATATTTTCTTTTTTTTTTCTGGTAGAGATTATTTTTCTGGATCCAAAGATGTATAACAAGTTGGCTTTGATAGAATATTCGTCACGGAAAAAAATGTTTATTAACATTAAGTTGTTTTTTTTTTGTAAGTGTGCCAGGAAAACAAATTGAACACAACAAACAGTAAAAGTCATCTAAGTGATAGTGTGTCAAATTCTAATTTTTGGCGGTACAATTTTTGAGAAATAACTCAATTGTAGGCTAACAATATTAACAATCGATTGACTGACATGTTTCAAGTGTATTTCGAATGGAACAAAAATCGCTATCAAGCAGTGCTCCTGTACATGGACCGTTTTCCGAACAGAGAAGTCCCAGAGCCTAGAAAATTTGGAAGAAAATTTTAAGAAAGTATGGTGCTTTTAAGAAACCGAAGAGAGGAACGAATACTTGGTGGAAATGTGGAATTTGACGTACTTCTTAGTGTTCAAGAAAATCCAAGAACATGTATTCTCTAAATTACAAATAACATTGGTACATCAAAACGTACTGTAAATGCAATTCTTAAGAAACACAAATACAAACAATACATTCCTCAGAAAGTACATGGATTGCAGGAAAATAATTCTGGTCGAAGATAGCAATTTTGTGTTTTTATTTAAATATGATGGAAAGAGGTAATATTTTTTATAGAAAAATCATTTCGGCAGATGAATGCACTTCGCTAATATTTCTATATAAGACATATACTCTTTATATACATCATTTTTTATAAATTCAATATAAAATACATCATTTCATCTTCCATAATTTAATATTCAAGCAATAGATATTAATAACGCAATATCCCCAATTCGATTTGTTAACGCTGTAATTATACCAGCATTATAGGATTTTACATTTTGATAAGAAATAACTAAACAATAAGAGACTAACCTTAACCCATCTCATCCTAATAAAATTCTAATTAAATTAGGCCTAATAAATAATAATATTATTGATAAAAAAATATTGAAACTAATATAATAAATCGATTTAAATTTATATCCTTAAATATATAGTTGAAAAAGGGCCTTTTTTATAAATTCATGGCCTACTATGGTTTCCATTAGAAAAAACTCAACTTTATGTCATATCTCAAAAATTATAGCTTAAATAAAATAAACGGTTAGAGTATTATTAAGCACATAATTACGTACAACTTTTTCGTTTACACATTTTTTCTAAAGTGAATAATAACAGATCCATGGGCACCGAACCAAATAGCAAAAAATATTATTTTTTCGAGAAATCTAGTTAGCCATGCAATTTTTTCCAAAAAACAAAAAAGCTCATGAAATTGAGCTCGTAAAACTGCAATTCTTTTCCCATTTAATCGTCCCTCTATCTCCGCTAGTTTCCGAGATCCCCATACTAAACATCCGAAAAAACTCACCCTGTATATATATATATATATATAGATTTTTACAAAAAATTGTCGAATTTTCTTCATAATTTTAAATTTAATTTAATAATCTGTAGAATTTCAGAAATATTGTATTGAATTTTAGAAAATACCTAGGACTTTAAACAAATTTAAAGACTTATTGATACCTACAAAATTTGAAGATTTCATTTAATCTTCTATACATTTTCATATATCTTCTATTAAATGTCTGGAAGTTGCTTATATTGTTTTTAGAAAATCATTAAGATTACATAACATAATGAAATCAATAAATAAAAATAATATATTTTTTTCATAAATAGTCAATTTTATGAAGTTCTGTTTTCTAACAATAATGTGATTTAATCCAATACGTTTACTCATTTTATGGGTCAGGAATTCTGCAATGAAGGCGCTGCCGATTTGCCGGATTATCTTAAATTGCAATTGCTGAGTTTTGTTCCCGACTACTTAATAAGTTTGATTACTACTCCACTACCTACGCCATTTTGGTTCCCCTTTCGATGCACCCAAACGCTTTTGAGTAATTTTAAAAAATAATCATGTATTCTATGAAAAAATCGATTGCAACTTTTAAAATGGTCACCCTATATACACAAATGTGTGTGTGTGTGCCAATGATTATATCCTCTCTATAATTCAAGAAAGGTATTTTTTTTTTGTCGAGTAGTATTTTGTATAATATTCTTCAGTTTCAAAAACTAACTTTACGCTGAATCATTTTTAGTTAAAAATGGCCGACCGGAAGTGGGAGTTTATTATTATTGACTGAAGTAAACACCTCTTTGTTATATATCATTCCGAAATATTGTTTATAATTTCAATCTGGTCTATAGAAGATCGACTTCAGAAAAGCTCCTATATAAAACTTGCTCCTGTGGCAATTGTGGTAATTCGTCATTTCGCAGACTACGAGAATAGCGCGTGTTGAATTATTTTGGTTAGGAATTTAACATGTAAAATCTCATTTGTGCATATTTCTGCTTCCCTGATTATTTTAAAGAGAAAGTACAAGGGTAAACAAATGTTAAGAAACGAAAAATGTACCAAAGTACATTTACATCTGCTATCGACGTGCTACCGGAGACAAGAAAATGTGAAAATTAAATTGTGATAGACTGGTCAAAAACGGTTATATCCATGACAGTGAAACTTGACACTGAAACTAGTAATTTTAATATCGGTTTTAAAATTCATAAATCAATGCGTCTTGAAAATGGCTTATCATTACGCAATTAGCGACATAATAAGCTTTAAAAGCTGATTTTTATCGGTAATTGTGTAATGATAAACCATTTTTAACACGCATTGATTAATGACTTCAAAACTGGTTATAAATTACTTACAAAGTTTCAGTGGTTTGCTATGTCAATAAGCAACCTATTTTTATTGAAAAAATTATCATTGATGCATGGATCATGATTAGGTTCCGGATTTCTGGCAAATTTGCTTTTCACGTATATTAATAGCACACCAACATAATTTTAAATGTGGACGGATGATAAAATAACAGAGTTTTTTGACACATATATTGTCTTGCTTTTTCTGCATATGTATATTCGCCCTTGTAGCTTTTTCATATTTTCATGAAATATCTGATTTTTGTTTCTTATTTAGCAACTTTTACCCTTGACTAGAAATTTCTTTTTTCCCAAATTTAGTTCCACATGAAAAAATAATACTTGTATGGTAAAAGCTGGTGCAAATTTTAAATTTTTCATAAAAATGTAATTGATTTAGTATTTGGATGTGGCAATGCAAGTTTTGGAGTTTTGTGCATCGCTTGCTGAAGCCACATAGGTATAAATGTCAAAATATATTTTAAAAAATCAAGAGATAGAACAACATTTAGCTTTTCTAAAACCTAATTATGTTTTTGTTAGTGATTCAATAAGAGAAAAAGAACTGGAAAAGCAAGGATTGTCCTAAGTGGAATCTGTCGTGATTGTCCATGATATTAATATATACATTCAAGAAGAACCTGCCAAAATTGAGCTAATAATACGCAACAAATTTGATGATGTACTCAGAGAAATGTACTCAGAAATGTACTCAGAAAAAATGATGATGTACTCAGGATTTTCCAAAACTTTAGAAGATAGGAAATCTAGTATAAAGCAATTTTAAAGAAATATTAAAATTTAGATGTTAATACTTTCCTAATATTTGCATCTAAGTACGCGCCTCTAACATCGGTGGATGTCGAGAGAAGTGTTTCCGTTTAAAAACATATTTTATCTGACAAGAGGAAACATTTTCTATGTAATAGAAAATTTAAAAAAACACATTTGATTTGTTTAAAAAAAAAATTAAGTATTTTTGTTACACTAACATACTTATTCTGTATATTTGCTTAAATTACTGTTTTTTTATTTTATTTTTATTTGATAACAAATGTTTTTTTTTGCTTTTTCTTGCATTATTAAAGCGTTTTTCTAGTGTTTTGTTGCTTATTTTTTTTTGCTTTCTGCTTTTTTAAGCGCTTATTTTAAAATTTTTAGTACTTATTCATGATGTTGCCCAAACTAATTGAGGTCCTACAAAACCTGCATTTTGACGGAGACAGTTTGTGGCAACGTCTTATAAAATAAGAGACGTATGGATCTAGATTTCATTAGCAGCGCAATCTAAGCAAAAAATTAGATGAAAATCTGTGAGTATTTGGCATTCCATACCAAGAGATCCATCGAAAAAACCCTTACCCTCTTAGAGTTTTATCAAATTTTGCTGTTTAATGTACCATCAGTTTAATGTACCATCAGAGGTAGTCACTATTATTTGTTTTAAATTTTTTTATCTGTACTAGTTCTTAGTCTACTGAATTCGTCGGAAAAGCGTCCTATTCCGCTGACATATAATTATTAAAAAAAAGTTCTCTAGCTGGAAATAATATATTAGGTTTTGTGATTTATCAAAGTGACAGTGACACTTACCAGCTGGGAAAATGTATTCCCGGCTAGCCGGGAAGTAAAATTATACAATGAGTCGCTTCCAGACCGCTTTAAAAGGCATAAATGCACATATTTTCAACTGATTGTGAGTAAAAAAAAGTTTTATAGCTTAGTTTATAAGCTTCTTACTGACTAAAACCTCTACGTTGAGTACGCCAGCCCGAAACGGGAGGCCTTCCTCATTGGCATAGATATGTCGCACCGAACAATAGAATTTACAACTGGAAAATCAATTGATAATTCAGAGTCGGTGATCGTGATTGGGACAGAAATAAAGAAAAGAGAAGAAGGGAATTTCTAATCCGGAAGATTAGGGCGCGGGAGAGAAAACACAGGTGGAGTGATATCTACCAGCGATTCTCTGAGCCGCTGAAAATTGCTGACATAGTCGGCTGGGCTGCCCACTTACCGGGCCACATGGGTGTTGACAGTATCGTTGATGACACCTTGGCGGGGGTCGGTATCTGGCGGCTCTGAAAAGATGGCCACCAGGTGATCAGCGAATACTTCGGCTTTGTCTGCAGGAGTGGAGTGGAGGCGGCGCCAGCATCTCCGAGCATCATGGCAAGAGCGTGCGTTGTGGATTTGTGGATTTAAGCTTCCGGGGGAGACATCAGACTCCCCGAAAATTCGGGTCGTCGTCGTTAATCTCGTCCATGGCCGAGTCACCTGCGGCGGGCTGCATTCTTCCGCCTAACCAGCTCCAAAACCGGCCTGGGAAGTGTGAGAGGACACCTGGGTGTCCGAATCGTGGGTTTGGTGCAGATGTCCTGTGCGTCAGATAGGATTTTGGTAAGGCCCCTAATATAAGTCCCTGATATCGTGAATGCGAGTAAGTGGGCCGTGCAGATCTGCTTACACTTTGGAAAACGCCTTCCAAAGTGAGTCCGCGTGAGTGGACGTCCTCCGAATGGAGGACGCTGGACCTATTGAGAAGTCCATGATAACCATACGGTGGTCGAAGGTACGATTAGGTCATCTGTGGTCCAGATGTTAAGCGGGGGATCGATGCGCGAGCAGATTGCGATGTCGATGACATCAGATAGGTGGTTGGCCTGCTTAGGGAAATAAGTATGGTAAAACGGGGCATGGACTTCGTACCTGTGGTCCTCTGAGTACTCGTGAAGAGTAAAACCACGGGGACAAATGAGTCGGCTGTGCCAAGCAGTGTGCTTGACATTTAGGTCACCTGCAACTGTAGCTGGATGCCATGCGAAGTGGGGGTCCAGAACTGTAGGGTTCCAGAACTGTAGGGTTGAAAGAGATTGCAGGAGGCACATAGACAACCGCCAGGCGGATGGAGCGGCCTCCATTTAAATTAATGGAGACAAAGGATGCTTCATGGTCGGGAGTGGCAATGTTTTCCGTGAAGAAAGAAAGGCTATTTTTGATGAAGATGACCGCCTCCGCGACGGATGGGCCGATCATTTCGGACTGAGAAATAATTAGGATCCCCACCTCAGTAGCGGTAATAGGCCGATTCTAGAACCTCCTCACGAATCAAGGTCGTGAGGTGATCTTTCGAATCGGCACATGACCTTTAAAGTATCAAGGTCAGGGAGGGGGAGGTATTAGTGTGGGTGAAGGTCAAGGTTAATGCGTCAAGGTGAAGGTTAATGCGTCAAGGTCAAGGTTAATGTAGTCAAGGTCGACGGCTCTACTGGAGCTCTGGACAATGTTGTCGCTGTGACGGTCTGGAAGTAACTGAAGTATTTTCAAGTGCATCTAGCATTATAGACAAAACTAGAGCACTGGGTCCCCACCGGGTCTCGAAAGTCTCGGTGATGGTGTCGATGTTATGACGATCAATCATGTGCGATTAGCAATATATATAATGTGTCGATGTGGTGAAGGTCTATCACATAGACAAATGCTGGGCACGACTTCTTCACCAGGTCTCAATGATGATGTCTGTGTGATCTGTGTCCATCAAGTGTCGAAATTGAAATCCAAGGTCTCAATAATGTGAGTGAGTGTCTAAAATTCCTTACTCGCCACAATTATGGTCGTGTCCTAGAAATTTCCTCTCATATGAGGTTCCTGAAATTCCCTTTCTTCATTAATATTAACCGTAAGGTTCTTAAAATTCCCCTTCTCCATCAAATAAAATGTATATAAGCGGAATACAGACAATATACTTTAGTCGTCGTTTGACATCACAGCACGAAACGAGTAAGTAGTAATATTATGCAAACTAATTCTGTTTTTACTTATATACTCGTTTATATACTTAGTGAATCGTCAGCAACCATATGATGTTAACTATTCAAAAGTAGTTAGAGGAAATAATAATTCTAATTAAAATAAAAGGCAGTGCGTCAATGATGCTGCTACAATGTCGCAACCAAACCTGGCAGCATATGAAGACCTTGATCTAGGCTTTACTGATGTCCCACTTCTCGAAGATGTGGAACTAGGAAATCTAAATATAGCAGGCAGTATAAGTAGAACTGAGAGCTTCGGAGACATTCAGAAAAAAACACAGAAGTTTAACAAGCCGCTTCTGTCACCAAACACATTTTCTAAATAAAAGCAAATCTGTACGGACGTCGGTCACGCCCTTTGAGTTAGCGCGATTGCGAAGTTACCGTGCGATTTTGTATTGAATTGCGAGCGAGCCACATGTGCGCTAAAGTTGGTTCCACCTACCTTATCGGCACCACGGTTCGCATCTCCCGATTACTGACGTGCTCCCTTTGCTAGCCGCCCTCTGGAACGAATACTAGGACCGGCACATAACACTTAAAAGTTATTTCTTAATAGCTACTTTTTCGTCTTCTCTCGCCGAGAGGACACACGATTCTGTCTTTTCTTTTTCGGTCGGTGGAGTTTCTCGCTCTCACGCCAGCGACTCGCCACAAAAAACCTCGCACGCAAAATTATCGCAAAAATCCGTGTTCACGGCTGAACATGCCGCCCACCTTGGAACGAGTACGAACGCGTTCCAAAACAAAATTAAAATCGATTCAAAATTCCCAATATAAAGAAACAAAAAAAAATTAACCAAAAACGACAGGAAAATTTAATGAAGACGAAATTCTTCGAACTTAATCAAAATGATAAGGGATGCGAAAGGATAAAGTCGCCATCTGAAATAAAACGAACTTCACTCCTTGGGGGTCGTCAAGGAGACTACCCGGGCTGCCAGGAGACCCACGGTAAGGAGTAGGAAGGAAATAACGAAAAACAAAAACCATTCCAAAAAATCTATTTGCTGGCTCTGCCCGACTATTCCATCATTGGGAGGGGTATAGCTTAGAGACGGGACGTGTAACAACGCCGTTCCCAGTATTCAATTCTACCACTCTAACTATCCCATCATCTCCAGGATACACTCTACAAATCCGCCCCAACCGCCAGCGCAAAGGAGGTAAATTACCTTCCTTGATTACAACCAGCGTTCCGATAATCAAATTAGGTCCTGCCTTTGACCATTTGTCCCGCATCTGGAGGTTGCTTAGATACTCGTTTTGCCATCTGCGCCAAAAAGATGCGACAAGTTGTTGTACCAAGCGCCAGCGCGCCAGAGGTGGGAGTGGTCGTTCCTCTTCCATCGGCTCTGGCAAAGCTGTGGGTGGTGCAAGTAGCAAGAAATGTCCCGGTGTCAGAACTCCCAAATCATTTGGGTCCGAACTTATAGACCCCAGTGGCCTGGAATTCAATGTGCCTTCCACCTGCACAAGTACCGTATTGAATTCTTCGTAAGTGAGGGTTTGCTCACCTACAACCCGGGCGAGCAGTTTCTTGGTGGACTTTATACCGGCTTCCCAAAGACCGCCAAAATTAGGACTCGCTGGTGGGTTGAAGTGCCATTCGATTCCATGCTCACTTAACGTTCGCGAAGCCAGTCCATTGTAGGTATCCGATGTGGTTAGCTGGGCCCAATCTGCTAACTTGCGCTGGGCTCCTACAAAATTCGTACCGCAATCACTGTATATTGCCCGAACTGCTCCTCGTCTGGCGACGAAACGCCGTAACGCAGCGAGAAAGGCGTCCGTTGTGAGATCCGAGGCCAGTTCTAAGTGCACTGCTCGAGTAGTGAAAAATACGAATAGGCAAATATAGCCTTTATAAACTCTGGCCTTTCTTAGCCTTCCCAAAGATATTTGGAACGGGCCCCCATAGTCGACGCCCACGACCGAAAAGGGCTTGACAGCCTGCAATCGCGTCGCCGGCAGGTCTCCCATGCGCGGCGGTTGTACAGGTCTGGGTTGCATTCTAAAACATTGTTGACACCTTGATAGGCGTCGCCGAATGACATCTCTACCAAGCAAAATCCAAAATTCTTGCTGAATTATGCAGTGAAGGTTCCCGGGTCCAGGATGGAGATACAATTTATGGTAGTGATCCACTATAAGCTCCGTAAGACGACTAGTCTTTGGAAGTAAAACAGGGTGTTTGGCACCAAATGCAATTGCTTCATGTCGGAGGCGCCCACCAACCCTCAATAGCCCATTTTCGTCGATAAATGGGTTAAGTTTGCGGAGTCGAGTTGTGGCCGATCTACCGGCCTTCAATTGTTCCCAGTCCGCAGCGAATTCTTTGTGCTGAACCCACTGAATTAAGGCTTCCATGGCTTGTTTTAACTCTCGCGTCGTCATGTATCCCAGTCGCTTGAAATTCTTCGCTCTACAGTTGAAGGCGAAGCGTAAACAGTAGGCGGTTACCCGTTTCAGCAATGAGAGGGACGATATCCGATTAAGCATCTGTTCGATACGATCTGGCTCAATTTGTGTCATGCACGAGATGACCCGGGCCTCCATAGTATGAACTTCTTCGTCGCTTGGTCCTACTGTAGGAATCAGTCTTTGGGGCCATTCGATTTCGTCTTCTGCAAACCAAGCCGGCCCCGTTAACCAGAGGGGATGAGTCAGTAGTTCTCCAGGAAACAAGCCTCTTGAAGCACAGTCTGCGGAATTCGTTGCCGTCGGCACGTGTCGGAATTGGCTAGGTTCCAAGTACTCCTGTGCTTGACTCACCCGATTGGCGATAAAGGTTTTCCATTGGGATGGCGAGGACTTCACCCAATACAAGGCCACCTTTGAATCACACCAGGCAGTGACTTCGCGTGCCTTAAGAGTTAGGGCCAAAGTGGTTGATACGCGTTTTAATAATCTGGCCATTAACACCACCCCACACAGTTCTAGCCGCGGCAACGTTACTCTTTTTACGGGAGCCACCTTCGATTTGGCTAGAATGATCGATATTATTACTTCTCCTGACGGTTGTACGGCGCGTAAATACACAACTGCCGCGTAGCCCTTTTCGGAGCTGTCTGAGAATCCATGCAGTTGTACATTGATCGCAGTACTCACTTGTAAACACCGTCTTATCATCAACTTCGATAATTGAGGCAACTCCTTCTGGAACCTCGACCATTTTGTGCACACTTCCTCAGGGGGGCGCTCATCCCAATTTAATCCTAATTGCCACAAATGTTGGATTAACAACTTGCCAACAAATATCACTGGGCTCAAAAATCCCATGGGATCATACAATCGGGCGATTTCAGAGAGGATTGTGTGTTTAGTTATATTGGCTTCCATTCCAGTCCCAAAATTTTGGTGATTGACTCGGATTCGCCAGTGAAGGTGAAGCTGTCTCTGTTTTACCGCACAATCTTCAACTGACATATTAGCAGACTTGCTAATATGTCTGGTTGGTTACTCATCCATTTCCGAAGTTCCATCAATTGGATCAACTCGCTTTGCAAGGTTGATGCTTCTGCAACCGAGGGCACCGATTTCACAATATCATCCATGTAGGTGGAATCGAGTATTGCTTTACGGGCAGCTGGGTACTGGGACCCCTCATCCCGGGCCAACTGGTGCAACGTGCGAATTGCCAGGAAAGGTGATGACGATATTCTATATGTTTCAGTGGTAAGACAATATTCTCCCAGCTGCTCTTCTGGTGAATATCTCCAAAATATTCGTTGAAAGTCGTAATCGCCGTGACTAATATAAATGTTTCGATACATCTGCTTAATATCAGCGATAAGGACAATTTCATGAAGTCGAAGGCCTATAAGTATATCGATTATATCTAATTGCAGTTTCGGCCCTGTGTACAAAACTTGATTTAATGAGTGACCACTGCTGGTGGTCATAGAGGCGTCAAAGACCACACGAAAATTTCCAAGCTTTGGGCTATCATTATGAATGCAATGATGCGGGATATAATAACATTCGTTATCATATTCGTGCTGTGTTGACGGGGCAGCAACAGAGACCATATGCCCTTGGGTTATGTAGTCCTGCATGAAGTCGTTGTAGGCCGTGCGCATTTCCGGACATTTTTCTAATCGTCTCTCTAGACCGTGAAAGCGTCTGAGGGCCGCCGACCGGCTATTTCCAAGTCGGGGTGGTCTTGTTCGAAATGGTAGTTCAACTATGTACTTCCCTTCCGGAGCTCTTGAAACCGTAGACTTGTAGTGGTTCTCACATGCTGAATCTTCAACACTGAGCGTCACAGTCGCTGGTGGTTCCTCGAATTCCCAAAAACATCGCAGCCAGTTGTGGAGCTTCCGTTCGCCTTTGTCTACGTTAATACAAAACGCACTCACTCCATTCGATGGGTAACCGACTCTACCCATTAAACAGTAACCCCATATGGTTTCAATTGCGCTCGGTGTCCCAGGTGGGCCAACTACTCGGTTTCCCAGAAGTGTCGAGGTGAACCATTCTGCTCCTAATAGCAAGTCCACAGGCTTGGTGCAATAGTAGGTAGGATCCGCCAAGGGCAATCCATCAAGATGAGGCCAATTCTGCCTCTCGAAGGTAGCTGCTGGGCAGGTAGCTATCTTATCAATAATTAATGCATTCACTGACTAATGAATTGTGTCCATTGTACTTGCCTTAAAGGTGCATTGTACGATTCCTTCTGCAGTTCCGAGTGTTGTTTGCGCCATTCCGAAAACCGGGACCGATATGTCCTTAGGTTTCCATCCAAGCTTATGGGCACAAGCACGCGTTACAAATGTTCCCTGACTGGCACAATCCAGTAGGATTCTCACCGAGTGATACTGACCCCACCTATCTTTTAGCTGAGCGATGGCTGTAGAAAGCAGTACACTGGATTCCAGCAAAGGTGTTTTCGCTTGCACTGCTGCTACTAGCTGTGCGTTCGGCGAGTTTTGTTGTAAATGTTGTTTAGCCCCATTTTCCTGCAGTGCCATACTCCGATTATCCCCACCATTCGATTGGTGGAAGTTCGCCCTCTTTTCCCCAAAATGTAACATGACTGGGATATATTACAGTCACTCATGTAATGTCCTGGCAACAAACACCTTAAACACCGTCGCTCTCCTTTTATGAATCCTAACCGTTTGGAAGTACTCATTTGTCCGAACTTCTGGCACTTAGCGAGATCGTGCCTTTCTCGACAGAGTTGACAGCTAGCCTGGCGTTGTGATTTTGGGTTTAATGTGCTGACGACCAGCGCTGTTGGGCCCTTCAACCTATGCTGCCCTTGGTACGAGTGGGTCATTTGCAGTTTTACTCCCACGCTCGACTTTACCTCGCACGTAGCTTCTAAAAGTCTAGCTTCTTCATTAAGAAATCGAATAAATTCTACTATGGTGTTCATGCCCTGATTAATTACATCCTTTTCCCACCGCTCTCTTAATGTACTCGTAAGTTTTCTGCGGAGGATAAACAACAGAAGTACCGCCCACCCTTCGACGTCATGACCGAGGGCCTTAAGGGCACCTGTATATTCTGACAGCATAGCTGCGAGATATCTCAGTGTGGCCGGGGTTCTAGTAATTGCAGGGTAGTCCACCAAGATCTCTAAGTACGCATTTGTTTGCAAGGTGTTATCGCTGTACCGATTCTGGAGCGCATCCCATGCCACGTTATAATTACTTGCTGTTAGCGGCAAGGAGGCAATTAACGATAGTGCGTCTCCCTTTAGCACCGCCTTTAAATGCATAAATTTAAGTACTTCAGGTACTGCAGTATTAAGGTGCACGGACGAAACGAATATATCCGCGAATGTCGCCCACGATTTGATATCCCCATCGAACTTAGGTAGATCTAACTTGGGCAGCGCCATCATTTGTGCGGGGGACGCCGCCTGGGCTGGTCCAGCCGTTACAACTGGTTGATTAGCAACTCCTCCGCAGGGGCACATTGCTGACACGATCGCCTTCACCTCATAGAAGTTTTCTTCAAACTTGACGATATAAGCTTGTAAGTCCGTATCCACTCGAGGCGTTTGTTTATTGTTATACCCCGCCAACTTGGCAACAACTTCGCTAAATGAATCGTACCAAGTATCCATATTTAACGACATTGTTTTCAATAATGCTACATCCTTTGCATTTTTACCACTGTCGGTTTCAACCCGCGTGGCTACTTCACGGAGACGTTCCACTTTGCGTTGCAGTGTTTCAGTTTTAAATCGTAATTCATCTCCGGCCCCCATTGCGAAACTTAAATTATAGATTTAAAGGATTTAACAATATTGTTAATTATTCTTAAAACGATTAGAATAAATGGCTCGTATCTTCCCAATGTCTGAAGTAAATATATAAATTTAGTTTCTCGAATAAATTGTGGAGTGTTATCAGAACGGCGGTATTTTTCCTCCGTTTCTATTTCTGCCGTACGCCAGTCGAAACAGCAAAAACTCTCTTCGCGGGCTCTGAGCAAGAAACCGCGCGGTCAGCGCTGTGCAGAGCGTACCACAATGGAGCGAAATTCCTGTGTCGCGATATCGGCCGTAATTTTATACGCCGTCTGCTTATCACGTGCGCCAATTATCCAGCGATAATTACAATTTCCCACTTCGATACAATTAGAGATTCACTTATGAAAGAGTGTAACAAACGATAAGGAGCATTCAGTGTAATATAAAACGAATTGTAAACAATTAGTGACGATCAACCAAATGAAGACAAAACGTTCCATCCAATCCCCGAATAACGATAAACGAAAATATTTTATATGACCCTAGATCACTGCAATTAGAATCCGGTTCGAAGGACCATCATGTACGGACGTCGGTCACGCCCTTTGAGTTAGCGCGATTGCGAAGTTACCGTGCGATTTTGTATTGAATTGCGAGCGAGCCACATGTGCGCTAAAGTTGGTTCCACCTACCTTATCGGCACCACGGTTCGCATCTCCCGATTACTGACGTGCTCCCTTTGCTAGCCGCCCTCTGGAACGAACACTAGGACCGGCACATAACACTTAAAAGTTCTTTCTTAATAGCTACTTTTTCGTTTTCTCTCGCCGAGAGGACACACGATTCTGTCTTTTCTTTTTCGGTCGGTGGAGTTTCTCGCTCTCGCGCCAGCGACTCGCCACAAAAAACCTCGCACGCAAAATTATCGCAAAAATCCGTGTTCACGGCTGAACAAAATCAAAATTGATTTCCGTTGGTTTAGATATCTATGGGAATTTTGAACCAGTGATTGTAATGATGGGCTCCAAAGGACAAGGCATAAGCATGTCTGTAGCAACATGGAATGGGTTTAATGAAAACAGGAATGAAATAAATCAACTAATTGGAGGACCCAATCCAAATGGCATTATCCGAATAATGAATGAATCCATGAATGAATTAAAGATCTCATGCGTTTTCACGGATAATTGGCGGAAGGTCATGAAGGTGGAATCAGGAAAATAAACCATATATTTGTCGTATGAGGGCGTATGAGGGCCTTACCTCGGTATGGAAATTAAACGACATAATTACATGTAGAGCAGAGGTATTAAAGAATTTAAATTTTGGTCAATATTATCACCTCTGCATTGGCATGCTATCTAAATTCGAAGGTGATTTGAAAAAGCGTTTTGATAGTGTGTTTAATGCGACAGCTACCGAATACGTTTGCATGACAAAGGAAATGATTTTGTATGGAGTCGATAATAGTTATTTAAGCATTAAGAGAGGTAAGTGTCTGTTACCAGTCGAGGTCGAGTTTGCGCCCGAGCGACAGCGAGGGCTAGCAATAAAGACCGAGACTGGTCAAAACTTACCTCTCGAATTGCTTATAACTGTTTTTCCACTCCTGAAGTTGGTTTAATTGTTTGTGTTTGATTAATTTATTTTCGGAACTTGACAAAATGTCAGTACGGCTTTGGTTGCTAATGCTATTTTTCAAACAAAGTGTGAATGTCAGAAATTGCATTCGTTCAGTTGTAAAATGAATTCCAATGAAAATAAACAAGAAATGGCAATTGAAGAAGCTGCAGATGCTGCCTGTTCCTTCCTACTGCCGGAGAAGTCGAAGGGGTGTTATCAAAGTGTTTTAAAGACTGGCGCCAGAGAAAGAACGCTATTGAAATTATGTTACTTACTTCTCTGAGGGAAGTAAGTGATTACTTACTTCCCGTGGCTCATAGTAACCAAAGCTTTATCGGTAAGTGGGACTTACTTCCACTAAATCAATGTTATAACAGTGTACTTACCATGCAGGGAGTGGAAAAAATTTATTACTATTTGGATTTACATGCAATTACAGAAACCCATTTTAATGATCAGTAAGAAGATTGTAACAATTTATGAAGAGAAAAATATATACCATAATATGTGTGTCTGGAGGTTTGCGTATAGAGAAGCCAGAAGAGGGGTCTGGAGCTTGTGCGCTGTAGATAGAGTAAGATATCAAGATAGGTTTAGAAATGTAGAAAAGGAAATTTCATAATGTTTAAATTGTACCCACAGAGAAAAAATATTCAATGAAAGTTTTGTGTTAGCGTAATGTATGATATATTAACTTTTTTTATGAATTAAATATATGTAATAATATTAATAAAATATATGTAATAATATTAATAGTATTAAAAAGCATCTTGAACGCTAAAGTTGTATTTGTGTTTTATGTAATTAGTTTGTAAAGTTTAAAAATAAAGTTTTGTGTAAATCTTGAATGGTGAATCAATTTAAAACAATGTATGCACATAATCCCATCAGTTCCTATCGATCAGTTAAGCGGAGAGGTGGTGGTATTCTGAACAAGTTGATAAATAAACTTCCATTTGAAGTTCATTTACCTGGTTATAACTTTTGCGGACCAGGTACCAAGTTGGAACAAAGGTTGGAGAGAGGTAAGCGAGGAATAAACGAATTAGACGAGGCCTGCAGAGAGCACGACATTGCATATAGTGTAACGAACAAGTTGAGTAAGAGACACGAGGCCGACCGTAAATTGTACAGTGCTGCAAAAAAAAGACTTGGTAGTAAGGCAAAATTTGGTGAAAAGATAGTGTCAGCAATGGTCGCCGGTCTAATGAAGGCTAAAACAAAATTTGGCTTGGGATTAACGAAACGAAAACGTGGTAAAAGGCGTGCAAAGCGAAGGAGTAAAGGTAAACGACTTGGTGGTGCATTATCATTTGCCCTGGCAGTTCGACTTGCGAAGAAAGCAGTCGATAGAAATCCAAACCAAAATGTACTTGAGTCTACAAAAGCAGCGTACCGTGCATTGAAAAGGGACAGAAAGGGTATCCGTCATCCACGACAAAGGGTAATACCCATACCAAAGAGAGGGGGTTTCCTTCCCTTAATACCGTTATTTGCGGCTTTAGGAGCGTTAGGTTCACTGGGCGGTGGTGCCGCAGCAATTGCGAAAGCTGTTAATGAAGCAAAGGCCGCAAAAGAGCAACAGAAAGAAGCAGAGAGGCACAACAGGGCATTGGAGCCCAGAGCCGTTGGTTCAGGTTTTTATATAAAACCTTATAAGCAGAGTTGCGGCTTATATCTTCCAAATGATTCAAAAAACTAGATATGAAGTTTCTTCGTCATCCCTTAACTAACATTGATATAGAACGTTACTCCAGACGACTAAAAATACCATATTTTAGAGGAGTTTTTATGAGAAATGCACTGCCTAAGAAAGTTCACAAGAATGAACGCGGTGTCGTGAACTTGGATGATAAGGATGGCGAAGGAACTCACTGGGTTGCGTACAGAAAGTACGGTAAAGTGATAACGTATTTTGATAGTTTTGGGGATCTGAAACCGCCAATAGAAGTAGAAAGGTATTTACAATCAGATGGAAAGGATACTGTGATTTATTATAATTACACGAGACATCACAAGAGTGATGAAGCAAACTGCGGCCATTTATGTTTTCGGTTTTTGTCGGATAAATAAGAAGAATATACATCATCGTTAGCCAGTTGTAAGCAGAAGAATGGAGGGCGCAGGTCATTCATATACATTCACATTAACCGGGAAAAAATTTGAGCTGGAATGTGACTTCTATCCACCAATTTATTTGAAAGCAGATGAAGACTATGAGATGGCTTTATTAAATTTTGAATCTTTTAATTCAATACCCAACGTTGATAAAACCAATAATCTGTTCCATTATAAGACCAAGATGGGCGATTGGAAACATTTGGAACTGCCAGTGGAATATATGACGTTGAGGATATAGCTCACTACATAGAATACAATCTGACTAAAGGTCCCACAGGTAAACAACCGGATATCCGTGTACATATTAAAGGAAACAATATTACACAAAGAGTCAGCCTAAACACTGCATTAGACCTCGACTTCTCAAAAGAGAGAAGTATCGGGTCATTATTGGGTTTTAATAAAAAACTGTTGCCTGTGGGATCTCACGAATCAGATAATATCGTGGACATTAACACGGTAAACGCAATACAAATTTATTGTAATTTGATCACCGGGTCTTATAACAACGGAGAAGCAGTGCACGTATTGTATCAATTTTTCCCAAAAGTTCCCGGCGGATTTAAAATAATCGAGTCACCGCATGAGCCTATATATTTACCGGTATCTGAATAAACAATCAGTTCTATGGTAGCGCGGGTCCTGGATCAAACTGGCAGATTAGTAAACTTTCGAGGCGAGGAAATAACACTTATTGGGCATCTTAGAAAGCTGACTTAAGAATGAAGATATATAAAAGAAATCTTGCTAATAGGCGATGGTCTTTCAGAGATGGATATAAACCGAGCGGTAATGTCAAGATGTCGAACAGTCGGCGAGGGATAGTGAAAGTGTTAACACGTTTTCGAAAATCGAAAATATTTAAATAATTTGGGTTATATAGTTTGGAACTGATGGATATCTTGAACGTTACTGAGAAACTGAAAATAAATACTTCTATTGTAAGCTATGAATATCACATGCATCAACCTTTTGGATCTGCGAGTTTTGAGAATAACGATCAAATAAGGATAAGTGTTCCGGAAATTGATAATTACACCTTACCTTGTGAAAGTTTCCTGCACGTCGAAGGAAGTTTACGGAAAATTGGAGAAGACGGAGTTGTATCTAGATTAGCGAGGGCAACTGCAAAATATATTTTAAAAAATCAAGAGATAGAACAACATTTAGCTTTTCTAAAACCTAATTATGTTTTTGTTAGTGATTCAATAAGAGAAAAAGAACTGGAAAAGCAAGGATTGTCCTAAGTGGAATCTGTCGTGATTGTCCATGATATTAATATATACATTCAAGAAGAACCTGCCAAAATTGAGCTAATAATACGCAACAAATTTGATGATGTACTCAGAGAAATGTACTCAGAAATGTACTCAGAAAAAATGATGATGTACTCAGGATTTTCCAAAACTTTAGAAGATAGGAAATCTAGTATAAAGCAATTTTAAAGAAATATTAAAATTTAGATGTTAATACTTTCCTAATATTTGCATCTAAGTACGCGCCTCTAACATCGGTGGATGTCGAGAGAAGTGTTTCCGTTTAAAAACATATTTTATCTGACAAGAGGAAACATTTTCTATGTAATAGAAAATTTAAAAAAACACATTTGATTTGTTTAAAAAAAAAATTAAGTATTTTTGTTACACTAACATACTTATTCTGTATATTTGCTTAAATTACTGTTTTTTTATTTTATTTTTATTTGATAACAAATGTTTTTTTTTGCTTTTTCTTGCATTATTAAAGCGTTTTTCTAGTGTTTTGTTGCTTATTTTTTTTTGCTTTCTGCTTTTTTAAGCGCTTATTTTAAAATTTTTAGTACTTATTCATGATGTTGCCCAAACTAATTGAGGTCCTACAAAACCTGCATTTTGACGGAGACAGTTTGTGGCAACGTCTTACAAAATAAGAGACGTATGGATCTAGATTTCATTAGCAGCGCAATCTAAGCAAAAAATTAGATGAAAATCTGTGAGTATTTGGCATTCCATACCAAGAGATCCATCGAAAAAACCCTTACCCTCTTAGAGTTTTATCAAATTTTGCTGTTTAATGTACCATCAGTTTAATGTACCATCAGAGGTAGTCACTATTATTTGTTTTAAATTTTTTTATCTGTACTAGTTCTTAGTCTACTGAATTCGTCGTAAAAGCGTCCTATTCCGCTGACATATAATTATTAAAAAAAAGTTCTCTAGCTGGAAATAATATATTAGGTTTTGTGATTTATCAAAGTGACAGTGACACTTACCAGCTGGGAAAATGTATTCCCGGCTAGCCGGGAAGTAAAATTATACAATGAGTCGCTTCCAGACCGCTTTAAAAGGCATAAATGCACATATTTTCAACTGATTGTGAGTAAAAAAAAGTTTTATAGCTTAGTTTATAAGCTTCTTACTGACTAAAACCTCTACGTTGAGTACGCCAGCCCGAAACGGGAGGCCTTCCTCATTGGCATAGATATGTCGCACCGAACAATAGAATTTACAACTGGAAAATCAATTGATAATTCAGAGTCGGTGATCGTGATTGGGACAGAAATAAAGAAAAGAGAAGAAGGGAATTTCTAATCCGGAAGATTAGGGCGCGGGAGAGAAAACACAGGTGGAGTGATATCTACCAGCGATTCTCTGAGCCGCTGAAAATTGCTGACATAGTCGGCTGGGCTGCCCACTTACCGGGCCACATGGGTGTTGACAGTATCGTTGATGACACCTTGGCGGGGGTCGGTATCTGGCGGCTCTGAAAAGATGGCCACCAGGTGATCAGCGAATACTTCGGCTTTGTCTGCAGGAGTGGAGTGGAGGCGGCGCCAGCATCTCCGAGCATCATGGCAAGAGCGTGCGTTGTGGATTTGTGGATTTAAGCTTCCGGGGGAGACATCAGACTCCCCGAAAATTCGGGTCGTCGTCGTTAATCTCGTCCATGGCCGAGTCACCTGCGGCGGGCTGCATTCTTCCGCCTAACCAGCTCCAAAACCGGCCTGGGAAGTGTGAGAGGACACCTGGGTGTCCGAATCGTGGGTTTGGTGCAGATGTCCTGTGCGTCAGATAGGATTTTGGTAAGGCCCCTAATATAAGTCCCTGATATCGTGAATGCGAGTAAGTGGGCCGTGCAGATCTGCTTACACTTTGGAAAACGCCTTCCAAAGTGAGTCCGCGTGAGTGGACGTCCTCCGAATGGAGGACGCTGGACCTATTGAGAAGTCCATGATAACCATACGGTGGTCGAAGATACGATTAGGTCATCTGTGGTCCAGATGTTAAGCGGGGGATCGATGCGCGAGCAGATTGCGATGTCGATGACATCAGATAGGTGGTTGGCCTGCTTAGGGAAATAAGTATGGTAAAACGGGGCATGGACTTCGTACCTGTGGTCCTCTGAGTACTCGTGAAGAGTAAAACCACGGGGACAAATGAGTCGGCTGTGCCAAGCAGTGTGCTTGACATTTAGGTCACCTGCAACTGTAGCTGGATGCCATGCGAAGTGGGGGTCCAGAACTGTAGGGTTCCAGAACTGTAGGGTTGAAAGAGATTGCAGGAGGCACATAGACAACCGCCAGGCGGATGGAGCGGCCTCCATTTAAATTAATGGAGACAAAGGATGCTTCATGGTCGGGAGTGGCAATGTTTTCCGTGAAGAAAGAAAGGCTATTTTTGATGAAGATGACCGCCTCCGCGACGGATGGGCCGATCATTTCGGACTGAGAAATAATTAGGATCCCCACCTCAGTAGCGGTAATAGGCCGATTCTAGAACCTCCTCACGAATCAAGGTCGTGAGGTGATCTTTCGAATGGGCACATGACCTTTAAAGTATCAAGGTCAGGGAGGGGGAGGTATTAGTGTGGGTGAAGGTCAAGGTTAATGCGTCAAGGTGAAGGTTAATGCGTCAAGGTCAAGGTTAATGTAGTCAAGGTCGACGGCTCTACTGGAGCTCTGGACAATGTTGTCGCTGTGACGGTCTGGAAGTAACTGAAGTATTTTCAAGTGCATCTAGCATTATAGACAAAACTAGAGCACTGGGTCCCCACCGGGTCTCGAAAGTCTCGGTGATGGTGTCGATGTTATGACGATCAATCATGTGCGATTAGCAATATATATAATGTGTCGATGTGGTGAAGGTCTATCACATAGACAAATGCTGGGCACGACTTCTTCACCAGGTCTCAATGATGATGTCTGTGTGATCTGTGTCCATCAAGTGTCGAAATTGAAATCCAAGGTCTCAATAATGTGAGTGAGTGTCTAAAATTCCTTACTCGCCACAATTATGGTCGTGTCCTAGAAATTTCCTCTCATATGAGGTTCCTGAAATTCGCTTTCTTCATTAATATTAACCGTAAGGTTCTTAAAATTCCCCTTCTCCATCAAATAAAATGTATATAAGCGGAATACAGACAATATACTTTAGTCGTCGTTTGACATCACAGCACGAAACGAGTAAGTAGTAATATTATGCAAACTAATTCTGTTTTTACTTATATACTCGTTTATATACTTAGTGAATCGTCAGCAACCATATGATGTTAACTATTCAAAAGTAGTTAGAGGAAATAATAATTCTAATTAAAATAAAAGGCAGTGCGTCAATGATGCTGCTACAATGTCGCAACCAAACCTGGCAGCATATGAAGACCTTGATCTAGGCTTTACTGATGTCCCACTTCTCGAAGATGTGGAACTAGGAAATCTAAATATAGCAGGCAGTATAAGTAGAACTGAGAGCTTCGGAGACATTCAGAAAAAAACACAGAAGTTTAACAAGCCGCTTCTGTCACCAAACACATTTTCTAAATAAAAGCAAATCTGTACGGACGTCGGTCACGCCCTTTGAGTTAGCGCGATTGCGAAGTTACCGTGCGATTTTGTATTGAATTGCGAGCGAGCCACATGTGCGCTAAAGTTGGTTCCACCTACCTTATCGGCACCACGGTTCGCATCTCCCGATTACTGACGTGCTCCCTTTGCTAGCCGCCCTCTGGAACGAATACTAGGACCGGCACATAACACTTAAAAGTTATTTCTTAATAGCTACTTTTTCGTCTTCTCTCGCCGAGAGGACACACGATTCTGTCTTTTCTTTTTCGGTCGGTGGAGTTTCTCGCTCTCACGCCAGCGACTCGCCACAAAAAACCTCGCACGCAAAATTATCGCAAAAATCCGTGTTCACGGCTGAACATGCCGCCCACCTTGGAACGAGTACGAACGCGTTCCAAAACAAAATTAAAATCGATTCAAAATTCCCAATATAAAGAAACAAAAAAAAATTAACCAAAAACGACAGGAAAATTTAATGAAGACGAAATTCTTCGAACTTAATCAAAATGATAAGGGATGCGAAAGGATAAAGTCGCCATCTGAAATAAAACGAACTTCACTCCTTGGGGGTCGTCAAGGAGACTACCCGGGCTGCCAGGAGACCCACGGTAAGGAGTAGGAAGGAAATAACGAAAAACAAAAACCATTCCAAAAAATCTATTTGCTGGCTCTGCCCGACTATTCCATCATTGGGAGGGGTATAGCTTAGAGACGGGACGTGTAACAACGCCGTTCCCAGTATTCAATTCTACCACTCTAACTATCCCATCATCTCCAGGATACACTCTACAAATCCGCCCCAACCGCCAGCGCAAAGGAGGTAAATTACCTTCCTTGATTACAACCAGCGTTCCGATAATCAAATTAGGTCCTGCCTTTGACCATTTGTCCCGCATCTGGAGGTTGCTTAGATACTCGTTTTGCCATCTGCGCCAAAAAGATGCGACAAGTTGTTGTACCAAGCGCCAGCGCGCCAGAGGTGGGAGTGGTCGTTCCTCTTCCATCGGCTCTGGCAAAGCTGTGGGTGGTGCAAGTAGCAAGAAATGTCCCGGTGTCAGAACTCCCAAATCATTTGGGTCCGAACTTATAGACCCCAGTGGCCTGGAATTCAATGTGCCTTCCACCTGCACAAGTACCGTATTGAATTCTTCGTAAGTGAGGGTTTGCTCACCTACAACCCGGGCGAGCAGTTTCTTGGTGGACTTTATACCGGCTTCCCAAAGACCGCCAAAATTAGGACTCGCTGGTGGGTTGAAGTGCCATTCGATTCCATGCTCACTTAACGTTCGCGAAGCCAGTCCATTGTAGGTATCCGATGTGGTTAGCTGGGCCCAATCTGCTAACTTGCGCTGGGCTCCTACAAAATTCGTACCGCAATCACTGTATATTGCCCGAACTGCTCCTCGTCTGGCGACGAAACGCCGTAACGCAGCGAGAAAGGCGTCCGTTGTGAGATCCGAGGCCAGTTCTAAGTGCACTGCTCGAGTAGTGAAAAATACGAATAGGCAAATATAGCCTTTATAAACTCTGGCCTTTCTTAGCCTTCCCAAAGATATTTGGAACGGGCCCCCATAGTCGACGCCCACGACCGAAAAGGGCTTGACAGCCTGCAATCGCGTCGCCGGCAGGTCTCCCATACGCGGCGGTTGTACAGGTCTGGGTTGCATTCTAAAACATTGTTGACACCTTGATAGGCGTCGCCGAATGACATCTCTACCAAGCAAAATCCAAAATTCTTGCTGAATTATGCAGTGAAGGTTCCCGGGTCCAGGATGGAGATACAATTTATGGTAGTGATCCACTATAAGCTCCGTAAGACGACTAGTCTTTGGAAGTAAAACAGGGTGTTTGGCACCAAATGCAATTGCTTCATGTCGGAGGCGCCCACCAACCCTCAATAGCCCATTTTCGTCGATAAATGGGTTAAGTTTGCGGAGTCGAGTTGTGGCCGATCTACCGGCCTTCAATTGTTCCCAGTCCGCAGCGAATTCTTTGTGCTGAACCCACTGAATTAAGGCTTCCATGGCTTGTTTTAACTCTCGCGTCGTCATGTATCCCAGTCGCTTGAAATTCTTCGCTCTACAGTTGAAGGCGAAGCGTAAACAGTAGGCGGTTACCCGTTTCAGCAATGAGAGGGACGATATCCGATTAAGCATCTGTTCGATACGATCTGGCTCAATTTGTGTCATGCACGAGATGACCCGGGCCTCCATAGTATGAACTTCTTCGTCGCTTGGTCCTACTGTAGGAATCAGTCTTTGGGGCCATTCGATTTCGTCTTCTGCAAACCAAGCCGGCCCCGTTAACCAGAGGGGATGAGTCAGTAGTTCTCCAGGAAACAAGCCTCTTGAAGCACAGTCTGCGGAATTCGTTGCCGTCGGCACGTGTCGGAATTGGCTAGGTTCCAAGTACTCCTGTGCTTGACTCACCCGATTGGCGATAAAGGTTTTCCATTGGGATGGCGAGGACTTCACCCAATACAAGGCCACCTTTGAATCACACCAGGCAGTGACTTCGCGTGCCTTAAGAGTTAGGGCCAAAGTGGTTGATACGCGTTTTAATAATCTGGCCATTAACACCACCCCACACAGTTCTAGCCGCGGCAACGTTACTCTTTTTACGGGAGCCACCTTCGATTTGGCTAGAATGATCGATATTATTACTTCTCCTGACGGTTGTACGGCGCGTAAATACACAACTGCCGCGTAGCCCTTTTCGGAGCTGTCTGAGAATCCATGCAGTTGTACATTGATCGCAGTACTCACTTGTAAACACCGTCTTATCATCAACTTCGATAATTGAGGCAACTCCTTCTGGAACCTCGACCATTTTGTGCACACTTCCTCAGGGGGGCGCTCATCCCAATTTAATCCTAATTGCCACAAATGTTGGATTAACAACTTGCCAACAAATATCACTGGGCTCAAAAATCCCATGGGATCATACAATCGGGCGATTTCAGAGAGGATTGTGTGTTTAGTTATATTGGCTTCCATTCCAGTCCCAAAATTTTGGTGATTGACTCGGATTCGCCAGTGAAGGTGAAGCTGTCTCTGTTTTACCGCACAATCTTCAACTGACATATTAGCAGACTTGCTAATATGTCTGGTTGGTTACTCATCCATTTCCGAAGTTCCATCAATTGGATCAACTCGCTTTGCAAGGTTGATGCTTCTGCAACCGAGGGCACCGATTTCACAATATCATCCATGTAGGTGGAATCGAGTATTGCTTTACGGGCAGCTGGGTACTGGGACCCCTCATCCCGGGCCAACTGGTGCAACGTGCGAATTGCCAGGAAAGGTGATGACGATATTCTATATGTTTCAGTGGTAAGACAATATTCTCCCAGCTGCTCTTCTGGTGAATATCTCCAAAATATTCGTTGAAAGTCGTAATCGCCGTGACTAATATAAATGTTTCGATACATCTGCTTAATATCAGCGATAAGGACAATTTCATGAAGTCGAAGGCCTATAAGTATATCGATTATATCTAATTGCAGTTTCGGCCCTGTGTACAAAACTTGATTTAATGAGTGACCACTGCTGGTGGTCATAGAGGCGTCAAAGACCACACGAAAATTTCCAAGCTTTGGGCTATCATTATGAATGCAATGATGCGGGATATAATAACATTCGTTATCATATTCGTGCTGTGTTGACGGGGCAGCAACAGAGACCATATGCCCTTGGGTTATGTAGTCCTGCATGAAGTCGTTGTAGGCCGTGCGCATTTCCGGACATTTTTCTAATCGTCTCTCTAGACCGTGAAAGCGTCTGAGGGCCGCCGACCGGCTATTTCCAAGTCGGGGTGGTCTTGTTCGAAATGGTAGTTCAACTATGTACTTCCCTTCCGGAGCTCTTGAAACCGTAGACTTGTAGTGGTCCTCACATGCTGAATCTTCAACACTGAGCGTCACAGTCGCTGGTGGTTCCTCGAATTCCCAAAAACATCGCAGCCAGTTGTGGAGCTTCCGTTCGCCTTTGTCTACGTTAATACAAAACGCACTCACTCCATTCGATGGGTAACCGACTCTACCCATTAAACAGTAACCCCATATGGTTTCAATTGCGCTCGGTGTCCCAGGTGGGCCAACTACTCGGTTTCCCAGAAGTGTCGAGGTGAACCATTCTGCTCCTAATAGCAAGTCCACAGGCTTGGTGCAATAGTAGGTAGGATCCGCCAAGGGCAATCCATCAAGATGAGGCCAATTCTGCCTCTCGAAGGTAGCTGCTGGGCAGGTAGCTATCTTATCAATAATTAATGCATTCACTGACTAATGAATTGTGTCCATTGTACTTGCCTTAAAGGTGCATTGTACGATTCCTTCTGCAGTTCCGAGTGTTGTTTGCGCCATTCCGAAAACCGGGACCGATATGTCCTTAGGTTTCCATCCAAGCTTATGGGCACAAGCACGCGTTACAAATGTTCCCTGACTGGCACAATCCAGTAGGATTCTCACCGAGTGATACTGACCCCACCTATCTTTTAGCTGAGCGATGGCTGTAGAAAGCAGTACACTGGATTCCAGCAAAGGTGTTTTCGCTTGCACTGCTGCTACTAGCTGTGCGTTCGGCGAGTTTTGTTGTAAATGTTGTTTAGCCCCATTTTCCTGCAGTGCCATACTCCGATTATCCCCACCATTCGATTGGTGGAAGTTCGCCCTCTTTTCCCCAAAATGTAACATGACTGGGATATATTACAGTCACTCATGTAATGTCCTGGCAACAAACACCTTAAACACCGTCGCTCTCCTTTTATGAATCCTAACCGTTTGGAAGTACTCATTTGTCCGAACTTCTGGCACTTAGCGAGATCGTGCCTTTCTCGACAGAGTTGACAGCTAGCCTGGCGTTGTGATTTTGGGTTTAATGTGCTGACGACCAGCGCTGTTGGGCCCTTCAACCTATGCTGCCCTTGGTACGAGTGGGTCATTTGCAGTTTTACTCCCACGCTCGACTTTACCTCGCACGTAGCTTCTAAAAGTCTAGCTTCTTCATTAAGAAATCGAATAAATTCTACTATGGTGTTCATGCCCTGATTAATTACATCCTTTTCCCACCGCTCTCTTAATGTACTCGTAAGTTTTCTGCGGAGGATAAACAACAGAAGTACCGCCCACCCTTCGACGTCATGACCGAGGGCCTTAAGGGCACCTGTATATTCTGACAGCATAGCTGCGAGATATCTCAGTGTGGCCGGGGTTCTAGTAATTGCAGGGTAGTCCACCAAGATCTCTAAGTACGCATTTGTTTGCAAGGTGTTATCGCTGTACCGATTCTGGAGCGCATCCCATGCCACGTTATAATTACTTGCTGTTAGCGGCAAGGAGGCAATTAACGATAGTGCGTCTCCCTTTAGCACCGCCTTTAAATGCATAAATTTAAGTACTTCAGGTACTGCAGTATTAAGGTGCACGGACGAAACGAATATATCCGCGAATGTCGCCCACGATTTGATATCCCCATCGAACTTAGGTAGATCTAACTTGGGCAGCGCCATCATTTGTGCGGGGGACGCCGCCTGGGCTGGTCCAGCCGTTACAACTGGTTGATTAGCAACTCCTCCGCAGGGGCACATTGCTGACACGATCGCCTTCACCTCATAGAAGTTTTCTTCAAACTTGACGATATAAGCTTGTAAGTCCGTATCCACTCGAGGCGTTTGTTTATTGTTATACCCCGCCAACTTGGCAACAACTTCGCTAAATGAATCGTACCAAGTATCCATATTTAACGACATTGTTTTCAATAATGCTACATCCTTTGCATTTTTACCACTGTCGGTTTCAACCCGCGTGGCTACTTCACGGAGACGTTCCACTTTGCGTTGCAGTGTTTCAGTTTTAAATCGTAATTCATCTCCGGCCCCCATTGCGAAACTTAAATTATAGATTTAAAGGATTTAACAATATTGTTAATTATTCTTAAAACGATTAGAATAAATGGCTCGTATCTTCCCAATGTCTGAAGTAAATATATAAATTTAGTTTCTCGAATAAATTGTGGAGTGTTATCAGAACGGCGGTATTTTTCCTCCGTTTCTATTTCTGCCGTACGCCAGTCGAAACAGCAAAAACTCTCTTCGCGGGCTCTGAGCAAGAAACCGCGCGGTCAGCGCTGTGCAGAGCGTACCACAATGGAGCGAAATTCCTGTGTCGCGATATCGGCCGTATTTTTATACGCCGTCTGCTTATCACGTGCGCCAATTATCCAGCGATAATTACAATTTCCCACTTCGATACAATTAGAGATTCACTTATGAAAGAGTGTAACAAACGATAAGGAGCATTCAGTGTAATATAAAACGAATTGTAAACAATTAGTGACGATCAACCAAATGAAGACAAAACGTTCCATCCAATCCCCGAATAACGATAAACGAAAATATTCTATATGACCCTAGATCACTGCAATTAGAATCCGGTTCGAAGGACCATCATGTACGGACGTCGGTCACGCCCTTTGAGTTAGCGCGATTGCGAAGTTACCGTGCGATTTTGTATTGAATTGCGAGCGAGCCACATGTGCGCTAAAGTTGGTTCCACCTACCTTATCGGCACCACGGTTCGCATCTCCCGATTACTGACGTGCTCCCTTTGCTAGCCGCCCTCTGGAACGAACACTAGGACCGGCACATAACACTTAAAAGTTCTTTCTTAATAGCTACTTTTTCGTCTTCTCTCGCCGAGAGGACACACGATTCTGTCTTTTCTTTTTCGGTCGGTGGAGTTTCTCGCTCTCGCGCCAGCGACTCGCCACAAAAAACCTCGCACGCAAAATTATCGCAAAAATCCGTGTTCACGGCTGAACAAAATCAAAATTGATTTCCGTTGGTTTAGATATCTATGGGAATTTTGAACCAGTGATTGTAATGATGGGCTCCAAAGGACAAGGCATAAGCATGTCTGTAGCAACATGGAATGGGTTTAATGAAAACAGGAATGAAATAAATCAACTAATTGGAGGACCCAATCCAAATGGCATTATCCGAATAATGAATGAATCCATGAATGAATTAAAGATCTCATGCGTTTTCACGGATAATTGGCGGAAGGTCATGAAGGTGGAATCAGGAAAATAAACCATATATTTGTCGTATGAGGGCGTATGAGGGCCTTACCTCGGTATGGAAATTAAACGACATAATTACATGTAGAGCAGAGGTATTAAAGAATTTAAATTTTGGTCAATATTATCACCTCTGCATTGGCATGCTATCTAAATTCGAAGGTGATTTGAAAAAGCGTTTTGATAGTGTGTTTAATGCGACAGCTACCGAATACGTTTGCATGACAAAGGAAATGATTTTGTATGGAGTCGATAATAGTTATTTAAGCATTAAGAGAGGTAAGTGTCTGTTACCAGTCGAGGTCGAGTTTGCGCCCGAGCGACAGCGAGGGCTAGCAATAAAGACCGAGACTGGTCAAAACTTACCTCTCGAATTGCTTATAACTGTTTTTCCACTCCTGAAGTTGGTTTAATTGTTTGTGTTTGATTAATTTATTTTCGGAACTTGACAAAATGTCAGTACGGCTTTGGTTGCTAATGCTATTTTTCAAACAAAGTGTGAATGTCAGAAATTGCATTCGTTCAGTTGTAAAATGAATTCCAATGAAAATAAACAAGAAATGGCAATTGAAGAAGCTGCAGATGCTGCCTGTTCCTTCCTACTGCCGGAGAAGTCGAAGGGGTGTTATCAAAGTGTTTTAAAGACTGGCGCCAGAGAAAGAACGCTATTGAAATTATGTTACTTACTTCTCTGAGGGAAGTAAGTGATTACTTACTTCCCGTGGCTCATAGTAACCAAAGCTTTATCGGTAAGTGGGACTTACTTCCACTAAATCAATGTTATAACAGTGTACTTACCATGCAGGGAGTGGAAAAAATTTATTACTATTTGGATTTACATGCAATTACAGAAACCCATTTTAATGATCAGTAAGAAGATTGTAACAATTTATGAAGAGAAAAATATATACCATAATATGTGTGTCTGGAGGTTTGCGTATAGAGAAGCCAGAAGAGGGGTCTGGAGCTTGTGCGCTGTAGATAGAGTAAGATATCAAGATAGGTTTAGAAATGTAGAAAAGGAAATTTCATAATGTTTAAATTGTACCCACAGAGAAAAAATATTCAATGAAAGTTTTGTGTTAGCGTAATGTATGATATATTAACTTTTTTTATGAATTAAATATATGTAATAATATTAATAAAATATATGTAATAATATTAATAGTATTAAAAAGCATCTTGAACGCTAAAGTTGTATTTGTGTTTTATGTAATTAGTTTGTAAAGTTTAAAAATAAAGTTTTGTGTAAATCTTGAATGGTGAATCAATTTAAAACAATGTATGCACATAATCCCATCAGTTCCTATCGATCAGTTAAGCGGAGAGGTGGTGGTATTCTGAACAAGTTGATAAATAAACTTCCATTTGAAGTTCATTTACCTGGTTATAACTTTTGCGGACCAGGTACCAAGTTGGAACAAAGGTTGGAGAGAGGTAAGCGAGGAATAAACGAATTAGACGAGGCCTGCAGAGAGCACGACATTGCATATAGTGTAACGAACAAGTTGAGTAAGAGACACGAGGCCGACCGTAAATTGTACAGTGCTGCAAAAAAAAGACTTGGTAGTAAGGCAAAATTTGGTGAAAAGATAGTGTCAGCAATGGTCGCCGGTCTAATGAAGGCTAAAACAAAATTTGGCTTGGGATTAACGAAACGAAAACGTGGTAAAAGGCGTGCAAAGCGAAGGAGTAAAGGTAAACGACTTGGTGGTGCATTATCATTTGCCCTGGCAGTTCGACTTGCGAAGAAAGCAGTCGATAGAAATCCAAACCAAAATGTACTTGAGTCTACAAAAGCAGCGTACCGTGCATTGAAAAGGGACAGAAAGGGTATCCGTCATCCACGACAAAGGGTAATACCCATACCAAAGAGAGGGGGTTTCCTTCCCTTAATACCGTTATTTGCGGCTTTAGGAGCGTTAGGTTCACTGGGCGGTGGTGCCGCAGCAATTGCGAAAGCTGTTAATGAAGCAAAGGCCGCAAAAGAGCAACAGAAAGAAGCAGAGAGGCACAACAGGGCATTGGAGCCCAGAGCCGTTGGTTCAGGTTTTTATATAAAACCTTATAAGCAGAGTTGCGGCTTATATCTTCCAAATGATTCAAAAAACTAGATATGAAGTTTCTTCGTCATCCCTTAACTAACATTGATATAGAACGTTACTCCAGACGACTAAAAATACCATATTTTAGAGGAGTTTTTATGAGAAATGCACTGCCTAAGAAAGTTCACAAGAATGAACGCGGTGTCGTGAACTTGGATGATAAGGATGGCGAAGGAACTCACTGGGTTGCGTACAGAAAGTACGGTAAAGTGATAACGTATTTTGATAGTTTTGGGGATCTGAAACCGCCAATAGAAGTAGAAAGGTATTTACAATCAGATGGAAAGGATACTGTGATTTATTATAATTACACGAGACATCACAAGAGTGATGAAGCAAACTGCGGCCATTTATGTTTTCGGTTTTTGTCGGATAAATAAGAAGAATATACATCATCGTTAGCCAGTTGTAAGCAGAAGAATGGAGGGCGCAGGTCATTCATATACATTCACATTAACCGGGAAAAAATTTGAGCTGGAATGTGACTTCTATCCACCAATTTATTTGAAAGCAGATGAAGACTATGAGATGGCTTTATTAAATTTTGAATCTTTTAATTCAATACCCAACGTTGATAAAACCAATAATCTGTTCCATTATAAGACCAAGATGGGCGATTGGAAACATTTGGAACTGCCAGTGGAATATATGACGTTGAGGATATAGCTCACTACATAGAATACAATCTGACTAAAGGTCCCACAGGTAAACAACCGGATATCCGTGTACATATTAAAGGAAACAATATTACACAAAGAGTCAGCCTAAACACTGCATTAGACCTCGACTTCTCAAAAGAGAGAAGTATCGGGTCATTATTGGGTTTTAATAAAAAACTGTTGCCTGTGGGATCTCACGAATCAGATAATATCGTGGACATTAACACGGTAAACGCAATACAAATTTATTGTAATTTGATCACCGGGTCTTATAACAACGGAGAAGCAGTGCACGTATTGTATCAATTTTTCCCAAAAGTTCCCGGCGGATTTAAAATAATCGAGTCACCGCATGAGCCTATATATTTACCGGTATCTGAATAAACAATCAGTTCTATGGTAGCGCGGGTCCTGGATCAAACTGGCAGATTAGTAAACTTTCGAGGCGAGGAAATAACACTTATTGGGCATCTTAGAAAGCTGACTTAAGAATGAAGATATATAAAAGAAATCTTGCTAATAGGCGATGGTCTTTCAGAGATGGATATAAACCGAGCGGTAATGTCAAGATGTCGAACAGTCGGCGAGGGATAGTGAAAGTGTTAACACGTTTTCGAAAATCGAAAATATTTAAATAATTTGGGTTATATAGTTTGGAACTGATGGATATCTTGAACGTTACTGAGAAACTGAAAATAAATACTTCTATTGTAAGCTATGAATATCACATGCATCAACCTTTTGGATCTGCGAGTTTTGAGAATAACGATCAAATAAGGATAAGTGTTCCGGAAATTGATAATTACACCTTACCTTGTGAAAGTTTCCTGCACGTCGAAGGAAGTTTACGGAAAATTGGAGAAGACGGAGTTGTATCTAGATTAGCGAGGGCAACTGCAAAATTAGTAAATAATCCGATCGCATTTATGTTTAGTGACATCAGATATATATTGAATGGAGTGCAAATCGATTCCACAAGAAATGTAGGTTTAACGTCTTGCATGAAAGGATATTTTTCATTTAATAACAATGAAATGAAGAAATTAGAAAACGCAGGATGGAATCCCACTGATGGGGTGTGTGATGTACTTGATACCTTAGGAAACTTTGGATTGAGTGTGCCACTACGAACACTATTGGGATTCGCAGAAGATTTCCCAAAAGTAGTGTTAAATAGTAGGCAAGAAATAGTATTGATAAGGAATAATGAGGATTCTGACATTATAGTGCAAACTGAAGCCGACAAAGACGAAAAACTTAAACTGGTGATTGATAAAATATGTTGGAGAATTCCACACGTCTCAGTGGGCTTACGAGAAGAATTAGTTTTAACAAAGATAACCGACAAAAATGTAAATTTGCATGTACCCTTTAGAAGTTGGGAAATGCACGAATACCCCTCATTACCGACGACGACAAAACACATGTGGGCTGTTAAAACGGCCCCGCATGTCGAAACTCCGAGATTCATAATTGTTGGTTTTCAAATAAATCGAAAAGGAGTAATAACTAAAAACATGTCACGTTTTGACAACATTAAGCTAACCAATATGAATGTTTATTTAAATGGAGTTCGTTTTCCATATGACAATTTAAATGTTGACTTTGATAATAATCATTTCGCTGTTCTGTACGACATGTACGTAAAGTTTCAACAATCATATTACAATCATGAAAGTGAACCTTTATTTTCACTAAGTCAGTATAAAGAACTGGCACCACTAATTGGAATTGATTGTACATATCAGACTGATACTATACAAAAGAGTGCCGTAGAGACTAGAATAGAATTTACGACAAAAGTTGCAATTCCAGCCAATACTTCAGCGTACTGTTTGATTTTACACGACAAGGCTTATTATTATTCGCCCTTGACAAAGATAGTAAAGGAATTACTGTAAATAGTAGCAAGGTCAAATAAAATATCAAAAAGCGACATGATCCTCCGCACATCGTCAGTATAAAAGCCACAACGATACAGATACCAACTGTAAAAAGATACACAGACATAATAAATTGTGATGGAACAATTATTTTATGTTAATAACGCGATCAGTGCATACATGAATGATGAAAAGTTGACTGAAGAGCATCTCAGATACTTGCCAAACCTATACCTGAACAAGATTGAGGGAATGGACCTTCAAACGATTTGGCATCTCCTACCACCTAACAAGATGAACGATATCAGTTTCCAACGGAGACTGCCTTGCTACAACCATTATAACATAGGTAGAACTCATGTGGATGGACCTCCAACGCCAATATACCTCTGTAGGCAGTGCAATGAAAGATAAAAAACAAAATCCAATAAAATTAGTAATAAGTAATTCATAATTTTAATATTATAATATTGTAATTTTTATTATGTCAATAAACAAATATATGTAGAATATTTTTTAATTTTTTAACAAGTGACCTTATATAAGACCAGTGAATATTTATATCTCTACAGTTGCCAACAAGTATCGAAGCAAAATACATCAAGAGAATATTTTTGTGAAGTTAAATTGTAACATGCATTTTATAAACGATTGGTTGAGAAGTCTACCAATATCCCAAACGATTATTAACAAAGTATGGGAAGTGATGCAGAAGTGTGAAGACGGAAGAAGAATTTCTTGTATTGATATGAAGTTTCTTCCTGTGTCCTACATCTTGAAGAGAATAAGTCCAATAGATGTAACACTATCATGGAATACTCTACCTGAGAGCGCCAATGCGAGTACAATAGTTGAAAGTTTGTCCAATCAAGAAACGTTTGGAAACTTCAGGTGACATTACTTCAGATGACCCGCAAGATTTCGATGAAACAATAGAGAGTCCTCCGTTAGTTGATACCGAAGCAAGTCCTACCGATTTTGAACGAGATGAAGAAGAAGAAAATGTTGATACCGACGAAGATCTTGCATCGTCATATACCAAGCAAAGATATATTGAACAGATAGATTCTCCAGAAATGCAATCGGTCCTAGGACAATTTCATACATTACCTCGTACATACCTCGTCGAATTTAAAACGGATCAAGAGGGCAGATTTGATCACAAGTACGGTGTACATGAAGTTGATGGAAATTTGTTCATTGGCGACAGTCAAATTCTATTTAATGGTCCAGATGTTCAAATAGGTGATTTTAAATATAAGGGCACAACTGGTCTTTTTGAATTGCTTTTCAAGAAAGAGCCTGGAAAATTCTTCCGTCAGGATGCTTGCAATTATAAAGATATACTGCTTCGAACTAAAGCCACACGAGTTCTATATAATGACAAATATAAAATTTCGGCTAATCGGGGGCACAAGTATGTGAATATTATTAAACCAATATTAACTGGTCAACCTCCGAAAGTTTGGTTGGCAAAAAATTGGAAGGTTGGAGGATCATTACCGAAACAACCATTCCAAAGACAAGTAGTTCAAGGATATTTCCCTGAATATCGGTATTGGGGCGATCCCAATGAACTTGTTGACAGGTTACGTTTATTAACTGCCTCTCAATGGGCCGGTCATCTATCACACAATAACGAAGTAATTTGCATTATCGAGGAATTAAAGGAGGCAGGTATTTTACGTTAATATTTCTGTAGAAATGCGATAAATCTCATTTACCACTCAACTGTTGTGCCTAACGCACGTGATGCCTCGTGATAAATTTGGACGACATATATATTTACAGCGATATGACTCTAGACAAATTCGGCAAACACCTTCATGGTCACATCATATCAAAACATATGCAAAAACCATTGTTGGAAAAGACGTGGAAAGCGCTACAGAGTACAGCAAAGAAACATTTTATTTTAACACTAAATGGTATGGGTATGGTACGATCATCTGGAGACTATTATAGCATCGAGAATAAAGGAGGAGTTCACACGTTCACTAATTCCTTATACACTGGAAAAATGTTGAAGTTGTTTACTCTGGGCAATGCGTCATTACTTATTAATGGTAGGAGTGACGCGGAGCACATAAGACCACAGGATAAAATTCGAGGTAAGCAAGACGGACCAGCTACAAGTTATTGCATAGAAGTCCTGATCGAATCCGATCATGACGTATATTAAGCATGATGTTGTTAACGAGATACACGCTCCAGCACGAAGGAATTTTCAAAGACGTCGTGTCATTCTTAAAGGTTTAAAAGATTTGTATCAAGCAGACTTAGTACAAACTGAAGCCGGCAAAGACGAAAAACTTAAACTGGTGATTGATAAAATATGTTGGAGAATTCCACACGTCTCAGTGGGTTTACGAGAAGAATTAGTTTTAACGAAGATAACTGACAAAAATGTAAATTTGCATGTACCCTTTAGAAGTTGGGAAATGCACGATAATCCCTCATTACCGACGACGACAAAACACATGTGGGCTGTTAAAACGGCCCCGCATGTCGAAACTCCGAGATTCATAATTGTTGGTTTTCAAATAAATCGAAAAGAGTAATAACTAAAAACATGTCACGTTTTGACAACATTAAGCTAGCCAATATGAATGTTTTTCTTCAAACGTCATAAAAGTGACACCTTTAGTGACTCGATTCACAATCTTAAAGTTTTACTTCGTCTCCTAGTCAGTAAAAGTTTCACTTTTACTGACTAGGCAGTAAAAGTAAATTTGACAACATGATTGGATAATTTGTAATAAGAACGCCCTACGAGGGCGGGTTTAATATTGCACATACATATGGTGCGCATACATGATGAACAAAACAAAAAATTCAAACAAAACACAAATTTATTTATTGTTAAAATGTAAATTAAAGGTACAATTTGATATTTTAGCCCCTTGAAAACTGATTGCGCTGGCAGCAACAGCAGCACTTACAGCACCGCTGTCGCCAACCATTTTGCTGCTACCACAGATATTTTCTACTTGCGATTCTTGCGAAGATTCGCCGCACTCAACACTGTCACTATTTAGTGACAAAATTAGCTTCGCAATATCCTTTTTATTTCGAATAGAGTCCTCGATGTACCCTTCTGCCACACTGCTGGACTTCCACCCCCCGTGTCTCTTTAAACAAGTAACATCAGCTCCTCCATCTACCAGCAGTGTGGCAGAAGTTCGGCGTAAGCAATGTCCTGTATACTCACTCCAGTTTGGCAAGTTTAAAAAAGAAGCTACCTCTTTTGCCGCACTTCCAATTTTGTGAATTCCCATCACCTGTTTATAGCAAACACCATTTTGATATTATAGTAAAAATCGCATCTCATTTAGACTTGATGGGCGCAGGGAAGCATACTTTCTGTATAGTGTAAGATACACATCGCCGAGAATAGTAAACGAACGTACTTTTGATGTCTTACTATCTGGTATTTTTACGTGTAGCAAAGATCCCAAGTCTTGAATATCTGTCGTGTTCATTTTTACGAGTTCATCGCAACGGCATGCCCCTGATATGCCAAATATCAAAATAATCTGAAAATACGATTTAGGGTTTAATTTTGTATTTGTTTATTATTCTAAGAACTCACCTTTGTCGCCAAGTATTTCTCGTTAGGAGCATCGGATAAGAACTTGTCGAACTGTTCCTTTGTCAGCACTCTTGCCTTTTTGGGTGTATAACCCTCATTTTGTTTTTTTTAAATATGCACGTAGTTTTAAATATTTGGTAATATCTACACCATTTCTAATATTTAATAACGATTTTACCATGGAATACTGAGACCACATAGTGGAACTTTTTACTTTCTTCTTAGCCATTTCCGAAAAATATGCGAGTAAAACATTTTCACTATAATTGCTTACATTTTTCTCGGCGCACCACTTAATAAATTTTTTGTAGGCCACTTCATAGATGGTACTGGACTTAGTGGGCAATAATTTCTCTGTTGCAGCCCTTGCCGATTCTAAAATATCTGGCGGTGTACATTGAAACATGTCTTCGTCCATTTTATACACTTCAATGTCAAATAATGAATTAAACAAAACCATAGCAACGCTCTGCATAGCATGCTTCTTTGGGAATTAAAACTATACGTATTCGGACAATTAAAAATATTAATTCCATTATCTTTTTAACTATTTTCGACGTTTGAAGAAAAAATTACATGTTTTATTCGGAGTAGAAGTAACTTTTTGTGGCTCGTCTGTAGTATACCTACAGACTCGCCACAAAAAGTGTCACTTCTACTCCTAATAAAACAATATACTATTATTTAAATGGAGTTCGTTTTCCTTATGACAATTTAAATGTTGACTTTGATAATAATCATTTCGCTGTTCTGTACGACATGTACGTAAAGTTTCAACAATCATATTACAATCATGAAAGTGAACCTTTATTTTCACCAAGTCAGTATAAGGAACTGGCACCACTAATTGGGATTGTTTGTACATATCAGGCTGATACTATACATAAGAGTGCCGTAGAGATTAGAATAGAATTTACGACAAAAGTTGCAATTCCAGCCAATACTTCAGCGTACTGTTTGATTTTACACGACAAGGCTTATTATTATTCGCCCTTGACAAAGATAGTAAAGGAATTACTGTAAATAGTAGCAAGGTCAAATAAAAGTTCAAAAAGCGACATGATCCTCCGCACATCGTCAGTATAAAAGCCACAACGATACAGATACCAACTGTAGAAAGATACACAGACATAATAAATTGTGATGGAACAATTATCTTATGTTAGTAACGCGATCAGTGCATACATGAATGATGAAAAGTTACCTGAAGAGCATCTCAGATACTTGCCAAACCTATACCTGAACAAGATTGAGGGAATGGACCTTCAAACGATTTGGCATCTCCTACCACCTAACAAGATGAACGATATCAGTTTCCAACGGAGACAGCCCTGCTACAACTATTATAACATAGGTAGAACTCATGTGGATGGACCTCCAACGACAATATACCTCTGTAGGCAGTGCAATGAAAGATAAAAAACAAAATCCAATAAAATTAGTAATAAGTAATTCATAATTTTAATATTTTAATATTGTAATTTTTATTATGTCAATAAACAAATATATGTAGAATATTTTATTTTTTTTAACAAGTGACCTTATATAAGACCAGTGAATATTTATATCTCTTCAGTTGCCAACAAGTATCGAAGCAAAATACATCAAGAGAATATTTTTGTGAAGTTAAATTGTAACATGCATTTTATAAACGATTGGTTGAGAAGTCTACCAATATCGCAAACGATTATTAACAAAGTATGGGAAGTGATGCAGTAGTGTGAAGACGGAAGAAGAATTTCTTGTACTTATATGAAGTTTCTTCCTGTGTCCTACATCTTGAAGAGAATAAGTCCAATAGATGTAACACTATCATAGAATACTCTACCTGAGAACTATCGTGCAAACCTGAGTCTGCAAGAAATGTTGCCGTGCTATAAACATTACAACTGTGACGATTGGAGAGATCATATTGACGGATTCCCTCCGGCCATAAGAGATTGTATACTATGTGAAGATAAAAAGAATAAATAAAGAATAATTATACATAATTGTTGCTTTTATTTCTAAGAAATTAATGCCTAACCTTATTTCTTATTCCTTGTTTTTGTTTAGGTAAGATTATTCCCTTTTTTTGTGTAGGTTAGGTTAGGTTAGGTTACTATTTTTGTCGTTTAAGTGAGGTTAGGTTAGATTACTTTTTTTGTTGTTTAAGTAAGGTCAGGTTAGGTTAGGTTAGGTTAGGTTAGATTGAGTGGAGGTTGATACGCCGAACCCGGCACACGCGCAAATTTTCGCTCCGGGCTTAGATAGTGTCAAAGTGCGGCAAAAAGTGCGAATAGGTAAAAAATATTGTGCTAGGGCCAAAGAGTGCTGTTGAATACACGGGGTGTATCGTTTGGGGCTTGATCCCCCCAAGGATTGCGGAGATTTCGCCGGATCTTCTCCGACCACGCGGGGATAACCTCAAACCACGCGGCGACCACGTGGCGATCAACCGGCCAGAGGGACACGGAGAAGGCGGTGATCGCGTTAAAGGGGTAAGCCGTACGAAGGGTGCAACTGGGGTAAACAGCCTGAGGCGCTGCGCCCCCCTGAAGGGCTCAGGGCGCCCACCACGGCTCGCGGAAAAGTCGCGCGGGCGTAAAACCGGTGCTGCAATAGCGTCGCTGAGAGGCTCTTGTAGTTGCGGTCGCTGACACACAGACTTGCAGTAGCGGTCGCTTGGAGACGCTCGTGCGGTAGCGTCGCTGCGAGGCTCTTGTAGTTGCCGTCGCCGACGCGCTCTTGCAGTTGCGGTCGCTCTGAGGAGCTCGTGCAGTTGCGGTCGTTGCGGGGCGCTGGTGCGTCTGCGGTTGCAATGGTGCGATCCAGGAGCGGGGGCCGTCGCAGCGGGAACCCCATTGGGGGCGATACGACAGTGAGCATGAAGTCTCCGCAGTCTACCCAGACTACCCAGACTACGATAGATAGCGTAATCAAGGAGCTCGAGGCGGCCTCAACCAAATCGAAAAAGTTCGTAGAGGAAAACAAGAATGTCCATGTTCCCCTCAAGGCCATTCTGGGTGAAATGACCAGGGCCATAGGGCGGCTAAGAAGAATGAGGGACCAGGAAGTAAAGGAAAGGGAGGATAACTCGGCAGCGAAGCTGGAGCTGGAGCTGTAGGAGGCCACGAGAAAAATCCAAGGGATCAGGGACGAGCTGATGAAGGAGAAGGAACGCTGCTCACTCATGGACTCGAGGCTTGAGGATGAAAGGGCTACAGTGGCCGATCTGAAAGAAAAATTGGCCATCCTCCATAAGAGGCCCAACTCAGGGGGGGGGTGATAAGTCGGAGCTAATTAAGGAAATTAGAGGAAAGATGAACTGGCAGGCGGATCACGCGACGTTCCTCAGGGAAGCTGCTAAACAGTGGCCCAAGGAGGCATACGTGGCGGTGTCGGAGGTGCCCTGGGAGGATAGGCTAGAGGAAGCCATAGCGGTTCAAGTCACGAATACCGAAGACCAGCAGAGCAAAGACCCACAGGCTGGAGGCCTCTCCTGGCAGGTGAACAGGATAACCACCCACAGGGGCCAGAACACTGTACGGCGGGGTCAAGGACCTAAGGGCGGAGGTTGAAAAGCAAAATATCAAGCGGGTGCAGGTCAAGTCCGCGGGGCTGTTCATGGCCGACTTCGTGCACCTCAAGAAAATGCTGGAGTGGGTCATGGCAGACTCAGGATGCGACATAATACTAGTCCGGCCCAGGACGAGGCGGGCCAGAGAGGAGGGGCGACCGGAGGTCAGGGACAGCGCAGGTACCGCTGAAGGGGGTACAGGGGGACCGACGAGGGCGGCCGGAACTCAGAAGAGGCGCAGGCCAGCGGCCGCTAAAGTCGTGATCAGCACGCAAGGCGAAGGGTACGCGGACGTACTAAAGAGGATCCGCTCCGGGGTCGGTGCAGCTGAGGCAGAGGCCGTCAAACTGGTGCGCCGGGGTAGAGACGGCAACATCGACTTGGAAATGCAAAGGGGGCAAGGGGCTCCCCTGAAGCTGGCGGAGGAAATAGGCAAGGTGGTGGGGCCGGAAAGGGTAAGGACCCTGAGCGAGAGCGATACTGCAATAGAAGTCAAGGGACTCGAGGAGGACGCCACCAGTGATGACGTAATAAAGGCCATCAGCACCCAGCTTGACGCATCCGGCGACGGCGTCAAAGTCAAAGTCAGATGGATCCGGAACTACGGACCTAACCTGAGGATCGCGACGGTCGAGCTGGGTAAGGCTGGCGCCGAGAGCCTCCTTAAGTCCGGCAGGATCAGGATCGGCTGGTCCAGCTGCAGGGTGAAGGAGAGGGAGGAAGGACCCCAAAAGTGCTACAGGTGCCTGGGCTACGGGCACAGGGCTGCAGGCTACACAGGGCAGGACCGCAGTGGCGCCTGCTTCAGATGCGGAGAGAAGGGCCATAAGGCCGCGGAGTGTACTGGGGAACCTAGGTGTCCACTGTGCGTGGCGGAAGGGCACCGCGAGGTGGGCCATTAAGCAGGCAGCCGCACTTGCCGTGTAAGGGGGGCTGCGACACTGGCGCGGCCAGCCGCCATCGCGGACACGGATTGACGCGAGGCGGCTGCCTCCGTCAGCGCCGGAGCGGCCGGCGGACTGAACGACAAAGGCACGGAGAGCAAGGGCACCCAACTCGGAGAGGGGTGCCCCCCGATCTGCAGGCTTAGGGGCGGCGCCAGCCTGGAGGGCGTGACACACAACCCCCGGGCCGCCCTAACGGCTTCCCAGGAGGCAGAGAGGATGCTGGAGGTGGTCCAGGCCAACCTGCACCGCAGTAGAGCAGCCCACGACCTGCTGCAGGCCGATGCGGCCGCTCACGGCTTGGGGGTGCTAATGATTAGCGAGCCTTATAGGGCCAGGATGACGGGGGACTGGATGAGCGACGAGGAGGGACTGGCCGCGATCCAGGTTCGGGGAGGGCTTCGCTCCGCTGTTAGGGGCTGGGGCTCGCCGGCGGCAGGTATCGTCTGGGTAAGGCTGGAGGACCTTACCTTTGTCAGCTGCTACGCCTCCCCGAATCAGACCAGGCCGGAATTCGACGAGTGGCTGGTCGCGCTGGAGGACTGCGCGCGAAGTCAGGGCACCAGAGCGGTCGTCGGCGGCGACTTCAATGCTAAGTCGGCGGAGTGGGGCTCCCACAGGACGGACCGGAGAGGGGCACAGCTGGCAGAGATGCTCGGGGCCCTCAACCTAACGATCCTCAACGAGGGTTGTGTCGCCACCTTCGCGAGGGGCGACAGCGAGTCCGTTATAGACATCACGGCTGCAGGACCGAGCATCGTGGGCCGAATCGTCGTCTGGAAGGTAGAGCGGGACGTCGAGGAACTGAGCGACCATCAGTGCCATGAACAAGGAGCGGTTCGTGGAGGTGCTGGCCGAATGCCTGGCTGCAGCCCCGAGGCAGGGGGACGCGGCTCACTGCTGCGGAGCTCTCATGGGGGCGGTCCAGGAGGCTTGCCGCCGGACCATCCCACGCAGAGGTCGTCCCCCGGAAAACCGGAGGGCCTACTGGTGGTGCGACGCAGTAGCGGAGGCCCGACGAATCTGTAACGCTGCCCGGAGGGACGCCACAAGGGCGCGAGTACGCGGAGCCGCTGAGGAGGGAATCGAGCAGCTCCAGAGCACGCAGCGGAGTCAAAGGAAGACTCTAAAGATGGAGATCCGGCGGAGCAAGGAGTCGCGCTGGCAGGCTCTGATACAGGAAGTGGACAGCGACCCCTGGGGACTCCCCGATCGATTGGTCCGCAAGAAGACGCGACACGCGTTCCTTGGCCCTGAGGCTACGGTTCCGGGAGGCATCGCGGCAGTGGTGTCGGCTCTGTTCCCACCCATCGCAGCGGACGCAGGAAGCAGGGGTCAGGTGCACGCCAGCGACATTACAAAGTTCGGCCAGGAAGAGCTCCTGAGAGCGGCCGCAAGGCTCCCGCACAGGAAGGCGCCCGGGCCGGACGGCCTGCCTAATGAGATCCTGCGCTGCGCGATCGAGGGCTGCACGGAGGAATTCCTGGGGGCCATGAACGCGTGCCTGGAGGAAGGAATCTTCCCCCCCCCCCATGGAAGGTCGCGAAGCTGGTGCTTCTACCGAAGAAGCCTGGGATGCCTCTCAGCTCCCCGGCTTCCTTCAGACCCATCTGCCTCCTAGATGGGGCTGGAAAACTGCTGGAGCGGCTTATTGTGGGCAGATTAGAGGACGCCATCGAGAACGAAGGGGGTCTTTCGGACCGGCAATACGGCTTCCGCAGGGGGCGCTCGACGGAGGATGCCATCGTGGTAGTGAGGAGACTGGCCGAAGCGGCGAACTCGGGGCCGCTGAGGAGGCGCCGCCACTGCGTGCTGGTTGCCCTCGATGTTAGCAACGCGTTCAACTCGTTGCCGTGGGGGGTAATAATGGGGGCCCTGACGGAGCGCGGAGTCCCGGAATACCTGACGGAGATGGCGAGAGCTTACCTCAGCGGGAGAAGATTGCTGTACGGCGAAGCGCCACCCACGGAGGAAGTCCTGACTGGGGGGGGGGTCCCGTAGGGTTCGGTCCTGGGACCACTTCTCTGGAACATCGCATACGACGGGGTCCTGAAACTGCCAATGCCACAGGGGATCGAAATTATCGAAATTATCGAAATATCGCCGACGACGTGGCGCTGGTGGCCACGTACGACGAGCAGGAGGACCTCGTGTACTACGTCGAGGAGGCGGTGGAAAGAATGAACTGCTGGCTGAGGGCTGCGGGCCTCAAACTGGCGGCCGAGAAGACCGCGGCTGCGTGGCTGTCAACTAGAAGGAGAGGAAGGAGCCTGGACCTCGCCCTGAGTGTCGCAGGCACGGCAGTCAAGGTAGGAAAGGCTGTAAAGTACCTGGGCGTCATAATGGAGGCCAGCAGATTCTGCAGTAGGCAGATTACGGCAGCCTCAGAGGGAGCGAGAGCCGCGGCGGCTGCCGTGGCTAGGCTGATGCCTAACCTGGGGGGCCCGACAGGAGGCAGCCGGCGACTCCTGGCTTCGGTGGCGGTGTCCAGGCTTTTGTACGCCGCCCCGATCTGGTTGGGGGGTCTGGCGGCGGCCCGCAATAGGGACCGGCTGAGATCGGCCCTCAGACCCGTCGCTCTGGGCATCTGCCGCGCCTACAGGACGACATCCACCGAGGCAGTCGAGACCCTGGCGGCCTTGATTCCGGTCGACCTGCACGCGGAGGAGCGAGGCAGGGTATACGCCAGAAGGTGCGCCGGGCAGCGAGGACCCGAGGTCAAGAACGAGGAGAGGGAGGCAACCATGTCAAAGTGGCAGGAGAGATGGACAGGAGGCAGCAAGAGGGCCTGGACGAGGGTGCTCATCCCGGACGTCGCCCCTTGGGCAACTCGGAAGCATGGCGAGTGCGGGCACTGGCTGACGCTGTTGCTGACGGGCCATGGTTGCTTCGGGGCATACCTGTGCCGCATCGGGAAGGCGGAGGACGAGAGGTGCCACTCCTGTCCAGCCTTCCTGGACGACGCCCGTAACACCCTTCTGGTGTGCCCCCGGTGGCTCGAGGAAAGAGCACAACTGGAGGAGGCGCTCGGTGTGAAGGTCGACCCGGCCACGCTGGTGGCACGGATGCTGGCGAGCAGTGAGTGCTGGACAGCGGCGGAGCAGTTCGCGGAGTCGGTACTGAGAGCGAAGGATGCCATGGACAGGGAGAGAGCAAAGGACGCCAGGGACAGGGAGAGAGCCCTGGAGGGAGAGCAGAGAGCCAGCAACACCCAGGAGCCGCCTTAAACCAGCGGCCCTGCAGGCAGTCCCCCCCTGAAGCATGCCGGAAGGCGATCCCGGGGGAGGGGTAACGAAACTGCCAGAGGGGGTTTTAGTGGGTCGGCGCCCATCAGCCAACCCCACACTACCGCGCCATTCTGGCGGCGCGGTGTCTGGTCACAGATTTCCCCCTCGAACAAAAAAAAAAAAAAGGTTAGGTTAGATTATTCCCTTTTTTCGTGTAGGTTAGGTTAGGTTAGGTTACTTTTTTGTCGTTTAAGTGAGGTTAGGTTAGGTTAGATTACTTTCTTTGTCGTTTAAGTGAGGTTAGGTTAGGTTAGGTTAGGTTATTCCCTTTTTTCGTGTAGGTTAGGTTAGCTTAGGTTAGGTTACTTTTTTGTCGTTCAAGTGAGGTTAGGTTAGATTACTTTTTTTGTCGTTTAAGTGAGGTTAGGTTAGGTTAGGTTACTTTTTTGTCGTTTAAGTGAGGTAATGTGAGGTTAGGATAAGAGAAGGGAAAGAAGAGAAAGGAAATGGAGAAAAAAGAGGAAAAGAAGAAAAAAGTGGAAAAGAAGAAAAAAGAGGAATATGAATGTGGGAGTTTCCCTTTAAAAGAGGCTCCGCCTTGGAACCTCCCTTTTGTGGAGAGGGGAGAGTGGGGATGGAGTGGGGGTAATCACCAAAAATAATGTTGTTTTAACTCAATAGATTTAACGCATCCTGGTTTTGATATCCCTGTATCTTGTGAGCCTAAAAAAACGGGGGACAATATCCCACAAAGCTTACAAGACACTGAGATTTCAAATGTGGATACTCTCCATTGTCTTTCCAAACACAACATTATTCATACTTTTGTAATGATTTCTTTCAAAATCATTTTTAGCGTCTTGTCTTTTTTGAGTATTAAACTCAATATAATCTTTCATCCAACTACTTTGTTCAAATTGTAAAATTCTGTGAATACGGATCAAAACCAATCCCTTCTGCAAGCACTGCTTTAGATTTAAATAATGTATTACATACTTTTTTTTACAGTACAAAGTAGGAATCACTTTTGCTAATTTTGATGTCGATGATACGACAGACTCCGGACAAAACGGGAAATCATTATGTTCACCATGTAAGTGCTCTGGATATTCGAGGTCAACTTCTAACACGTATCCTATATTACCGTCATCTGTACAATTCCATATATCAAAAGTATCGATTTCTCGTTGATCGTGCCAACGAAATTTTCCTGTAGGAAGATTGCATCGCATAACATAGCCGTACAAGTTAGTAGTATCTAAATATATTATATAAGAGTTAGGTTTTTGTGCGTCGTAGGACGATAAAAATTTATTGTTTGCTTCCGCTTTTCGTCGAGTGCACATACTGAGTCCTCCTCGAATACCATTTTGAAAGAAATGCAGCATGTCGATGTCTGTCAATAGATCCAGTTTCACCCCCGATTTTCTAAGCAGGGCGTCCCATCCGAATCCTGGTGCGGTAAAATAATTTGCAGGATCTAACTTATAATTTTGCAGGGATACATTCCGAAAATTTTCAAAAATGTCAGCTAACAGTAGAACGTCAGACGTTAAGTAAACATTTGCGTAATCTCCTAAAGTATTACACTGAAAAACGTTCTACACTGATTGGGCTCGAGCGTAATTTTCTTCTGATATGTATTCGTCACTTAAAGTATCATAAAAGTCTTCTCGGTCTGGCAACCTTGGAAAATTTGTCTTCTCAAAACAATCCATGAATCCATAAGGGAAAACTCCTTTTTGTCGCACCAATTTAAATTGTTCCTCGTCGCCAAAATATTTTCGGATTTCATTGCATTGGTCGTCCTCCAAATACGATCCCAATTTTTCAAGGGAGCACGATAAAAAACGAAAAGAATCGATAAATCTTAGTTTTAAAAATACCTTCCTTGTTTTGCCTTTGTGGTCCACCGTTTCACCTACGTGCACTTTTTTGCTAAATGAAATGTACTTCTATTTGTTCTGTGCAATTACGACTACATCTTCCCCACTTAATGCAATTTTTTTGACGAACATATGAGCATCATAATTTGAGAGATTATGAAAGAAAACTGGAATAAATTTGGATACTTTATAATTTATATTGCATACGGAATGTGCGGCACCTCGAAATAGGCAGGTCAAATGATCATGATCGTATACTTTGTCTCTAATATTTGTTATCGATCTATCACAAATGTGACATATATTTCTTTCCAATTCTCGTTCCTGGTCTATTGTTAGGGGTTCCATGGATTTATTTTTAACTAAATGTTCTGTATATATTTTTTTAATATCGATCTCTAACTGTTTGACAAATTCAACTGCAGCATCTTCACCAGTGTATATTTTAAACTTAGAAAATCTATCGTCATAACAGCATTTTATGTAATACGAAAAGGCATACGGTTCGTGTTGATAGCACTTAACTGTGTACGGCTTGTCCGAATCAATTTCCACGTCTTCCCCAACAGGTTGCAATAAAGCTTCGAAATCTGCATACACAACGAAAGGAACTTTAATTTGTTTTTCGAAATGTTCGAATTGCAACACGTTTGTTGTCAACATGTCAACATTTCCGAGGTCAGCTTCTTCTTTTTCCAAGGTCACCTTTTTCGAGGTCAACTTTTTTGTCAAGGTCAACATTTCCGAGGTCAACTTTTTCAAGGCCAACATTTTTTTGCAAGGTCTTTTTTGTATTTTTTTTTTCAAGACCGTAATTTTAAGGACTACATTTCCAAGGTCGTATATATTTCAAGGTATACTTCATTCGTCGTCTACATCAGTCGTCGGCCTTATACTAGTCTATCCGGGCAGTATATATACTACTCGGCTTGGACGGTCTATCAATGAAAAGTTCTACGTCCGACATTTGTGGATACCCAACACACTACGATCATATCTCGAAAAAAATTATAAACAATGGCATTGGGATTCCTGGACCAGCAACACCAGTTGGCGTCGTGGAATACCAAACATTGATGATTTGGATTTTGGAACCATCCGAAAATATACCGCTCGAGATATGAAGGCTTTACAAAATTACCAATTTTTAATGAGATGCGAAGAATTCGACTTCATGGGAGACGATGGCGCAACTGTTTCCATTGATGTCAATATATTTACACCGACAATGGACAGGCTGTGCTATAGATGTATTGGTGATTTAGTCGTGCATCATATTTGCCAAAAAGAATTTATTCGTATTTCTGGAATTAAAAATTGGTACAACGGATTGAAAATTAACAACATAAATCATTATCGAACTAGAACGAAAGATGCTTTAATTTTGTATATCCAAAACATTAATCATTGGGGTGACAATTGTATAACTGTTCCTATGTTTACCATTAATATTAACTAAATATGTTTAAATTAAATAATTTAGTTAATATTAATGGAAAATCACTGCATTAATAAATAAATTAATTATTCTCTGCAATGCTTACCTGAATTATTTGGTTTCCCTATTTCTTCCATACACCAATTTCCCGCAATTTGAACCATATCGTTTGCTATTTTAGAGTGTAACACTACATAGAATATGATGGCACATGTGTTTCCGTTTAGTAGTGTATCATATTTATTAGAATTGCAGGAATTCCAGATTGATACAACGGATTAAAAACACAATATAAATCATTAGAGAACGATCACAAAATAAACTCTATTTTTATTTATTCAATATATGGACAATTGGTGCGATAATTATGTAAGAATTCCCATGGTATAACAACATTGTTATTGACTAATTATTTTTTAAATCAATTCAGTATAAATCATAAATAAATAAATTATTCTATGCAATGCTCATCTGAATAATTTGGTTTTACAATTTCTTTCATACACCAATTTCCTGCAATGCGAACAATATCGTTCACCAATTTAGAGAGCAACATAAGGTCAACATTTTACTGGTCAAACAAAGACCTCAAATATTTTCAAGACCGGATTTTTCTTTCAAGGTTGGATTTTTTTTTTCAAGGTTGGATTTTTTTTCAAGGTCGGATTTTTTTCAAGGTCAGATTTTTTTACAAGGTCAGAATTTTCAAGGTCAACTTTTTCAAAGTCAACTTTTTTTCAAGGTCAACTTTTTTTCAAGGTCAACTTTTTTTCAAGGTCAACTTTTTTATCAAGGTCGACTTTATTTCAAGGTCAACTTTTTTCTCAAACTCAACTTTTCAAAGTCAATATTTCAGAGGTCAACATTATCAGGGTCATTTTTTTCAAGGTTAACATGTCAAGGTCAACATTTCAAGGTCAACATTTCTAGGTCAACTTTTCCCCAAGCAAGCCGATTCTAGAACCTCCTCACCGACCTTCAAGGTCGTGAGGAGGTTCTAGAATCGGCTTGCTTATTCTACTCACCTCATTTCTCGTCCTGTTTTTATAAGTATTCGGAGTCATTTATTTCACCTCCCCCCGCCTTCCACGGTGCCAGGGTGGAGACCGTAGTACAACCTCAAATCTTTTGGGATGCCGACTTCTATACAGCGGTCCTTGACGAACTATAAACATGTCATCACATCATAAATTCTAGTGAGTTATTTATTACTCCTAACATCCTCAGCATTAGGGGTGGGTCCTAGTGGCATTTAAAAGATGGTCGTGTTTGGCTCGCGTTAACGCTGTGAGCAACCGACGCGACGGCCCGAAAATCGGCCGGTTTCGTAGAAATTAAAAAATTTCAACGAAATTATCAAAACGAATTCACCAGTAAAGTAGTTAATATAAAATTATTATGATTGTACTATATTTATACTCAATTTAAAACAGTTGTAAGTTGTTAGTGAAATTAAACGAATCAACGTTTTCTATCGACAGGTGCATAGATAGTAAGTAACGGAAGTTAATTTAATCCGTAAAAGTTAAAGTTAATTATTTTTTTAATTATAATTTAACAAAATTTAGGAAACTAGTTTTAAATACACAGAAAACGTATATTCATTTGAATTTAATAACAAATTAGTATTTATATTGTATTTTATCAAGTTTTTTAACAATTTTGCTTCACTTAACAATGGAAACTATCAGTTAATTATGATTTAAATCAGGAAACTATTATTTTGGTGGGAACTGAAAGATAAAATTAGAGAATAAAAATACTATTGAATTACAAAACATAATTTTTAATTTAAAAAAAAATATTATAGTTATTGATTATTTTTATTATAAATATTTATTATTACCTAACTAATAACATTTACGGCGTAATGTGCACAATGTGTTGGTTACACTTGCAACACGTACGAAGCAATTTACATGAAAAACTACACATCAACATTATTAAACTTAGATGAATCAGCGCTAGGTAATCCATTGCTAGAAATCATACAGACAATTACAATTCGCAAATCACTTCGCGAAAAGGATTGCTATTAATGTCATCTATTAAGAAATTATGATTTCGGAGTATATTCGATTATATGGTTTGGAATTGAGGGTTAATCCATTGATTGTATGAAATTGTCAATGTTGCATTGTAAATAAATTATAAATATTATGTGTAATTAGGTAATCCTATTTAAGAAGGCGCTCGGCATTATTTCCGTCAGTACTTTTCTGCTACTGAAGATGGTCGCATTGTGACCGAAATGTACTTTTAGTTTAAAATAAATGTCTTTGTGAAAATTGTGTTCCGTATTTTATCTTTTCAACAAGTAACAATATGGAAATACTACAGTATAATGTTATTTAATTAAAATCGCTATATCCCTTGAACGAAGTAATCGAATTTATGCGTTACTATGCTTTATGCGTTACTTTATGCGTTACTTACAATGTCAAATAAATTTTAAGTGTCCTCCCTTGCGATACCTTATTTTAAAACTTAAAATATTCCTAATCTAGTGACGCAATAAAAAAAGATGTTTGTCGATTCGTTTTGGAAAAAAAGAATTTTTGAAAGATTTGTTCGATATAAATTGTTTTGGAATTTTTCTTATTTATTTCTTTTCCAAAACAAATCGATAAAAATCTTTTATTATTGCGCCACTAGATTAGATTTTTAAAAAATCACTCGTCACGTCAAAAATATTAAAGGCAATACTATTATTTTGAATGATTTTAATTATTTTAAAAGTTTTCTCCACATTTTAAGACATTGTTTGGCGAAGATTAGTTTATACCTTAAGAATCACAACAAAATGATCTATTTAACGGTGCTATTAATGTTATTTTGGTTTGAATAGGGGAGCAAAACACAGAGGAAAACTATTTTCCCATATTATTCCCCCATGTTCCGCGGCAAATCGTTCACCCGTTATACAGGGTCCGTCATTTCACTTCCCGTCTTCTGTATCTCAGTTACTAATTGAGATAGGATTTTGATATTTTGCAGACTTTACTTGCATTCTATGGCGTAGTTTAGGAAAATATTTTTGATTATACAGGGTATCCCAAAAAAGTGTGACGTCATGATGATGTGTATTTTTAAATTGCATGGTATATTTTTTGTTGTTTATTTGGGTGCCCTTTATGGATGCCTACATACCTATGAAAGTTTATTAAAATCGGTTCTGAAAGAAACTGAAACAAAACAGTTTTGCACCATTGGTTAAGAAAATTAATAAGAGATAAAAATGTGCCTTGTTAATAAAACCATACAAGGTACTCATTAAATAAGGTCTGATAGTTGCGTTAACCAAGTTTTTTTGATATGCTTTATACAGAGTGCCCAAATTTTAGTGTCAAACTTTTCAGACTTTAAGCACTTTATTTTCCTTATTTTAAATTGGAGCCCCTGTATATTTTTATGTCATTCCATGTGGAATTTAAAGACAAACATTTTTCCTAATTACAACTCTATCGCAATTCCTAACACATTGAAAGTTATGTGCAGAAAACTCGATTAATCAACTATATGTTTTTTTCAGTTTTTATTTTTTTGTGCTAATGTCACTAACCCGATTTCAATAAAAATTTATGGGTATGTAGGCATCTATAAAAGGCATCCAAATAAGTGACAAAAATATACTTTGCAATCTAAAAATATATATCTTGATGACGTCACACTTTTTTGGGACACCTTGTATAATCAAAAATATTTTTCTGAAATACACCCTAGAAAGCAACTGTAGTCTGTAAAATATCAAAATCCTAACTCAATTAGTAACTGAGCTATTGAAGACGGGAGGTGAAATGACGGACCCTGTATAATTAAAAAAAAAACTTGATATTTTTTTAAATATTCAATTTTTTTCATGTTTTTGTTGTTTACTTTCAACGTATATTGTAGGAAAGTCTCAATGCAGCGTTACTTTTCATTAAAATGAACTATATTTCTGCTGCTAGATAATGTTTTATAAGTATTATAAAATTGTACACAAAATATTCGGATATACTAACATTGACATAAGTAGGTACTTTGTTTTATGTATGTTTTAGTTTTTAAGATATAAAAAAATGATGCTATTTTATTTAGTTATTCATTTCAATGCCGATGAAAGAATGTGTAAATTTACTAGCAGTATTTGAATTTGGAAATAAAACGGTCAGCTTTAAGATTTAAATGGACAGAAAAGGTATTTTTTATCTGTACCAAATATTTACGCGGGAACCGAAGAAACATTTTGGCCATGTGGCAAGCTAGAATCTGTTCATTGTACACCCGAACGAAATATTTTAGAGGTGGCCTTAGATTCGTATTGTCGCAAGCGATTTTCGCCCTTAAGTCTTTTAAATTTGCCCAACAACTTTATAATACTACTTGCAATAGTGTTTAAAGAAGTCTCCGCGATTTTATTCTGGTGGTGAGTATCTCATATTGCTACAAAAATATACACCTTACACCGTGGTTTAAGAAACAAGTGACTGCGGCGTAGTCGCCAAGAGAGTATTTGTTTGCTATCTGAAATGACAAAACTCGTAACGATGATAAGAATTGATTAATAAAAAAAAATACGTGTTCACGTTTTCAGAAATAGAATATTCTACAGTCGATTCTCGATTTGTAAGTTTATTATATTACACATGTGGACATGTTTGTTGCTATAAGGGGTTAATTTTAAGAGCACACCAGAGCCCTACTTTAAATTTTTATAAACATTGCAAATCATATATTTAAAAATTGAAATTTGTATCATGTGCGATTGTAATATCTCTAATAATAATTTATTACTTTGTGGACATTTAGATAATGTATATTATTAACAGAAAAATTACGCGATTTAAATTGTAAAACGCAAAATATAATTTATTTATTATGCAGGTATAAAATATTTTATAGTAGTATAATTAAACTTGTCAAATTTTGTCTTTCATTATTATTACAAAAACATGATTAACATTAAGAAACAGAATATAATACAAAATTACAATAACAATAATACAAGACAAAAAGGTAACTCGATGGCCGAAAAAAGGATGGAAAAACAGGCACAAAGACATACCCTATATCCAATACCTAAATACTATAAAATGTCAGAATCAACAAAAAATAATAATTAACGAGACATTAAAGTCAAAATAAATAAATTTATCCAAGCGCAAATGTGAGGCTGTATGAAACAATAAAACGTTGAATACATAAAATACATTTTATCAAGAACACCACTTAATAATACGTTGTAAATTAATATAAGTGTTAGACGTCAAAAAATGACGTTATTTCAATAATTTTTTTTAAAATAATTTAAAATCTATTTTAGCGCGTATGTTTGTTTAATTAATATTTTGAGTATAATTCTCCACTTTCGATTACTTATTCAAATCGAGTGGCATAGTGTTCACGAATGAGGCACAATAATTATTTGTCAGGCCACCCCAAATTTGTGGAATAACCACCTCTCGTCCTTTCTTTGCTATGATTTTGACTCGAATCCCACTGACGGGTCATCGCAGACCATACATTTTCTATTGAATTCAAATCAGGTGACTTTCAAAACACAAACAGAAAACGATAGAAATACGACATTTTATAAATTATTCACAATTCAAGGAAACTTAAGAAACAAAATTAACCATTTGAAATAGACAAAACTATCAATACAGAACACAACACACAATACCTTAATGACCAAACTCAATTAACATTTAAACCTCTTTATAAATTGTTAAATAATCCATTTAACACATAAAACAACAAAAGCAATTAAATAAAACTTCATATTAGACATCTATCAAATTGAAATTACATTTCAAATAAATTACAGATATATAAAGGTAAGTAAATAATTCTAAATATATACATATAATATAACCAAAATACTTGAATTGAAGAATTGATATTACTTTCTATTACCAAAATTAATACCCCATAAAAAATAATTTTCACTCATTTAAATTCTTCCCCACACTAACAAATTACATAAACACGAAATCATTTATACACACTATAACATTAAACACATAACAAATACTATTATAATTTATATTTAAACATTATATTTAAACAAACTTGACTTCAATTTCATAGTTAACTTAATTAATTTATTGTATTCTCGTAGATATGCCTCTGACGGTGGATGTTTATGACTGAAAATAGTCGGGCGAAAGAAATAGATCATTAAATAAAATAAAAATTAATATTATTATTAATTAACCTTAAATTAATTTTAATATATTTACCTACCAGAACGTACCTACAAATTCTCAGAGAAGAGTACCGCATAATGATATTGTTTGAAACTTGGTAGACCAATTTTACGGAATGTCATTAAGAAATACTGAGGAATATCGTCGATTTAGTATACATTTAAGAGACTTAGGAATAGAAATTAATTCCAGACGTTGGAGACTATTAAGTATATTACACTTGTTATTTAGAAAATGAGCACTTCGAGTTAAATGTATACAACTAATCGAAACTGTCGATATTTTTTTAATTAATATACCGACCTATTAATACCAAGTGTATTATTGTCAATTGTCATTGTCAACCTGGCATAATGTTCTACAATTACTAATTATCAATACTAAATAATATTAAGTTGGGGAAAAAGCAGTTAACAACCAACCTTTTTTGTGTGTTCAACGAGGTTCCTGGAAGGTGGACCGGTCGGGGTGGTCCAAATGCCTCTACGATCGTTCCACCTCAATCCACCCGATTTTTATTTTTGGGGTCATATAAAAACAATGGTACCTTAACGAAGTTAACACCGAAGAAGAGTTGCGAAATCGTATACAATCTGTTGCCGAGGTAGCCTGATTGAGATCGCGCATATAGGCTCATTGACGGGAGCTCAATTATGCATCGAAAATGTAGGAAATATCTTCCAACAGTTGCTGTAACGATTTATACATTGAAATCCCATTCAAGCCAAACCAGCCAATGGTTGGGCATGGGGCGTTGTTCCCTTGGATGGTCATAACTGTCAGGTTCGAAATCAGGGGTGCTGACATATTCGACATATTTATGGCTTGTAAACACCTTTTTCTCGCTGGGAGATATTATGGAAAATGCACCGGCACCGCCAGGGTGACCACCTAATTTTGTGTGTGTGGTCCCCGTGTGGCTTAAGTCGTATAGAATTTCGTGCCCGCGTCCGATGACGTTTGTTTTGTTTGCCCCCGTACTTCGTGGTACCCTGCATTCTCCGCCTTTTCCGTGTTTCGTGCGCGCCCCGGCGAGCCCTGTTTCGTTTCTTCTTATCGAGACTTTCAATAGCCGTGTTACTTATGAGACAACAAACATAGAACTTTCTGTACAAGTGCGTCTCAGATATTGTTACCCAGGGGCAAAGTGGTCCCGCGTAGTCGTGCATCGCGTATTTATCTGGCATTATTTGTAAATGAATCAGTTAAATAATTTTGTTGTACTTGTAATGATTTAAAATATTAGTCACTTTATTGCGTAACTGCGTAATATACTGAGCGTATATTTTGGCCCACTACAACGTCGTCACTTGCACTTCCATGATGACATTCTCGTGCAGCATGATAAATGAAGTACAGAGTGAGCAACAATGATTAAAGTCAAGTTAAATTTCCCGGCGAAAAAACTGGAGAATTTCTTCGCTCCAAGTTTATTATAAATTAATTTACTGTAAAGTTAAAAGATTTGACAGCCTCAGCCCAGTGCCGCCCGCGTCGTATTATTATTTATTACCATTATGCCAATTCTTCGCATATTGTTATTTTGTCTTCTGCTTCATAAACATCAGTTCTTATCAGGACTACTCTGAGTAAATCTTTGATTTCTGTTAAGTGATTTGCAGTTTTTAAGGTTATGAAATTATAAAAGTTAAAATTTTGTTCTAAATTTACAGAGTTTAAGTGAAATCGCTTTTCTATTGCAATGGTTTTTACACCACAACATGATGCCTTCATCCTGAAGGCTCATTATCGAAGTGGAACACTTAATGAAGACGACACATGGACATATTCATTACAATCGTGTATGAATCAATTTAACGAAGCCTTCCCCGATGTCAACATTACTTACAAAATATTTATCCAGCATAAACCCGTATTATTCACCGCTTTGAAGAAAAGAATTGTATTTGTAAGGGCAAGTCAACTGGAAGACCGTCTACCTTAACAGAAGAGATTGTTGCCGATGTCCAACAACGGCTTGAACAAAGTCCACAACAAAATCTATAAGAAAACTTTCAGCACAAACAGGTTGGTTCTTAATTTTAGGGTGCAAAATAGTTATTTTTTATCATTCATGTGGTCTTTATGGCATACAAATTTTAATGTTTAAGTCCGCTTACAGGAGTATCGTATGGGAGTTGCCGAAAAGTCGCGAAGAAAATTTTACATTTGCACCCGTATAAGGTATCGGTAGTTCAACAACTTCACCCACTTGATTTTCAAAAAAGAATTGATTATTGCTATTGGTTTACTCAGTATTTAAATGATAACGATATGCTGGGCAATACCTTTTTCAGTGATGAGGCGTGGTTTCACTTATCAGGATATGTGAACAGTCAAAATTATCGTACATGGGCTACAGAAAATCCTCATATGTTCATCGAAACAGATTTACATCCACTTAAAATTGGTGTTTGGATAGCAATTTCGAGACGTCGAATAATTGGCTCAATATTTTTCAATGAAACAATGAATGCGGAGCGTTGCCGAACAATCATCCTGGATGCATTTCTTAATCAGGTGCATGATGATGAACAAATAATGAGTTATTTTCAGCAAGACAGAGCCACTGCTCATACTACGTTTGCGACAATTAATGATTTCAGGGAATTTTACGATGATCGATTGATAAGCTCAGGATTATGGCGAGACGTTCACCAGACCTCACGCCGTGTGATTTTTATCTTTTTGGATATTTGAAAAATAATGTTTTTAAAAATAGGATGCACAACCTAAACCAACTCCAAGAAGCAATTGAAGAAGAGATAAGAAACATAACTCCAGAGCAGTTCCAATATGTTTTTGAAAATAAAAATAGGAGAATTTACATCTGCCTTGAAAACGAAGGTCGCCATTTTCAACATTTTTTGTAAACTTTTATTGTAACATTTAAAAATATATAATTATGATTAAATATTTAATTTATTTTGTTGTTGTTTTGTTTGTTATTTGCTGCGCCACTGGAAAAACAATCTAGGGGATATTCTTTTTATATTTTCAGTAATACAAACATGCGTACTTGGTTGCCTACCTATCAAACCTCAAGCATTGTTGCTCACACTGTATATGCTCTTTAACGAAAGGCTTATTAAACAGAAAATTTTAGTGACTCGATTTTTCTAAGAAATATCAGTAAAACGTAATTACTTCCACTTCTCAGGGTGATTTACACTTTTGAGACGTTGTTCTTGATTAGTGAAGTTTAGGCACTTTAACGACAGAATTGCTCATCAAAAAACATTTGAGACTCAACAATTCTAGGAAGCCTAAGTCATCAGTAAGACGTAGTGATTTCCACTACTCAAGATTCTTTATACTTTTGAGACATTTTTCTTCATTTGTGAAATTTAAACACTTTCACGAGAGCAATGCTCATCAGCAATTTTTTGTGCCTCGAATTTAGCATAACTTATCAGTAAAAAGGAATTAACTCAAAATCTCAAGATTATTTATACATTTGAGACGTCATTCTTGATCAGTAAAATTTTCATTAAAGATCTTCGAAACCCATTTATAAAAGTCCGCAAATTTTTGTGACTCTAGTTTTCTAGAAGCATAACTCATCAGAAATAATAGTCATCTCCACTTCTCAAGATTGTTTACACTTCTGAGATGATATTCTTGATCAGTTAGAAGAATTGGTCATAAGGAAATGTTTGTAACTTGAATTTTTTAGAAAGCATAACTCATCAGTAAAACGTAGTCACTACCACTTCTCAGACGATTTACTCTTCTGAGACGATATTCTTGATTAGTGAAGTTTGGGCAGTTTCAAGAACAATTTACTCATTAGAAAATTTGTGCGTCTCGAATCAATATCATCAGTAGATAAAACGTTATCACTTCCACTTCTCAAGATGATTTACACTTTTCAGACTATATTTTTATTAGTGAAGTTTATGCACTTTGACAAACAAATTACTTATCAGAAAATGTTTGTGATTCGACATAGTATCAGCAGTAAAACATTACATACACTTCTCACATTGATTTACACTTTTGAGACATAATTATTTATCCGTGAAGTTTAGGGACCATCAGTTAAATTAGTTACTAAAATAAAATAGTAATGTGACTTGCATTTTCCGGATTTTGTTCTGAGATTTTGCGGTTATTGGTATTCGTTGGGCGTTGGTGATGGAGAAGTGGGACGCCTTTGCAGTAAACCCCGAACTATATTCGAAGTGATGTAGGTATTTTATTCCGTCAAACTGATAAGCGGAGAGAGCCCCGGTGTAATCCAATCAGTATAAAATTTAATAATATTAGGTAGCTTATTTTTGGTAAGCGCAGTAAATCTAATATAGCAAGTACATGTTTTCGGCATTTCCACCCTCGCGCTACTGCACGCCCCCACACGGCGCCCCGCTACCCCCCAGACCTCCGGAGAAAAATCCTAATTGAAGATCCTGTTTATTTATTGGTCCGCCGGAGCGACTCCGGGGTATGTGTAATCTAATCCGGGCCGAATAAATCCACATTTAGGTTGACAGAAGCCGGCCAATCTCGAGATCATTCCACGGCCGGATTCTCGCCAGGAATTCCATTTGCAAACACGGCCACGTAAATCAAACTAATTGAAAAAGAGCAAACACACACCCAGGCCCTAGGAAGAGCACACATAGGAGGAGCGCGGGAAGACGCGGCGAGGGGCTTTTGCGTTTTTCTTGAGGAATTGATACGTCTATCCTCCTGCTCTACACTCTATCCCCAGTGCGAAATCATATTAGAGAGGAACTGAGCTATACAATCAACATAAAATTCCCGGAAAGCGACCGAGCTGCAATAAATTATTATTTTTATCGCGAGGAGTCCGTCGTTCCCCCATATGTCTCGACGTTGCACGGTTGCAATCTTAGTACAAGTACATACACGACAATAAAATAAATATACGGGGAGAGTCTCCCTTTGATCCGGTACTTCGGGGAGTGCGGCAGCCGCCCCCACGAGGGCATCCATACCCACTCGAACGCACACACACACATACACACCCTCCCAGACACACATACACACACACACATACACACTGGAACACGAACACGGCGGGGGCTGCCGCCTCCCCCAAAGTCTGATACTTTGACGACGGCGTGAGATTTTCACCCCTTGGTGGCGGTTCATATACATAGATAACGCGACTTTACTACGTGTCTTGATTCCGCGCCGCCTTCCACATAAATATTTTTGACCCGGACGGCTTAAATAACCATGCCGGGGATGCAGGACGTGAGCCACGGTCGTCCCACCCCCGGGGACAAGACACTCACCATCACACACCACCAGTCAACCACCATCGGAATACAAGATTGCAATTATTGCGTAATCTTGGGGCAGACCGCGGGTCCCCAAACTGAGGTTTTAGCAATATCCTTTATACTAAAACCAATACTAAATTTTAAAACCAATTGCATATGCAGTTCATGCATTTGATAATTCAAACTTTTTCTCAAAGTTTTTCGCTAAACAAAACGAAATATATGATTGTTTCAATACTTTCTGAACCTTTTATTAAAGTAGAAATTAAATCTAGACAGTTTTTAAGATTATTTATGTTAACAATTATTTTTTTCTATACCGGTTCGAGTGCCGGCTGTCGGCTTTTGAGTGTACGTGGATGACCATTCTCAATAAACAATGGAGTACCGAGTTTCTGGTGAACAAACTTTTGTGCTCTGTGCTTCTCCATTATTTGTTTGCTCTCTACAACGGTTGTAACTAACTATTACTCGACTTCTTTATCACACCGGTCAAGATATACAAACTCATATCATTGTTTCTTCTTCTATATGAGACCGGTCAAAGTATATGTGTAATGAATCTGTCTACAGATTATTTTATGTGCGAAATATTTTATGAACAGTAAATGCCTTTGGCCCAACGATTTTTTAATATTATTAATATGTTTTCGTGAAAATTCTCAAATTCAAAAATATTTTAGTGTATAATTTAGTGTCCTTTTTGAAATAAAGACTATTAAATAAATGCCTAACTGGCTGTGTGAATCTTTATATTAGGAAAATGTGATAATGTTTTTATGGAGGATAAATCAAAAACTATCCATAATAATTATATAAAATTTTCAAATATTAATAATAATTACCACCCAAATGCGGGCATAAATAGGCCTTCATGGCACAGAGCAATCAATTTTCTAGCAACGGTTTTGGTTTAATTATTGAGACAAGCTTTGATATAAATATTTATCAATATTAAGGCAAATCGTACATTAGTATTTATAGAAATTAAAAGTACACTTGCTTGGATTGGAAATTGTAACAACCAACAAACCAACGCTTAGTTAACAGGTCCTTCATTTGTTTGTGGTATGCTTATCGAAGCTCCCCCACAGATGTTCTGATCATTTTTTATTTTGTTCTCAGGAGAATGTTCCACGTAAGATTCGGTTATCTTGTCAGAATACCATACACCCAATTGCTTCAAAGTTGTTATATCACTGCCGCTTTCATCTAATATGGTAGCAGCACTTCTGCGGAAACGTCCTGTGTATTTATTTGCATTTGGTAATTTAAGAAATTCAGCAATCATTGCAGGCATTTTACAGAAAATATTTCCCTACCGACCGGCTTAGAGGTACAATTGCCAGTGTGATAATACAAAAGTAAACTGTTAGTTTTTACGTATTTAGGACGAAAAGCAACATACTGGTTATACAAAACAATATATTGAAATTTGTATAGTTTGGCATTTTTTTCTGAACACCCTGTATGACTAAATTCAAATTGCTCATTACCAAAATGTTGCTTATTAACTACACTGACATTATTGCTAAAACTTATTCTTACCTTCAAAAAACGAGGGCGCTACGATTTTTTAAGTTCAGCTTGCTTATGCATGATATTTGGAGAGAAAAAAAAAGTAAATTGGCAACACTGTAACATAATTCAAAATTAAATGGACAACAATGTAGAGGTTGAAAAATGTCATCAGAAATCTTGAATAAATATAGGGTGTTCCATTTAAAAAAAAAAGTTTGTTTTTCTTATTCCGGCAAATTAGGACACTGTCTATTTGCAAATAATTTTACGGCATAAAGATTTTTATTTTAAGCCAATAACTTTTTGTACGAAACATTTTTTCTATCTCTCACGGGAAAGGCGCCACGAAAAAGCCCGACGCACTGTTGCAGGACCCTGTATATTTGTTGCAGCGATCATGTTTATTGGAAGCAGGAACGTTTTTAGAACAGCACTTTGAACTCGTAGAAGTTTATTTTATAAGCATTAAATACAACACAAAAAGAATATTAAATATTTAGTTAATTAATTGAATTCATGTTCAAATAATATAACTGTTCAGAATTTTTATTTATTATTTTGTACTATACTTATGTTATAGGTTAATTTTTTGTTGCTGAAATGTTGTGTTTATTATGTACTTTGATCACATTAAAACATGTGAGCATAAGCATCTTCTTGCTTTTAGATTTAAAAAAGTAATATACGGTTGTATTGCCAGTTCCGTAAGCTTTTAAATGAATTATCGCTCAACTGCTACTCCATTTAAAAAAAATAATAGACTTACATCCCCTGTGGCAAAGCGTTGAAACAATTGAAGATCACTTGCTTGATAAAAAGTTGATTATTTTGAAAGATTCCTGATTTATCGGGAAAAACTGAAAATTGAGATTTCAGAAAAAAAATTGTATATTCCCTGCCATTAACGCCATTTTCGTCAAACTTGGCAGTTTAATAGTTTTGAACCATCTGAATCGAATGACATTTTTTCAAAATGGTAACTAACATTACTTCTAATTTCCAAAAAACCTGTAGAAATTTAAATATGTACATGTGATGTAAATGGTGTAAATAAAATATTAAATCGCGAATACTGTGAAAAACAATTGAATGAATATTTAAAATGACATTTGGTAGTGCGTTCTTATTCTTATGGCCGCCATATTGGAACTTAACATTGCAAAGGCGCACCCTCAAGAGCTGATATCACAGACCCTAAAATATGGGAATATACCTCTCGTCGGAGGGCTTTTGCGAAATCCCAGAGCGAGCCGAAAAAAAAATGCAAACCGCACCGCGGCCGTTTTAATTATAAAACGCAGAATGCGAACCATTCAGCACGCACCTGGAATTGACGTTACCGACAATTGTTCGTACACATTATCACGGTGTATTTAATGGTATAGGAGAAATGGAAACACATAAAAAAAATAGTTCTTCCGGACTACCCTCAGAGTGCGCTGAGAACTTGTGAATGTAGTAAACTATAATAAAATAGTAATCTGTAGTGGTCGCATTCAATCGCATATTGTTTGTCTGTGATCGCATGATCGCGCATTAATGGCTGCCGCTTTTGCATGAACTTTGAATACGTTTATTAAAATGGTTTTTAAAGCCTATACGGTAGTAATTCATAGTGTATAGTAGTTAATTTTGTTGCGATATCCACAATGCAACCCCCAGGTGTCTACAAATACCGATGCAAAGCTCCAAATTTTAAAACGCATACTATACCAATGTAAGCAACCTACCTACAAAAACAAAAGTTTTTTTCAAATTTCCAACTTCTGAAGAGACTAGAACTGCTGGGTTTGAGGCTATAAAGATAGGAATTGGTGTTCCATTTAATTCTGCATCTATAAAAGTTATCTATGTTAAGACCCATTTGCCATGATTTTTTTCAAAGTTCTCTTAAAAATAGATTAAATGTTTCTAAAACTGTAGTACAGGGTGGCACAATATAACGTGCATTTATTAAGTATAGGCTAATAAAATAAATACAAAAGGTATAGTTGAAATAAAATATAGGATGATTAGGTAATTAAAAGTAGTTTATTTTTTAAAAATAACATCATCTAAATGACGGCCCTCTCGAAGACGGCACTCCTCTAAACGCGAACGCAGATTTGTGAAAACTCTTGTCAATAAATCTGGGGTGATAGCTGCCATTTCCCCATGGATATTTTCTTTTAGCTGACTGATGTTCCTCGGATTGTTCATGTAGACTTTATGTTTGAGGTATCCCCACAAAAAAAGTCAGGAGGCGTCAAGTCAGGGCTACGTGGGGGCCTAGGGATATCACCTCTTTTGGAAATTAGTCTTGCAGGAAACATCTGTCTCACAACCGCCATAGAGTCATTTGATGTGTGACAGGTCGCTCCGTCTTGTTGGAACCAAGTCCTCGTATTCGCTATTCTCGATCTCGCAAGTTCTGGAGTCAAATATCCCTCTAACATCGCAACATTGCGGTCGGTGTTAACGGTGATGTTTCGTCCTCGTGAATCTTCAAAGAAGAAAGGGCCAATAATTCCTTTGCTTGAGATTGCTGCCCATACCGTTACTTTCAGACTATGCAGTGGTTTTTGATGTTTCATTTTTGGATTCTCGTCGTTCCAATAGCGACAATTTTGTCGGTTTACGAACCCATTTAAATGAACATGAGCCTCGTCAGAAAAAAGAATGTCAAAAGTGAAAAATCGACTAAGCATTTCTTCAGCAAATGCCAACCTTGCTCCGAAGTCGGCCTCTTTTAATTCCTGTGTTAACTAGAACTTATAAGGATGCAGTTTAAGATCCAACTTCAAAATTCGCTGTAAACTTCGTCGCGACAAGTTTAAAGCCGCCGATCGCTTCCGAGTAGACACTTGCGGATTTTTTCCTACTGACTCCTTCACCCTCTCAATATTGTCTGTGGTCCTAGACGTTCTTGGACGACCTTTTACTGGTGGTTTAAACGTGGAACCAGTCTCTTCAAAACGGTTTATCCATATTTTAATTAAATTTGCACCCCGAGCTTCATTAATGTGTGTTAATCCATATTCAGAACAATACATTCGCTTTGTAGAGATGTATGAACAACCGTTCTCGTAAAACGTGCGAACACAAAAAGCGCGACGCTTCCCGTCGAAGTGACTCATGGTTACTAAAACTCCACGAGTGCCAGTATCCAACCACGCTAGGCTCCACGCCCGCGCACTGTTTACCCCGCGAAAATAGATTACGCAATAAGTAGTTAAGCAACGCTGATTCTGATCCAGGCTAGGTTTGTTTTCGATTAATTTAATCCGCGTTTTGATCCGCGGTTTAATCAATTACCGCGGGCGGTAACAATGGGTTGATGGCGGAATTTGCGGGTAATTACTTCATTAAAGTGGCGGATTCGCGTTTTAATGGGATAATCGCAACAATCATCCACAGTACTTAGACCACAATTACTCTAATTACGTCGGCTATTTGCGCGATTATTTCGCAGGTAATTACATGGTGGTGATTCGGACAAGTGCTGACTAACGCACCCCCCGCAGAGATTTCGATTAATTTAATCCGCGCTTTGATCCGCGGTTTAATCAATTACCGCGGGCGGTAACAATGGGTTGATGGTGGAATTTGCGGGTAATTGCGCAGGTAACAAATTAATGTAATTACATTGTGGTGATTCGGGCAAGTGCTGGGCAGCGTACCACCGAACCCCTCTGCCGTCCAACGGACGACACACAAGACCAGCGACCCCCGCGGTGCGGTCGCCTGCTAATTGCACATCTGGCATGCCGGACACCCCAACACCCCACCAAGATGTATAATCATACACATGTGTCGCGCAGCTGCTTGAGACGACTCTCTGAAAGGTGCAGCATGATTTATTGGCGACAGTTGTGAAGCAGATATGTGCGCACGGTCACACACTTTAATGGGGGGGGGGCGGAAACCATAAATTAGAAAGCTGCAGCATGATTTATGAGCGACAAATGTAAAACCTGTCACTTTTAATGTTATGAGGGTTATAAATCAGATACGAAAGTGGCGTGGTTACCTGGTTATTGCACATCTGGCTTGCCAGACAAGTCGAGACATGTTTACCCCCACCACCATCACCGATGCTTATTTAAACGCGAGGATTCTAGACATCGCTCCATTTCCGACAACACAGTTTCGGCGAGTAGAGTTATCTCACAGTCTGCGAGTGTGCTACAACAAAGTGTTCCTTAATTTAAGCTCACCGTCTAACATACAGCTATAATCCAGCGCCCGCCCAGTTTCGAATAGGTAAGTGATCATTTATATTAAATTAAATATACGCGGACCCCCGATTAAATAAAATTATTCGTGTAGCTGTGTAAACTTAATCAATTTGAATGCATTATCCTAAATATATAGCAGATGCCTCACATCGTAATTTAATGCAGCTTTTGAATCAGCATGAATTAATAGATTGTATTTTATTGCTCACAGATATGGACTTCGTAAGTACGCTGAATAAGATTGGGGTGTCAAAAGCTTTCATCAAAATCGGTGAGCTGCAGCAGGATGCTCGCTATCGCATCATCGAAGGCAGGAAGATAACCATTAAATTTGGCGAGAAGCAAATGGTCGAGCTGGACCAGGGTATAATATTCCTACCAAAGCAGTTCGCCAACATCAGTAGCGATAAGTTTGGGGAGGCGACCGCAAGAGGCCTCTACATCAGCAGGGGATCGAACAATAAACTGTCATTTGAGAGTGATGCAGAGAGAGCTACGCGATAGGACGTTGTTGCTGAAGCGTAAAATCGACGAGGTTAAAAGGATGATCGAGACGCGCAAGCGCAGCATCGAAATCATCAAGCAGATGGCATCATTAAAAATAAGTGTTTAGTCTTTTAATGTCAGCACAAAGAGATCGATCGCATCGATATCCTCATGAAGAGGTTTGACAGAGAATTCACATTGGAGGAGACGCTTCTGGGCAGCTCTACATTCTCACTCAATAAATCCTAAACAAAGCACGTGAGCACATTGGGATAAGTCCGACTGCGGGTTTCATACCCATCGTCAAAATATGGGGTCCATTCGCCTCGATATTCTTCACAGCGGACGAGTGGAAGCAGTTTACCGCACTCGACATTGGTGGATTGACAGAGCCCATCTCGATGGAGCAGTTCGACATATATAGAGAGGCCTCACTGTGGATCGAACAGCGGGAGTTCAAGATAGCTCTGTCCGAAGAGGCTGTACAATGTACATTGTATGTACATTGTATGTACAGTGTACATACCCTGGTGCACATTAAAAAACTAATAGACTCTAAATTGGATATTTTATCAGAGTGCGCATTTAAAGACTATTATAACGGTCTGCTGTGCGCGTGTGCAAAAATGAATAATGGTGATTTAATGGATAATATTATGATGTTAATAGATCCGCATAAAAAATTGCTTCGAGTACAAATAATATTAGAATATTTGTACATGTATAATGATGCTATACTATCAACATATGAAAGTTTAACATAAAGACCTCCTATATCTAATTATGTGTCTTATTAACCACCTGCAATAAATAAATAAAAATAAAACAATGGATAATAATAATTGTTTGGGAGGGTTCGTGAATGAAATCACCGGTTTTGTTTCAACCTTTGCTGGGCACAATTTATTGTAGAACACAGTAGTTGCCCGTTCGGTGGGTCTCAAGAGAGTGATATCTCGCTCGGTGGTTGTGGGAGTACAAACAGGTACCAACCCCTCCACCCGTAAATATTAAAAGTAATACAAACTTAAAATCTAAATAGTTGGTAACAAATCGGCGCCCTTGAAACGACGTGGTTTCAAAATATAAAATATTAGAAAATGCAAAATACAATATAAAGAAATTTAAAAAAAATAGAAAAAAGGAGAATGAGAAAAAACAAAATGGTATATACAATAAAAAAAAAAGAATGAAGTCAATTAAACCTAGTTATTTACTATCCTATATCTGAAAATTCACTCAATTGAATCAAGTTATCTGTCCTCTATATTGGTATGGTGATCCTTGTTTAGTAAGCTGTATGGACAGTCTATGTTGGGAGCACACTGATTTTTGTGACTGCTCTTATTACACTTCCATTCCTAGTTCGGATTGAGACCACCCGAATAATGCCATCAGCACCAGGATGTAGTTCCTCGATTCTTCCCATATGCCACTTCATGGGTGGAGTATTGGGATCATGAAGAATGACCATGTCTCCGATATGGACTCGTTCAGACTGTTGGCGGCTCCATTTATTCTTTCGTTGCAAGGTACACAGGTATTCCGTAGACCATCGTTTCCAAAAGGTTTGCTGGAGCTTCTGCAAATTTTGAAAGAGAGAGAGTCTGTTCTCGGCAATATGTGTGACTGAAGGATCTGGCAGGTTGGTGATTTGTTCGCCAATCAAAAAGTGGGCCGGTGTCAAAGGACTAGGTCATGTGGGTCATTCGATAAGGGGCTTAGGGGTCGGGAATTTAGGCAGGATTCTATCTGGGTGGTAACCGTACTCATTTGTTCATATGTCAATGATGCGCTGCCCAATATGCGCTTGAGGTGACCCTTTGTGGATTTAATACCCGCTTCCCACAAACCACCCATATGGGGGCTCCTAGGCGGAATGAATCCCCACGAAATTTTTGTTGTACCCAATGAATTTGTAACTAACTCAGAACTGGCTATGTCGTAGAGTTCACCCAATTCACTCTTAGCACCCCGAAAATTAGTGCCATGATCAGACCACATTGTTTGTGGTGCACCCCGTCGGGCAACAAATCTGCGAAGAGCAGCTAGAAACGCGTTGCTTGTGAGTTCACTGACAATTTCTATATGAATCGCTTTTGTGGCAAAACAAATAAATAAACATATGTAAGCCTTTATTAACTTACACGGCCTGGTTTTGCGATCCTTTATTAGGAATGGGCCGGCGTAATCCACTCCACATTGTAAAAAGGGACGCGAGGGTGTAACGCGGGCTGCTGGTAAATCCGCCATTAGCGGTGTGAGAAATTTTGGACGAGCCCGAAAGCAATGTATGCATCTACGTGTTATATTTTTTACGAGATTTCGCCCTGAAATTGGCCAATATCGTTGCCTGATAGACGCTAACACTGCTTCTGGAGCAGCATGCATCAATCGCCAGTGCTCATGTTCTGCAATTAATTTTGTAATGTGATGTTTCGATGATAATAACGCTGGATGTTTGTTGGTGTATGATAAATTTGTGTGTTTTAATCTTCCACCTACGCGTATGATGCCAAACTCATCAATGAAAGGGCATAGGGCCAAAATACGGCTTGAGTGTTTTAGTGCCTTGCCGTGTTGCAGATATGCAATGTCGTGATAGAATGATTCTGTTTGTGTAATATTTATTAACCGCATTGATGCGTCATGTAATTCTGCTGTCGTTAAGACACCTACTTGACGCGATTTTAATGTTTTTGCAATTCTTGAATTGTGTATGAATCGAAGACACCAGGCAGCAACCCTTTCTAGTCGTTTGTAACTGGAAAATTGTGATATCCACTCTACGGATTCATGGATTACCACGAGCGAAATTGTTTTTTGTTCAGGTATATAGTTTATGTCTGGTACGGGTGGGCTTTGTTTGGGCCACTGTTCGGCGGGTTTACCCAGCCAAGAGGGTCCACTCCACCATAAACTATTATTTATTAGTTCGGAGGGATATTGGCCGCGAGAGATTACATCCGCTGGATTTTCCTTTGTACTGACCTTGTGCCAATCACATTTTAAAGTTTTGTTTTGAATTTCAGCCACTCGATTTGATACAAATGTTTTCCACTGTGATGGTACACCTTGCAGCCATGATAATACGATGGTGCTATCGCACCAGAAAAATTGATTGTTAATTTTTAAATGTAAACCATTTATTATGTGCTCGTACAATCTAGCCAATAATAAGGCACCGCAGAGTTCTAAGCGTGGCAAAGTAATTATTTTTAGCGGTGCTACACGCGATTTCGCACACAGAAGGTGTACTGATATATTGTCATATGTATCAACAGCCCGGAGATAAATGCAAGTTCCATACGCCCTTTCCGATGCATCGCAGAACCCATGGAGCTGTATGATTACATGATTTTGGAATAGTGCATAGCGCGGTATGCTGAGCGTATTTAATTTAGCTAATTGCTCCCTAATTTTAGTCCATTTCGTGTATAAATCGAGGGGCAATGACTCATCCCACGATAATTTTAATTGCCACAGCCTCTGCATTAATATTTTTCCATGAATTGTGACCGGGCCAATGAGGCCTAATGGATCAAATATTTTCGATACAGCTGAAAGAATCGCGCGTTTTGTAACTTCTCTGGTTCGGATAGTTTCGACCGAGTAACCCAAAGTGTCACTGTTTGAATCCCAATTTAAACCTAGGGTTTTATGAATGTCGCCCTTATTAAATGTTAATATGGAATGGGGTTGACACGTGAGTTTTAAAGTTTTCTTGATTGCATCTGAGTTTGAGACCCATTTCCGTAAATGAAATCCGCATGTTTCTAAAATTTTGCAAACGTCATGCTGAGTTTTTAATAATAGATCTGCATCGTCTGAACCAGTGATCAAATCGTAAACATAAAAATCTTTTAAAATGACTCTGCTCGCCTCCGGATATTGTTTTTTGTGTATGTGTGCGGCTTCATGAAGACAACGTATGGCAAGGAAAGAAGCTGATGCCGTTCCATATGTGAGTGTGTTTAATTTATAAGTTGAGACCGGTTGAGTGCTGTCTCCACGCCAGATAATTTTTTGCAAATTGCGTTGCTCGGGACTAATTAGGACTTGCCGATACATTTGCGTAATGTCCGCTGTGAGGACATATAAATGGCACCGGAAACGCAAAATAATTGATAGCAAATCGTCTTGAATGGTTGGACCGATTAGTAGAATGTCATTAAGTGACTTGCCACTTGTTGTTTTAGAAGAACCGTCGTAAACGACACGAAGCTTCGTTGTGGACTTCGCTTCATTTATTACTGCATGGTGTGGCAAGTAATATCCATGTGGAGAATCGTCATCAATATTGACTTTGGACATGTGTCCTAATTTTTCGTAATCGTTTAGGAATGCCGAATATTGCATTCGGAGATTGTAATTTTTGGATAATAGCCTTTCGAGCGAGTAGAAACGCCGCAAAGCCGTTTCCTTGGAATCCCCTAACAATGACACAGCGTCGGGTTTTATGGGGAGCGTTACCATAAACCGACCTTCGGATAAAACGGTAGTACTTTTGAAATTGGTTTCGCAGTACATTTCTTCTTCAGACAGCTGGGGCCGTTTATGACACTCTTCCAGTTCCCAGAACTGCTCTAATTGTTTTTCAATTCCTGTTACTGACGATAACAGACATTGTGTGTTTTGTGTGTTGTGATTTCGACCAAAATCACCAGATACGACCCACCCAAAATATGTGTTTTGTAATGTTGGCATGTGTTTACCCAGTCGTATCTGTCCTTGCATTAATATATTGACATAGAGACTCGCACCTATTAATATATCTACTTCATTCGCGATATTGAAATTTGGATCAGCCAATTTAATATCATCTGGAATATTGAACGAATGAGTGTCGATAGTAAACGACGGGACGCAGCCCGTGATTTGCGGTACTATTAAACAAGCTAATTGTGATTTAAAATTATTTACTGCTGATTGAATATTTACAGAACTACAGCGGGTAACTTTGTAATTTTCATTGGTGATGCCTACTATATGCATGTTTATGCGTCTGGTTTTTAACTTCAATCTTTTGGCCAGTCTGTCAGTGATAAAGTGACTTTGTGAGGCACTGTCGAGAAGTGCTCGGCATATATGTAAATTACCCTCGGAATCTAGAATGTTTATTTCGGCCGTCTGGAGTAGTACAGTATTTCGCATGGCAACATTGCAAGACACAGATGGCTCACCCTCACTAAAAGTACCTGCGGGGTTTTTCGAGCGGCCGGACCACGAGTTCGAAGCTGCGCTTATCTCAGTTTTATTACCCTCATTAAAATGCAGCAAACTATTGTGACGCTGATTGCAATGCTTACAATTTGACGCTGATTTGCATTCCTTGCTAGCATGCCCTAATTTCAAACAATTGTAACACGCTTTCATCTCCTTTATTTGCCGATGCTTTTCGCTACATTTTAATTTCAGGAATTTCTTGCAGAAATAAATTATATGATCTTCCTTACAATATATACATGACTGTCTATTAATCACAAATGATTTTTGTGATTTGTGCATTGACTTTGATTCATATGTTAGGGATTGAAGCATCTGACACCGAGTGTTTAAGAAATCGAACAATTCGGTAAGTGTAGGCATATCCCCTGCACACATATTTAGTTCCCAGTCCCTAGCGGTGGTGGAATCTAATTTTGTGGAAATCAAATAAATAATTATTGAATCCCAATATTCTATTTTTTGTCCCAATGCAGCAAGCGCCCGAATGTGCCTTTGTATCGCATCTAGCAATTCTCGCAAACCTGCCATCGATTCTTTAATTAATTTGGGCAAATTAAATATCGTTTTTAGGTGATTGAATGTGATCAATCGTTTGTTTTCAAAACGTGCCTTGATTAAATCCCACGCAATGGTATAATTTTGATTGTTAGTTTGTATAGAATGGATTACCCGTAACGCATCGCCCTTTAAACTGGATCGCAAATAGTGCAGTTTTTGTGCATCAGTTAATGATACGTTATTGTGAATGAGCGCATCGAAATTGTCACGAAAACCCAACCATTCCTCGAATGCCCCATCGAATGAGGGGAGATTTATAGTGGGCAATTTAATCTGAGGGTGCGCGAGTGAACTTTGAAGTGAATTCGCCGATTGCGGCCTATCATGAGCAGCTATTATTTTTCGCGCTTTACCTATGGCTTCGAAGAACATGTCTTCGAAGTCATTTGCTTTTGTTTTATTTATTGTTTTATTTATTAATTGTGGATCCTCACACACTTTCGCATAATTTTGTGAGAATTCGTCATCGATGTTTACGATTTTATCGTATCGCGCCCGCAACACCTCGATGTCTTGATCATCGGGGTCTTTGTTCAGATATTCCGTAAAACGGACGACCTTCTCGCAAATAAGATCGCAATTTGCTAACGCCTTCTTTGACATATTTTTCAAATTGAGCACAATAACCAATCAAATATCAAACAATATGTTAAGGAATATGACCCACCTTTTGTTTTCTGCGAAATCCAGGGAGTGTGCTGTTTGCTGTTCTCTGCTGCTGGATATTGCGGGACTCTCTCGATGTCTTCTGCTAATGGACACCGCTGCTCAGCTCCGTGGAGGTTCTCCTTGACGCTCTGCCGGGATTGCTGATTTTGGTTATCCGGTTCTCGAAGGACCATTTGTTTGGGAGGGTTCGTGAATGAAATCACCGGTTTTGTTTCAACCTTTGCTGGGCACAATTTATTGTAGAAGACAGTAGTTGCCCGTTCGGTGGGTCTCAAGAGAGTGATATCTCGCTCGGTGGTTGTAGGGGTACAAACAGGTACCAACCCCTCCACCCGTAAATATTAAAAGTAATACAAACTTAAAATCTAAATAGTTGGTAACAATAATACTGATTTATTAATCATCATGTTACATCTCTACCAGGGAATTACATATATTACAATACATTTGTACTATCTATCCAGGAATTAAATACATTATCATGGCCCTGCCACTTGACAAAGACCAAGAAAGATCAGGATGTTTCGTCAGCTGCAGCTCTTCATTATAGAATGCTCCGCGTATGGGTCCCATGCATGTCCTCGAGCAGATATGAGGCAGGATCTGTGATTCGAGCCTGCTTAATTTTAAATAATTCAGCTGACCAATTTGGCGGGTTCCCCTTCTCGAATAACGCCTTCTGCCTGCTTATTCGTACTACATCATTTACGCTAAACTTTCGCACACCGGACAATTTAACGTGCGAATAAACGGTATCTAGAAGATGCTGTTCATGCTTCTTGGAGATGTCACAGGGTCTCATGCCAATAGTACGATGTTTCCTGGCATTATATTCGGCGGTGGCATCGGTGAGAATGTCTATCCATGAATATGCCCCCCTCAGACTAAACGATCGATAAAGACTATTTTTTATAGTACGTATCACGCGCTCAGCCATGGATGCCTTGATTTTAGTGTAGGAATAATGATGTACATTATATTTAGCTAGCAGCGCCTTTATCGTAGAGTTGTAAAATTCAGTACCATTGTCAGTCTGCAAATTCTTCGGAGTAGGACGCCCGCGAAAAATATCAGCGAAAGCGGCACAAACGCATTTAGCAGTTTTATCCTTTAGTGGTCGAGTCCATAGGAACTTGGAGAAGCAGTCAATCACCACCAGAATGAATCTGTGCCCCCTATTATCTCGAGCGTAAAAGGAGAATTCTGCCAAGTCAGCTTGCCATAGATCATCAAAACCTTTAATGATAGTCCTCCTTCTCCCAAAGTTAACACGGGCGGGTCTATGGAGCTTATCAACGATACCGGTCTTAATAGCACTCATTATTTAGGTGCGGCTACGGGCTTGCGAGGAGTGACGCCCGGAGTACGTCTGCTCTCTCTTATAGTCTGCTGTACTTTGGTATGTATCAGCTCTCGCAAATGTACATCATCATCCTGGCGCTTTTTCTTCAGGTCGGCTAACTCGCCTATAACAAGCGCATCGTGAGCCTGCATTCTTTCTTCCTGCTGCTTCTTCGCATCATCCAACTCCTGCTTAAAAGCAGCGCCATAAGCCTGAAGTTTTTCTCTCTCAGCCGACAACTGAACAACTAACTCGCGCAGCTGCTCTACTCTGGTGAACACCATCTCTCTCAGCTTTACATCGCTATCCTCGCTCTTCTTCTTCAGATCGGTTAACTCACGAACAGCAATCACATCATGGATCTGTAGTCTTTCTTCCTGCTGCTTCTTCAGAGCATCCAATTCCTGCTTAATAGTAGCGCCATAAGTATGCAGCTTATCGTCCTGCTGCTTTTGCAGGATAGATAACTCCCACACATTAGACGCATCATTAGCCTGCAGTTTTTCCTACTGCTGCTTCTTCAGATCAGATAGTTTCGCATCGACATTTTTCTGCAGATATTGCATATTTAGCGCAGCAGCCTGCGAATAAAGTGCCAGTTTCTTGCGAGCAGCACTAGCCCCACGCTCTAAAATATCAGCCTCCATCTTGTTCAAAGAATCTTCCACGAACCTCCTGCTAGCCGCATCGTCCAAATCCGCGGGCTCCTTTATGCGTGTGAGGCGTCTATTATTTAATTATTTAAATCATAATGACCGCTCGGCGTTAGCATAAATCCTATGCCATCGCGACCTCGAGAGCATTTTCGCGTACCTCCCGCTCTAAAGAAACGTCCGAACTTGTCGACGCTCATCGTATATTTGAGCAGGTAGCGCACGTGCCGCTCGTTTTATTCAATTATATCAGCTTCGCGGAGTTCCTCCTCAATAGCCAGAATCTCATTACCGACGCTGCTATTCCCAGCATTTCTAGCAGCATGTAGCAGACATAGCCTATCCACCAGCTCTTCTATCTTATCCCAATATAACAATATTGTACGGGGGTTTTTAAGTCACACTGCATCTCAGAGTCGAACCCTAGACCTCCAGTAGTTTTAACGCGAGATCTAGTTAGAGCTGGCGAACTCGTGCTGCTTAATAGAGGCGCGATAATCTTCTTATATTTATGTGTGTTATTTCCTCGAACGCGGTTGTTTTCATCGAAATTGAAATATGCGATTTTGGTTTTATCGATGATATCAGCATAATTGGTTACATCTGTGTCACTAAATGATTTTGGCTTCTTACTAAAAATCATATCGTAGAGTCCAGGGGTCTCCTTATAGATGCTTCGTCCGACTAAAAGATCCTCCCCATCTGGGTTAATAGGTGAGTTACCCAAAAGAAATCCGCCAGTATGACGATTATAGACTACACCGAATGTCTTATCTAATCCCTATCATCACCCCTAACTAACATGGTGAAATATGTTCTAGGTGTAGGCAGCATGCCGTCCAGTAAATGTAAGAGCTCATCCCCTCTAGACGATGTATCCATATCTTGCTCATCGTCAGCCTCGCTACCATACTCCGAAAACTTTAGATCCCTCGAAGCCTTTTGTAGCTTGGCGTTATGGCGTTGTACTACTGCTTTCGGTGTGGAACGTATAACAGGGGTTGCAGGTGTTGCCTGTAAAGGCGGGAGTATGATGGGTGTAGACATGCTATTTGCATGCGATTGAAACAGAGCAGAACGTGTTGGAGGAGTGTCGGTGTATAGGATATGTTGAATGTGGGCGGTTGATGTAGAGTAGAACGTGCTGCGGGTCGAGTCTGCATTGGCGGCGGTGAACGTACGGGGGGTTGAGCCTGCATTGGAGACGGTGGTCGTACAACAGCTTGAACATGCATTGCGGGCGCTGCTGTAGCATGAGGTGCGGTCTGAGTCGCGATTAACTTCTTAAGAGGATCTGTGATTGGCTTATAGCGGCGCTCTATCATCACGCTATTATCACCTCGTTCTAATTTTAATGCAAATACTTTACGACGTATCGCATTCTCAATATTAACCAGTTTTCGCTCTATCTAATCGCTCATGATGTGTACTGTACCAAGGTAGAATTCGCAATGAAGCGTTACCGGATACGCGCGTAATTTATACTAAATAGCTGGCAGCGAACGTGTTCGACCTGTCTAAACAAGTTTAAATATGTCTAAACTCGTCTACACGTGCGAATCGAGTAATATAAACTCATCCAGGCCTTTCCTATATCTGCCCTCAGCTATGTCGCTATCCTTATCTATTGTTATGAAGGAATATCTCCCATCCCAGCACATCATACACATAGCCTTAAACTGACATGCTAACATGATCCTCATATGCATGCCTGAGATTTAGATCATCTTGCTTAAATAGCATGATAAAGTTTGCATTATCTCGGATAAGTTGTTTCGGTATTCTCGAATAAGTCTGGCAGAGGTAAAATCAATCGACTTGACTGTGACGACCCATTCTGAAATATTTTCTGATTTTTTTCTGCTTATCACAGGCAACATCATCGAAAATAAATACTGAATGCGGTTCGGCTTCGGAAGGGTCGATTATTTCCGCGTTTTCCTTATATGCAAAATATCCTATCTCTGGAATATTGGCCATTAATCGCTCTAGCATTCTATACTTAGGCTGATATAGCGATTAGGAACAGATATAGATATTCTCAAATCGCAATCCATTGTCGGCAAACAAAAATGAGAACATGGCGTTTGATTTACCGCAATTAGAGGGTCCGCATACTAGCGCCCTGATTGTATTGGGTAGCAATTTGCTGTGTCTAGTGAAGCTCGCCTCTAACCCATCATCCGTCCATTGATCCATATTGATCACCTCTAGCGATTGTTGTTGCTTGATGACTTTCATCGTACTAAACCTCCTGCACCGCGGATGTGCTATATATAGGGGTCGAGCGGATCGAAAGGTTCAGATGAATATGTATCAAGGTCGAGGCATCATCAATTCAGTAATAAACGCACTCCCGTTCGAGGCGCACATACCCGGCTATCAGTACTGTGGTCCTGGTACAAAGTTGGAAAAGAGGTTAAAACGAGGAGATTCTGGTATAAATCCTGTAGACAGCGCCTGTAAACGACACGACATCCGCTACTCGCAGAACAAAAGCTTGAGCGAGCGTCATATAGCTGATAAGGAACTCGAAGAGGCTGCCTGGTCCAGAGTCAAGTCGCAAGACGCAAAGCTAGGCGAGAAGAGCGCTGCGTGGATAGTGACGAACATGATGAAGGCGAAAAGGAAGATGGGGATGGGTCTTCCGAAGACAGCTATGCGAAGTGGGGTGGTCATGAAGGCTAGAAAGGCTATAAAAAGTTTAAGCGAAAAATCGGTAGCTCTCAGGCATTTAAGGAGTGGAGCCGAGTTGCACTAGCTGCAGCAAAAATGGCCGTTCGCGAGGCTGGCGGTAAGAAAAAAATCCGCGTACCGAGGATAATCCCAAACCCAAAGAGAGGAGGTATCCTGCCGCTAATAACAATATTCGCCGGACTTAGTGCTCTAGGCTCTCTGGCTGGAGGCGCGGCCGGAATATATAAGGCTGTGAAGTCGGTGGGAGATGCTCAAGCGTCCGCTAAAACTATAGCTCTAGGTAAAAACGGTAAGGGGCTATTTTTAAAGCCATATCGGAAAGGCATGGGTCTATTCCTGGCTGCGCCAAAAAACTAATTAAGCTGCCCAAGCGCGCCCTCACAAACATCGATCTAAACGAGCATGCTAAAAATATAAAATATTTCCGTGGAGTATTCATGCGAGATACATTGCCTGTTAAACCTCACTACAATGAATCAGCAATCGTTAATTTGGATGTCAAGGATGGAGAAGGCACGCATTGGGTGGCCTATAGAAAGCGCGGCAGATCAGTCGAGTATTTTGATAGTTTTGGCGATTTGGCCCCGCCCCCGGAACTTGTAAGCTACCTGGGCGATAGCAAAATCACATATAATAGACAACGCTATCAGAGATTCAACACTTTTAATTGCGGTCATCTGTGCTTGGAATTTTTGTATAAATAGCCCTGCATGTACCGACATAACTCGGTCATGTCTCAGACATTCACCTTGCAAGGTACAACTAACATCCTTAGCGCTGATTATTATCCGCCGATCGAGCTCGATGATAGGTCATCTTATTGCTTGGGTTTAATAGGGCTGCATACATATAATACGATACCGAATATTGAGGAAGGGCTATTGAGGAATATTGGGGAAGGACCATCGGGCTCATACGAAATTAGCGATATTGAGGCGTACTTGCAGCAGCAGTTATTATCCGACAGTGGGGATCAGCTCGCCGATAATATTTTTTCGCTCAAGCCAAACAATAATACGCTAAAGTGCGAGCTTAAAAGTATATTCAGCGTGGATTTTTCGCCTCATCTTTATCACTATCGGGAGTTTATTAGGGTTTTCGGGAGAGCGTATATTAGAGGCAGAATCACAGCATACATCTAATATACCTGTACAGATAATTAAAGTATCGAGCATCAGGGTAGAGTGCAACATCATCACAGGATCCTATTACGATAACAGACTATCTCATACGCTATTCGAGTTCTCACCTGCCGTAGATCCGGGCTATGCTATAAATATAGAACCCAGAAACATTTTATATCTACCCCTAATTAACACAAGCAACATCGATAGTATAATCATTAGGATAGTGGACCAGAACGGCGATCCGGTTAACTTTAGAGGCGAGAAAATATTAGTTCGATTGGAGCTGAGGCAGCGCTAACATGGGCATCTGCTTCGGGAGTATAAATACGAGGGCGAGCTCAATGTCAATCAGCATTTGTCAATCTCGCGATATAAACACATGGTCGCAATGCTTAGTAACAAGAAAGGAATTAGTTCCTCAGACGGTGAAACGCTAAATGGTCTGGCTAGCAATACAGCTTGTAGTGGTACAAGTTCAAGTCGTGTGCGACCTCAAACCCCAAATACTGGCAGACCAGTAAATATTATTTACTGGAATGCAAATGGTGTGAAAGGGCAGGAAGCACAACTGCGATACACAGCAGAACGACATAAAGCGGATGTTATATTGCTATGCGAAACACACCTGCGCGAAGGACGGTCACTGAAGCTGCCAAACTACATCACGTATCGTGACGACAGGTCAGTCGGTAGGATGGGTGGAACCGCCATTCTTATAAAGAAGGGCATCCCCCATTACCACGTGGATACTCCACAACTGAACACTGTTGAAGCGACTACTATTGTTGCTAGTATTGGTGGTAAGGAGACCCTCCTCGTTGCAGCGTATAACAGTCCAAGTCTGCACCTAGATGTAAACGACATCACCGCCTTGCTTAAGCTACATTCACCTGCTATAATAGCGGGAGATGTCAATGCTAAACACGCCGCATGGAACTCTAGATCTGAAAACTCTAGAGGTAGAACCCTGCACAATTACGCGACGGCTAATCACCTGGCTGTAATTGCGCCATCAGAACCCACCCACTTTCACCATTGTGGAAGTGCGGACGTCTTAGATGTAGCGATCCTTGAGGGTATCATTAGCGCTCACAGCGTGTGGTCGCTGTCGGAGCTCGACTCTGATCACAACCCAGTGTTGTTGACGCTTAATGACCTCGAGATCAACCGGTGCCGCCCAGGCGGCACGCAGGTATACACAAAGGTCAACTGGGAATTGTTTGGCGAGAGGGTCAATGCTCGCATTGTACTCCCTATCAGTGGTGATTCATGCGATGCTGTGGAGCAAGAGGTAGTCAAACTCACAGAAATAATACAGGCAAGTCTCGAGGATTCTGCCACTGAGATGCGCAGGAAACTGCCATCTCATGAGCTTCCCGCAGACATCAGGGATTTAATCCTGGAGAAAAATCGATTACGGAAGCTTTGGCAGAAGTATCGAAGCCCAATTGACCGTAGACGACTCAATTCTTTGACTGCTGAGGTCAAGGAGAGAGTCCGAGATCACAGGGACCAGCGCTGGCGTGATGCCACCGTGGATATGACGACACAGGGTGGCTCCCTGTGGAGGTGTACCCGGCGGTTAACAAAAGCGAGGGCTCCAATTGCGGCTCTCCTCGATGGAAACGTCATGGTCACCGAGCCAAAAGCAAAATCTGAACTGTTTGCAACGTCTCTGGCGGGACAGTTTACACCTAACCCGTCGAAGAACAATGCTCACGGTTACGTAACAGATTTTGTGGCAGAGTACCTAGCGAGACCCGTCTCTAAGGACTTCCGGACGGTTTCGCCAAAGGAAGTTCGTGAGATAATCAAATACTTGATAAACCGCAAGGCTCCCGGCGCAGACGGCATTAGTAATATTGCACTGAAGCATCTACCGGGGCGTGCACACGTTCTCATTGCATCACTATTTAACAGAATATATGCACTGAGATACTTTCCATCTCAATGGAAAACGGCAAAGGTTATCGCAATCCCGAAGCCTAAAAAGCCGCTGAAGCTTACTTCCAGCTACCGACCCATTAGCCTGCTCTCGGGCCTGAGTAAGATGTTCGAGAGAACACTTCTCAATCGCCTAACGGAGACGATATCACAGCGTGATATTCTGATCCCCGAGCAGTTTGGGTTTCGGCAGGAACACAGCACTACTCAGCAGCTAACCAGGTTATCGGAAAGCATAACGCGCGGCTTCAATGATAACCAGCACACAGGTGCAGTGTTTTTGGACATTGAAAAAGCATTCGACAAAGTATGGCATGAGGGTCTCATATACAAACTGATCTACATGGGATTTCCGGATGTTTACATCCACATCATTTACTCGTATCTGATGGACAGGAAGTTCTATGTTTACTCGGAGTGTGAGTCCTCCTCTACCAGAAATATCGAAGCCGGTGTGCCACAAGGCAGCGTGATCGGCCCAACGCTCTTCTCACTGTACATCAATGATGTACCGAGAGAGCAGAAGGTTGCACTCTACGCTGACGACACAGCCTACTTCGTAACTTCCCGGTCTGTACCAATCATTCTGAGGAAGTTGCAAGCGCAACTGCATGAACTTGAGAGCTACTATGACATGTGGCGTATCAAAGTGAATGTAAAAAAGTCCGAAGCGGCCCTGTTTACCAGGAGAAGGCCTGCCCAGCCAGGCACTTTAATGCTTCATAACGAAGTCATACCCTGGAAAACTGAGGTCAAGTATTTGGGGGTCATCCTTGATCGGCGACTCAATTTCAGAAGCCACACTTCTCGGGTCATAGGAAAGGCATGGGGTCAATTCTCCAAGCTGTATCCCCTGATCAATGAGAATTCGAGGCTCTCGTACAACGGTAAGCGATTACTGTATACGAGCTTCCTGCGGCCTATACTGACATATGCCTGTCCAGCATGGGCATATAATGACGTACAGGTGGCGCGTCTGCAAGTGTTCCAGAACAAGTGTCTGAGAGCCTTTACTGGTTGTCACTACTTGGTAAGGAACAGTATATTGCATGACGACTTCAATTTGCCTCAGATCCAAGAGTTTGTTTGCCAGCAGACTCACGGTTTCTACAGCAAAGCAGAAGCTAGCGCGAATGGACTTATCCAGGGTTTGGGTCAATATGACACAGATAACCCATGGATAAAGCACCGCACGCCGAAGCACATACTTGAGTCCTGCTGACTGCCAGTTAGCATTTTCAAAAGACCAGTAAGGGGTTATTAACTTAATCCGGAGCTACGCTGGCTGAACCTAAAAGATTCAAACCTTCGGGTTTCATTTAAATGCTCATATCTGAATGCTGAACATTTCTGATGATCAATATGATACGGCAGGTCATGGTGAACAACCGGTACCTCATTATTGATTCATGGACGCCTTCTGGTGTCCTGAGTACGGAGAGGTTTTAGTCGGTAGGAATCCGACACTACCCCTATAAGGGGTGTCTTTCAGAAGATTTCCTCTCCTCAAAAAAAAAAAAAAAAAAAAAAAAAAAAATAATATCAATCAGTAGTAGGCGAAGAACCGCAGTCGCGACATCATCTGCTGTTAAGCGCAAGCTCCTTAAAATTGGGTATAATCTAAAAAAGAAGCTAAAGAAATGGCTGAGCTGAATATTTTTGAAGATGTGGTTTTCCAAGACGATATTATAAAGACTCAGCATCATGCATATCACCCCAGATCGGAAAATTTCGGTAATAACGATGAAATCCGCATAACGATCCAGCAGCAGGATATTCTGACTTTGCCTCACGATAGCTACATCTATATTAGCGGTGCAGTCGAGCCTCCTACAGGAGCTGGCGGAATTCCAGTCCAATTTTCTCTTACTCAAAATGCATTCAGTTTCTTATTTAAGGAGGTACGCTATGAATTGAATGGCATTGAGGTAGATAAAATTCACAATGTTGACATAACTAGTACAATCAAAGGGCTGCTCTCAATGCGAGGTGAGGATAAAAACGCTGCTGAGATGGCAGGATGGTGTTCCACCGGACAGTTGAAAATTTTTGTCGTCAATAATAACAAATTTTTCGCTATAATTCCGCTCAAGTACTGGCTCGGATTTGCAGAGGATTATAGTAAAGTGATTAGGAATATCAAGCAAGAATTAATACTTTTGCGATCTGCCACTGATACTAACTGCTATACCGGTACCGCCGGAGCTGTCCTTAGACTCAATAAAGTTGAATGGCACGTCCCTCATATACAGCCAAGTTCTGCGAATAGATTAGCTCTCTATCAAAATATTCACAAGAATGCACCGATTCGTGTTGCATTTCGCGGATGTGAACTGCGTGAACTTACAGCTTTACGACAGACTGAAAAAGAAATCTGGCCCGTAAAGACTTCGAGTAATCTTGAGAAGCCTCGCTATATCGGTATTGTACTGCAGCAAAATAGGAGAAATAATGTTGGCGTAGACTGCGCGAGATTTGATCATTGCAATATTAAAAATATTCGAGTTCATCTAAACTCGAAAACTTATCCTTACGATGCATTAAATCTCGATATCGCAGTTGGCGATTACACGCGTGCGTACCATATGTATGTCGAGTTTCAAAAAAGTTATTATGACCGCGCTGATGCTATGCCTATGCTGAATTATACTCAGTTTAGAGATCAAATGATCTTTCTATTTGACGTATCCAAGCAGAATGATAGCATTAAAACAGCTACAGTTGACTTGAATATCGAGTTGGAGGCAACCGCAGCATTTGCTGCCGGTACTCGAGCATATTTCCTCATTATGTACGATAGCATCGTTGAGTACAGACCTCTAACAGGAGAGGTTAAAAAGCTCACTTAAATGCCGAAGAGAGTAAGCTTTGATTTATGTTCCATAACGTTGATGTATAGACCTCATGAGGGTGATCAGCATACACAGTGGAAACATATTGTTGCTGACAGGCTACGTTTCGAGAGGCGCATAGCTGAAGCTGGGAGAATGCTGGAACCTGTTCTACGCAAGCATATTGCCTCAACGATGCGAGTGCTGGTCGTTGATATACAAGGCTTTTGCACACCTGAATTTACACCCAAGGAAGTGGCTCTAACATTTGATGGAGAGGGGATAAAGACATTCCTATTCAAGCCGCCCAAACCATTCATCGCGCTGAGCCGGAGCTGCCAGAAAGAGATTGTGTGGCTGGAGAGGATGTACCATGGACTGCCCTACAGCGGAGGATATTCAAATCTATCCAACATTGGAAACTTATTTAGGAGATATCCAGCTGATGTTGTCTATGTTAAGGGTGCTCCAAAGGCTACATACCTCAGTAATTTTTTTTGATAACGTTAATTTAGAAGAGGTTGATACCTGCCCTAAACTGCTAAAAGCCCGAGATTATTGCAGACTTCATGTACTTAATGATAAGAATGTAGCTTGTAGTTATAGAAATGTTAAAGTACTGTACAACTATGTAATGGATATTTTATATGGTAATAAAAAATAATAATACAATGTAAAAGCTTTATTTTATTCACCCCCTCCATAGTGCATAGAGAGGACAACATATTAAATAAAGAAAAATCATCAAAAAATATGTACAATATTATTTAAATATACAATGCAGAAATAAAATCGTAAAAAATATACAAGATAATAAATAAAAACATAAGAAATATACAAGATAATGAATAAAACGGCAAAAATACATAAATAAATGAATTATAAAATAGATAAAAAATATATACACACGCACATATACATATTAAAACCTACACTAAATGTCCATGACCGCTAGCGAATAATGCCCCCAGGGAAGCGTCTCGTGGGATCCTGGCAGAAGATGACGCTTATCATCGCGTGGACTGAGACTGATTTTCTTCTGCCAGATGGTGAACACCTGGTGGTTGAAGGATCGGATAGAGCTCTGCTCGTTCACCATCTCGACACCAGTGTTGAGGCAGGCCAGGTAGTCAGCATAGGATATGTGCTTCTTGACAACATACCCTTTGATGCCCTTGGCCTTCTTCGTGTCCGCAGATGATGTCACTCGGCACGCATACATCTTTGCCCGGAGTCCTACAAACTCCTCCATGATGCGGCCTGTAATAGAAAAAATAGCACATTAGTTTCAAGCATATCGATTTCAACACTCAATTACTTACCGCAATTCTCATCCTTCATCAGACCCGGGATCTTTTTATTCGCTAGCGGTATGCCATAGGGATTCTCGGGGCTATATTCGGACGTATCGAATCTGCTGATATCTATCCTGATGTCCTGATAGATATCAGTAGTCCTGATGTCATATATAAGAGAATCGGTGTCCGTATAGCAGAGGGTACAGTCCTTGCCGTATTTATTCTTCATATACGAGTAGTGAAACTCGAACAGAGCGGTTTTGGAGATGTCTAATATAGCCATCCCCACGTAAATAGGCTTATCGAAGAAGACCTCCGTCTTCAATAGCTCAATTAGCACCAGGTCATCCTCGATGATACTAGTGCTGTGGAAATTCGGCTTTGATATCAGCGACTCTGCCGCATATCTCCCGTGCCACTTATGTACGAGCTTCATTACTCGTCGGTTCCGGACATTCTCCATGGTCTTCCCGAATACGGCGTTGCTCATGAGTGTGAAGAAATTCTTCTCAAACTCATTTCGAGAGTTTCGCCGGAGCTCTGCATTCGGGTCAATGTACTTTTTTAACCATGGAGACTGCTTAAACTGTATCACCCTATGTATTTTCGATACAATCAGGCCCTCTGCTACATATTGTTTGAGATTCCTGTAGTGAATTATATAATTACGCTTGCCCTCTAGCGTGGCAAGCATCTTTTCCTGCTTAGAACCGGGAGCTCTGCCTTTCGATGGTGCTATAGGGAGGTCCCTATGGCGATCGTGAATATGCATCGGGTAGTCCAGATCGACCTCCAAGACATATCCTGTAGGGGTTTCGCCTGGGAGGTTAAAGTTAAAAGAGGAGACATCACCCTCTACCCACTTCAGCTCTCCTGCAGGCAGGTGCTGCGACATTGCCCAAGCATACCCATTAATATCATAGTACATGAGATAGTTAGTCGGTGAAGCTGAATCATGGTCACTCATGTACTGATTGTTTGCTCGGGCATGCCTTTTCGAGCATTGGGTGAGTCCTCCTCGAATACCTCGTTCGAAGAACATCAACATATCCACGCCGCCAATCATGTCAAGCTGGACCCCCGTGTTCTTCAGCATGGCGTCCCAGCTCAATGACGGCGCGGTCATGAAGTGGGCTGGATCGAGGTGGTATTTATTCAGGCAGACATCCCTGAAGGCCTCGAAGACATCAGCCAAGAGTAGCACATCAGTCTTAAGGTATAGATCGCTATACTCGCCCAGCGTGGTGATGCTGAATTCCCGCCATACTTTCTGGGCATGCGCATAATCCTCGCTGCTGATCTCGGAGTCAGTCAGCTGGCTCCGGAAGGATTCTCGGCTCAGGAGGTCAGTCTCGTCAAGATTGACCCAACTCTGTACGTACTCGTAGGGGAATACACCCTTACGGGTGAGCAGGTCAATCTTCTCGTCGTTGTACAGCGGGAATTGGCTGTGCACTATGTTCTTGACTTCGAGGTAGGAGCTCAACTTATCCAGGGATGATGCCATGAATCTACAGGAATCTGTAAACTTGTATTTGATGTCTGTCCCTGCCATGCTCTTAAAGAACGAGATGAACTTTTCTGTGTTGTTGGGGACCAGCGTCACCTTGCCCTCTAATCCTCTCTCGACATCCCGGATTAGGAAAAGCGAATCAGCCTCTGAAGTTGTGGAATACCACTGGGACGGTGCGTGAATCCTGGAACTCCAGATTACATTCGTTGTGAGCGGCTCCTCTGAATGCTCCGGTCAGATGGTCATGATCACGCACACGGTCCTGTCCCAGCGGCTTTTCACATATGTGGCAGGATGACGCCTGGCGAAACTTGTACTCTTGTTCGGCAGTCAGCACGTTCATCGGCAGGGGACATTTGAACACCGTCTCGACATCCTCGGCAAACTGCTTTAGCTCGGCGATGAACCAGGCAGCATAGTTTTCGCCCCTATAGCTCCGATAGCAAGAAAGAGCATCATCGTAGGAGCACTTGACGTAATAACCAACGCTATACGCCTCGTGCTCCTGATACTTTTCTCCTGCAAAACAATATTATTATTAGTATTTTGTATTATTAGCACGATTGGAATATTTCTTACCTGTGCTGCCTAATTTGATTGCCGTGGACTTTAAGATGCTCTCAAAGTCCGCCTATACAATGAACGGGCACCGCTCTTTGTTCTTATGCGCCTTAAAGGCGATCTTCCCTCCTGGGCAAAGATTCACCTTGAAGGCGTTCATCTTCTCACAGTCCTGAATGTGAGCCGACAGCTTGCCCTGAGTCCTAAAGTAATGCAGACATCGGTCGCAGAAGAACTTCTGCCTGCCCTCTTTGCTCAGCCGGGATGAGAGCAGCCTGGAGAGGTTTTTCACCCACACATAATGATACCGGACGGGGACGGCGTTTGTATCATCGTCTTCATCATCGGCCTCATCAACGTATTCATCCTGGATAAGGAAGAGATTTACGTGTCTATCGCGCTTATCCCGGGTGACGCGCGACGGACTAACTGTAAATTTGCTTCTATTCTTATTCAGGATGTATACGTTAATTGATAGAGAATTCTGCCGCTCGAATTTCTCTATCTGAGGCCTTTGCATGGGCATGGTGATCTCCTCCAGGTTCAGGACACTCTCATACCTCGGATAGGACGACATCCTCTCGGTATGTTTCTCGACTGGATGTAGCGCTGAGGTGACCGCCCAAGCGAAGCAAGCCTCATCGCTGTTTCGTACATTGACGCAGGCATGTCTTAATATTATCTGCGGCGGCAGCTCAATGTACGAGGATCCTAGCAGCGGCGTATACTTGTTGGCATTCACATTGAGGCTTACCACGCTTGCAAGGGCCCAGCCAGACTCACGCTTCTGTAATAAACATGGACATATTAGAGAAAATTAATAGTTATTTAAGGAGGTAGGATATCATTTGTACGCCGTGAGTGGCCGCCCAGGCGGCTCTGATAGTTTGTGCGAATTTGATTTGTACCGAGACATACTTCGTTAGAACTCGGCTAGATCGGGCTGCCTTCAAGGTTAACTTTCGCAGTTTGTATGAACACGTGCATTGCCTTATGCCGCTCGCGTCGGCATAATATCGTATTGTTTTTTTTTTTAGGAAATCCCCTCATTTTCGTTTCATTGGGGACTTGCAGACGTATCGCTCCGCCAGCACTAAAGTTCTTATCCCTACATCTGATGAGAATGATTATAATTTCATTTTTTTTGTGTGACAGTTAAATGTGCTATTATGCTTAAATTGCAAGAATAGTTTTGTACAGCTTAGGCTAATAGCAGACGGCTTGTAATAGCGCGCGGGGTTATTGTTTGATTCAACCTCAAGCACTTTGAAAAACTAAATCTGATGACGTTTTTGCTTCATTTTTCATGATTTGCCGTTTTTCACTTTTAATTGTCATTTACTCGAAAAATGTCTTATGTAACATGGCAACATTTTTATACTGTCACTTTGACAATGAAAAGATCTCTCAAAATCAAGAACAAAAATAGGGGGTTGTCATTTAAAAAATAATAGATGACGTCATAAGTCAAAAACAAATGAAGGTTGAAGATCGACTGTCATGCAAAAATGTGTATTTTTATCATAGAAAATCGACGTGTTCGAGAATTTTTTCCAATTTTTTTAATTTCCCTTTTAATGAATTTATTCCATACTTGAGGCGCACACTGTGTAATAAATGTGTTTTTTTTGTCGAGAAGATAAAGAAAATAGGGGATGGCTTTCATAGTGTTTAAAAAATGCATTTTTGTAATGTTTGAATGGTGTATAGATGATAATAAGTATAGTTCTTTTGTGAAGGATGGAATGAACAATATGAAAAATACTTGTCAGCGCATTCAAGGACACGAGATAAGGAAGATACAAGAAAAATATGTTGAAAGCTACATGCCTAAAATTAAATATATAAATATACTACGAGTATACTTGTTGTTTTCAAATGCAGAAAGTGCCCGACAAAAAAATGCCCAAGAGGTCAAACAAGTATTACAGTGAATAATAGATATATTTATTTAAATTACTTGTACAGACTACTACTAGTGGGACTAGAGGGGCTAGCATTTCGTCATTACTTTCATCACTATACATCTGTGAATGCATTGTTATTTGAGAACGAAGACTTGGATCGCGGTATTTTTTTAGAAATAATTTTACTTTTACCTAAATTCGATCCGTTACTAAAATGGTATTTATCAAAAGTGACCTTTGCCAGTAAAAACCTAAAAGATGTTATAGATGGAGGCAATATATTTAGAAAGATGCAATTTAATAATACTAATATATGAGCCGTTGGACACCACAGTGGTGTAAGTCTTTTTTTTTTCTAAATTCAGATAAGTCCAGAAATATGCAAGGAAAAAGATCACTAGTATATTTCTGGAGTGTCTGAATTACTTATTATTATTATTATTATGAAACTTACTTGCACCACTCGGGTTTTCAAAAGCTCTTATAATCTACCATCTCTCAAATATTTCTGTCTGCAGGGAATTTAATTAGAAACACTATATTGTGAGAAATAAATATTGCAATCATATATATTTAAAACATGGACACTACTCGGAACATTTCTCAAAAAGATGAGTGCTGACTGCTCAGTCATTGTAAAATATATTAGTATTGAATAGCAAGTCATCTACATGAGAAGAAATGTTGAACCACATTTCAGATTAACAAGAGCAACTTCATCAATATTAAGGGAGGAATTAAGTTCAGAGACAAATGGTCTTCTATACCTACAATGTATTTTTCTTTATCTTTCGTATCTTATAGAAACTAATCTCAAAATAAAATGTTCCACTGTTTCACTTGTGAGGAAGACACTAAATGATAGACAAAACCTAAACTGAGGATGGCAATCGAAAGCTTATGTAACAACACAGAAAATTGTATCAGAACCGGAGACATAATCACAACGAAATTTTAAAGCACAAAACGATTGAGACAAGGGGGTGGACTAAGCCCCATTTTAATCATAATTGCAATGGATGAAATTATGAAGAAGATTAAAACCAAGATAAAGAAAACAATGACAGGATACAACAAACTAAAACCCACAACAATAACTGAATGTTTTTTCGCAGACGATGTGGCAATCATCGCACAAAATAAGAGAGACCTACAAACAAATATTAACATATGGGAAACTGAACTGGAAAAAGCTGGATTAAATACAAATATATCAAAAACAAGGGTAATGAAAATAGGAGAAACTAAAGAAGCAATAAACATTACAATTAGTAACGAGAAAGTAGAACAAGTAGAACTCATACAATTCTTAGAACAAATTATTGAAAGGAAAGGGAATATGGAAACCGAAATAAACAACAGAATACAAGCAACGACAAGAACCTTTCACACGATTAACAAAATTATACTAAACAACAAAAAAATATCCCAAAAAAACAAGCTTATAATGTACAACGTACTATTTGTACCTACCCTACTATACGGCTGTGAAACGTGCAAAGCAAAATCCAAGCCCTTGAAATGAAATACCCGAGGAAAGTATACGGAGTAACAAAACTAGACAGAGTGAGATATATGGACATCAGAAATGAACTCGAAAAGGTAGAACTCAATAAACAGATAGAAAATAGATAATTACAATGGGTGGGACACATAATCAGCAGAGAAGACAACAACCAAACAAAGAAGATATGGGAAACAAAAATAACAGGAAAGAGAAGAGTCGGAAGACCAAAAAAGAAGTGGGGCAAAAATATTGAAAAAATATTAAATAAGAGATGGATAACCAATGCACAAGTGAACGGGAACTAAATGATAAAAGAAAATACATGAAGGAAAGATAACACCACTTCAACACCCAAATGGGTAAAAGAAGAAAGATTATAACAAAAAAATATGTTTGATGAATTATTTCAAATATGTTTTGCGTTTTATAATTTTAATGCTCAAATGGGAGTTACATCCATGCACATTGCACATGCCACATGGAAGTTTTTTGTGCAGAATGTATTTATATTATTATTATTTTACATTTATTGGGTCCTAGGGTTTCCTGGCCTTGAGACTCCTGGCCTTAGGCTGAAAAAAAGTGTACCTCTCTACGTAACACAAGTTATGGCAAAAATGCTGATGAACCAGAATTATGTCAACAAGATATAGAGCTGCAGTGTAGTCGATTTGTGGAAACATTAGACCTTGAGGCACTTAATTTATTGTTACTATAACCAAATGCAGTTACTTACATTTTATTTTTAGATGAGCAAAGAAAGGCAGGGCGAAATTTTAAAATGTACTATAGGGCAGTTTGAAAATCCTATATACAGGCGTGAGAGATATTTTCGTCTCACTGCCTCAAAATTTAGTGCTACAGTGAAAAGAAAAGATTGGACGCCCTGTCATTCATTGGTCAAATCAATTTTAGCATCAACAAACTTTTTAAGTGAAGCCATGTAAAAAAATTGGAAGAGAAATTAAATATTAAAGTCCAACCAAGTGGTCTATATGTGTACCTCATTCATCCATTTCTTGCTGCTTCGCCAGACGGTATACAATAATATAATTGATAATAATTGAATTTGAATTGTAGGATTAGTAGGAGACGATACTTTAGTAGAGATAAAATGTATCCCAAAATTAAAATATTTAAACATATCTTTAAAAGAAGCAGCACTGCATAAAAATATATGCTTAGAATTTAAAAATAATCAGTTAAGCTTGAAAAGGCATCATAATTACTATTTTCAGGTATTCATTATCATGATTATATATATATATATATATATATATATATATATATATATATATATATATACATATATATATATATATATATATATATATATATATATATATATATATATATATACATATATATATATATATATATATATATATATATATATATATATATATATATATATATATATATATATATATATATATATTCCTTTGATACAAGATAATTAATTTCATTCCAGGTGCAGGGGCAATTAAATATATCAAAAAGGAAGTTATGTTATTTTGATGTTTTGATAAATGAAGAAACCGATATTTATATAGAGGAGATAAGAAAAGATGAAACATTCTGGCAAGATACAATGCTGGAAAAGCTCGTAAGGTTTTATATGCATTGTACTTTGCCAGATATGTTTCGAGGAAATTAAAAAAAAACAAAGGTGAGGATCCGGATTATATTAAAGATGCACAAAAGTTGCAAATTGAAAAATAAAGAATAAAGGCATAAATTTTAATTGTTTTTTTTTTCCTAAATCAAATTGCGAATATTAGGTATTATATTACTATAAGGTGTATAATAAAAAATCTACAATTATTAAGTTACTACTGACATCAATATTATAATGAGAATAGTTATAGATATTACTTAATTTAAACCTGATGTATCTCCGTAATAATTGTTGTGTAAGAAAATTGCTATAAATATTAATTTCAATACCAATTGTTCATATTAATAAATATATGGAGAAAGACAATTACTATCTACATTACTTTTTTTTATAAGTTAATGTTCTTGAATATGTTGAATATTAGTTCATTCATCCTGTGGCACTACAACCCTATGTGGATCTTGGCGTCCTCCTTTTAGAACACTCTGTCCTTGGCAACCTCCCTCCAACTTCTGACCTTCATTATGGTTTCTTTGGCCACCCTTTGCTATTTAAATCAATAATTTATTTAAACTTTGATTTATATAATAATTTCAATTTAATATTTATTAATGATTAAAATCAATTGATTTTAATTAATCCCAACATACGTATGCGTAGCTTTACAAATTTCCAGTATAAAAATAATCACAGCAAATCATCTTTGCCCGCTTTATTTTCGCTGTTTGCCGCTCACTTGAAATATGAACTGAGCGGAAATTGCGGCTTCGCTCGAAGGAGGACTTTTTTCCCGCCGTCATTAACAAACTATGTAAAAACTGTTTTATTCAGCAAGTAAAAGCAAATTATGAAGTACATCCTTTATTTACCTATCTACAGTTAATAAATTAACCCAAAAGAATAATATTAACGAAAGTAAATTCCGCCGCGCCATCTAACCGGTAATGTCTGAACTGTTTTGTTCTCGCGCCGTACTCAAATCGTCTGAGGTTGCACCAAATTAACGGAGCACGCGGGACACTTGATCTCAAAAACCAAAAAGTTTATAAAAACATATTTGACGGATTCTTGAAGTACCTTATGTAAAGGGTGTCTGGATAGATTTTAGGTGATTTATTTTAAATACGTCATATACTTATCAAAATTAAAACTTTAAGTTCAAAAGATTTTTTTTTTTCAAAACGTTGTCCAGACACGGTCTATATATATTGAAATACAGTACAGAAAAAAATATTCAAAAATATTAATTATCTTCAGAGATCAACTGTCCACAGTCAGAGGCGGCCCGATTCCCCGGCCTTAAGCATTAAGAGAGGTAAGTATCTTTTACCCGTCGAGGTCGAGTTTGTGCCCGAGCGACAGCGAGGGCTAGCAATAAAGACCGAGAGTGGTCAAAACTTACCTCTCAAATTGCTTATAACTGTTTTTCCACTCCTGAAGTTGGTTTAATTGTTTGTGTTTGATTAATTTATTTTCGCAACATGAACAAAATGTCAGTACGGCTTTGGTTGCTAAGACTATTTTTCAAACAAAGTATAAATGTCAGAAATTGCATTCGTTCAGTTGTAAAATGAATTCCAATGAAAATAAACAAGAAATGGCAATTGAAGAAGCTGAAGATGCTGCCTGTTCCTTCCTACTGCCGGAGAAGTCGAAGGGGTGTTACAAAAGTGTTTTAAAGACTGGTGCCATAGAAAGAACGCTATTGATATTATTTTACTTACTTCCCTGAAGGAAGTAAGTGATTACTTACTTCCCGTTGCTCATAGTAACCAAAGCTTTATCGGTAAGTGGGACTTACTTCCACTAAATCAATGTTATAACAGTGTACTTACCATGCAGGGAGTGGAAAAAGTAAATTTAGCGGGGTGTACAAACCTGAAATTCTTCCAGCTGCTCCAATAGCGGCACCATGACCTGGAGCATGAACCACTCGGCCAAGTCCGTGTCCAAATCAATCACCACATTCTTGGTGTTGAAGTGTTTGTACTCCAACACCTCCTCATCGCCCGCCATCTTGGTGAACTCTTCACAGAATGTGGTGTTAATTTTCAGGAACGGGTCCTTGGCCAGAGCGTTCCGGGTTCTCGTTGCAACACTGGGCGCGCAATGCTCTAGGAAGTTGATGGGGTCTTTGTGAGTCCGGTTCAGGTACGCTCCTGTGCGGATCCGTCCAGCGAACGCCGACTTGAGGTCTATGTACTCTACATCGACGGGTCGTCTGGCTCCTCCACCTCCTCGCATAAGCCTCGCCTTGAGCTGCGACCTCCTGGCCAGCAACTTGGTGATGGCGCTAGTGAAGCCGTTGAGGAGGCCGAGAGTTCCGGCGGGGGTTCCCTTCAGCTGTGCTACAGCTGAATTGAACGCCGCCAGATTCTTGCGGATTGCCCCCAGCCAGCTCTCGATTATGCGAGGATCCCGAACATCCTGCCTGCAGAAGTCGCCCACGCCTCTGACAAGAGTATTTGCCGTTTCCAACATAGACATTTCTATAAAAAATTAAAAATAAAAAAATAATAATAATAATTTTAGAGTAGGCATATATTTACCTTTGCTTTAACATACCTAGATTAGCTGTGGCGAGCGTTAATATTATTATTAATGCGTTATTTCAGATCTCTGGTATTTACAAATAATATGGGTGTTTATTTCTATATTTAATTTTCTGTAATTGCCCGTTATTTAATTATGACGAGTCTTGCTAGGGTAGCTCATCTGCATTGCTATAAATCTAGGTTAATTGATAATTCCGTGATGCATTTATTTAAAAATTCTCGCAAATAATTTTTATTTTAATTGATAAATCTACGTTGTATGAATAATTTTAATTAGCTTACCTGGCGAAAACTCGATAGCACAAACTCCAAGAGTACTAGCTAGGAGAGATGTGGTGGCAAAAGGGTTATACACAAAAACTCGTAGGACTAGATCGAGTTGTTAACTTCGACAGTGCTCGATGTAAAGTGGAATGATATGGTGGGAGCATTGCATTTATATAGGCATCGGAGGGGTGGAGTTATGAAGGAACATGTCTGCAGGTCACATGTTAATCAGCTGCAACGATTTAATTTGCATGTGGTGAATATCTGGCTCGGTGGGTGACATGTTAATGGCATTTTGACTTATTTATGTCTTCCTGGAGCGATTAGATTATCGGCGGTGGGGACCGTTTTTAATGCCTATAGTGTAATTATTAGGCGAAGCCACTCCACTTTCTAATATATGGTTTCCGCCCCCCATTAAAGTGTGGGACCGTGCGCACATATCTGCTTCACAACTGTCGCCCATAAATCATGCTGCACCTTTCAGAGAGCCGTCTCAAGCAGCTGCGCGACACATGTGTATGATTATACATCTTAGTGGGGTGTTGGGGTGTCTGGCAAGCCAGATGTGCAATTAACAGGCGACGCACCGCGGGGGTCGCTGGTCTTGTGTGTCGTCCGTTGGACGGCAGAGGGGTTCGGTGGTACGCTGCCCAGCACTTGCCCGAATCACCACAATGTAATTACATTAATTTGTTACCTGCGCAATTACCCGCAAATTCCACCATCAACCCATTGTTACCGCCCGCGGTAATTGATTAAACCGCGGATTAAAACGCAGATTAAATTAATCGAAATCTCTGCGGGGGGTGCGTTAGTCAGCACTTGTCCGAATCACCACAATGTAATTACCTGCGAAATAATCGCGCAAATAGCCGACGTAATTAGAGTAATTGTGGTGTACGTGCCGCGGATGATTGTTGCGATTATCCCATTAAAACGCGAATCCGCCACTTCAATGATGTAATTACCCGCAAATTCCGCCATCAACCCATTGTTACCGCCCGCGGTAATTGATTTAACCGCGGATCAAAACGCGGATTAAATTAATCGAAAACTAACCTTGCCTGGATCAGAATCAGCATTGCTTAACTACTGCAATATGCACGTTCTATTGCGCCACCCTGTACCTTCCATTTTTTCTAAAAATGTACAACAAATTCAAAATGTAGAAGCGAACCTAGAGATTCCTTTCACCAGTGGGGATGTTCCTCCTACATGTGATGTAGCGGGATCTGTTGAAGGTTCGTCCTACATTAGTACAAATGTTTTGGCCAGTTTACCAGTCAAACGTTAATTGAAGTCAGAATTTATTTTTTCTTTAGATTGCACTGAATCTCAACAACAAATCCCAAATGTAGAAGCGAATCTAGAGATTCCTTCCACCAGTGGGGCTGTTCCTTTTATATATGATGTAGCGGGATCTGTTCAAGGTACATCCTATACTAATACAAATGTTTTGGCCAGTTTACCAGCCAAACGTTCATTAAATTCAGAATTAATGTTTCTTTAAATAACGGTGAATGTCAATTACAAAAGAAACTTAAACATGGTAAGAGTACTTTATTGCAATCTTTGGGTGTTTCTCGAGTTTCCCAGTAAAGTCCGAGAAATAAATTATGTTACAATACTAATCGAGCGCAATTAGTCAGAATAACAAAATTGAAAAAGATTATATATAAGAAAAACACGAAATTACAAGACATATATAAATTTTCATTTACGAAATTATTTTTTAATGTTGTACATAAATTATATCCGGCAGGAGTTAAATTTTTGGACTCACAAGTTGCAAATGCTTCTGTAAAACGACCCTCATATACTCCACAGAACAAAGCACTTGCATTCGCAATTTATAAGAGAGGTCCACGTAGCTATAGATTTTTGGAAAAATTTCTCATATTGCCTTCGAAATCCACTATTCAAAAATATTTAACATCTGTTCCTTTCGAAACTGGCATAAATAAATCTATTTTCCAAAAACTGTCTAAGAGAGTCAAAAAATGAACCCATTGGAAAATGTTTGTCTTCTAATGTTCGATGAAATATCGTTATCTACGTGTTGCATTTATGTAAAGTCGATGGATAAAGTTACAGGGTATGTGGACCTCGGCTCTCTTGGCAGGTGCAATCAACTTGCTAACCGTGCTTTGGTCTTCATGGTTCTGGGTTTAAAGAAAACAACCCATTGCTTGCTATTTCACTGAAGATGTTGTCGGAACAGATCATTTAAAAGTTTTAATTAAAGAAATCATTTCTGCTCCTCAGACAACCGGAGTAAATGTAATCGGCTCCGTTTGTGACCTTCTTCTTCTTGCTTCAGCTTCTCCGACGGAGGTTGCTGATCATCGTGGCAATTCTAACTTTGGAGATAGCCGAACGAAACAGGTCCGCCGACGATACCCCAAACCATTCCCGCAGGTTACGTAGCCAGGATATACGTCGTCTTCCTATGCTCCGTTTCCCTTGGATTTTCCCCTGGATTATCAGTTGTAGTAACCCATATTTTTGGTTTCTAGAGATGTGGCCTAGATACTCTAGCTTTCGCTTCTTTATAGTGAAAAGGATTTCGGTCACTTTGCTCATCCTTCGAAGTACTTCGACGTTGGTGATTTTGTCGGTCCATGGTATGCGCAGCATGCGACGATAGACCCACATCTCGAATGCCTCTAACCTTTTGGTGGTTTCCTGATGCAGAGTCCAGCTTTCCATGCCGTAGAGGAGTATCGGAAAAATGTAGCATCGGGCCATTCTTAGCCTTAGGTCTAGACTGAGATCTCGGGAAGTTAGCATGATTTTCATTTTGACGAATGCTGCTCTAGCTTGTTCTATGCGCGTTAGAATTTCTTGTCTATATGACCAGTCATCGTTCATCCATGTTCCAAGATACTTATATTTAGGTTTGTGACCAGGGTACTACAAACGATGCTGCTATAAAAAAATAATATATAAATCCAGAAGTAAAACCCTTGATCATTTTGTGGTTAACGGATCTAAAATATTTCTGATTCAGGATGTTCCTCATCTTCTGAAAAATACTCGGAATAGTATGCTAAAATATAATATTTTATATGTGTTATACTGTTTTTTTTTTCAGTACAACGGTTGTTGTTGAGATAGTAAAATCGGCTATTTGATTTTATTGTCAGATTAACTATTTTGGCGACAGGGTTCAAGTACACTCGCCTACGCTCGAACATGGGGAATAAAGAGACACCTTCTTAAAGCAATACTTATTTATTATAATTTATTTGACAGGCTCATTCACTCTCTTGGCGGGCCGGGCCTCGGACGCTTATCAGCTACCGCAGTCTGTAACAATAATAAAACAATCCTCAAGCGGTGAGTCACAAGAAACCTACAATCGGGGTGGCACGTAAGACGTTTCTATCATTAGCTCACAGCTTAATTGTATATCGGGTACTCAGCGCTAGCCCCAGGCTCACAGCAAATATACATAGGACCGGTAAGGTGGCACACAGCGTTATACCTTCCTAAATAGATACCCCCCGAACAGTAATCTCATGTAACTCACGTTTATTCCGCCTAATCAAAATGGACACACACATACGTCTCGGCTGCCTGGCACTAAATGACTCCCCTTACGTCTGCGGGACGCCGTTCTCAAGTGAGGTCGGCCATCTTCGCTAATCATCGTGCGTACCCACTCTATACGTACGGAAGCGCTGCGCGTGCAATTTCAATTCAAACTAAAACTAAGTTACTTAACATATGATACCAAAAAATTGCAAAATTCAGTCATATTCGACAATGTTATGCAATAGATAAAATTAGAAGATTTCAGGATGTAAGAAAATTAAGAGACTGTTATCTACAATTAAATAACAGTGTTCTTAAAATGAAAGTTTCAATTGCAGCTCGTACACTTGGCGCATCAGTAGCAGCTGTAATTGAATCAATATGCTCAAATTCACAATTGTTACCCGCCGAGGCAATTCACACTGCTGAATTTGTCAGTAATAATATAACAAGAGAGTGAGAATAAATTGAAAATAATTTGACAGATTGTCGAAAACTTGTTGCCAGGCAATAGTCACGAGAGCCCGAAGGGCTCGAGTGACTATTGCCAAATGGCAACAAGTTTGAGACATAATCTGTCAAATTATTTTCTAATTTATCGAACTCTCGAGTTATATTTGATTAGATTATTTTTTGACGTTTTTTGCTTTCTAGTATTTCTTTATCAATTTCAGTATGCGAGACGCAGCTAAAGCGACTTTTATTCATTTTGTATGACACTTTAATATGATTGATAAATTAATAATTTGACAAATATTTTGATTGACAAGAGTGAACCTAGCTACCGAGATTATTCCCACTATAATAATCTGTAGAGAATATTCCCAGTATAATAATGACGGGATTGGTCCAGAAGTATCAATATGACAAAAATCGAAATATATCATTGGTTTTGAGAAACGTCAAAAAATAATCAAAGATATAAATAATTTATTTGAGAGTTTGAATGCAATTTTTTTAAATATAGTAGGGAGACAATCATTAAAGACGTGTATCAATTCCAAATCACAACATTTGAAATTTTGGCGTTCCATGATTAACAAAATTAGATGGTGGAAATTTGTGGATATTGATAACCAAAGCGCGGATTTATAAGCACAAAAAAATACAAAATAAGCGCTTAAAAATGCATAAAAATCTTAGAAAATAAGCATATAAAATAGCATAAAGATTAGAATAAGAACAAAAAACGCAGAAAAAGCAAAAGGCAGAAAAAGAACGCACTATAGGTAGATAAAAGTAATATTTTAATAAAATATGTTTTGGTGATTAATATGAATAACAATAATAATTAATAACAAATAATGATTAATGCTCATTTTTAAATGAACTAATAATTAAATGTATTTCTAAATTTTCAACGGAAAATCCCATTCTCCACATCCACACTTGTAATCGGTGCATATTTAAGTTTGGGAACAATTGTAATATTTATCAGCAAATCTTCCACGAAATCTGTTTTTAAAACTGTTGATATTTTTTGTAACTCGCCAAACCCTTCATTTTTTGACAAAACTGCATCACATTTTATTTAATAATCTCTCCTATAGATTCCCATACGTTTGAGACGTCGTTCCTAAAATCTTCAACTGTTTGAACCGCATTTACCAAAGTTGTGTCCTTTGCTTGGAGTTTATCAATCGCTTTGCTTACGAAACTGTAGTTTTTAGGAATTTTTAGGAAAACTGTAGTTTGTTTTTGCCCATAGGGCAAAAATCGGCATACTACATGAGTATTAAATGTTTCGAAAAGATTCCATCGGAAATCATGAAATGCTCAACACTGCGGAGTTTCAAACTTCACCTTAGGGCCTTCCTCATTCAGAGAGGTTATTATTCTGTTGAGGAACATATTAATTGATTAGGGGGTGCTGCTTATAGGTGTATTTTGATGTAACCAGGATTTGTACTATTTAATTTAATTTTATTTAAATGTTTATTTTTGTTTCTATGTGGCAATGTTTATTGTATTTTATCATATTTGTACTGATTTGTATTGATTTGTATTGACCCATTCTATACCGCAAGGTCCTACAGAATAAAAGTAAGTTATTATTATTATTATTATTAATGCTAAATTTTGTACAACCCTCCTATCTTTGAGAACTTTGTGGCATTCTTCAATTGCACATTTGACGGGAAACTCTAACACAAGCTCCTTAAATAAACCGAAATGGTCGGCATAATAGCAGGCAGCATCTAGCCACGTACCCCATCTAGTTATAACCCGGTATTTTCTTATTTTAAATGCAACACCTAGTATATTATTCAATTTTTGGATTCTTCAGAAAATTCTAGACATATTTCATGTACAATGTCCTATACCTATCTTCAACTTGTAATAGGCCCTAATATACGCCCAGTATAATACGCATTTACGCAATAAAGTGACTCATATTTTAAAAATCATGAATACAACAAACTGATTAACTTAATTCATTTACTAATAATCCCAGGGTGAAATGTGAGAAATAGCCCTCGCGACTCGTGCCAGAGCGTCGCCAAATATCTCAAGAGCCGAAGCCTGCATATGCACGGTTCTGGAAGATTCCATGTCGTGGTGTCACATAAACAATTTGGGTATCAGCGCTCCTTAGAAAAGAACAAGCGACAGCCACGTAAAAATCACCTCGACTGGCATCGCTTTAAGTTAAGTGTAATACTCTGCGCTAAAAACGCATTAATACCACACGCACACTCAAGATTAATAATCACCATGATAACTAAGGAATGGGGGTGAATATTTAGCAGTAGATATGTGAGGCGAATGGGGATTTGAAGCTGAAAAAAACCTATTTAAGCACAAGCCACACACGAGCGAGATCAGTAAGACAGTTGCGTCGGCCACGGGCAACGCACACGACATTCGCGGTTTTGAGTACATATATAAATTCACGTCGGTTTATAATAAAATTAACAATAACGTTGTAAAAAAACGCAAAGTCGAATAAAAATTTGAATAAATCGAAAAACGTACAATTCTAGGTACAGAGTAATTTTTTTTTTTTTTTATTATTAACGATAATATAAAGCTGTTAAACCAATCTCATTATAAATTCACGGGAGTGCTTATTCCTTTTACCCAACCACAACTTACCTAGAAAAGTTTTTTACATTATCAAGAAATAAACAGTATTACTTATTAGTTTTTGAGTGTGTTGTAACGAATTTCTGTAATCAAATAATTTTCTCTTTTTAATGTTAATTTTTGCAATAAATTTGAAAACACTTAATATTTCCGAAACAGTTGAAGATAGGTATAGGACATTGTACATGAAATATGTCTATAATTTTCTTGAGAATCCTAAAATTGAATAATATACCTGGTGTTGCATTTAAAATAAGAAAGTTGGTATTGGCCACGGTCACATGACACACCCTGTATAAAAAGTTTTTGTTGAAAAAAATGCGCAACTAAAAATAACAATCGACGTGTCCGAGCGTTTTTTCGAACACGCCCCCATTTATTTATTATCGAATTTATTCCATTTGGCTGATACACAGTGTATAGTGTTTTTACTTGAAATTGAAAATCTACCTACAAAGGGTGTTTATTGTGCTCCATTGTGCGGACGGAATTTTATGACGGATAATGGTAAGAGAACTGAGTCCAGAGCCGGCATCAGAAAATACAGATTCAGTGCCCCGTAGAAAATTAACATTAGTGATTCATTATCATTAAGTTGTACTTTTCATTGTATTTTGAAGTGTACATATAATTAATTGTGTTTTACAAGTGTAATTATAATTTCATAGAAAATTTATATACAGTATGATTCGCGAAACAAATGACTTAAGTTAGCGATAATATTATTGACTTACTCATTGCGTTACAAAATTAACGACGGTAACATCAGTTAATTTTTTCATGAATCGTAATGTAACAAGCAAATATTATTCCGCACAACTAGATTCATCGCTATCACTTTCACTTTGAACATTAATAATTTGATTTCGTACACTAAGCGTCCTATAATCGTTTTCAATTTAAATCACATGATCGATGCAGTTTTTCCAAATTGTACTTGAAATGTTGTTGCATTCTCGCTGAATAAGTTGAATTGTTTCTTCACTCATTTTGGGATGTGCATTATTTTTCTGCAAATTTCTTTTTAAAGTTGACCATATCAACTCAATTGAATTGAAGATACAGTAATAAGGTGGAAGGAGCAATACTTGGTGACCAAATTCTTTTGCCATCTTATCAACCACATACGTTTTTTTGAAATTTAGTTTTTTATAAGTTCGAATCATATTTTTTTCCTTGCACTTAGGGGAATAACAATACAATTTTGAATGCATAAATCTGCAATATCGCCTATCTTGGAAGCGACGGTTAGGATTTTATTAATTTGCTTTGAGTTCTATGTTGCATTATCCATTACGATTATTGAGTTATTGGGTATGTAGGGCAATAATTGATTGCGAAACCAATTTTCAAATAATTCGGCGTTCATATCCTGATGATAGTCTAACGAGCTTGATGCAATATTCTTCCCTGATAAGAGCAAACTATTTGACACAAAACCTGCGTCTCCTCCTCCATGAAGAATACCAATTCTTTTTCCTCTATTGCACGGTGCTCTCAGGTGACACTTATTTGTATTATCGACCCATCCCTTGGAAACGACGTCATGAGTTTCGAACCATGTTTCATCCAAATAAATGATCGATCTCCTTCCATTTCTATATTCGTTTATTTTAGATAAATATTCTAATCGCCCTTTTTGCAATCTCGGCGATTCCATGAAGTCAATTCGTTTGTCTAAAGTTTTATACTTAAGACCCTGACTAAGTAGGTATTTATACAAAGTAGTTTCCTTATATGGAAAATCATTTCCAAGAGTTTCCAACATAATTTGGACCGTGGGAACGTTACCTGATTTATAAGAATTGTAAATTATATTTTTGATCCTCTTTGCGATGGCATCGTCTATTTCATTTTTCTTCCAGTTCTCCATTTCCATCCTCTTTCGGTAAATTTGGAACTTATTGGTCTTTTATTTTAGCGGTCCTTTCGTAATTCTTCTCCAAACCGTTGAATATGATATTCCTGTCAGAATAGAAATTCTTTGCAGTGGAGATGCACGGTTCTCGCTTATAAGGGTGTTATAATATAATTTATCAAAATCAATCTGAGAACAGCTTCCCGCTGTAGACTGTCGAAGGGATTCTTCAACAAAACTTTCGGAATGGCTTCTTTCCTCACATAATTAAAATAGATCGTCGAACTGAGTGTCATTATAAATTGATGAAATAATTGTTGCAGTTTCACTTAACGACGTTTCCATCATCATAAACTCTACCTTTTCACATGTTTATAAATGATAATATGCACACGTATGTAATATGAGTACTGTTGCAATGTAAAGGTTAACACCGACTGAAAGACAGATGTAGACTATTTGAGAAAAAGACTATTTGAGGCAACCTTAACTGATTGTCTTCCTTGACTGCATATTCGCCCAGCAATTAAGGTACAATGAACCTTAATTACATGGGCGAATGTATAATCCTTTTTAAACCATTTCCTAGGTGACGGCTCTTAATTATCAACTGGCGTCTGTAGTCTTGTAATTATATCGAATTGTAAAATTGTAAAAAGAATTACGTCCGCCGACTCATAATAAACGTAGATAGTTGTAAGATTATTGAATTCAATTTAATTAATAAATCATTTTTATATTATGATCAAAGTGATATAATTGTGTATACAGGGTGTCTCTAAATTGTATGGAAATGGCTTAACCACAGATTACTGGGATAAAAAAAGACGATTTAACAAAACTTATCTACAAGGTGTACCTAAATGATTGCAGTTACGTAACCATGTAAATTATTTTTGTGCCGCTCTAGCCAAAATAATTCAATTTTGGACATAGGCAACTTCATTTACACTTATTAGACATGAATATGGCAATAAAAGTTACCTTCGTGCTATTCTAATTTTTATTGTGGAATTTCATATTTAACTGCTCAAATACGAAATTATTATTAGTTTCAGCAATATTTGTGGCTTCCAAACACATGAAAAGACAACAATAAAGAATTATTTAAAGAGACATCTTACTCATTACTCATACAGATGGCATTAAAAGCTATCTTCATGTAATTGAAATATCAATTGTCAGTCGATATTTCACTACTCAAATACTAAATTATTATTAGTTTCATCAATATTTGTGGCTTCCAAGCACATGAAAAGATTACAATGAAAAATTACTTAGGGCCAACGAATTTGAATGTACATTGTCTACATAACCTTATTTTTAAAGTCGAGGTTATTCTTAAAATGTGTGTACATAAAAATAACCAGATATGCATGAAAATTAAGTCCTCACAGGCAACATCCCCAAGTGTGGCAGATCATTCCACGGCACAAACAAGCTGTAAACTGAAAATCATGCAGGAATTAATTAAATAAACGAGCTGCGATGCAGCTAATAATTGCTTTAAATCTGACAATGTTACAAAATGTTTTACTATTGCAAATTGAGGACTAGCAGACAAAACGTTTTACTATTGCAAATTGAGGAGTAGCAGACAATAAAACAATCACATGTAGTTATTAAAGTAATCAAAATATTTTTTTTAATAAACGGAATCATACGAAGTAAAGATTTACAAAACATAATTAATAAATAAAATATATAATCAAAGCAGATGTTGAAAATGTGTACCATTTGCTTGTAAACACATTTGCACTCGTCTTCTTTTATTGTTAAAAATGTTGATTAAAATTTCAGGAGTTATGGTTTGGCAAACATTTATGATTTCGCCATTAACTCTTCCAACGTATGCAGTCTTCTTCGAAAAACTCTATCTATTAGAAATCCAAAAATTGAGTAGTCCAGTGGAGTTAGATCTGGAGAGCGTGGCGGCCATAGTCCTTGACTAATTAGTCTATTATAAAAAAAATCTTGCAGATAGGCTAACGTTGCTCGGGCTGTATGAGCTGTTGCACCATCTTGTTGGAAATATCCGTTCTGCAATTCTTCATCATCTAATTGTTCTATGAAAGGCTGGATAATTTGTTGCCGATATCTCTCACCGTTTATTGTGTCATGAAAGAATATAGGCCCAATTATTCTACGGCGAGACACAGCCAACCAAATTCCAACCTTCTGAGGATGTAGTGGTGCTTCCACAAAAAGATGAGGGTTTTCAGCATGCCAGCACCTATAGTTTTGTGAATTAACATATCCTGATAGGTGGAACCAAGCCTCATCACTGAAAAATGTTAAATCGAGCAATCGATCGTCATTTAAATTTTCGGCATCGGCACCATCGGCAATAACTCAATCGACGTTGAGGATCTACTGGCAACAATTCTTGCACCACTGAGACCCTATAAGGGTGTAAATTCAACCTCTTTCTCACAATTTTATGGCAGGTGCTCGAGGGAATTCCAGCTTGCATAGCCAATTTACGAATTGACTTTTGAGGGCTTACTTCGAGTTATTCACGAATATCTGCAACAACCTCTCCCGATACTGAAGATCTGCCTGAGGATTTCCCTTTCTGAACACTACCAGTTTCCCTAAAACGGTGCACTATTCGTGAAATATGTGTTGACAAAACCGAGTATTCAAATTGGTGGTCAGGGAACTTGTGTTGAAAATCCCGAACGCACTCTGGAATTGAATAAATCCATTCTCCATTTTCAAATCGTCCATTGCGAAAGTAAGCCTCAACAATAAAAGTATTCTTCTGATCAGTGTACATTTTAACAAACTTCTGTTATTATGTTGTCTGACTGTAGACAGGTATGGTTGACAGTGACAGTTCTCAAATAGTACGGTATACATATTGGAAAGGCGGCACAATTGAATTGAAGTGATTACGTAACTGCAATCATTTAGGTACACCTTGTATATACAAATGCGTTTGGTTAAGCATGTATTCAGCTTCAAAGTTAATTTAAAATAAAACAAAATTTGCTTATAAAAAGAGAACGTTTACATTGATTTACATGTTGTTTGGTATGACACTCTATACGGGTATAACTCATATTTTGACATAATATTGTTATTATCAGTAGACCGGTTGTGTACAAAACAAGGGTAGTCCAACAATAATATATTCATATTTTTTATTGTATAGATACGAGGTCATTTTGGTCTGCTATTAAAACTGATGTATAGCATAATACCTAGAAATCCGCGCCTTGTTGATAACAATAAAATTAAGGACAGTTTACCAATGTAAAGGGGTTGGATCCAGACCATAAATGGGGTTCCGGTTATTTGGGATACATGTCAAGGATTAGGCTTTAAATACTTACGCACGAATTTGTTAAATCAGGATCCTTTCGAAAATTTATTTGGAGTTGTTCGTTAGTGTACTGCGGCTAACAATAATCCAGATCCATATGAATTCGTATCTTCATTTAAAACTGCAGTTTAAAATAATTTGGTTGCACCGCATAGCCCACATTCAAACTGTGAAAAAGATGAAAGCAGTGTTGTAGATCTACAAGATTATTTTGAAGTAGAAACTGGGGAAAATGAATTGCTTGATTTTCAGTTAGCGTTTGTAACAGAATCAATGTCAATTCCGATGTCAATTTTGATACACAGGCTACTGCCAACGTTTGTGGCTTTCTAATTAAAAAACTAAATATTACAGGGTGTTTAAATTATACTAAATCACTGTCAGTAGAAAATTTAGAATCCCTACATTTATTCATAATGTTTAAGGAATTTGACACGATGTAACACGTTTAACGTATGCTTCGAGAGAATTAGTTATTTATATTATCAATGTTCATAAAAATTTTAGTCTTTTGCTCACATTGATAGTCTCAAAAAAAAAAAAAATTGTTGAAGACAAAATAGATTTTTCATGGTATAAGTGTTCTGAGCACTCTCACAGTATACATTCCACATTATTAGATTTATCCTCGGTATTACTAATCAGAAGTTTTAAGATGATTTTCGTTGCAAACATACACCCTCCGGGAAGTAAGTAAAATAATTTCTATAGCGTTCTTTCTCTGGCACCAGTCTTTAAAACACTTATACGCATTTTGATAACACCCCTTCGACTTCTCCGGCAGTAGGAAGGAACAGGCAGCATCTGCAGCTTCTTCAATTGCTTTTACATTGAACGAATGCAATTTCTTACATTCACACTTGTTTGAAAAATAGTCTTAGCAACCAAAGCCGTACTGACATTTTGTTCATGTTGCGAAAATAAATTAATCAAACACAAACAATTAAACATACTTCGGGAGTGGAAAAACAGTTATAAGCAATTCGAGAGGTAAGTTTTGACCAGTCTCGGTCTTTATTGCTAGCCCTCGCTGTCGCTCGGGCGTACACTCGACCTCGACTGGTAAACGATACTTACCTCTCTTAATACTTAAATTACTATTTTCCACTCCCTGCATGGTAAGTATACTGTTGTGACATTGATTTGATGGAAGTAAGCCCCACTTACCGATAAAGCTTTGCTTACTATGAACAACGGCAAGTAAGTAAATACTTACCTCCCTCAGGGAAGTAAGTAAAATAATTTAAATAGCTTTATTTCTCTGGTACCACTCTTTAAAACGCTTATACGCATTCTGATAACGCCCTGTCCACTTATCCGGCAGTAGGAAGGAACAGGCAGCATCCGCAGCCTCTTCAATTGCCATTTCTTGTTTATTTTCATTGGAATTCATTTTAAAACAGAACGGATGCAATTTCTGACACTCACACTTTGTTTGAAAAATAGTCTTAGCAACCAAAGTCGTACTGACATTTTGTTCAAGTTGCGAAAATAAATTCATCAAACACAAACAATTAAACCAACTTCAGGAGTGGAAAAACTGTTATAAGCAATTCGAGAGGTAAGTTTTGACCAATCTCGGACTTTACTGCTAGCCCTCCCTTAATGCTTAAATAACTATTATCGCAATAGAAATAATAATTCTTACAATCCAAATTTTAATGATCATAATTTGCAAAACTATAATAACCGCAATTCACCAAATTCCCTACAAGGTCAACCAAGACCAAACCAATGTCTATTTTAACAAGTAATACGACAGCGAGACCACATAAAAATCACCAGACTAACCAAACCTTACATTGGGGAAGAATTATTCAACATTGACGATAACTTGCCGCAGGAACAAACTATTTTTTAGAGATGGACGATCCGTCAAGGGATCTGTTGATTTAATGAGTTTAGTTAATAATGAAAGTCAACTACCCCATATTATCGACCCATATAACAAATTAAAAATTCTAATAGATACGGGTAGTTCACGACCTTTTGTAAATCGAAAGATCGCTAACCAATTATTTAAGGAAAATATTAAACCTGACCCTCTCCAAGTGACTAGTGCTCATGACACCACTTACGGAAAAACAGCACAATCATACCTGTAAACAGATTGTTTAAATTACAAGATAATGATAATAAATTTTATATTTTCGACTTTTATTTGAATTTCGGTGTTTTACTAGGTTAATATTGAAGGTAACACAGTAAGTACCACAAAGTATAATAAACCGCTTAAATACTGTACTGTTCGTAAAACCCCGGATACGAATTGTATAGTAATACCCGGAAGGTCCGAACAAGAAATAGAAGGCGATGTGATAATTCCACATATAAAAGAAAATAAATTTGAATTACTGCAATTAGAATTACCAGAACTACCATGTGCAACGAGCGATAGAGACGGTAAAGCATTTTGCATAATACTTAATCCCACAGAAAAGGATATAAGAGTACGATCAAAGAAACCATTTGTAGTAGTGCCAGTCATTGAAAATGACTGGCAGCTACCAAATGAATCTAATATTTATAGATTAAATTGTGAAAAAAGTAAGTTTGATATTTCATAAATCCGTTCACAGCACATGAACGAAGAAGAAAAACATGTCATTCATAATATAATAAAAGAATTGGCAGACATTTTCCATATGGAAAATGGAAATTTAACATTCACAAATAAATAAAACATGTTATAAAAACATCGTACGAAATGCTGATATATACTAAATCATATCGATATCCGTATATCCACAAAATAGAAATTGAACGACAAACCAAAGATATGCTTGAAAAAAGTAATAAAACCTTTATACAGTCCCTAGTCATCGCCAATTTGGGTGGTCTCCAAAAAATTGGACGCCTCGGGTAAACGCAAATGGCGTGTTGTATCGTAAATTTTGGAAAAAACTATAGGAGATCGATATCTTCTGCCGAATATAAACGATTTGTTAGATAAATTAGGCCGCTCACATTATTTCACAACCTAAGATTTGGCTTCTGGATTTCACCAAGTTGACATTTCAGAAACATACTGAAAACCGCATTTAATACTGAGAACGGGCACTATGAATTTTTAAGAATGCCTTTTGGCCTGAAATATGCCCCTGCTACATTTCAGAGGGTAATGGCAATGTATTGAGAGGCATTCAAAATAAAAAAATGATTGGTATATATGGATGACCTCATCATATTTAGTACGAGTCTACAATAACATGTAGACTTGTTAAAAGAGGTGTTCAACCGTGAATTTAAAAGAGAAGCAAATTTAAAAATAGAATTGGATAAATCAGAATTCCTACTAAAGAAGTAGCATATTTAGGTCATATTGTCACCTCTCCTGGAATAAAACCAAATCCTGATCAAATTAAGGCTATTCAAAATTTTACTCTCTCAAAACAGTTGAACAGATTAAAGGATTTTTAGGACTGTTAGGTTTGTATAGGAAATTTATTAAAGATTCTACCAAGTTAACCAAGCCCTTGACAAAACGATAAAAGAAGGATGCAATTCTGAGACAAATTATTCACCTATCGAAAAAGAAATTTTTGCCATTGTATGGGCCGTTAATTACTTCCTACCATATTTGTTTGGAAGAACCTTCCAAATAGTATCTGACCATTAACCACTACAGTGGCTTATGTCAATTAGAGAACCAAAATCAAAATTAGTAAGATGGTGACTAATATTATCCGAATACGATTACACAATCGTGCATAAAAAGGGAGTAATAAAAGAAACACGAATTTCTTATCGCAAATTGAAATTAATGCAAATGACTAGCACTTGTCACATTTACATATGAAACTTCACACTGACGGACCAATGAAATAATCAAAATTTTAATATGTTGGCCAATTAGAATCCACTTATAGTGATAATTGCAGTCGGATACTTACCACTTTCAAGGAGTTTAAGATTGGGTTTAAACAGGTTTCTCATATTGTATGCCCAATCGGTTGAAATCAATGGAATTTGGTGCATACTCGTAGTTTCATATAGTTACATCCTTTTTTTAATCGCAAAATTTTGTCTCCAAATTCTCTCCAAATATATTCTTGTGACTTTTTAGTATACTCTGGCGTGGAGCCAACAAAGTCTTGCTTTATATTTGTAAGAGATTTGATGCCAAACCGGTTGAAAGACATTTTGATAATATTTATTAAATATTTGTCAATGTAAATACTCCAAGTTGTTCGGTCAATCATAACATGAGCCAACGTATTTACTTCGTTGGGATTAATATCTTTACTGTACGGCTCCCGCGGTCTTCTAAATCTGCCACAAATCGTCAGAATCCTCTAAATCCGTTGAAACATAGTTCGGTGGGGTTGCCGTCTCTCTTGATACATATTTTCAATAATTCAGCTGCCAAAACAGAATTTCTGTTGCGGCGAATGTAGACTACATACATACATGTACTGCTTTTCGTTATCGGTGTACATGTATAAATAAACTAAGAACCATCTACTCTGCTGGAATCCCTCTGAAAGTTCGCACTACCAAATGTCAATTTAATTGAAAGTAGAGGTTATGTTAGTTGTCATTTTTAGAAGATTTTTTTTTGTCTATCTAAAGGTCTGAAACCATAAGAATTTGAAAAGTTGAATATCGTATCTCGAAATCTAGAGAAGCTAGAATATTTCTGTCGACGTTATTCGATTCAGAGAGTTCAAAAATGTAAAACTGCCAAGTTTGATGGACATTGCGTCAATGGCAGGGAAGATACAATTTTCAGTTTTTTCGCGAAAAATCAGGATCCCATCAAAATAATCAGACTTTTTATTTCAGATTCTAAATCGCCATTAAAATTATTTGCTACTTTTCTCTAATTTAAGCTACATCGTATATCTTATCGTTTCCGAGATACCAATTGTGAGCATCGAAAAATTCACCACCCTGTATTGTTACTTGTATATTTTGATATTATGATTTAGTTTTACTGCGCTTTTGTAAAGATTTTCCAGATTTACTTGCACATTCTAGATATTACAAAATTGGCATTGATTCCTAAAATATGTTAAAATTTCTATAAAATGTATAAAATTTCTATAAAATTTCTACAGAATTTGAAATCTTCATTCCACAATTTTAGAAAATTCCTAAGACTTTTCTAAGATTCAATTATCTTCAAGTTTTCAGAAATCGTCTATTATAACTTAAATCTAACTATATAACTATACTATCTAATCTAACTGTCTAACTATATAAAATATAACTTAAAAAGTTGTGAAAATTTATAGATAGTTATGAATATTGCATAAAATGCAACAAACCATATCAAATTTCAATAAAATATGAAATCTTCTTCCTAACTTCTGCTAAAATTATATGGTATTTTACTTTATTCGACAACTTTTAAATCTTCTATACCCGACTCTGAAAATTGTAGAAGTGACTCATCGGTAGTATCGGTACACAGTCCTTATGAGGCAGGTAGCAAGATACGTCCGGGTCCTATTGATTTTAAATGCAAAAATGATGTGCCGTTTCAGATACGGGCATCCTTACTATTACTCGATCCATGCGGGGACTGTGCAGCTCCGAGTCAAACCGATTGCTAACCTTCTATGCCGCCCGAAAATACCCGATAATTATATTCATCGTCGCGTAACAAAATGTTGCACCAAGGTCGCACTCCATATTTCTTCGACGACATCCATTGGCGTAGTATAGAACAGGAATTATAATTCGTGACTTCCAAATTTATGGAAAGATGAATAGCCATCCGTCACGCAGTTCATTCGGTTTTTTTTCAGGAATGAAATACCGACCGTAAAACAAATTTGCGCAACTGTCGACGCTGACGAGACCATTCATTCGATTTCACGGGATGTATTGGTACGCACGTTAAAGGAAATGAATTTTCGTTTTTTAAAACGAAATCGGAAGAGTATTCCAATTGAAAAACCTGAAATAGTTTTCTGGCGACGTAAGTACCTTCGCAGAATTCGTGAACTGCGACAAGGTTGAACAAAAGTGTGGATGTCATCGTAGAACCGCTGGTTATTGAAGTAAGTCCTGGTGACAGCGAGACCGAGAGTGAAAACTCGGAATGTTATATTGATTATGAATAGTTATCACTTCGTATAATTTATATTTTCTACATGTTTTTTCTGTATAATTTATATTTTTTGCATGCTTTTTTATATAATTTATATTTTTTTCATGTTTTTTTTTACTAATAAATATGCGTTGCCAACGATGATTTCATATATATTTTTCAAATTGTACGACTTTTTTTTAATAAAAAACACCATCAAACGAAATAATTACATACTGAACGGACGCCAATGGAATTTGCGTCCTGACCCGATCACCCCCCGCCACGGCCCTGTCACGGTGGTATGAGTCACTTCTACAATTTTCAGAGTCGGGTATAGTACTTTTGATATTTTGATTGAAATTCTAAACTTCTAGTAACAGTCTAGAAATGTTCATCGATTTACATAAAACAATTGAGCAATTCCTGAAATAAAGCGGTTGGTCAAGTCTTTAAGTCTACAATAAATACACTCTCAAGGTGTGAAAATAGCTGTTATATTAATAAAACCAGTTTTTATCATTATTTTGCATCAATTGCAACTAAAACTGTATCTAATCTACCAGACGTTAATGTCACCCCCACATTCATATTCAAACTATACTAACATATGTTACATAATATCATTTTTGGCCTCAGGGGTAGTAATTCCAAGGACATATACGGTTTGAACGTAGAGGTCAAAATAAAATCATATTAGACCTCATTGTAATTCCAGTCACTAAACTGATTAATTTGTGCATTCGCAGAAAAACTTTCCCTGACTATTTCTAGTACAGACTATGAACAACTACAGACCAATAGCAGTTCTTCCAGCTATATCGATTATTTATTTTGATCCTGTACAACCAAGTGAATGAATATTTCCAAAGACATAACTTATTTAGTAAATCACAATTTTGATTTAGCCGGAGAGGGTTTACACTTTATTATTACAACATTCAGGGTCGACGGTGGCCAAGAGGTTAGTGCACTTAGCTCTCATGCCAAGGGTCGCAGATTTGAACCCCGTAGGCCCGATAATATTTTAGCGATAAAAATTATCTAATATCAAAGTGCCGTTCCTTTGGAGGGGAACTAAAGCATCCGATTCCGTCTACCGTTAAGTTATACGTGCACGTTAAAGAACCTGATATGGATGAAGCGAACTTTATAAAGGCAAAATTATCAAATGTGGTGGATCGCTCCTTGGCGACGGTATTTAGCCATGTTAGCAGAAGTAGGCCGTCGTTAAATAAAACAAATAATTAAATATAAATACTGCAACATTCAGCCTGTCTATTCAAATGTAAATCCTCTACTTTATTGCCAGTTCAAATGGAAGTTTCTCAAGGATCTATCTATTCTTGGCCCACTTTTGTTTCTAATCTTCATCAACGACGTGGGTGTAACAATGTCTGAGGATGACACTATACTGTACGCAGATGATACAAATCTTATCAGATCGAATAGCAATCTTCAGAAAGCTAATCTGCTAGTACTTGTCAAAAATTGCATTATAGAATTCCCTAATTGCATAGCCGAAATATTACTGTAGAGATTCCTCAGTCCTTAACTGTGAATATAGATATCATATATATATATATATATATATATATATATATATATATATATATATATATATATATATATATAGTTGTTCTTAACCTTCGTTTGCACTATGTCATGACTTGTGAATACATTTTTTTATGTGAAAAATCAATAAAAATTTATTATTATGATTTATGATTTAATGTTTGTGAGGTGGCAACATATACGGCTTGAAATTTAATGAAATGAGTAATAAAAAGAAGAATATTTAAAAAAGGATGACTACGACAACATTACAGAAACTTAGTTAATTTATTGTCAGAAGCACACGCGATATCGCGGCACCAACGAAATCCTTAGTATACAACAAAGATCGGAACGAACATGGAGAAGGTGTGTCGACAGAAAGAATGAAGTAACGCGTCTTTCAAATATTCTATAGAAACGGTCACGAAGCACGCAGAGATAAAACATCTGCGCACCATCGGTACAAAAAATGCCCAGGCAGTTAGCTGTCAACAAAGGCAGAATAAATTTTCCAAACGACCACCATGTAGGGGAGGCGAGAGTTTAGCTATAGATAGGCGTGGGGAGAGGAATAAGTCAACGTCCGTGAGGATATATAAGCGAAAACAAAAACAGGCCGGGATCAGATAAGTCCGGTCGGTTCACGAGTGAACACGTTCACGCCCGTTCTCAATTTAACTTACAAATCTCGCCTTGCTCAATTATGTCAATTCTCAAAAGTTCAAAGTCCTGGACGAGTCCAAAGAAACATTGGGGTACCGAAAACACATACAATTATAGGTACAAGGTATAATAAAATTGACAAACACTCGGGTCAATGTTCATAAGCCAGTTTCATTATCAATTCACAGGAGTGTTATTCTATCCTATAAACTACAAATTACCAAACAACCATTCACGTATGTCCCTTAGCGAACTAAGGATCGTAGAAGGTTGCCTTCTTGTTCGTGATATAATTAGAGGAAGCAATCACAAATATAGTTGATACATTAGAAACAGGGCAGCCCAAATATATATGTGATTGTGGAATCGCATCCTAAACGTCAACCTCATGCATATATGAGCCAGTGATTACGTGAATCAAATCAATTACAATGTTAAAATCACGCCCATCACTCTCCACAACTGCCGGATCGGGAATCGCGAATCCACGCTGTTGTACTATCAATAACAATCGTAAAATGTCAAAGGTTTCAGTATTAATAGCTTACACGAATAGTCAAAATTCAAACAAACACGTACTTCACATAATAATTGGCATCGTCGTTTTGAGTCGTAAAGAGGCAACGCACATCGCACAATATTATCAAGTTAGATTATTAAAAGTCATTGAAAGTAAACAGGTAAACACTACACAGGTCGTACTCAATTAAAACGCAAATATAATGTCAAAGGTAGTAAACAAATGACATATGGAATTATTAACATCTCATACGGTCCCTCAAGAATGATCGCAAAGAAAATGGGGCATGATTTACTAGTAAATATAGGTACTAACGTCTCTAACTGTTCCCAATAATAAATTATCACAATACGCAAATATTCCGATTGAGGTAGCAAGAACTGTTATTACACAACTGATAACCCTGCATTGGCAATATGTATATTTATGACTCAAGCATTTTCGTCCAATGTGCGCTTTGGTCATAAACAGTGCCGGTTTAACCTGGGGTCTTTTCGGGGCTGTAGCACCGGGCGGTAAAATTTTGTAGGGCCGTAGGCGCGAAGCCTGTTTCTTTTTTTTAAGATAGGAGATAGGTCAAGGTGCGATGAGCTTATATGTTTTTAAGTTATTTATTAGACTGATTAATACGGGAAGTGGGGCGATCGGTTTTGATTGTGACCTCGACATTCGACAGTCGTCACCGCTACCGGGCGCGGCATCGGATTTATTTCAAAGGTGACAAAAGGAAAGCCGATCTCTATGATTTTTAGTGCGGCATTTTATTTATACGAAGGCGGTGTTCCGCCGAAAGGAATATACTGCTGAGGATTGAATAAAGAGTGAATATATTTAATTTTTATGTTTTCTGTGATCAGTAGTACTTAAGAATTGGTAGAGTAATATTGTATCCTGGAACTCCTGAATCACTTAAATACAAATTCAAAATAAAGGCAAATACGGTAGTAGATTTTCTTACTTTTTGAATTAGAAATTGAATTTAAAGTAAATAAACACGACATTTGCGCCTTCTGGCGCAAAATGAAACTAGAAAAGCAGGAAAGGCAAAATAAAATTTTAAGGAGGGTTCCCAAAATTACGACATTCTTTACACAGGATGAAAATCAAGCAGGCAACCGCAAAAATGAACCCCAACCTGGGCCTAGTAAAGTTGCAAACGATTGTTTGCTGCAAAATGAATCTATTTTGGAGGCTTTCAGAATCATCTGAGTTGGATTCGTATGTTCTAAATAACGCAACAAAATTAGAAACAGATATCAATAGTGGAGGAGAACGTAGTATCAGTATTGCTTTTCAAGAAATGCAGGAACGTAATACTAATTTAAGAAATGGTAATTGCATAGAATTAATTATAAGCTAAATAGATCAGGTTATTTTTATTTCATTTCATTGTACATCCAAGTATGCAGAATTTACCAGATTTGAGAGATTCAGCCCTTTGGAAGTATGCTCACAATCATGTAGAAATACTTTTAGAAAATTGGATCGAACAAAATCTTACAGAAATGGACTTTTCAATGTCAAAAAGAAATTTTGGTGATCGAAACAGGTATGCAAGTAAGAGAATATTTTATAAGAAATTAGTTAATGGAGAAATGGTTCGGCGAGATTGGATACTTTATTCAGAAAGCACTGAACACCTATTTTGTCTCTATTGTTAATTATTTGAAAAAAAACAATTTAAACCCGCATTTTCATTATAGAATAAATATAAGGAAAGATTTGGTGAACATGAAGGATCAAATGATCAGTCATTGGAACTACCGCGGTAGAAGTACCGCGGTACTCTACCGCGGTACTTTTTGGACTACCGATTACCGTACCGCGGTACTTTAAAAAAAAGTATCGACTACCGTACCGCGGTACTTTTTTTCTCTAAATCTACCGTAAATGTTCGGTACGGTAGCGGTAGTTTTTTTTTCGTATGTTTTCGTTATCGAAGATATTTCTCAGGAAAACAATGTGATTATCTTGTGCAGATAGATACCTAGAATCCCAAAGTGCAATAAATTCCTTAATAAGGGTTGGGATTATTTTTCAATAACAGGATTAGAAGGTCGTAAATTAACCTAAAATGCCATCGTAATTACACAAAAGTACGGTTATCCTAAACCTGTTACTTTATTACTTTATTGGGGCGATAAGTAGCATTCCCGTTGATTCCGGTCGGCCGACTAACGAAAGATCGTCGAACAGGTAGTAACTTAATGGTTTTATAATGCATAAAGGGTGAATTTAAATGGTTGTGGATTTGTCACGAAATGTGTACTCCCATAAAATTCTTGCACAGCTTTCCGCCACAGTTAGCTAGTAAACCATTACGAATTATTTGGTACATAAAGATCGAAGATAAAAGTTGTGGCATTGTCTAGTTCTATTGTGTATACTATATTAAATTTATAAAGGAGCCGAAGATACGAAGATGGAATGTTGCAAAAAACGTCCCCATTATATAGTTAGGATAAAATAGATTAAGAGATAAAATCAATTAAAAGAAATGACAAGAAAATCGAATGAAAACTACCGCGAAACTACCGCTACCGATTTCGCGGTAACCGACTACCGCTACCGCGGTACTTTTTCACAAATGTACCGAATACCGTACCGCGGTACTTTTATAGATATATATATATATATATATATATATATATATATATATATATACAGGGTCCGTCATCCGTCATTTCACCTCCCGTCTTCAATAGCCCAGTTACTAATTGAGTTAGGATTTTGATATTTTGCTATTTGATATTTCAGTTGCTTTCTAGGGTGTATTTCAGGAAAATATTTTTTATTATACAAGGTGTCCCAAAAAAGTGTGACGTCATCGTGATATATATATTTAGATTGCATGGTATATTTTTTGTCACTTATTTGGGTGCCTTTTATAGATGTCTACATACCCATAAAATTGTATTGAAATCGGGTTAGTGACATTAGCACAAAAAAATAAAAACTGACAAAAAACAGTTTTGCACCATTGGTTAAGAAAATTAATAAGAGATAAAAATAGTGCCTCGTTAATAAAACCATACAAGGTACTCATTAAATAAGGTCTGACTGTTGCGTTAACCAAGTTTTATTGATATGCATTATACAGAGTGTCCAAAATTTAGTGTCAAACTTTTCAAAATTTAAAGCACTTTATTTTTCTTATTTTAAATTGGAACCCCAGTATATTTTTATGTAATTCCATGCGGAATTAAAAGACAAACATTTTTCCTAATTACAACCCTATCTCAATTCCTAACACATTCAAAGATATTTGCAGAAAACTCGTTTTATCAACAATTCCAATGGCCATTTTAATTAAAATGCTATCCAAGATAGCAAAATTACTTTTTGTCATGAAAAATATGATATTCATAATATGACAAATATTATGACCTATATTGACAAATATGGGTATGACTTTCATATTCGCATTTCAAAATATTACATTCAACCTGTTACGAAGAGTGGCAATGTCATTTCATACTCGTCTTCATTTGTGACTACAAGAGGGCGGAAGACATATAGAACATAAGTTCTAGCAATTAATTAATTTTAGAAATGCACAGTTATGTTATGTTTTTATGAAATTTTATTACTAAAACTATTTTTTATACAAAACTTAATACTTTTACGATGTGTAATAGGTTTAGACGAAGATCTGTGAAACCTTTCATACTTTCGAGATATTAATTGTAACTACAAAACATGTTATGTTAATAAATTGTTTTTCAAAGTCACCTTCAAATTTTATTCATTAAAATGGCTATTGGAATAGTTGATAAATCGAGTTTTCTGCACATAACTTTCAATGTGTTAGGAATTGCGATAGAGTTGTAATTAGGAAAAATGTTTGTCTTTAAATTCCGCATGGAATGACATAAAAATATACAGGGGCTCCAATTTAAAATAAGGAAAATAAAGTGCTTTAAAGTTTGAAAAGTTTGACAGTAAATTTTGGGCACTCTGTATAAAGCATATCAAAAATAGTTAACGCAACTATCAGACCTTATTTAATGAGTACCTTGTATGGTTTTATTAACAAGGCATATTTTTATCTCTTATTAATTTTCTTAACCAATGGTGCAAAATTGATTTTTTTCAGTTTTTATTTTTTTGTGCTAAAATCACTGAACCGATTTTAATAAAATTTCATAGGTATGTAGGCATCCATAAAGGGCACCCAAATAAATAACAAAAAATATACCATGCAATTTAAAAATACAAATCATCATGACGTCACACTTTCTTGGGACACCCTGTATAATCAAAAATATTTTCCTAAAATACGCCACAGAATGCAAGTAAAGTCTGCAAAATATCAAAATCCTAACTCAATTAGTAACTGAGCTACAGAAGACGGGAGGTGAAATGACGGACCCTGTATATACAGGGTCAGTCATTTCACCTCCCGTCTTCAATAGCTCAGTTACTAATTGAGTTACGATTTTGATATTTTGCAGACTTCAGTTGCTTTCTAGGGTGTATTTCAGGAAAATATTGTTGATTATACAGGGTGTCCCAAAAAAGTGTGACGTTATTATGATGTATATTTTTAGATTGCATGGTATATTTTTTGTTACTTATTTGGGTGCCTCTTATAGATGCCTACATACCCATAAAATTTGATTGAAATCGGTTTAGTTATATTAGCACAAAAAAATAAAAACTGAAAAAAATCAGTTTTGCACCATTGGTTAAGAAAATTAATAAGGGATCAAAATAGTGCCTCGTTAATAAAACCATACAAGGTACTCATTAAATAAGGTCTGACAGTTGCGTTAACCAAGTTTTATTGATATGCATTATACAGAGTGTCCAAAATTTAGTGTCAAACTTTTCAAACTTTAAAGCACTTTATTTTTCTTATTTTAAATTGGAACCCCAGTATATTTTTATGTAATTCCATGCGAAATTAAAAGACAAACATTTTTCCTAATTACAACCCTATCTCAATTCCTAACACATACAAAGATATTTGCAGAAAACTCGTTTTATCAACAATTCCAATGGCCATTTTAATTAATCAAAATCGAAGGTGGGCTTGAAAAACAATTTATTGACATTAAAGTTTAACAAAGTGACTAGAGCCATTGTTGACTGTAGTAATATAAAAGTTTAAAACTTTTTTAGCTAAGGTCTTTATACCCAAGATACCAAAATTACTTTTTGTCATGGAAAATATGATTTTCATAATATGACAAATATTATGACCTATATTGACAAATGTGGATATGACTTTCATATTCGCATTTCAAAATATTACATTCAACCTGTTACGAAGAGTGGCAATGTTATTTCATACTAGTCTTCGTTTGTGCCTTCAAGAGGGCGGAAGACATATCGAACATAAGTTCTAGCAATTTGTTTTTTATAGTTTTTTAAGTCACCTTCGAGTTATATTCATTAAAATGGCTATTGGAATAGTTGATAAATCGAGTTTTCTGCACATAACTTTCAATGTGTTAGGAATTGCGAAAGAGTTGTAATTAGAAAAAATGTGTGTCTTTTAATTCCACATGGAATGACATAAAAATATACAGGGGCTCCAATTTAAAATAAGAAAACTAAAGTGCTTTAAAGTTTGAAAAGTTTGACACTAAATTTTGGACACTCTGTATAATACATATCAATAAAACTTACTTAACGCAACTATCAGACCTTATTTAATGAGTACTTTGTATGGTTTCATTAACAAAGCATACTTTTATATCTTATTAATTTTCTTAATCAATGGTGCAAAACTGATTTTTTTCAGTTTTTATTTTTTGGTGCTAAAATCACTGAACCGATTTTAATAAAATTTGGAGGGTATGTAGGCATCCATAAAGGGCACCGAAATAAACAACAACAAATATACCATGCAATTTAAAAATACACATCATCAAGACGTAACACTTTTTTGGGACACCCTGTATAATCCAAAATATTTTCCTAAAATACGCCACAGATTGCAAGTAAAGTCTGCAAAATATCAAAATCCTAACTCAATTAGTAACTGAGCTACAAAAGACGGGAGGTGAAATGACGGACCCTGTATATAAGAGGGATAACGGGAAAACAAGTCCTTGACATTACAATGTGTACGTCACATAGGGAGCTCGGTTGATTAAATGCTCAGTCCAGTTTACTAATACAAGCTAACGTTTCGCACCTGATTAGGTGCATCTTCAGAGCCTAAAACATTACATTAAGACAGATTTACAAAGACCCACTAGGGTTATGACACACAACAACTTACAGGTAAGCAAAATTATATGGACTGCCTATGCTACTATAATTAATATATAATTATTGAATTAATACTAAATACGAATACGAATTAATACGAATTATTGAATATTTTGTCAAATCATGTTATTGATGAAATCGTTAAGCAAATTAAGGCGAATAAATATTATTCGATAAGCGTAGATTCAAAACCTGACATAACATATCATGATCAATTGACAGTAATTTTGAGATATTGTAATAATAAAGAATTTCCTGTGGAGAGATTCGTGGGCTTTTATGAAAACACTGGGCATGGTGCACAAGAACTTGAAGAAACTGTGATCAAGGTGTTAAAATCTTTAAATTTAGATATTAAAAACTCCACAGGCCAATCCTATGACAATAGGCAGGCACACACGTACGGAATTTTCAACCGATCTGACTCGCTGTCCGCGTTTGGCATCCCTGTCACGCCGATCTGTCCCACATTAGAGTGATAGATACCTAACGCGGACCGCAGGCCAGATCGGTTGCTTCCTAATGACAGTAACATGAGTGGCAAGTATTCTGGATTGCCAGGACGTATTAGTTCCATAATGATTTACCTTTATATGTACCGTGTGCTGCTCAATAAATAAATTTAGTTGTCCAAAATGCAGTAGATTGCTGTTTGGAAGCAACCTCATTTTTTATGATGGTCTTTTCCCTTTATATATTTTTTTCTGCATCTACGCACAGGTGGGATTTGTTGTGTCGTACATTGAAGGGATCTTCATGATCAAAGTCACAGCAAACACTGTTACCTAAATGAGTTAAAACACCTGGTTGGTCTCCTCGTTTTGATGCCATAAAAGCATTACAAAGCAGTTACGTTTTAATCAAAGCGTGTTTGACTGAAATTGCAACCAATAAAAATGAGAAACATGTAGTAAGAGTTGAAGCAGCTTCTCTATCGAAAAAACTCGATTTACTGAAAAACGGTATATTATTAGTATTATGGCAAGATGTTTTGCAAATAGTAAACGAAGGTAATAAAGCGGTGCAAGGAGAAAATATGGATTTATGCACAACCGCCCACATTTTGTCATCTCTAGCAGAATATTTTAACTTTTTACGTGATCGCTTTGATCATTACGAGACCTTAGGAAAGTTGTTAACAGGGAACGAAAATTATACTGAAAAGAGGATTTTCAAATGGAAGCTGCAATAAGGTGAACATAAACACTGACAAATGTAGATCAAAAAGAAAAAATGCTGACACAATGTTTCATTTTATTAATAGACAACCTTAAAGCAGAAATTATACGTCGATCTGAGAGCTAGACATCTTACTTAGAAGCATTTGAATTTCAATTCAATCTGAAAACAATAGATTGAAATATTTGTGTGCAACTTAACTACGTGAAAAGTATGTGGAGGATTTAGATGAATATTTTCCTCAAGAATGTGTCCATCTTAAGGGTGTTTTCGCAATCGCCCAAAATATAGCGTTTTCGTATTTCCAACAAATCGCCGTTATTTGATTAAAAAACCGATATTGGTTCAAAATTGTTCAAGTTTACTTCTGAACATGAATACTAACGCAGCCTAATTCTACAATGCTGTGATATGTAAGTTTATAGTGGAGAAACGAATAAATTTTGCCGTCAACGGAGGGTATGATAATCGGTGTCGAGCATTGTCGAGCAATATCTTTTTATTCTCGGGAAGAATATATTTCAAATATGTTTAGAAATACCAATTCACCACTTGGACACAACACCAAAATATTTATTTTCTAGAAAAAATACAGAATCCTTGGAAGAAAAAATAAATTCCATTCCTTAAGAAGAAAAACAAATAGCTATAGTTGATAAGTATTATGGAAATATAGAAAATTATGTTGATGAAGAAGAAATGAATAGTAAAAAGACTTTATTTTTAGAAGATTTTCAAAAATAAAAAACAACATAATCCAAATAGAAGAAATAACCAAGGGACACGGTAATACTGGAAGCTGGATACAATACAGACAAGCAATGTTTACAGTGTCTAATTATGAAATTATAATAAAAGAAAAGAAAAAGAAAGAAAAGAAAAAGAAAAAAGAAGAAAAAACACCGATCCCGTGAAGATGGCGAAAACTATTTTTAATTAATTTTCTGGCTGAGTTAATATTCAATAGGGAAAAGATCATGAACTGGCTAAAAAGGATATTGAAAAAACAAAAGAGCTACTCAAGTAAAAGATGAAGATGGTATACTAGAAATAAAATGCCCATATTCTTGCAGAAATGTGTCACCGGAAGATAGGATCAACAAAAAGGTAGTCAAATATATGGAAACAGTGGAAGGGACTTGTAGACTGAAGCGTAACCAACTACTACTATCAAATCCAAGGCCAAGTGACGGTAACAAATTGAATATTTTGATAATTCACAATTTGGCGCCGTTGAGTTTGATAGATTTTTTTTTGATTTTTTGAAAAAACGAATAAAAATTAATAAATTTCTATGTTAATTATTTATTACCGGAAATAATAAAGGAACTGTAAATTATTATTAGTTTACGTTTTACGTGCCGCCTATAGGTCAAACGCATACCACCGGTTGAGATCGCTGAAATAGAATAATAATTCAATAATATTTTTATAATATTTAATAATAATTAAAACAAAGACCCTCCGGTAGAAATTAGTTAAGGAGTATACATTTTTAAACAAATTTAACATTATATTTATGTAAACAGCCTGAGCGTGTAAAAATCCCACTAACCTTCTAGAATAACAATTATTGCAGAGTACTTTTAATTCAGGTTCAATTAAAATAATCTAATTATTATATGTAATATAACTCAATAAAAGAAAATACACTTGATGATAAGATTTTTAAAAGGACTGATGTTTCACCACGAAAGATGAAAATAATATAGGCTTCGGTAGGTACGTACCATAAATTGAAATAGTCCATAAAACCCCTGATAATAATTGTCATTCTTGAGAAAGTAAGAAACCGAGAGAGATAGACATTGCTGTGCTGGGATCCTCAAAATCGACGAAAGCCAAAATGCGAAAACTCCCTTAAGACACTGTTGAATTCTCTTTCGGAAATAAAAATTGGAACAAGGTTGAAATTGGTACAAGATTTATACGATAATAAGTTAATATCTTCATTTCCCAATATAAATATTTGTCTGCGTATTTTTTCTCTATAATGGTCACAAACTCAAGCGGTGAACGTTCCTTTTCTACTCTTAAATGGGTAAAGACCTACTTAAGAAATTCTATCTCTCAAGAAAAATTGAACTCCTTTGTTCGATTGGCATGGAATGCTGGCAATGTTATCCATTTACCAAGATCTGCTAGATGAAGTAGAAATAACTGGTACTATTGAACACTTTGCTTCAATAAAAGCTAGAAAACAGTCTTTAAAATAGTTACACTATTCAGGAAAAAAATGTCAAGGAGTTAAATTATCATATTATGTAAGTTATGTTCTTTATATATTAATATGGTTTTATTTTTTACTTTTTATTTCTATTTGAATGTGATCTTATTTTGAGTTATTTTTGTATTAGTTTTTTTGTTACGGTTTATATAAACTAAAGAATACTGTTTTTAAATTTTATTGGCGTTAGCATAAGTATAATGTAAGTATTTATTTTAGTTTGTTAGTTCCTTATGTTCCTATGTTGTAATTAGAAAAATATAAAACTGCTTTTGCATAAATGTTTTTATTTGAAAAAGTATTTCTTTCTAAATATAATAAGATTGCCTTTTGTACTGTCTGTCGTAATAGAATTGAGATTACAATTCACGTTTAAAATTTTAGTAAACAATTCCGAATTCTAGTAAATAATTGGTCTGGGTTGGTAATTGTTTGTGTCATCGAGGGAAGCGAGAGAGGAGCTGCAGCCCCATTGTAATTACTGACGGGGGAGGGGGGCAACTATGGTTTCCATTACAAAAAACTCAACTTTGTGTCATAACTCAAAAAATATAGCTTAAATAAAATAATCGGTTAGACTTTAATATTAAGCACATAATTGCGTACAACTTTTTCCTCTACACATTTTTTCTAAAGTCAATAATAACAGATCCATAGGCACCGAACAAAATAACAGAAAATATATTTTTTCGAGATATCTTGTTAGTCATGCAATTTTTCCAAAAAACAAAAAACTCATGAAATTGAGCTCGTAAAACTGCAATTCTTTCCCCATTTAATCGTCCCTCTATCTCCGCCAGTTTCCGAGATCCCATTCTAAACATCCAAAAAAACTCACCCTGTATATGCAAAATTCTGAAAATATTGTGAATAAATAAATATACAGGGTATACCACGACACGATGCGCATAGCTTAAGAGCGTATTTCTTGGGCAATCGTCAGTCGTAAATGCGTTATATATTTTTGTCCAAAGCATAATAGTTAAAGAGTTATGGGCAAAATTTAAGAAAGAAAAAACATGCAGAATAAAGTAATGTTTCATTAATTACCTTTTTTTTATTACTAACACAAATTTAATCAAAGAATTTGTTCAACATGACCCCACGCTGCCTCACAACACATTCTTGCTCTTCTAATAATTGAAGACCTAGTTGTCTGAAGAGTATCTGGGTTGTCTCGAATGAATGCAGATACAGCCATAATATTTTGAACTAATTAATCTCCAGTTTGTGGTTTATTTGAGTTACTAAACTTTTCATGTCTCCCCAATGATAATAGTCTAGAGGTGTTAGGTCTGGTGACCTTGGTGGCTAGATAAGTAGACCTCCTCTTCCAATCCAATGGTTAGCAAACTTGTTATTTAAATATATTTTTACATTTATACCATAATGAGGAGGTGCGCCATCGTGCTGAAAACACATATTAACTCTGTGCCGAAGTGGAACATCCTCCATTAATCCTGACAACTCGTTTTGTAAATAAATAGATAATGCTCAGATGTTAAACCATCGGTTTATTTGGCCATTTGTATTTCAAGAACTATTCAGAGGAAATAAAAAAGATAATTAGCAACAATTACATATGGTTCTGTGTAGATGAAACTACTGATTCATGTGGTCGGTACATCGCCCATTTAATGATTGGAATATTAAACGAAGACTCCACCAATGCATTTTTAATTAGTTCCAAGCATGAAGGGTTTGGCGACTTACAAAAAAGATCAACAGTTTTAAAAGGAGATTTCGTGGAAGATTTGCTGATAAATATTACACTTGTTTCCAAATTTAAATATGCACCGATTACAAGTGTGGATGTGGAGAGAGGCTTTTAACATTTAAAAAATGTGCTCAGTGATAGGAGAATGAGATTTTCCGTTGAAAATTTAGAAAAACGTTTAACTATTAGTTCATTTAAAAATGAGCAGTAATCATTATTTGTTATTAATGATTATTATTATTAATATTAATCACCAAAACCTATGTTATTAAAATATTACTTTTATCTACCTATAGTGCGTTCTTGTTAATAAAATTATGTTTTGTTTTACTGTATTTTCATAAAAAATAAAATATGCCTTTTCACGCTTTTTCTGCATTTTTTGTGCTTATTCTAATCTTTATGCTATTTTATATGCTTATTTTCTAAGATTTTTATGCATTTTTAAGCGCTCATTTTGTAGTTTTTTATGCTTATAAATCCGCGCTTTGATTATGTACCTATATTTATATATTAGACTTTTTGCAGATTCGTATTTGGACAAAATTTAAGAATTTTACCTACATTGAAACTGTCGTAATCTGGTATACCTTAGGACTAATAATTATGTTTCTTGTAAATACAAAATTGTTTAGATTTATTTTCTTTACAAAATGTCATATTATTTTATTATTTCTATATAAACTCATCTCATGGCTCACTGCCATTCCACAACATAATGTAACACCGCCACACTACCCTGCACTACCTATCCCCAAGAAAAAGGACCGGTGTTAGAAAAAGCTGGCTTCCATCTGTCCACAGACACGGTGTTTGGCTTATCATCAATTAACAAAGTAAAATATTTTGAGAACCTCTCTAATACTTTGAATGGGCCATCAAAAGTTTGAGCCAAACCACTTGTAATCTTATCATTGCGAACAAAAACGTTGGAGCAATTTTGAATGTCTTTTGGTAAAACAATTTTTTCTTTCGATTCTATGAAAACACCCGGTGATAATCCCAGCATGGCAGAACGCAATTGTGTCATAAATTCAGGTCCATAATCGTCGCGATGGGTAACATTTGAGGGAACAGCCACGAAATCGTGTGGTAATCGCAACACAGTACCATATACGTATTCGGCCACGTACCTTCCAACGACTTTTTATACGTCGCTCGTACCCCAGCAAAATTAGAAACCCAATTGTCATTATTTAAATAACTCTGAAGTGCAATTTTCGTCTGTTTATTCAAATTTTCGACCAACCCGTTGGACTGGGAGTGGTACGAAGTAGATGACTATTTCTGACTATTTTTTTTCCAAATACCCGAGTTGAATTGACGACTTCTATCTGTTACCCCATTGTATGAGGAGCGCCAAACCGGGAGATCCAGGCATTGATGAAAGCAGTGACCACTATTTCAGTCTTCATGTCGGAAATAACAATGGCTTCTGGCCATCTAGAAAACCGGTCAATACAAGTTAATAAATACTTATAACCCCGGCAATGAGTTAATGGGCCAATTAAATGAAAATGTTCATATGTAAATCTTTTATCAGGTTCTAAAAAACTGTGCCTTAGCGTGCACCTTACAAACACCTTATTACGTTGACACTGTAAGCAATTCTTTACAATTTGACCATTGATATTTGGCCAAACGTCGTGCACAAACAATTTTTCGAGTAGCATTCACCCCCGAGTGAGAAAGCGAGTTCAGATCACGTCGGGGTCAACAATTGTCGTAATCTGGTTTACCTTACGACTAATAATTAAGTTTCTTGTAAATACAAAATTGTATTAGATTTATTTTTGTTACAAAATGTCTAACACATTATTTTATTATTTATATAAAAATTTGTTTCATGGCTCAGTATCATTCAACAACATACAATATGTAACACTACCACAGTACCGTACGAAACCATTCCGTATCTCTTCAGATAAGATAACTTTGCGTCTTATCTAGCTGGGTGTATCATTTGATTTGAATCAGTGTGCATATCAAGAATTACCAGGAATATTTATTACCGAGTTTATGTTAAGTGAGATTGCGACATTTCGATTAAGATGCACACTTTCGGTCATTCGACGAGGGCCCCCTTTTAACCCGCAACGATAACAATAACAATTTGTTAACGAGGGCCGGGATTAAACCCTTCGGCGGAGTGTGGGGCCGCACGTGGCGTAACCTCGAGGTAATGCAAACAGGCGTCGGTACGACATAACGTCGGCGCGTGCCGCTCAAGTAGCGCATTAATTCGATCACGTGATTACATCGGATGCAATTAGATACCCCCGAAGAACGAGGGGTCGATGGAGACAAGCGGAGAGTGGCCGCACGGGGCCTGCACTGGGCCTGCACGCGTCTCCGACACGCAGATACCACCACCACCACCACCGTCCTCACGTGGAAGCTTATACAGGAAAATTGCTTGGTAATAGAGATAAATGGGAGCAAATCAAATAAAGAGCTGTCGAATTGTAAAAATAAATATTTTTTATTATGTAGAAGCGGGGTTGGAACAAATCATGATTTAAAAAACAATCAAAAATCAATGATTAAAATAAACAATCAAATAAATCATGATTTGTTAGATTTATTTGTTGTTTTTTTTATATTTCACTTAAATTTTGCGAGTTGTGATTTATATCAATTGATTTATATCAATTATATTTATATATATATTTAAAACATATGATTTTGTTTTTAATAAATTCTTGCATCTGAACAAGAATTGACGATTAGAACAAATGTCTGTGTATATGTGCTATCTGATGGACCAAAAAAGGATGAAAAGAAAAATATTTTACTTTCTTACAATTATCTACTTTAAAGCATGCTAACTCTATAGTTACATTATATTTTTAATTTTTCACCTCTTGGGATGCACAAACAGTGCAAAAACAATGATTAATTAAAATAAATATATATTTTTTTTAAATCAGTTGATTTAAGTCACACTGTTACGTAATCGAAGGACCAGGCGGGTGTTCGCCAATTTAAATGATAAGGTAATTAAAACTCGTCGTTTTGGAAATAATGTGGACTATAATTTAATGCGTAACAATAATTAATACACAGCGATGTACACCGGTGAAGGTAACGAATTGAAGTATCGTCTGCTCTGCATTCTTACAATTAAATCTTTTGAGTTATTGGGGTGGGGTGCAATTTGAATTGTGCACCGCGAGGGGTGGCTTGACGATGATTCCTGATTGGTGCGGCATTTCGTTTCGGTAAGCCATGTTGCCACACTTGGTTATCACAAGCCTTGTTTAATTCCTCTATCAGGCATTTCTGAGGATTCCTAATGCCGTCCAATAAATATATTTGGGATTTCCTGGTCGCTAATTGTACTTGCCGAAGTGGCAATCCTTGCTCAATAAACGGCTTAATGTGCCTATTGATCTTCATGCGCACCGTACTTTACTTAAGCACTTCTCGGTGAACATAATGGCTAAATCATAGCCACCCCAATAAATTGTCTTTACAATCTTAATACTACAAATGTATCGGCTGCAATAAAGGCCGACTAATGCGATTACACTTTAACCGATTTGGGGTTCGACGCTGTGCAATAGCGCCGAAACATCCTCCCCCTGTTGGAATTAATTAATTTCAAGAAAAATAACAAAATTAAACAGTAACAATCGCAGGAAAGTTATTAAACTTAAATGAATACTATACCCTATATACTATATCAAACTATAAACAAACATATTTACATTATAAATCATACATCGTGGAAATAGTTGAGTCTTTGTTCCTGTGGGAATGCGCAAAGCTTCACTGTCGGGCGAACAAAACGATCACTAGCAGTTATGACTAACGCAGATCGCACTACACCATCACTTCCGGGATATATTGTTTCAATGCGTCCGGTGCGCCAGCGGCTGGGGGGTGCGTTATCTTCGTGGATAAGCACAAGCTGGCCCACTTCCAATGGTTGACCTCTCGACTGCCTCCACTTGCGGCGGCCCTGCAACTCCTGCAAATATTCTTTGTGCCATCTGGCCCAAAAGTGTTGTTGGATACGTTGCACCAGCTGCCAATGGGAGAGTCGTCCAATCTTGATTTGTTCCAGATTTGGTTCCGGAAGAGCCCTTAAATTGCCTCCAACTAGGAAGTGGCCGGGTGTAAGGAAGGATAGATCACTAGGATCGTTGGACAAAGGACATAAAGGTCTCGAGTTGAGTATTGCCTCGATTTGGACTAACAACGTCCAGAACTCCTCGTACCTTAAACTCGCATCGGTCGCTGTTTTATATAAATGTCGTTTGGTTGATTTGATACCGGCTTCCCATAGGCCACCAAAATGAGGAGCTCGCGGGGGTATAAAATGCCAATTTATCCTATCTATACTTAATTGCGCCTTTAACTCATCTTGTTTTTCGCGTAAGAATTCATACAACTTTCCAATTTCATTATTAGCCCCTACAAACGTAGTTGCATTGTCACTATATAAGTTTGTGACCACACCGCGACGTGAAATGAATCTACGGAGGGCAGCCAAGAAAGATTCAGTGGTCAAATCACTCACAATTTCGAGATGAACGGCCTTTGTCGACATACAAACAAACAAGGCTATATATATTTTAACTAATTTTGCCATTCTGCGTTTACCTTCCTTGATCATAAACGGTCCACCGTAATCGATACCTGTTTTACTGAAAGGCCTTAATTGTTCTGTACGATATTCTGGCAGGTTGCATATGATTGGGTCTGATGCCTTAGGATTTGCCTTAAAACATGTGACACATTCTCGCGTAATACGTCTGACGGTATTTCTACCTGAAATTGGCCAATATTTTGTACGAACGCACGCTAATGTACCTTGGGGACCTATATGAAAATTTCGACAGTGGTAATGACGAATGATTAATTCAGTTAACAAACCATCCTTTGGTAAAATTATTGGAAATTTTGAATCATATATCAATTTAGAATATCTTAGCCTACCGCCGACGCGTATTATTCCATCTTTATCTAAGAATGGATTTAATTGCAGAAGGTTCCTATGTGCATCTACTGATTGATCCCCTATTAGTAATGCAATTTTCTTTGAAAATTTTGTTGATTGAACTGCCTTTACAACTAGAGTTTCTGCCTTATTTAATTCATCCGAGCTGAGCTCGCCCGATGTTCTACTACTACTATTCAAATAATTGTGTATAAAACGTCGAATCCACGCCGTTACACGAATTAATCTATTATAATTTGAAAATTTATTAATCCAGAATATGTTTGGCTTCGAGCTCGATTTAGCAACAATTAATGTTCTAACTTCTGCACTGTGCTCAAATTTTGGAATAAATAGTTTAGGACTTGATTGATGTTCCAGAAACTCTGGACCATGTCACCATAAGCGATTATTAATTAATTCTGCCGGTAGAATACCTCGAGAGATAATATCTGCCGGATTATCGCCTGAACTAATATGTTGCCAATTATCTATGTTTGTTAGTTTCTGAATTTCGCCAACTCGGTGTGAAACGAATTGTTTAAATTTGTTAGCCTCGGGGTTAAGCCTTGACAAAACGATGGTTGAGTCACTATAGTAATAACATTGAGCTATTTCCTCACGTAATGCCTTTTTTGCACGTTCGGCCAAATTTGCCGTGAGAACCACGGCACATAGTTCTAGTCGAGGTACACTAATTGATTTGAGCGGCGCGACCCTGGACTTTGCACATAATAGGGTCAGGATGATGAACCATCAGGTTCTACCGATTTTAGATATATTGCGGACCCATATGCCTCCATACTAGCATCACCAAACGCGTGAAGTTCCACAATTGCATTTGGCGATGATTTTGCCTTTCGACCAGTTCTGATTGTTGGCATCGAATTTAATTCGGCACGTAGTTGGCACCACGAATCTAAAATATCTTGAGGGACACGCTGATCCCATTTTAATTGTAGTTCCCACACTCTTTGAAGAAGAAGTTTAGCTATTATAGTTGCCGGACCTAATAGTCCTAAGGGATCAAAATATTTGGATATTTCTGATAGTATGGTTCGCTTCGTTGTGCTTACAGAATTAAAATTAAAAGACTTGTATTCAATTTGATCATCAATTGGGTTCAACTGAACACCTAATGCTTTTATTTGCTCTTCGGGAGCTAAATTCAAAACGTGATTACTGATTTCTGAATTATTTAAATCGCTAATTATTTCGTTATTATTTGCTGCCCATTTACGCAATGAAAAACCACCCTTTGCCAGAGTTTTTGCTAATGTATCGCGTAACTGTCGCGCTGACTCGACCGTTGGAGCTCCCGTTAAAACATCGTCCATGTAAAAGTCGTGAATAATAACTTCGGCTGCTACACTATCCCGTGCTTCTTTTGCGAGCTCTTGCAAACACCGAACCGCCAAGAACGGCGCACAGCAAGTTCCATATGTCACGGTTTTCAGTTGATACGTTTCAATCGGGTGATTTGGAGATTGGCGCCATAAAATTTGCTGATATTTGCAATCTGATTCGCGAGTTTTAATTTGCCGGTACATCATTTGGATGTCGGCCGTAATAACATATTCGTGTATTCGAAATCGTACTAACAGTTCAAATAAGTCGTCCTGCAAGATGGGACTAGTGAGCAATAAATCATTCAGTGCTACTTTGTTGTATGATTTTGCACTTGCATCGAATACAACCCTGAGTTTGGTTGTCAAACTTGAGTTTTTAATTACACCGTGGTGCGGTAAAAAATATTGACTATCTCTACTAGAAAGTGAGGTGCGCTCCATGTGCCCTAACTTAATATATTCATTCATGAAGGACGTATATTGATACCGTAATTCTGGATTGCGTTGTAATTTGTTTTCCAAGTTAAATAATCGCTTCTTGGCACTACAGTATGAATCGCCTAATGTAGAAGTGTCGGTTTTCCAAGGCAGAGCGACAATAAAGCGTCCGTCTACATCACGTTCTAATGATTTGCAAAATAATTCTTCGCACTGCGTTTCTTCCGGTGATTTAATTCGGATTGCTGATTCTACATTTTCTATCTCCCAAAAACGTTTGATATTTGAGTTTAGTTGAGCATATGTGACAGAATGGCAATTTAAATTTATGTTTGGTTGTGCATAAGGCACCTTGCCACCAATTACCCATCCTGAGTATTTTGCAAAACAAGTTTTTTATTATTAATAGATATTCGGTCAGATTTCAATACATTATAAAACACTTCGACCCCTAATAGTAAATCTATTTCTGCCGGTTCGTAATATTGCGGATCCGCTAGTTGTATCTTTTCGGGTATTTTGATTGATGTTATATTTATGTGTGCATTTGGTATTTTATTCGTAATTCTATCGATGTTAAAACAACGAACTTGGGACTTAAAATTACCGACTTTTGAACTTAGATTCAGATCGACACATGATTGTGTCGTACAGTTACTAGAACCTATTCCTGAGAAAGTTTGGTTTGATTTAAAGGTTCTCAAATTTAACCTTTTAAGAAAGTTTTTTGTGATGAAACTAACTTGAGACCCTGAATCTAACAAGGCCCTAATATTATGTTTGTTATGGTAACCGTCCGTAACTTCTAGTATACAGGTAGACAGCAACACAGTCTCGTTGCTTGAATCATTATTATGTAGAGTATTTGAAGGCCGCAATTGATTTTGCGACGACGTAAAGTGCAACAACGTATTGTGTCGCTTATTGCAAGTTTTGCATTGCACTGTTGATTTGCAATCAATGGTGATGTCCTGCCTTTAGACAGTTACGACATAATTGTTTTAATCGCACCAAATCAAGACGTTTGGGAATTTCTATGCCGCGAAATTTATCGCAACTAAAAAGCTGATGTGGTTGTGAACACATGCTGCACATAATTGATCCATTCGTACTAGCTGATTTTACTTTAGTATGCTCACTAGAACTATTAGTTGATTCTAATGTTTGACAACGTTTAGATAAAAATCTACAAAGTTCATCAAATGTTGGCATTTCAGTGTTTGTGAGTTGCTGTTCCCATTCCAAGCGTACAGATTGTGGGCAATGTGTTAATATCAAATGAATCAACCAATCTTCTGTTGATCCAACAGATCTTTTTAAGGACGCTAGTGACCGTGTGTTTTGTAACACGGCATTAATTAAATCCCTGTATTCCGAGCTCGACTCTCTTTTAATATAGGGTAAATTGAATAAGGCTTGAATGTGACTATTAACTATCATACGCTTATTCTCAACGTTGTCACACAACAATTGTAGTGCAATTGCATAATTCCATTGCGTGATCTCTAGGCTCTGAATTGTCCTTGCTGCCTCCCCTTTCAGTGATGACTTTAAGTATTGTAATTTTTGCAACTCTGATAATTCTGAATTGTTTCCGATTAGAGAATTGAATGAATCCTTAAACGAAAACCATTCGCGATAATTTCCGCTAAAAGAAGGTAATTGTATATCTGGCAGTTTAACTTGCGCGACATAACTAGGACTAACTGCCGGTGGAGCGTTGGCATTTTGAGCAGCGTGGATTAATTTTGAAACATTTAATTTGAGTCGGGTTATGTTTTTTATAAGCCCAAATCCCTCATTAAACAAATGAGGAAAATCTGGATCTAACTCCTCCCGTTCCTTTCTACCAAATTCGCGAACTTCATCTAACACCGTGTTAATCAGTTCTAAACTCAATTCTGCATTTACTGACTCAGAATCTAGATCCTTTATAATCATGGCAATATGTTGTTCTAACGACATTCGATGTTTGTTTAACGCACGACGAGCTCGATCGCTCTCTTTGGACAACTGAGGTTCCGATACAAGGGACATGTTGAAATAATAAAATGAGGAATAAGGAAAGGCCTACCTTATCGTCGTTGCTGTTGAACTATATGACTTGGAGGGCTGACTAATCTTGTCCTGCTTCGGAATGACGCCGTGACCTGAGGGCGACTGTGGATCCTGGTCCGCGATGACGCTGCTTCTCTGGGGACTTCGATGAAGACAACGTGGCCAGAGGGCGACTACGGCTCTTGGTCCGTGACGACGCTGCTTCTCTGGGCACTGCTAAGAAGAGGAGATGACCAGAGGGCGACTGCGGATCCTGGTCCGCGACGACGCTGCTTCTCTGGGCACTACGATGAAGTTTCGTGATGTACTTGAGCACTTGTGTCAAAAGTTCACTCCAATATCGCGGGTAATAGTTTCACCGGTGTTTTTTTTGTGTTACTAAGTTAATTTACTGATTCTATGTCCAAAATACTCTTGGCAATCCGGTTCGGTAGGACCAAAATGTTACGTAATCGAAGGACCAGGCGGGTGTTCGCCAATTTAAATGATAAGGTAATTAAAACTCGTCGTTTTGGAAATAATGTGGACTATAATTTAATGCGTAACAATAATTAATACACAGCGATGTACACCGGTGAAGGTAACGAATTGAAGTATCGTCTGCTCTGCATTCTTACAATTAAATCTTTTGAGTTATTGGGGTGGGGTGCAATTTGAATTGTGCACCGCGAGGGGTGGCTTGACGATGATTCCTGATTGGTGCGGCATTTCGTTTCGGTAAGCCATGTTGCTACACTTGGTTATCACAAGCCTTGGTTAATTCCTCTATCTGGCATTTCTGAGGATTCCTAATGCCGTCCAATAAATATATTTGGGATTTCCTGGTCGTTAATTGTATTTGCCGAAGTGGCAATCCTTGCTCAATAAACGGCTTAATGTGCCTATTGATCTTCATGCGCACCGTACTTTACTTAAGCACTTCTCGGTGAACATAATGGCTAAATCATAGCCACCCCAATAAATTGTCTTTACAATCTTAATACTACAAATGTATCGGCTGCAATAAAGGCCGACTAATGCGATTACACTTTAACCGATTTGGGGTTCGACGCTGTGCAATAGCGCCGAAACACACACCAACCCTGTGTAGGAGTAATATTTTTATTGCATGTATGTGTCCAAATCGGACAACATTTGTAGCTAATCTTCTAAATTTTGTTTTGTTAATAGGTGTTAAATATCAATAAGTTTCGATAGAAGTTCTACTAGTTCGTTAAACAACTTGTTGTTGTCAACAATGCCAATACATTTAAAGTGAACTTTTCAAAACTGCAATTACTTTGTATACAATGGTAATCAGTTATCGCCCTGACACAAAGCATATTTGGCATTCTATGATGCACATGTCAACAGCATAGGTGAAATAAATGAGGCAGATAGTCGAATTTTCGAAATATTAAAAAAACGACTTATTTTGGGAACATGCTTATACATGTAACTTGTTTTGTTGTACATTGTCATGCTAGATGCTATATAATACAAAAGTAGGCCATTTCATTTAACAAAAATGAAGTTTGATGTAATTAAGTGGGCACTTAACTAATATCATTATTGAAATACTAATTGTTAGAATTTTCAGATGCAAGATATTTTACTTCCGACCGGGAATAAACGACAGGGTACGGGTGTCTTAACGCTCTGGGAACGGTTATCTACGGAGTTATTAATCGAAATATCAAATAATATTTTACACAAAAGTTGTGTACAATAATGAGTTGCACTTCATAAAGATATTGTAATTTATACAGGGTGGTTCATATAAAAGTTACAGACTAAACTTATGTTTTTTTAAATGGAATATCCTTGATATCTTTGCATTTTTTGAACCTGTGTTTTGAGGTTGAAACCTAACCATCGCCATGTAATTCAGATATTTATATAAACATTTATGCAATGTCATTATTTTTCCTGATCTTATTAATGAAGGTAACAAACTCTAATTCTAATTCGGTATGTAATTTTAATCATAGTTAACCTTCAATTCTAAATTTTCAACTGAAACATAACTCACGATATTATACAAGGTGGTCGATATTTACATACTGCACCGTTTGTTTATTTTTTAAATGGAATACTCTACACAGGGTGAGTAAAAAGTAAGAAACCGTCTAGTGCCCAGACGAGGATAAGGGAAAATCTCCGTATTTCCGCAAGAGCCGTGAAATAAATGATAGCAATCTAAAGGAGCTCAAGTATTATCTAAGCAAGACCAATTGGCAATTTATAGAAACAGGAAATATAAATTCCTCATGTTAGCTGCTCTTCGATGAGTTCCTACATAATTTCAATATAGCATGCCCTATGTTAAGTAAGCGCAGCGCTAAAGAGTCACATGACTGGATAAATGATGAAATAAAAACCTCTAGCCAAAATTTAAAAATGACCCACCGTCTTATGATTGAAATTACATCGGAAGGGCGTCATAAAGAGCTTATAGAAGACACCAAAATAAATTATTACAGCTGTAGAATTGGGAACTCATCGACCAAACAAAAATAATAGTGGAATCTTGTCAACTGGGAACTTTGCACAGTCAAAAATAAAACCATTAGTGTCAAAAATAAACAAGGCACACCCACGAGTGATGCCACGAAAGTAGGCAATATTTTCGCCGACTACTTCGCCTGTACATGACATGAAAATTACTAATCATTTTTAAGATGTATATATCTGAGACATGTACAACACCGAACTACAGACAGCAGTCAATATTTCTATCCCCAGCTACTAAAGCAGAAATACACAATGCAGTAGTAAATCAAAAATAATGGGACGAGCGGGACAAGACGGAATTCCTCCAAAAGTTATTAAAAGTGTTGTATTGGAAATAGGGGGGCCACTGCAATATCTGGCTAACCGAATATTTAGTAACGGAGAGTACCCGGCAGCTGTAAAGGTATAAAACATTTTCCCAATACATAAGAAAGGGCCGAAGGAGGATATAGACAACTATCGTCCGGTATCGCTTCAGGACACATTTTCCAAAATATTTAAGAAAATCTTAGGAGCGAAACCTACATATCTAAGCACTAACTACTAAGCGAGGCACAGTTTGGTTTACGAAAGAATCGATCAACCTAAATCATGGATCTGATGGAAGAAATCGCCGAAAACATCGATGAGAAAAAGTGTGTGGCAGGTCTCTTCTATGATTTTTAGCGGGCATTTGACACAATAAACGTGAGGTTTGTGCAGGATGAGCTAAATGCCATCGGGGATAGCGGTACGGTCCTCCACCTGATCACATATTTCCTCACAGAAAGAAAATTCTATGTTCAAATAAGTAAGAGTGCTTATGTAAAGTGCCCACTGACTAGAGGAATTGTCCAGGGTTCAACGCCGGGTGCACTTCGTCTTCTCTTATTTATCAATGACTTGCGGAAATGTATCTCATTGGGTTACTTTTTTTTTTTTTAATTTTTTGCCGATGATATGGCGATTATTATGGCAGCAAATAGTCAGGCAGAGTTAAATCTGAAAGACGAAAAGGTCAACCAAGAAATGAGGGAATGGTGTGATAAAAATAATCCACTACTCAGTGTAGACATACAATTCAGGTCTACAAAAGAAAACCACTGGAGAATCCAATTAGTAACAAATCGACTAATGTCAAATATCTCGGCAGTTACATCTATGAAAAGCTGGCTTAGGGCAATCAGATTGAGTATGTGATCTCAAAACCCAACACTGCTTACTATGCCATGCTTAAGCTAAAAGGCAAATTCAATAGGGAAGTGCAACTGGAGGCATACTATGCGCTAGCGTACTCACATATTTCATTCAACATAGTAGTTTGGGAAAGTTCTGTAAATATATCTCGAAGTTTATAGTGCCGAGGAGAATTCGTCGTCTAATGAATGGCCTTCGATTTATAGTGCAGAAGATAATTTTTCGTCAAATGTATGGCCTTCGAAGAACAGATAAATGCAGAGATGTGTTTATCGAGAATAATTTGCTTAAATTGGCAAGTCTTTATATCTACAAAAGTGCATTGTATGTTTTCAGGAAGATGGACAAATTTATAACAAATAATAGTAAGCACAACTATGAGACACGACAAGCCTCTGATGTAAGAATAACTCGACATTATAGCACAATATATGAAAAAACATGTGCATATTCAAGCTTTCTTATTATATAATAGTCTTCCTAATAAAATAAAGTCTTCTAACAGTATTGTCATGTTCAAAGGAAGACTTAAGCAATTTCTCATACAGAAGTACTGTTATGATTTTTCAGAATATCTGTGATCTGTATTGTCTATTTTAATATTTTAACGACCATATTCACAACAATTTGCGAGGTGCAATTAATTGTCTTTGTATACAGATAGTTAATTAACTACGTAGACAAACTTATCGGGATGATTCCGTGATCATTTTTGTTATGCAACATCATGGTATGTTTACATATTCGTGAAGAGAAAAACAAATGCTATTAAATTTGTTAATAGAAAAAAATATATTACCATTTAAAAAAGTATCAATGACGTCATCATCAAAAAGTGACGCGTCACAAAAAAACAATTGAAATGGTCAAATTGTGGCAAATAATTAGCCAACAAACTTTCGTTGAAAACTATTTTGCTAAAAACAATAATAAAGGCTCCAGACAGGTGGTTATTTACTTTATACTCACCCTGTATATTATTTCACAGTATAAAAGACCATTAAAGCATTTTTTATTTGATGTAGGGTTTCCTATACTGAAACCTAAAAGTTACTCTACTATTTCGGAATTTATTGGTAATTTACATGCTGTTGTCAATATTTGTTTATTGTGGGCATCTTTCATAATAATAACAAAAATATTAACACATACCGACTTGACATGAACAAGTAACATTCATCAGGAAGATTCGTTCAAATTTTCTTCGTAAAAGTGGACAAGGTCGATATGACTTGTTTCACTGGGGAATGTTGCAAAAAATGTAATTAGGCGACGCCCATGGAATGGGCGTGGAGCGAACTCGAGCGAGCGAATGGAACTCCAGCGAACTATCCTTAGTAACGTTGTCGAAAATATAAGCCTTCAAAAAATTTCTGGAAAGATTTGAGGCAACAGGGAATGTAAATCACCCTAAACGTAAGCAAAACAAACCTGTTACCCAAAAAGTAATTACTGGTTTTACCGTCCGTTGTGGAAAATCCAAACATAAGATTAGATGAAATTAATACCCAATTGGCAATTAGCCTACCTTCAAATTTGCAGAATTTTGAACACAAAGTACATCACTTCTACGTCTATCTATATCAGCACCTTTGAGGAGCAGTTTTCCGTGCCAAAATTGATTTCTGTCACTGGGCACTCAATGCCATTGAAAACAATCTACATTTTTTGATCTTGTAATGTTTACAGATGAGGCTACATTAAACAATACTGGTCAGGTCAGAATCTTCATTGCTACAGTGATCGTAATCCTCATTTTACAAGATCTATGAATATCCGAAATCGATGCTGGGGTGCTATTGTGGGTACTCCAGAGGGTAGGTCACCAGACTCATTATATTTGTTTTTTTTTACCGAGTTTATTAAGCTTTTTTATATTTGCAAAAAATCAGAAATAATTAAAAATGCATGCGGGGCACGCTTTAAATAAATGTTATAGGTAGAATATTCGAAATTATGAAAATATTTGTAATAAATTAATTTTTGTTGTTGTTATTTTTCACTACTTATAACCAATAAATTTTATATATTATTATATAAATTTCTGATTTTCCAACAAAAATTCAACATATTTAAATTGCGAATATATTTCGAAATATACAGGTTGAGTTTTTTCCGATGTTTAGTATGGGGATCTCGGAAACTACCGGAGATAGAGGGACGATTAAATGGGGAAAGAATTGCAGTTTAACGAGCTCAATTACTGAGGTTTTTTTTTTAAATAATGCTAACTATACAGTATGTCCCCGGATTGAGTTTACAAGAGGAAAAACTTTTTTTTCTTTCATTTTACGCCAAAACTGCAAAGGAATAAGATTTTTTGCTTGTCCTGAAACCAGCAAATCTCTTATTAAAACTTAATTAATCTGACTCGTTGGAAATAAAAGTTCATTTTTCTACTTTCTTCTCTGCTTTTTAAATCTCATCACATTGGCCTTTTTTTTATGATGTCACTTTGACAAATGAGTTTTCGCAAGTTAAATAACAAAAATGTTTGGGAAAAACATAATTTTAATAAACAACAACTCAAAGAAACAGCTTTAAGGTAAAAAAGTCATTTATAACAAGAACAATCATTATTCAATAAACACCCCACCCAATTCTCCTCACAATTCTACTCTAAAACGAAGCTCCTTGAAACTTCTTTGAATTTCTTCGATGGACAACGATGCCACGGCGTCTCTTATTCGATTTTTTAATTCTTCGGCATTATTAGGTAGGTTATCCATATATAAAATTTGCTTTAAACGTCCCCACAAATAAAAATCCAAAATTGTTAAATCGGGACTTCTGGCAGGCCATAATACTGCACCATTTCTTCCAATCCACAGATCTTCAAATTTAACATATAACCAGTTAGTAACAATGCGAGAATATTGTGCAGGACAACAATCCTGCTAAAAAAACACTGTACGTCTGTAATTAATTTCTAAAGCATGAGGCCCATCGCTAAGAAAAGTTTCTAACATATCTAAATATGAGTGCTGATGAACGATGTTATCAAAAAAGTATGGACCTATTATCCCGTGATAACCAACGGCACACCATACGGTTAATTGAATAATGATTGTCCTTGTTAAAAATGACTTTTATTTTATTTTAAAGCTGTTTCTTTGAGTTGCTGTTTATTAAAATTATGTTTTTCACAAACAGTTTTGTTATTTAACTAGCGTAAACTCGTTTGTCAAAGTGACATTGTCAAAAAAATAAAACGGTCAATGTGATGACATGTAAAAAGCAGAGAAAGTCTGAAATCAAAAGAAAAATGAGCTTTTCTTTCCACAGAGTCACAATAATTAAGTTTTAATTAGAGATTTGCTGGTTTCAGGACAAGCAAAAAATTTTATTCCTTTGAAGTTTTGGCGTAAAATCAAAGAAAAAAAAGTTTTTCCTCTTGTAAACTCAATCCGGGGACATACCGTATATCTCGAAAATATATATCTTTTGCTATTTTGTTCGGTGCCTATGGCTTATTATTGACTTTGGAAAACATGTGTAAAGGAAAACGTTGTAGGTAATTATGTGCTTAATAATACAGTCTAACCGATTATTTTGTGTATGCTATAAGTTTTGAGCATGACACAAAGTTGAGTTTTTTCTAATAGAAGCCATAGTCGGCCATGACTTTATAAAAAGGCCCTATTCACCGATTCTAATGCCACTTGATCCAGTTATTTTTATAAATAATTAAATTATGGTCTGCTCATTTAGGTATCTATTACGCACACATTTTGATTGAGATTGTCTTAGACTATAAAATTTTTGAAGATGAGAAGTATTTAAAAATTCTTGTGAATCTCATGATTTTATAAAAAGAAATTATAAATGTTAATTGTCTGCTTTATGTTTTCTAATTTAAATTTTTTAAACCCTGCGCTTTAAAAAACTTCCTGAGTCATATGGGCGATATGTGCTCATATCTCATATCATCATATCTCACAAATTTTATAAGTTTTTTATAAGTTAAGTTTTATAATTTAATATTTGCTTATAATTTAATCTTGATTTAATTTCTTTGCATAATCTATAATGTTTGATACTTTTATTAAACTTTCATGTCAGATATTATTACTACTATTATTTACTTTTTTAATTTTATGTTTAATTAATTTTTTTCTGGAAATTATATTATTTGATTTATTTCTTTGATTAGTTTTGCCCACCTTCGAATCCATAATGTGTAGATAACTTTACCGGCTCTATGAAGTATTTCAAAATTCTTGTATATCTCATGATTTTATAAACTATATACAAATTTAATTTAATTTTGTTTTATTTTTCAACAAATTGAGAATGTTAAATGTCTGCTTTACATTACCGTTTAAAGTTTAGCAGTCTAAATCAATCAATTTAGGTGTTCATTGGATTTTTTAATTCAATATTTTTTTATACCTTGATTGTAGAGAGAGAACAATCTATTATGCCTGTTTGAAAGGGTCTGTGAATGAAATTACCGGTTTTGTTTCAATCTTTTCTGGGCACAATTTATTGTAGAATACGCCCTTTATACTTTTTATGGAATGTCCTATAATTTTGGACGATTTTATTTAACCTGCAGACAAATATTATTACTACAGTTATTCACTTGAGGCATGTGAAATTATTGCCTAGAAAAGTATATTTTCCGCCTACCTGCTCTAAAAGTTCATTTTTCGGTCCTAAATTTCGGGCGGAAAATGAGATTTAGAGGCTCTGGTGCCTCTAATATTTTTCAGAAATTTTCCTACAGATGGCAGCATACTTTTCATAAACAAATGTGACAGTGACAGATATATTGTAACTACTCTCTAATTTAAAAGTGTATTAAGTGCAATGCATGTTAGCAGCGATGAAGACATGGTTTATACCACTCGATATTGGGGAAGTTGGCGCTGCCCTCACCTCTAACTTAATTAACCAATAAAATCTTAAGCTCGGTATGTACTCCAATATAATAAGTTTTGTGGTTGGAAACGGCCAAAAAGTCAAAAAACATTACAGAAAATACAGTATTGGCGTTTATAGCAGAAAGAAGGAAATTATGCTACATTGTGGTTGAACATTCAATCTTGAAGTCGGTTCTTAAAATAAAACAAAATATTGTCATAAGAAAAGTCATGTCATCAAGGTGCAGCCGTACCTGAAACGAAATTCGGTTGTTTATAGAGCAAAAAAAGTCAGATATTCTAGGTAGGCGGAAAAATTGCGTGCGTCCCGCAGGCCGAAAGGCTGCGACGTGCATGATGGGCTTGTCACAATTAGGTCGTGGAGCAAGTGGACATTCCCTTCGAAGCAACGAGGAGGGCCGGGCTCTAGATGTCGGAGAGTGGGGTGGGTGAAAAGGGCTCCACATAATTTTACCTCGTTCGTTGCCTCGCTCCGAGGGTCTCCACTACTAAGTTAGTCGGCGAGGAGGAGTCGGCGCTACTTAAAATCATGAAACAAATACTGCCGCCGATCCTCGATCGCCCACGCAAAATGCTCGAATTATTGAAGTAATGATTCGGCTAATTTAATTTAAACAAACAATGACAATGAAATTCTGAATATAATTTGGCGCCCTGCAAACGGTAAAGTTGGGAGATCGACTCAAGTACACAATTTTTGCAAGAATGATAACAAAACTTTTGTTGCGATAAACTCTGAAAGCGTCGCTCGCCCTTCGGGAGGGAACCACGCGTTCGAAAGCTCGTGGCGAATTTTTATTCCTCGCGTACGTCACGAATGGCCATCGGTCACGCGCGCATCTTTCAGATATTCGCCGGGACTCGCGGAATCGCGACAACCTCCGAAGAATTGCAGCGGAGCGTACAGCAAAAAGTTATAACCTGATAACACACAAAGAGAATATGCGACACAATAATTCAATGGATATGGATGATTTAAAATATAAATATGTAAATGAAACTGATGAAATAATATGATAATAATAAGAGAAAATATGTGGCCTTGTTTCGGTGCGTCCAGGTGTCTGATTGGGGACGGCACCCACAAGTCGAATCTGCTTCCGGGAGCGGCAAGTCGCTTTTCCAGACGAAGATCGCTCCGATCTATTAGCCAGCCATAGACAGGCACATTTGCGGACAGATTTGCTCGCCACGAGCAAATGCGCGCATTTGCTCGTGGCGATTCATTTTACGACCGAGGCAACACACACACGAGCAAATCGTACGAATTTTCCGTCGGATTGCTCGTCACATCAAAATATCTATGTTTATGGAGCAAAACGAGCGATTTATCCGTTGGATTTGCTTGGCTCGTGGCTCCATGAAAATTTTAAAAGACCGCGAGCCACGCAAATGCCAGTTCAGTTCATGATTATTATTGAGCGGATTAAAATGTTGACGCTTAACAAGAACAAGAAGTTTGCTATTGTTAGTACAATAATTTACTCTGATGCGATTATAAATTGTAAAATGACAAAGAAGAAGCGCGGGTTTTATTTTCCATAACGCAGCGTGCTGTCTATATACTTCGATAAATTCTGTTATAAACTCTTTATTCATGTTTGCCGAACACATAGAATTGAACCTAACTATGCCAGACCCGGTCCGCAGATAAACGTGTGTGTTTATGGTGCGATTTATGCGTGTTCAGAAGTGCTTCGCGCAAGTGTGGCTCGCCGCTCGGCGGTACGGCGCGAAGGTGCCAATAAACCAACACATTTATCTGAAGGTTCGGCTCGCCGCATGCAAATCCGTAAGAAAATGTGTCTGTCTATGGCCACCTATTTGCACCGGCCTGTTATACTCCGGCGATCTCGTCGCCTCGGCGTAGAACGCAAGCTGGTTGCGCCGGCAATCGCCCAAAAAATAGCGGCAATCCGTTGCCCTGTCGGTGGTCGGCATTCTAGTTGTAGTGTGGTCGAAAATTATCTACATTCCCCCGGTCTATTGGCGGAGTTCGTGCGGACGAAACAATGCCCTTATAAATCCCCACAATAGGGTTTGGAACCTTAAGGCTTCCACTATCGACAGCTTCCCTCAAATCCTGCGCCTTCGCAGTTATTAAAAATAGGGATGGCTGCCCGAGCGCGTGTTCACTCACAGACTCTTTCGAACACGGCGGACGAATCATTATCAAAAACCGCGTTCACGTTTTTAAGCGGAAAAACGAATATTCTCGGCCCGTTCATACGCGGCACTACAGATGGCGTACAGGTGACCGAAGCTAATTAAATCGCACACGATCAAAGCGCGCCAATTCCGTCGCGACTCAATTTCGAACCGTGACAAGGCTTTAGCAGACCTTCATTTCTTGGCGGCCTCACTCGCTGCGCCCGCTCATGCGCCAAGCACCGCGGGCTGCTAAAGTCTATTCTTCTTCTTCATGTGCCGTGTCCATTCCGGAGGTTGGCTATCATCATTACTATCCGAATGTTGGAAACTGCAGCCCTAAATAGATCAGCAGATGTGGCATTAAACCATTTACGCAGATTCCTAAGGCAGGACATTCTTCTCGCTCCGATAGATCTTTTCCCCACGATTCTTCCTTGGATTATGAGTCGTAGAATCTCATATTTCGGACCTCTCATGATGTGGTTGAGATACTGCAGTTTTCTTTTTTTTCACTTCCAGTAGGATCTCTCTATCTTTCTCCATTCTTCTCAGAACCTCCACGTTGGTCGCATGTTCTGTCCATGATACTCTCAACATCCTACGGTAAGTCCACATCTCAAAGGCTTCTAATTTCCTTTCGCAATACACGTTGAGGGTCCAAGCTTCTACACCATACAAAAGGACTGGAAATACGTAACATTTGAGCATCCGGGTTCTGAGGTCCAAGCTCTGGTCGCGACTACAGAGCAGCTTTTTAATCTTCACAAAGGATGCACGGGCTTTCTCGAAGCGAATTCTTATTTCTGCGCAGTAATCCGCGGTGCAGTTGACGTTTGTACCTAGATAGTCATACCTCTCGACTCTTTCCAGCCCTTCGACCTCCACATACAGATGTTCATTTGGTACTTCAGTTTTGGTGACAATCATGTATTTGGTCTTCTTAACATTAAGTGTCAGCCCATGTTCTCTACTTGTTGTGACGAGTTATTCAACATATTTTGAAGGTCTTGCATGTTTTCGGCGAGAAGTACTGTATCGTCCGCGTAACGCAAGTTATTCAGTGGGATGCCGTTAACTCGTATTCCACCGTCTTCTCTTTCGAAGGCTTCGGTGAAGATTTCTTCTGAATAGATGTTAAATAGGAGTGGAGAGAGAACACATACTTGTCTGACTCCTCGATCTCAACGGCTTTCGTTAGTTCGGATTGAACGCGAACGGACGCACTTTGATTTAGGTACAGTTCTACTATTTTTTGTATATCTCTTGTGTCGAGATTTTTTCGTTGCAGTGCTTCTATTAGTTGTTTGTATCTCACACTATCAAATGCCTTATTTTAATCTATAAAACAGGCGTACACCCTTTGGTTGACATCTAGACACCGCTGCATCAAGACATTGAAAGCAAACAAGGCTTCCCTTGTGCCGACTCCTTTTCTAAAGCCAAACTGGGTATCTGCTATACCTTCTTCCAGTTTCTTGTAAATCCTACAGTGGATGACTTTGATAAAGATCTTTAGAGTATGGCTCATTAGGCTAATCGTACGGTGTTCTTCGCATTTTTTTGCATTATGCTTCTTAGGAATTGTGACAAACGTTGACTGAAGCTATTATTGTAGTATTATTCTTGTTTCATAGATCTTACTAAATAGGGAGGTTATAGCATCTAAATGTTTCTCTTGAATCAGCTTGAGCACATCTGCAGGTAGGTCGCCAGGGTCAGGAGCTTTTCCGTCTTTGTCTGATTTTATTGCTGTTTGTACTTCTTTTTTTAGAATAGATGGTCCAGTGTCATTGTTACCGCTGGTAGTTATTTCTTCTCTTTGATCATTGAAAAGGGATTTGATGTATTCTTCCCATAGGGTCAGTTGATCTTCAATATTCGGCACAATGTTTCCTTCCTCATTTGTAAGGATGTGTGATCTTTGTCTCTCGGTGAACTTCCAGTAAACTCTTTTATTTTGTTATGCACATTATGAGAGTCGTGCAGTTTCTGCAGATTTTCTATCTCAGTGCATTTCTCTTTCAGTCACTCTTCCTTAGCTTGTCGACATTTATATTTGATCTCCTTCTGTACTTCTTTATACTTCTGTGTGTCTTAATTCTTTAGGTTTCTCCTTTCTTCCAGAAGCCTTAATATTTCATTGGTCATCCAATATCTTCGGTTTGTTCTTTTCTCAGGTTTCGGGTGTTTCTTACAAGGTTCTATGATGGTCGACTTTAAATTTTGCCACATATCTTCAGGTTGATTCTGAGTGCCCGAACAAGTGTTTATTAATTTAGTAAGGTTTTCATTTATCTCCTGGTGCACCTTCGCTTTCATGTTAGTATTTCTTAGTAGGCTGGTATCAATACGTCTTTGGTTTGACGAGACATTCAACTTCTTGTGCTTCACCATAATCTCCGCCACCAGAAGATTGTTATCTGAGCCTACATCTGCTCCTGGGTACGCTTTGACAGTTTTCACTCCATTTCTGTATCTCTGATTGACGAGAATACAATCGATTTGATTCCTGAGTATCCGTTCTTCATTGTCTCGTGGCGATTTCCAAGTGTACAGGCGACGTTTTGGTAATTTGAAAAAGGTATTAGTTATTACCATCGATTTTTCTCGATTTCTTGGCGATCTCCTCGTTCATTTCCTTCGCCCAGTCCGTACGGCCCAATCCACTTGTCACATGAACCTTGTCCAATCTTTGCTTTTATGTCCCCCAGAAGTAAAGTGACATCCTTGTTCTTAGTTAATTTCATGACCTCATCAATGTCTTTGTAGAAGGATTCCACTTCTTCGTTAATTTTATCTGTTATCGGGGCGTACACCTGAATAAGGCTGAGTGTTCCACAGTATGATTCGAGTTGTAAAAGCAAAACACGGGGAGACAATGGTACGAAGTTCTTCACAGATCTTCGAAGAGTTTCGTCAAGTATAACGGCAACTCTATGACGGTGTTGACTGTCAGTACTTCCTGAGTAGTAGATAATTTTGTCTTAAAGTCTGCTCTGTCCGCAGTTTATCTTGCGAGTTTCACTGATTCCCATTATTTTGATGTTTAGTCTATTCATTTCCAAGATTATGTTATGGCTTTTCTCTAGGTTGTACATGCTTTGTACATTCCATGTTCCAATTCTGATTGAGTTTTGTAGCAGGGTGTTTTTCGTGTCGATTGCATTCCTCATATTAGTCATAACTGTTCTCCCCGGAGATCCGATCGGAGGACTTACTCCGGTATTATATTTAGTGCTGACTTCAGGATGTGTTCTTTAATGCAGTGGTTTTCCAATAGCCTTCTGCATCCTTACGCCGTTCACCACCTGATGCAGTTCATCCGGCTTCTGGGTTGATTTCTCGGCCCAGGGACAAAAGAGTGCCCTTGCCCGTTCTGGCTCATCCACCCGAAGCTGTTGGCCAGTAAGGGGGGACTGCTTATTCCGGCAGTCGTTCGTATGTTACAGCCGCCCCGTCCGGGTCAAACGCTGTAGTGCTAGTTTTGGTCCGCCCTGGGTATTTCATTTCCCCGGTACCACCTATATCTAGGCAGCATTCCCCTATCCGCCACCTGGGGAGGCGCCCGATAGGGGACTAGCAACCTCATACAGGTCTAAAGTCTATTGTCCGCCCTTGATGCCCAATATACTATTTCACTACTTAAAATTATACGTTAAGTTAATCAATTTAATGTAATGATTTACGCACTCTCAGGTATATCAATTTAAAATTGGAAAATTAGAATGTGCATTTGGAAATTATTTCCGCGGACAACTGGAGACCGATTTAGACCTAATCGGGTTCAATCAGTCCAGTGAGTCTGAATTTATAATTCCCAAGTGCACATTAGTCGTATTCATAAAGCCCAACTGCGACAGTGATGTGTGAGAGGCAGTGAGCACCATCTCTCGTTCGAAAAATGAATTTAAATGAAAGATATGCCCATCTCCCCGTGGCTTGTGAGCCACTTCACGCTTCACGTCTCATATTTGAATTATTGGATATTATTAGTCGTGCTCGCTCTAGTAGTATTTAAAAGTGTACGGATCTCCATCTTATGTTATGTGATGTAATACACTTCCGGACAAAATTAAGGAACCACTAGCAAAATTCAAAATAAATTTAAGACCAGATAACGAAATTTAATAAAACGAATAAATATATAAATCCAAGTGTTTCCTTACAGTTTAGTTGACTTAAGAGCTGTTAAAATTAACAAACTTTACTCTTATGGACCTAAAGAATTTAAGTTAAAAATTAGACAATAATACCAATGTTCTTCATATGAACTGAAATCCTAATTTGTAATAAAAAGTAACATTATTAATAGTGTGTATGCCCTCCTCTTGCAGCACTACAAGCTTTTAATCTTCTCGGCATGCTTGAGATTAAGTTTCGTATTCTTTCTTATGGTATCTGTTCCCATTCTTAAACAAGCATGTTAGAGAGCTCACCAAGAGTTATAGGCGGTCTCGGTGCGTTTTAAATTTTTTTTCCCAATTGATCCCAGATATGCTCAATTGAATGACCTCAATTCTATTAGAAGACCACTCCAAACATTGGATATTTGCATCTCTAAACACAGTGGTGATAATGTTAGCTGTATGAGGTTTGCCATTGTCTTGCATAAAAATGAATCCATTGCCGAAATGTATGGCAAATTGTTGAACATGGGGTACAATAATCTCGTCTCTATATCTTCTTGCTGTTAGCAACCCACTTCGTATGAAAACCAATTCTGTACGACAATTAAATTGTATCCCACCTCAAACCATTACAGACCCCTACAATATTTGTCCTATTCTCGAATGGTACATGGCGCAAATCGCTCGGGTGGTCTTCGTAAGACAAGAACACGGCGATCATTCTTATTTAGGAGAAATCTGGGCTCATCCGAAAACAAAACGGAATTCCACTGACCTTCGTCAAAACCTTGATGATTTTGATAAAAGTTTAAGCGATTTATTTTGTGCGTAGCTGTGAGATTAGACCGGTTGGTGGTTTTTTAGCAGACATATTGCCTTCTGTCAGTCTTATTCTTACTGTTTTGGTTAAAATTTCTGTTCCAGTGGCTAATCGAAGATCATTTTTTAATTCACTAGATGCTGGATGTTACAAACCGCTTTCTTAAACCCTAAAGTTCGATAAAAACGATATTCTCTGCGTGTTGTTTTTTCTTTCAGCACCTTGCCCGCATCTTCTTTTAAACTACCAATACATCTGAATCGCGATGAGGTTATCTGTACCACAGATTTATTGGTATCTAGTATTCCAGCATCTTCTCTTCGTGAATGTCCTTCACGAAGAAGAATAATCATTTGGGATACTTCTTTTGGTCTGCAATGGCGTCTAGGCATATTTAATTAACTTAATGCAAATAAATTCACTAATTTTTGAAACACAAAGCACGCTTTATTAATTAAATAAGTTAAAAAGTAAGTCAACAATTAAAGCTTTTTGTTAACTTTTCATTTCCTAGCAGATAATGTCCTGATATTGTTAATTGTTTCATGGCATACTATTTAAATAGAGCTTAATAAACGTCAATTTATAACATGTGAAAGTCTATTCACAACAACTTGTAAATTGGCAAAGTTATTTCAAGTTTATTTGGTGGTCCCTTAATTTTGTCCGGAAGTGTATAATAATATAATATAATCTCTCTGGTAACTATAACAATTTAAAATTGTAAAATTGGAATGTACATTTGGGAATTATATCCGCGGATAACTGGAGACTGAAATTGTTTGTTCGGTGAAAATATTACCAAATCACTTCCGGTAGAACCGTAAATGATAGACACATGTACGAATTTTTCTTCAGAAAATCGAAATGAACCTTATCTGTACCATTTTTTCAAATTTTTATTTAATGAGAAATTGCAAAAAGTTTTAACCGACGACTTGCGTACCACCATGTATTCATTGAAGACGTTTTTCAAAATTAAAGGAAAAGTTTTACAAAAATATTTTTCCATTACCCATAAAAAATTGAAAAATTATCTAAAACCAGAGTCTTTACGTTTCATATGATAATGTTAGCTGCAAACATGTTCTAGCTTAAGAAATGACTTCTTTTCAAATTATGTTAGTAATAATTCCTATTAATTGTTGGCGTGGAATTCTCCCCGGCAGACGAGCATCTAACAGATAAGTTTAGTGCGCTCCTTTGTTGTGGGGTCGGGTACGCTGCATCGAACGACACGCATACCTACAGATAAAGTGCGATAAACTCATCGCATCAAAGTTATTCGGCTCAGCTAAGACGAATTTATTGCAAGCATACATATCTGTCTACTTCTATACACCTCGGCCAATCCCAGACTCTGGTGCGCGCGGCGCTTTGAAGTAGTCCTATTTCTCGTGGGTGCTTAAATACGTAACTGTTGGCAGTTTTCTTTGATATATGACCTTAAAACTAACTTATCTAACCTAACGACATTGGCAACAATAATGTACAATAAATATGATAATGCGTGAATCTGGCAACGCACTTAGCACCCTGGCGCCTAGCTCGACGGCAAATGGTGTAAGGTGTCACCGAAGGATCAGTTAGTGGAAACGAAAGGCGCGCCGACCCGTAGCGAAATTTTACTGGACTTTATTTTAGCCAGCGCGTGTTTTGATGAGCGCTCATACCTCGAAATTGGCGTTTTCGGGTATCAAATGCAGGGTTATTCGACTCCGGGGCTACGCCAACGATATTAGGTCATAAAGGATGACAAATGCTCAAATTATTACCCACGGGAAAGGCTATATCCTGTAGAGTTGCCAACGGGCCAGTCTTGTGAGAGTTTCGGAACGTTTTCCTTGCCGTTTTGTTTGCAGGGCAAACTAGCGGTAATTAACGCGTTAGAAGTTCCGGCCGTCAGCCACACTTTGATTTTAGGGATTGACTTCTGGACAGCTATTGACTTCTGGACTATTCTGGATGGGAATAGTGCCCGACCTCCCCAGTAGTTCATGGAAATTTGCGCAATCAGACGGAGCGGCGGCCGATGTGTCCGCCATCCGATTTTTTCAATGTTTGCGCAGTGACCTGTCGTTACGTTAAATAGGATGTTAGACGATAACTTCAGTATCATGGATAAAAGACTAGGTTGCTCACAATTGGTCGAACACGTGATCAGCACGGTTTCACTCCCAATTAAGCAGCGTTGTTGTCCGGTATCGCCAGTTATGCAGAAGCACATTGATCGGGAGCTAGACGAGATGCTCGCGAAGGGCGTAGTGGAACCCTCGCAGAGTGCGTGGTCGTCACCGATTGTAGTGGTCAACGGCTGTGCAACGGTTTGCAGGTTGACCTTGATAAGGTGGCCGCAATCTTAAAGATTCCCACCCCGAGACGAGTGACCTACGTTCATTACCATAAAATGTGTTTAACGAATATGTTAAAGAAGAGTCGTAGTTTCAGTGCAGACTGATGCTTCTCATTTTGGTATCGGCGCGGTCCTCACACAGGAACAAGCTGACGACGAGAGGTGATCTATTATCTGAGCCAGTCGTTGCCGAGCACCTCACTGAATTTCAGCACTACGAGCGCGAGTGCTTAGCGGTGTTGTGGGCAATAAAAAAGCTCCGCCCTTATCTAGAGGGTGCAAGGTTCAAAGTGATAACAGATCACTACTCTGTTATGCGCCGGAATCGGGTAACGTCAATAATTGGAGATTCTTTGATTGGTGAAGTATGGGTGGCCTACAGCGGAAGTTCATCGGGTCCCGAGGTGCGAAAAATTGTGGTGCGTTGCCGAGTTGTGCGGCCGATTAACTTTATCTGTAGAATTTTCTCAAAATTGGGACTTATTCAATAAAGGAATAATTCCTCACGCATATTATGTAAATCGAACCTCCCTGAGTAGTGCTGTGTATTACTTTTGTTATCATTATAATTTGGTTGAGAGTGAGATTTGGCTACACGGTCGACATTGTGCGTTTCTTGTTTCTTTGGAACTCTTATCAGAGGAATGTCGATTTAAATCGCCTATCTATTCCTTTTCACCGACGTTCGCCGTGCGAGTAAGAGCGCTTTGGAGCGGATTAACGAGCACGTGGCATTGCCGTTTTGAGACGGATATAAAGTGAAAAAGCGATACGTTACGTGTTCCATGGGGGCACGGATTGTACAGACTGTGAAAGCCGACCAACATCTTAGGTAATACTCAAATGAAAATCTCTCAAACCTATCATCAACGAGGTATGTTCAATTTTTAGGCTTTCTTTTTATGTTGTTTTATTTCCCATTATCGGGCGGAAATAACAGACACCCCCGAAAAGTGTTATTTGTGGAGAAAGAGAAATGCCGGAGCAAGGGCTCCCTACATCCCGTTGGTTCGTTGTCGCCCCATGAAGTCTTTTGGTGATCCATGGAAGTCTGGTGACGTCATTCTCGGCGAAAGGACTAAATTGCGTATTATTTTAGTTTGTATTGTACGGTAAAGTTCGTAATGTGTATTAGTAAGTAGATTGGAGGTAGGCTGTAATACCTCTGAAGCGGTTAATAATTGTAGATTATTTTGTCAAGGTTTTGCCGTTTTATTTATATTTTCTGAATTTAAATCTTATTTGAGGGGAGGGAGAAATAAATTTTATGAGCGGTCAACTGTTAAATTATTCTTTTATTGACAGGACCCAATCATATAACGAACGTAATAGATTTGTATGAGTGGAGGATTATTGCTTGCCCCCACCCACGGGATTAATAAGCAATAGGGTCTTCCTGAAAAAAAATAATATAACTTTTTTGTATCTTAACGTAAAGTTTATAACCTGTAATTAAACATCCCACAGAGAAAACGTTTGGTTTTCATTGTAACTTATCAACAAACAACATACAATATCGTAAAACTTACACATTTTGTCACGTGACCGACAAAACGCTGTTATTGGCCGAGCGGCACTGTGACGTCTTTGCGCATGTTGGCGATCGGGAGTCAGTGAAGGGATATGAATTGTGGATTAATTCGACTTAGAATCCAGTCTGACATAAAATAAGTTCTGATGGGTTAGTAAAGGGACAGCCAGATAATCTGATAGAAGTTGACGTGTTAATGGTTCCCGGCTTTTTCTCAAAAAGTGTTTCATTTTTCAACGTAGCCGAAACGCGTGGAGTCGCATATAATTTTCCAAATCCTCTTCCAGCTGTAAGAACAAATAAAATACTGTATAAACTTTGCAATATATCCTACATCCCATACGAATTGGTAATGCTGACTTCAAAATGTGTAATTATTAATCATCTAATCAAATTTCTAAAATCAACAGTTTGCTACAAATATTGTTTCAACATGTTTTTTAGTTTTAACTAAACGTTTGTGTAAGAACATATTGTACAAAATCTCACAGTACTTTTAAAAAGTAATAATGATATGGAAGGTATTGTTTTAGAATGGAACCCACAAAACTATTTTGAGGTTATGTTAATACGAATGTATATATATAATCGGAAATCCCCTTGAATACCCATTACTAATGATGATAGTTAATTATATATATTTATCGAATTTCGACTAAAATTTAATGAAAATTATGTACTTACATTAAAATGGTCTTCACAAAAATAGTGAGACGTCAAAGTGACACTCACGGAATCACTTCGGACTTGTTGTAACCGCTTTTTCCGTATATCCCCTGTTGGGACGTTTATAAACAACTTATTTGGTTCGCATTTACTGCTGCTATCACATCCAGGCACAATGCAATACTTATTCGTCCCTTTTTTCGTAAAACCGACGTTTTCTTTCTATCGCTCCATTGTAAGCAATGCTACAGCTGAGTGCCATGTGCGTTGTGACGTCACAGCAACATGGCGGGCTTTCGGAATCGTTTCAAACGCAGTTAATTTTAAAATCGTATTTGCTAATTACAACGATTTGTCTCAACACAAAAATTAGTGCCAAGGATGCTTTCAATGTGTCAAGAGTTCAGTTTCAAGGTTTTTGAAAAGTCGCGGAAGACCCTATTGGCGCCCATTTCGGAGCATCTGGTGAGTACCCTTTTTTTTTACTTTGGGATTTCGAATATCGCACATCGGGCCACCCCTATCTTCACTGAGCGAACCGGCCTGTCGGTAAACCATCCGCTGACAGTACGGGCATGTAGCAACTCTTTCGTCTAGTCGAGTAATTTAAAGGACCCCACCCGGTCGCTTAGCACGATGGGCTGTACGGTTGCAACAGTACGACTTCATGATCAAGCACCGTCAGGGGAAGGACCACGTCGTGGCGGACAGTCTATCGCGAGGAGTCCCCCTGATTTCTTATACCGATGCACGGGTAATAGACAGATGGTACGCGCGAATGATGGCATATGTAGACAAAAACCCCGTTAAATTTCCACAGTGGCGGGTCATCGATGGCCACCTCTTTAAATTTGTCAGGCACCCATTCCCCGAACTAATTTCCGAGACCAATTTGTGGTAATAAGTCGTTCCGAAGGACGAGCGGTTTACGGTGCTCGAGAAAGGCCACACTGATCCTACATCCGGCCACACCGGTATGTTCAAAACCTTGAACCGTATAGCCCGGAATTATTATCGGCTGAAAATGAGAGCCGACGTGGCTAGGCTCATCAACAAGTGTAAGGTCTGCGCGGTCACTACACCCGCGCAGACCAGTAAACTGGTTTTATTGTTGAGGGAAGAGCTTGGCAGACAGTTCAAACGATGTGATAGGGCCTTTATCCCGTTCAAAAGGTGGGTTTGCGTATATCTTGGTTGTGGTAGACATTTGTAGTAAATTTTGCATGACGTTTCCCCTCAGGACCACTACCGCAGTTTCAGTGGTAAAGAATATCGAGGATATCGTCATTTTGTTATTTGGAGCACCCGAAGTCGTCATATGCGATAACGGTGTGCAATTTCGCAGTCGAGAGTTTAAGCGCCTGTCGGCTACAAGTGAGCGCTATATGTTCAAGATACGACACGACGATTATGGATCATGACGCCGTTAGTGAGAATGTCTATGATTATATTTCGCGCGCTGGCCATGTAATACGGGTTTACCAGAATGTGACAACCAAGCTACAAAAAGCGGCAACACAATAGAAGCGTTCGTATGATTTGCGTAGGCTTCCGGTAGAGTATCTGCCAAATGAGATTATCTGGTGCAGAAATTTCGCCCTGTCTGATGCCGCTAAATACTACTCTGCGAAACTGCATTATCAAACAAAGGGCGAGTATCTCTAGGACGTTTAGTGGTAAGATCGTGACCAATCTTTTCCTTTTGGGGGGGGGATTGTGGAGTTTATAACGTTCATTTGATGCCGCGCATCCATTGTGGGGAAATAGACTGCGTCACCTCCTACTTTTTCTCTTCTTCCTTACCGTCCTATGACCTACTTCTTACCAATTGTTTCGTTTGAGGGTCCGCCCTTAAGATAAATACGCCCACCTTGGCCCAGGCATCGCACAGTGAAGACGGTCGTGCCGGTCATCATTAACTTGATAACATGGGGGTGAGGCTCCACGTAATTTTGAAGAGAAGGCGGGAGGGCGGATCCGCGGAAATAATAAAATTACAAAAGAGTCCCCATGAAACATAAGGCGTATTTATCATAATCAGGAGAACACAAAATGATGTGCGGAAGTGCGTTGAGCGACAAAGGGCGGTGACGCCAATTCTGCAATGGCGTTGCCATCGACGAAAGTACACTGACGTTAGCCGCAACCGAATATCGCGCAATCACCGCTACACCCGTCAATGTACCCTTCACAAAACTGCCCTGCGTGAACAGAGAAACGAGACACAACAGAGAAGGCGCGAATGTATGAATAACAAAAGAAAATGAATTAGATTATGAACGTAATAATAACCGCGCAATCACCGCTACACCCGTCAACGTACCCTTCACAAAACTGCCGACATAAAAAAGAAGGCGCGAATATATGAATAACAAAAGAACAGGACGTAGACCATGAACGTAGTACCAAAAACTCCTATCTGTTTTATCCGGATGTTGGCGTTCCCTGGCGACCGAATGGGGGACGGGAACCGGACCTGACGTCACGCCTCGTGTCGTCCTTCGGGCCCAACGGCTCCAGGACGCTCTGGGTGACTCGGTTGCGGGGGCGGTTCGTCTGCCCGTACGGTGCGGCCTAATATGAATTGGTTGGTATAAGTACCATAGGAAAAAAGGAGAATGCCAAGTTTACCCAGTAGATCGACCTCCGAATGCTTTAAATCAGCACAAGGGCTGTATTTCCGAGGGGCGATCGCACAACTACACTCGCGAAACTCAAACTTCTACAAGCTGGTCACATAATCACATATCCTGGTACAAACGCAGCTGTCAACTTCTACGTCCCTAACGAATATGCTATGACGAACGCATATCAGATAGGGACTGAACTGGACAGAGGTAAGCGTGTTTCACGCGAGGGGGTGGGGGGCAGCTTATTCCCCTAGCATGGATGCGCGGCTTGAAATGAACGTTACAAACTCCATTCTTCCCCGAAAATAAGGGAAAGATCGGCCACGATCTTGCCACTAAACGTGTAACGAGATTTCTCACGCCGCCACTGCCTACTAACGTGCACACGCGGTGCCTATGTCTGAGTTTGACAGCGACGACCGTAGCGCCAGAGCGGAACGTTGAGAAGCAAATTCATTTGTGTGACAGAACGGAACTGAGCGGGCGATCCAGGCATTCCAGGGAAAGTGTATGGAATACCTATCCACGGTTAGTCGGAAATACGCCGCGCCTTTCCACACGGATTAGTGCAAGGCACTGTCCTTCCGCAGGGTCAGGAATTGTCTACATTTTGTGTGACAGCGACGACCGTAGCGCCAGAGCGGAACGTTGAGAAGCAAATTCATTTGTGTGACAGAACGGAACTGAGCGGGCGATCCAGGCATTCCAGGGAAAGTGTATGGAATACCTATCCACGGTTAGTCGGAAATACGCCGCGCCTTTCCACACGGATTAGTGCAAGGCACTGTCCTTCCGCAGGGTCAGGAATTGTCTACATTTTGTGTTTCGTGACTGCAGAAATCTGGGTGAGTTTTTCTTTCCCCGCATGTCGGCCACGCGTAGACATTGTTCGTGTTTCTTATCGCGTGTTTTGTTTTTATCAGAGTCCTGGTCTGGGGGATACGACGCTCACACACCTAGCTACCTTTAGCTTGGGGCTACGACGCCCACACGTCGAGCTATAGAGTTTTAGCCTGGGGCTACGACGCCCACGCACCAAGCTATTCGCAGTGCTACACACTAGCTACTCCTAGTGCAAGGCTATAACGCCCACGCACGAATCCAGCGAGCTGAGCATGTGGTCGCCCGGAAGCCCGCCAGCATCCATTTTGCAGCGCAGCGAGGGAGCGGCGAGCAGCGTTGCCATGTCGACGAGCGGCACGAGAACCGCTATATATTTATTTTCCACGTCATAACCTCATTTTGTTCACCTATCTGTAAGCCCCATCAGCTCCTGCAAGCGCGCTTTGTAGGCAAGGATTGCCTGTCGCACGCGATTCTGTGATCTCGCGCGGCGCCGCACGTACGTACTTCCGAATCGCGAGCGTTTGTAGGTTAGCCCGTCGCAGAGCGGATTACGGACTATCAGTCACCCTCTCACCCCATATTTTACCCCCTTCGCGTTATCATTCCCACTATATGTGCATGTTTGATGTTGTTGTGTGATATTGTAAGAGACTGAGAATCACAATAAACTCCTCATTGACAGTTTAATTTATCGCGTGTGTTTTGGTCGAACCAACCATTTTCTGGTCAGCGGCTAAATGTGTGGCGCCCTAATATAACACCAGAATCCACGCCTTCTCCACTGTCGTTAAAGGCTACCGGCACGGGTCAACAGAGTTAGCTCCCCTTAAGGTTCGGCAGGAATACTTCAAGGTTAAGGAGAGGAGAAAGTTTGGCATCGCAAACGTCCTAGAAATACTCGCCCTTAGTAGAAAAGGAGAAAAGAGAAGCGAGGAAGAGAGCATGAAAAAATATTAAATTATTATAAGCTGGCTTATAAGGTTTGCTATACTTAAATTCATAAATAAATGAGATGCAGAAATTTTCGTTGTATAATTTGAGTAGAATTAAGTATAATTAGACTAGAAACATTAATAGAATTGTCGTAATAACAGGAAACAAAAAGTTTTCTATGGCAAACTTTGTTTTTGCTATTCTCAATAATACAAATAGTTTTGTATCATGTTTATTTATCAAAGTAAGTAATAATTTTCTTAAAGTAAATTTTCGAAGATGGCCTTTAATTATTAAAGTACTTTTATCAACAACTAATTTATAATGTAAGTATTACACTTGAGGTTTTAGCAGTATAATGCTATATATTATTCCCTGAGAGAATAATGACTAGGGATTAATAGTAATTATTCCTTCTTTCACTCCAATTACAAAATAAAGCAAATTAAATAATACCATGGAAACAAAATACACAAACTCAAAAGTGTCACTGTCAAACGCGTAGTGTTTGTGTTATTGTATTAAGATGGATGAAAATGAAGTCTTTTACTTGTACACCTTAACAAATTGTACAACTACAACAACATCTATCTTGATACCGGAAACATCGAAATCCATTTACAATAAAACTTACGCAACCTTGGACGAATGGCGTCTTCGAAAGAACGCAAACTGATTTTCCGAAAATGTTGCGCTAGGCTATTTAGTCGTAGATAAAGTAGAGTACACTACTCGCAAGACTGGCTATTATTATTCACTCGTTAACTATTAACGTCATTTTAAGAGCTTGTGCAAGATATGCTTTTGGTTTTTTTGAAAAACAACCATAGTTTTTGAGTTATAATACAAACTTATTTTTAATGGCAGTAATAATTGGCTTTCACATTTTAAAAGGGATATTTTTTTCTCCTTACTCTTATAAATAAATGAGGTGCAGGAATTTTCGATGTATAATTTGAATAGAATTAAATATAATAAGAATAAAAACATTAATAGAATTATCGTAGCAAGAGGAAACAAACAGTTTCCTATGGCAAACCCTGTTTTTGCTACTCTCAATAATGCAAATAGTCCTGTATCATGTTTATTTATCAAAGTAAATAATATAGGAAAAATAAAACACTTAGTTGACGTTTCACAGTATATATTGAAAAGAACTCTACTCTAGAGTTATTTTCTATATATACTGTGAAACGTCAACGAGGTGTTTCATTATTCCTATACTAATATATTTCACCAACTGGTAACCACTCACACATCCAATTTAAAGTAAATAATAATTTTCATAAAGTTAATTTTCGAAGATTGGCTTTATTTATTAAAATAAATATAGCAAACCTTGTATCGCTATAAAGAGAAACATGTATCCTTTTTAAAAATGTCAAAGCCAACTATGACTGCCATTTAAAGAAAAATAAAGTTTGTACTATAACTGAAAAACGGTGTTTTGTTTCCAAAAAAAGCATATCTTGCATAAGCTCACAAAACGACACCTCTTTCCTCATTTAACCGAATCTCTATGTCGTATGGTTTCCGAGATCCCAATGCTTAAAATAAAAAAAAACTCACCCGGTATGTAAATATTACATTAGAAAACTTAAAACAAACATTAAAATAACTATCAAATTAAAAAGAAATTATTTTAAAATCATGAGACGTACAACTCTCAAGTAAAATGAAGCTAACAGCACTTCATAGTCAGTATAGTTACTTAAAAATTTTATGGATACCAAATCAATACCAATCAAATTAATAATTAATAAAAATAGTACTATCCTAAGAAAAGTGTACAAAGTATGTAACGGTGAAGCTCAGATACATATGTTTATTGATAACCATCGTTTTTATAATTATTATTTTTTTCTCTTCCGTCTCTCCTTGCTGCCCTAGAAATATCAACAGCTCATTTTCTTCGACAGTGGCGCATCAGTTACCATCAGATAGCTGATGGCTTTTGACTAATTCAACTCAAACGGTATTAGCTCTCACGTGTATGACGCATATTTGCCACGTAATAGTCAAGTGCACAAAACTAAGTATTGGCTCGCAAATGAGGTCTGGCATGTGTTTGCCACGTAATAGTTGACATGCGCACAAAACTATAAAATTATAAAATAAAATATAGTTAACAAAATATATTTGACTGTCAACTATTATGTAATACAACGAACTCTATGCTTTAATAATATAAACATATATTATTCTTGAGAAGATCACGTATTTGGAGAAATTTATAATTAAATAAATTAAAGAATTAAATAAATTTGCCACAGAGACGAAGCAATGATATATTTGCACTTTGTCTTCATTTACCAAGGAAATTAGGCCAATAGAGTTTAATTGATGAAATAATCATTCTGGTGGCCTTCGAAAATTATTCGAAGCTGTAGATGTACTATTTCCAGATTAAGATATGATTTTTTTAAATTGCCCTACTGTTTTTTGAGTTCAATGTTTAGTTTGTTATTTCATGTCAAATCTCCTCAATCGAATTGTCGGCGGATTCGTGCAACAAATAGGTTTTATTTTGACTTGCCCACGAATTAATTATTCACAAAAATAACATCGAGGTCCGTGACGGCCAAATCAATTCGCGCACAAATTATTTACAAACCGACCGCCCCCTCTCGCAGTGTCCCTTTTAATCCGCTTGCGAAAAACGCGCCGAATTCACCGACCCCCGCCGCCTCGGCTCGCACGGGGCGATGCAAATGAGATAATAGGGATGGCTTGCAGCCCCGAAGTGTTACAAGTTGTACTGCATAGAAAATAATTACATTATCCCCGAATCCTTCTGGGAAATAGGACTAAGTGACAGGATAATGCAGCGAGCGCCGGCGGGCCACGTGACAACACGCCGCCGCCTAATTGGCTCAATCCCTGACGTCACTAATTGTTTCGCTATTTCAATTAGCGACGGTCGGAGACCCGGGGACGTCCTCGGAGATCGGCGTGCAGATATCGATCAAACTCCACGTCTATGCACATACGAGCGAGTCGAAACAGTGATTAACTCCCAGAAGCACAAGACATATCCATCCGCCCATCCATCAGGACGTACATCTACCCTTCAATCCACAAACAACGTCCCCGGGTGTTACCGGATCTGTATTCCACCTGCATATGAATTATAGAATTATACACAAATGCATATTGTTAACACGTGTCATCGTATGTATCAAAGCTGCACATTGTGCAATTCAGTTGTTTCATTAATAACCACAGTAAAATTAATAATGGTGCTTTATAATCAATTTTTGTGTATAGCATTCAAAAAGCTCTAATTAATAGGGTTTAAAAATATTTTTAATAATCTCACTTAATAAAAAAAATAAAATTGTTGTTTGCTTAACTATTATTTTTATAAATCTATGGGTATGGGTGAAGTAACGGTTTTTGTTGCCTTTGGCCAATAAAGTGCCTATTTTTAAATGTATAAAAGATAAATTCGACACGAACTGAAGGCATATATAAAGAAGCTGTAGACGTTTTTAACATAACACGAAACACGTAAAAATTCAAAAATTCAAAAACAAGTAAATTCGCAATTTGGGTTGCATCGGAAATATTTGTCTGCCATTAATGAATTATAAGTTTATCTAAAAGGTCAAAACATCGTAGAAAACAATAAAATTTTGTTTTCATTTTTTCTGAGCTTAGATTAACTAATCAGCCGTCCTCAAACTGTTTGGCAAGGGGCCATATAGGAGCTTTGTAAGTTTTCCTTGAAATACGTGGCAGAGTCAAACAAATACCGGAATTGGACCCTGCAGCTCGGCCCGGGAATTTTAATTTTTTCCTATGACAACACTTCTGGTCATAGGCGCCGACTATAGGGGGGCAGCGGGGCAGATGTCCCCCTTGAGAAGTTCCAATGGGGGCACCGACTTTACTAAAACTCCGTTCTGAAGATGTTCCTCAATTGAATCGTACCAATTATAAATGTTGCTCTCACGGTGTTTTTACTGAAATATTGTCTATAATGACTGGTAATAGTTATTTACGTGACAAGCTTTGTAAATTAATCTTTATGGGCGAGCTGGAAGTTTGTGGGGCGAGCAACGTAGGAGCGAACTCCATAATCCAGTGAGCCTAGTAAGGATTAATTGCAAAGCGTGTCACGTACAAACTTTTATTTCCACCTTCATTTGACTATTTTTTAAATAAATTGCTTGACATTTATTATACGGAGGCTTTGGGTAATTTGTAGCTAGACGTAGTTATGGTAATGTAAATTATATTGCTGAATCTACGTGTAACAAAAGAAAAAATGCAAAATTGGTTCAATCTGGCAATCATAAGGGTTCTAAACGAAGCACCATTGACTGCAGTCACGACTTCAGCTTTCTCTGTTTTTAACAAAAACGTGAATATGGAAATTGAAAGTAACAACCAGTAAATGGTTGCCGAAAATGTACAAATGAATTTCGAAAATGAATAAATGTGTATAATTATAAGCCCGATCCATTATAGTTTTAAAGTGTTTGTAATAAAATTTGAATTAGTAATCAATCTGTCTGCTTTTCTACAACAAAATAACCCTATAAAATGTCATTTACTAAGAAGGTGGAAATAAAGTTATTTCCATGATAGTTCATGTTATAAATGAAGCAACTTATTTTGCTATTCTAAGTGACGATACAACCGTTATTTCATCAAAAGAACAACTGTCAATATGCTTGAGAATTGTAGATAGCAATTTATAAATCTATAAATATTTCATTGGATTTTATGAGACACCTTTCACGAATTCAGAAACGTTGTATTAAATTATAAATTATGTATTGATAAGGCTAGAATTACCAATTGCAAACTGCAGAGGACAGTGTTATGATGGTGCAAGGAATGTAAGTGGAATTAAAAATGGATTGCAAGCAAGAATTCGACAGTCCGAAAATAGAGCTGTTTTTGTACACTGAATGGCGCATACATCAAATTTATTAGTGCAAGATGGTATGCAAGAAATATTGGAAATACGAAATTTCTTAAGCATTTGAAAGACCTCATACACTTTGTTAATAAAAACGAATCGAAATATTTAAGAGATTAAAATTAAATACAAAATGGGAGTCAAGTTCTCTGCGTCCATTTTGTCCGACTAGATGGTGCATGAGGGTATCTTCACTAAAAAGCATTGTTGATAATTACCAAACATTAATCGACTTTCTACAAAATGTCTCTGATAGTGAATAAATTGCGTGCTAGCCCTGCTCCCAAGCTGCGTGGCGTAGGTCGGCAATTAAATGTATTTTAGTGGACTGTATTCTTATTTAGTTTGACCCCGACACCACCGCAACTAACCGGCTACCAGTAACCTGGTTCTCGAGGTCTTCTGCGTCATATAGGGTGCACCCACAATTACTATCTTTAATTGTTTTATATCAAGGGACACGCGGTCCGCACTTCCTTCGTGAAGGTTCTCATCGCATCTCTTTTTTTTAAAAACGTCTTTTTTCGCGCCGGCTCATGTCCCGTTTTTGCGCCATACCATCTGCAGACCCCGGTGCAATAACCGCCAGATGCCAGCAGCGTACTGGCTCAATTACAGACACCGACAATACACGAATGGTTCAGTCAGCACTGAACAGATAGTGATAAGACTGAAGCTGGTGCAAAGGCCAATGGATATTTAAAAAATCTGCTGCAACAAAAATCTTTATTTTCTTTAAAAATGGTTATCAAGATATTTAAAAAAAATGGAATTTTGAATACAGAACTTCAGAAACCGTCCCTGAACATTCACCAAGCAAAATTGAAAATAAATGCTGGGAAGAGTACTGTAAGAAAAATGAGAGACACTGGTTACGAAGCCTTGTGGAAAGATGAATAAGTGACAGCGAAATCATTAAAATTAACAAATATCAAGTTATCACGCCAACGAGTTTCATTTTTTTTTAAGGGTTGTTATACAGCCGCAGGCTGCCTTCCCACTCCTAATCTCCATCCTCTTCTATCCCTAGCGTCTTCTTCGTCTAATCCTCGGGCTGTCATGGCCTTCCTCATGCCTTCATTCCAAGATCTTCTCGGACGTCCCCTCTTACGTTTTCGGGGGGAACCCACTGGAATATTCGCTTGGGCCATCGTTCCTCTTCCATGCGCATGAGGTGTCCAAACCATTTCAGACCTCGCTTTTGAATTCGTTGGTTGATAGTTTCCTCCGCCCCCATGCAATCTCTTATCTGATCGTTTCGAATTCTCTGGAGTCTGGACACTCTAGCACTTCGCCGCAAGTAGTCCATCTCTACTGCATTCACCCGACGTTCCATTTCCGCATTCATTACCCATACCTCACTACCGTAGCAGAGCACGGGTAGTGGGTAGTAAGAAAGACCCCAACAACTATCGAGGTTTGAGTATTACTAGCTCACTAAGTAGACTATTAGGAAGAATAATCAAGGATATCCTACAAACTGCAATCAATAATAAAATTAGTGAAGATCAGAGTGGTTTCACTCCCGGACGATCATGCGTTGATAACCTGTTTATACTACAACAATTAGTTGAAAAGCGAACATCAGTGGGAGAGGAAACTTTTATGGCGTTTATTGATTTAGAAAAGGCGTACGACTCAATCCCAAGAAACAGACTCTGGATGGCATTAGAAGTTCAGGATGTTAAAAAGAGCATTATTGAGGCAATAAAACTTATATATTGGGATAATGAAGCCACTATTAAAAACGGAAAAACAATGTCTCTACCCATCAGACCGGACAAAGGACTAAGACAGGGTTGCTGCCTCTCGCCTATGCTTTTCAATCTATACTTGGAGACAGTGCTGAAGGGATGGAGGAGAAGATGCAGTGGCATGGGGGTGCCGATTGGGAATGACTGTCTCTTTAACCTGAACTTTGCTGATGACCAAGTGGTCATAGCTCAGGACGCGTTTGATCTAGAGTTTATGCTGGAACGCCTGAATAATGAATATAAGGAATGGGGAATGAAAATAAACTTCAATAAAACGGAATTCATAGCAGCTAACTGTCAGGCAAACTTCCTTATCATGTTGGAAAACAGCATCCAAATTCGACAAGTCCAACAGTTCAAATATCTAGGAGCTATGATTACCCAGGATGGATTAGGCTCTCATGAAATTAAGCGGAGAATAGAGAGCAGCCGCAGAGTTTTGGGATGTCTAAACTCTGTGTTCTGGGACCAGCACATCTCAAGAAAGACCAAGAAACATATTGGAAAGTCTATGGTGGAGTCCGTGCTCTGCTACGGTAGTGAGGTATGGGTAACGAGTTTCATCTAAGCCATTAAATGATGGTTCCTTGGGGCATTCATGTTTTAATGCATTTGATTTTTATAAACAAATTTTCTATGAAGTTGATGATAAGGTCATTGTAAGTCTGGATGATCGCTTCGAAACGACGTCTATACAACATTTGATAAACATGGAACAGTTTATTTTGAAAAAGGTTGATAATGAGATTTGCATATTTTATGAAGAAGATTTTAATAAAGAGCGATTAAAGCTTCACCGGGACATGCCTTCTAGATTGGGCTTCGACTGAAGCAGTGAAATTAAATTCAATTACTGATGTATGCACATTTCTAAAAAGTCGTCAACATATCATAGAAATGTTGCCGGAAATTCATAAATATGTTAAGATACTTTTAACTATACCTGCGACACATGTACGGCTAAAAGAACGTTCTCTAGTCTTCGACGTATAAAATCCTATTTAAGATCGACAATGGGACAGGAGAGGTTTAATCACATTTCACTTTTAAATATTCACCGAGATCTATCGCACTCAATAAATATTGACGACATTACCAACGAGTTTATTTCGCGGGCAACTGTGAGACAAAACACATTTTCTCGGGAATGATAAATTTTATTATATTTTATATTATATTATTTATATTTTATTTATATTATAGGTTTATTATAAGTTTTCAGAATTTTTATTTTTCATTATTAGTTTTAAGAATTACCACTTTATCCAGATCTGGTGAACACGAACAGCAGATCAGGTGCATGTTGAACCTGTCTGAGATCGGCGACTCGTCCTTACATTGAGACAGTTTTTTTGTGTCAGGCTCATTTTAAAATGACTGCTATCGAACAGCGTGCAAACATCACATTCTGTATTTTGCCAAAGACATCACAATCCTAAACTCTAAAGATGCTGACGAAATCCTACAGAAACTATGCTATGAAAAAGTCGCAAGTTTGCGAGTGTTGCATGCCTGTCTTTTGAATGGAAGTCAAGAACGTCTAGTGAGGTAAAAACGTTGGTTGGATAAAAGCAAATAGAATGTTATGTTGTATGTTGGTCAAACGATCACCAAGGAATTTTACCCGAAAATTTTTCGCCGCCTCCGAGATGCAATCTCGAAAAAAATTTAAAAAACTGGGAAGCTTTGTGGAAAACGTGTACCTATACATATTCGAAATTGTATATCCACCAGTGCGAGAATTCTTTCCAATATATTCGATTTCGCATGTATTGCTTACTTTTCCGTCACCCAGCAGTATACTACTAAGACATTATCGACAACATTTTCAATACAGAATCAGCACGTTATAAAGAATATGAATTAGAAAATGAATAATTAGTATAATTTGATTCAGAGCAGGCATGCCACGTCATCTAGAAAGGATAATCGGAAGTTAGTCGTGGTGCGCCGACGACAATAGGTTATTTTTTGGATTTGAGATAAACTGAACACCTGGCAGATAAAGTCGCGTGGGCAAGAGATGCATTAGTGCGTACACGCTATTAGTAATTCGATTTCCGGAATGAACATATGGGCACGTGGACAAGAGATGCATTAGTGCCTACGCGTGATTACTACTTCGATTTAATGAACGGATATGTGGGCACGTGGATTGCAGTCCAAATTAGTTGTTCTAACTAGCTGGGAAGGCCCAGTACTTGAGGACCAATCCTAGTCGGAAAACATCGTATTTTCTAATCCCAAATAGGGATTTAAAGTGTCCATCGCGTAAACAGGTTCCGGAAGAGAATTGATCAAAAAACTTTACAGCCACACTCCATCACTGAGCCGTTTGTTCGACGCCAAGCGTTTGTCCGACGCCGAGCGTTTTATTTGACGCGGAGCGTTTTGTTCGACGCCGAGCGTTAGTTCTACGCCAAGTTTATTTAGCATTAATCTGTTATCCCCTACACCGAGTTGTTTCTCCATAACCGAGTAGTTTTGAGAACTATTAAACCGTGAGAACTATTATGGGCGATAAGAGGGAGGCAGAATAGCGGGGTCGTCTTCACCGTCGGCGTCCAGAACGACAGATTTTTTAACACTTCTAAGGCCATAATTTTCGCTTATTAATCTCATCGATTCATATTTCAATTCACCGCATAACATCATTTAGTTAATATCTCATAAATTTGTATGTATGTAGTCTGTATTTGTCGTCGTTATTCCCGGAAGCTGCCCGTTTTCTCGTGGCTTCCGCCGTTTTCTTCAATAGCAGTAGATTGCCTTTGGTATCGCGTGCGGAGAAAGTCTCACTGTCGGTACCATGTTTGAAGAGCGAACGACGTGAAATTCAAAACCTGAACTATAAATAATCACCTGTACATTTTTCAACACAGTGCGTTAAGTCAACTCTCCTCAAATCCACGCGTTTTTGGGGTGCTGACTAAAGTTTATTTGTTTGATTACGATTTCATCTAATTACCATTTTGGTAAACCAGATATTTGGTGTAGGCGATTAAGGGGCGGCGAATACATTTCTTTTCGTGGTTTTTAAGTAGCGCCGTTTCCCCTCGTCGACTAACTCATTCGTGGAGAAACTTATTTGGATTAACAACGTACGAGGTAAACTTACGTGAAGCCATTTTTTTTTACCACCCCACTCTCCGATATCGAGAACTAGGCCCTCCTCGTTGTTTCCAAAAGGACATCCAGTTGCTCAACGGCGTATGTGCCGATATTCCTTGTGGCACGTCGCAAATTAAAGGGAAATTAGAAGTGTTTCTTAGAAAACTAAATTAGAAATCGTAATTACTGTTTTTTTTTTTGAAAAATCGTAATTTTCAAGTGTCTCGGGTTACAAGAATATATTAAGTTTGTGAAACTTCGATTGTTGAGGTTCGATTATTATAATTCATTTTCACCATGTTGTTAAATCAAATCACACACCGGGCATCGGTGGTCAAGATTGTACTTTTTGCCACTATTTATTGAATTTCAAAAAAAGCTCAAGTGATCGGATTTGAACTTGAAAATACGTCTCATCTTGATTAGACAGCGAGGAAGTACGACGCGTGGCAAGGTTATTCTGTACACACGCAATGCTAATAGTATAAACATTAATTTTGAAGGGGGTCGGGGCACAAATACTTCTTCAAATTCATTATGCAGCGCCAAGTAATAGAATTTCATAAAAATGGTGACCGAAGTAAAATTTTAAAAAATTCCGCCCTAGGCCAGGGCCTTTCAGACCGTTAGATCTGTTGGGAAGTATGGACCTGCAAGAAGGGTTGCACTATTGATTCAATTGCATTTTTATCTAAACCACTTTTTATCTAAACTATTTGTCCATCCCTTATTTTTCTCGATTTTAGGTGACTCCCACGAAGGCCGCGGTAAATATTAATTAACATGGCCGTATAAAATGGACGCGAGGCGAACGTGGGCCACTTTAAAAATGCAGCGACATGTGCACGCCCCCCACCCCCCTCATGAATGATTCCACGGCCGCTCTCGAAATACGTAAAGACGGGCGAGTTGTGTCTTCTTCAGCCGGTAATGAACAATTTGCATTCGATTTGAATATCCGCCCCCCTGAATATTGAAGCGGGCGCGTCTATTGTTTGCATCGCCTACCAAGAAAGGACGCCGCATACATGCGAGAAGACAAAACACATATGCCGCGTGCACGTAGCTTTTGTTTCTACGTGTACACGTATATGTGTGTGAGAGAGGGTGTTCATGTATAATCCAGGCGAGCGTCCCCGACTATTGTGGGCTCCGGCGATATTGCCGAGCACCGCCGCCGCCGCCGCCGCCGCCGCCGCCGCCGCCATGTGCAAGCGGCGCTGCTAGGGCGGAGGGCGGCGTGCTGGGGTGGCGCACGTGTGCGCTCGGCGGCCCTCTGGGGGCAGTAACACGCCAGCGCCGAACTAAGAATAATAAACTCGACTTATGGGGCGCAATTACACAAAAATATATTCACGGTTTTTTATTGCTCCTTGCGGCCGGGAGATGCCGTCGCCCCCACGACCACCCCTCCGCACGCTCTTTTATTGTCCCGAGGAGAGCGAGAGGAGCAGACCGAATTGATATGTAATTGTTTTCCGGGACGGGCATTACACGCCCGGATGCGGCACTTAAAGGCGGGCAATTGCACGCCCCCGCCACCCCAGGTCCCGCATTTCGCACGTTTACGGTTTCATGTATGCACGGGGGCGAGCCAGACTTTTATGCCCTCCCCGGACGCCGCGAAAAAGTATTAAGAAAACATTAATCACGCCGAGTAATACCGGAAGCTCCATCGGATTAACGCATCCAAGATTTAACAACTAACCTTCCAGAACTGATTAACACTGAATGGCCGGGTGATTTCTACATATTAAAACCTTTGGAAAATATAAAATACTTGTTACAGGATGTAAATAGCATCAAATCAAAACACTGCAGATATCTCAACATACAATTATTAACATTGCCAATAATGAATGTGTACAAAATGAATGTGTACAAAATGAATGTTAATAATGTTATATTTTTGTAACTACGACTATACAAAAAATGACTACTTTGTCACCGAAAATCGTGTAAAAAGTAAATCTTTACAGATCTAGTGCAAATAGTTTGATACCTTTAAAGTACGTACCTAAAATGAAGTTGCTTCGGACGGATTGTTGCTGCTTCCGGACCAGGCGTAGTCTAGAAAGAGTCCCCAGAAACTTAATGGAGGTATGTGTTACATACAACTTTTTTTTATATATATGCTCCCAAAAACACATTTTTACCTTTTATTATGTACGATTAATGTGATCAGAGCAAATATTTCTCGAAAATAATGAGCATAGAATTTTAATTACTATGCCACCATAGTAACCAGATTGTTTTAACCGTGGCAGCGTTTTGGGTACTTCAAATTGTTTCATAAAATAATTAAATAGTAAAATATTTAAGGTTTTTCGCATTTCATTTTTCAAATTTATGATTGAACAGGAATATTAAAACAAGATTACATCACGTAACAAAATTTAAATAAAATAAGTGATAAAATAAAATAAGATAATAAAACATACAAAAATATTACTGTTGCATTCATATTTTTTAATTATAAACACAACGGACGTATTTACAAAAATAATAATATAATAATATGAGTCATACATTAGTAAAGTAAAAATACATAGTTACATTAATGAAAATACATTTTATACTTTAATTATTAAACCTAAAGTAATGGGTTTGTATATTTTTACAAGATTTAAAATGCCACATTAAACCACCATTGAATAAATTAGCAGCATACAAAAATATTACTAATGCATACATATAATTTAATTATAAACACAACGTAGGTATTTACAAAAACTATAATATAATAACATGAATCATACATTCGTAAAGTAAAAATACATAGTTACATTAATGAAAATACATGTTATACCTTAATTATTAAACCTAACCTAATGTGTTTGTATATATTATGTATGTATATATTATGCTCTCCTTCGTTTGGCACGTCTGGCGTTGCGGCATATGATGACATTTCTACGAGGCTTGTTAATCCTTTTGGGATACTATTCAAAGAAGAAAAAGTAGAATAGGCAAAGAGTAAAATGAAAGCAATACAAAATTAAATTATTTGGTAGGATTCTGTTTTGGGACTAAGGGGGTTCCCGTTGTCGCAGGAGTTCATATTTTGCAGACGTGCGTAAAGAAATAAAGAAGCTCAGAAAAAATACATCGAATCGTACCGCGGGAAGAGATTCACTAAAAAATGTATGCCTCTTGTTTTTCGCTAAGAGCAACGGTTTGCCGTAATTAATTTTTATGTTGCTTAAAAAAAAAGAGAGAAGTTTGCATTCCCAAATGTCCAAATGTCCACAGTTGTGGTTCAAGTGTGGTACAATTGTAGATCCCCATCATTTCTTTTAATCCAAAAGCTAAAATCCTACCGTAGAAAAGTCACTCACCTGGATTTAGGTTTCCGTATTTTCTTCATTCGCTGCCGCATACTCTTTCGAGAATTACATATATAACGGGCTTTCCCTCTAGCCATATTTTCTAGAAAATAAATTAGTCATTTAATGCTCCTATTAGGTATATTTTTATACTGGATGTCCAAGATAAGGATCAACAGCATGGGGATCTCGGAAACCGTAAAAGCTACAAAAGCAGTTTAATTACAAAAAAGTTGCGCAATTTAGTGCTCAGTAATATTCTGTTAAGAAAACCAAAAAGATCCGCTTAGTTCTGGAGCTATCCGAAACTTTGCGATATCGTTTTTATGTTTTTCTAAAGTTACTTAAAAAGGCACTTTCTCGTTGCCCCTTTTTTAGCTCTACAAGACAGAATGTTTGAAGAAACCATCATTAACTTTATATTTTGATATGGCTATTAGATAATATTTTGTTTTTTGTCGTCGTCATTTCAACGTCTACTATAAGAAAATATTCGACATGTGTATTACAGAAGCCTTTTTCTGAATAAAAACATGAGAAACCATATTGTGAATCAAATAGTTGAATTCGAAATAGGAAATGCTACCTATTACAGAATGTACATTTTTTACGGGCCATATCAATAAATAAAGTTGATAACAATATCGCAAGATTTCTGATTTTGTCGAATATCTCCGGAAGTAAGCGGATTTTTCTGGTTTTCTCAACATTCTCAACATATTTCGAACCACTAAATTGCGCAATTTTTATAATTTAACTGCCTTTGTAACTTTTACGGTTTCCGCGATCCCCATGCTATTGATCTTTATCTTGGACACCCTGTATATTGAATATGTCACAGGGTTGGTTGTGCTTTAAATCAAGATTTAAATAAAATTATTTTAAAAATAAATCATTAATTGAGATCAAAATTTTTCATTATCCATTTATGGTCCATAACATACAGGTACTGGTACACATATTTTTTTCTCAATCAAGAGTTCAAATTCAATCAAGAGTTCAATCAAGATTCTCAATTTGTTCAAATTCAAGAATTTATAAAAAAAAATCATATGGGTTAAATCGTGATGTTTCATTGATTTAAATCACATCTACCAACATAAAAGCATAATCGCAAGTCTAAAATTTGCATATACGCTTAATAGAAGCAAATGATAACTAACAAAAATTAAGTTTCAACCAGGGGGTACTTACCTTGTATGTATACACAAAACGCGAATTCAATATTATAGTATCACAGAGGTACGCACAAACACTTCGTACTCGAATGATAATCAGCACGTATAATGAGAATGAGCACAATTGCAAATCAAAACTTATGAACGATAGTACCGATGCAGCGGTCACAAAACTACTAATAAATATTACTGATAGTGATTCTACATTCAAACATAAATATAAATATGACAAGAGGGGGTCAGTTCAAGGCGGATTAGGGATACCAAGAATCGACTGGTAAATATTAATCCTTTAGTACTTGGATTCCCTTCAGGCATTAGCATAATGAATTATCGGAAATTCCATTAGAGGGATTATTTTGATTTCTATGTCACTAAGTGCCGATTTAAATTGTCTTCTCTGGTTTATCCCTAGCTACAATAAAGTATCAGTGACAATGGTGTATATTTATCAATCCTTTTATAATTTCAGGCATTAGTGTTCCTCGAACGATTTACAAAAGCATGGAGTTTGTCTAGACGTAATAATAATAATTAAATAAAGCGCACCTAATTAAAAACTAAACGAGACACCAATGAAGATGTTCACATTGTAACTGAATTGTTATTTAGTTAACAAAATGAAGAAAAAGGTTACCATATTCATTAGTGTACCTTTTTAGTACACTAATGAATAAGGTAACATTGTGACCGAATTGTACATTTAGTGCAAAATAACAAACAAAGAGAAGTTATTCATTTTTTGATTAATTGAAATAATCAATTGATTAGTGTTGGAGACTTTCACTTCATGATACATGGTAAATATTTAAATAAGAAACAGTTTCAACTTATAATAATATCACATGTATTTATTAATGGACTTATTTAGTAATTTAATTTACTAATACTTTGAAAATTACCGGGTATTGGTCGAAACTACATTTACTACTTATAAATAACCGTGGTATTAACAATGTTCAAAATGTTTATTATTTAATCTAAAATAATCATTCACGTGCTTCTTAAAACACCTTATTAAAAACCGTATTTGCAGTGATCTTTATTAAAAAAATTAAATTGGTGATTATTCATTTTAAAAAAAATATTTAAATAAATGGAAAAATATAATGCAAAAAACTCGCATTCAATTACTTTGCGAATCGCACGACGAAACTTGGATTTTCGTTTGGACTGGGCTAATATTTTTATGATCTGATCTGATCTGATCCACCTGCTCAAAGAAAAGACGCTTGACACTAGAGATATTCGAATCATTACCAACCTGTATTATAATCAAAAAGCAATAATCCAAATAGACGGCAATACATCGGAAGAAATCGGAATAAAGAGAGGTATAAGACAGGGATGTGTACTATCAGCAACACTATTCAACTTGTATGCAGAAGAAATCATGAAGAAAGCACTAGATGGCGAAACAATAGGGGTAAAAGTCAATGGCATCCCGATAAATAATATAAGATATGCTGACGACACAGCTCTAATTGCAACTAACTTAGAAGACCTTCAGAGAATCCTCAACAAAGTGACAGAGGCAAGCGAAGAATGTGGACTCTCTCTAAACGCGAAGAAGACCAAATTCATGGTAATGACAAAAACACCACAAAATAACGAAAACATCTACGTACACAATGAACTCATAGAAAAGGTAACAAAGTACAACTATTTGGGCACAACCATTAACCAAGATAACGACTGTTCAATGGAGATAAAAATTAGAATAGCAAAAGCTAGAACAGCTTTCATGAAAATGAAAAAAGCTCTATGTGGAAAAGATCTAAGCCTAGAACTAAAAACAAGATTAACGGCATGCTATATACAACCAATTCTAATGTATGGAGCTGAAGCATGGACACTTAAAAATGCGGACATCAAAAGGTTAGAGGCTTTTGAACTGTGGATGTACAGAAGAATATTGAGAATACCATGGACGGACCGAATAACAAACATAGAAGTAATTAGAAGAATGAAGAAAGAAAAGGAAATTATAAACATCATTAAGACGCGGAAATTACAATACCTGGGACACGTGACTAGAGGGGAGAAGTACCATCTGCTCCAAATAATAATACAGGGGAAAATACAGGGAAAAAGAAACGTTGGAAGAAGACGACACTCATGGCTGAAAAATTTGCGAGACTGGTTCAATTGCAACACAAACCAACTATTTAAAGCGGCTATCTCAAAAGTACGCATAGCGGTGATGATTGCCAACCTTCGGACCGGAGAAGGCACCTGAAGAAGAAGAATATTTTTATAGAACCATAAAATAGAAATTCAAGTGCCTGTGAGTAGCGGCACAAGCACGACCTTTATCTTCATGCTCCGCCCTTGCATATCAGTTCGGTGTGAGGGCGCTGCATTACGGACTCGTATTTTAGCAATCGCTGTTAGCAAATTTCTCGTTAATTATTAAAAAATCGTAGAAATTTTAAAGACTAAAATATGTTTTCAATTGCATTCATCATTATATTGTGTCGTTATTTTGTCGATATTTTATTATTTTATCTTTTTGTTTGTTTATAATAATTGTTATTAAAAAAACTGCCACATACGATGTTACAGAGACATATTTTAGGAATGTGGGATTTTTTTGATCCTTTAATTCCAACTATAGTTCGGGAAATTCATAAAATTTAAAATCCGATGTGTAACCGCCTCTTAAAAGCGTCCGTAATATAGCTATTTTACGGGCACATAATCCTCCCTAAAATAAAACTTTCCGGTATTTAATTGTCACGGTTGAAGTGGGTCCATAACGTATTTTCGTCCATATGCCCGCGCCACGTCGGAGGTTAAGCGCGAATTAAGCGTCGGAGGTTAAACGCGAAGACATGTGGGATTGACACAAACCGCCCGCTCTTCGTCTGGAACAGTGTGATTTGTGAACGCAAGGACGCGATTCCTAACCAGTTTTCGTAACTTCCTGAAGCACAGGATTTGAGGAACCGTCCACGCAAGAAACTAGTGATTTCCTACCCTACATTGGGGAAATTTAAGTGTCCGTAAATTCCGGCGGAGAACCGAAGGCGAAAAAACTGAACGGCCATACTCCATCCAGACTGAGTACTTTTTAGAGTCCGTAATCGCACGTGCTAACGCTCGGCGAAATTGTTGTAGGCCGTTTCTTTCCAAGACGCTCTAGCCACGGGCCACATGCCATTAGTTGCCACCCTAGCCATAGCCCCCCTAGTCACGGTCCAGACGTGACCGTTTGAAATTGACTTCGTTTGAAAAATAGTCTTACGGTTTCTCCCGGTTTCTCCAGCATGTCCTAAGACGTATCTAGATCTGGAGCTGTGCCTTGAGACACTAGCTCAGCTTATATTGTTGCACCACGGCGAAATCTCATCTTATTCGTATTAAGCGGAGCTTGATTATAGGACGCCGCTGGTGTGCGCTTAAGCTCTGCACCGTAACCTTGAGAACAAGAGAGTGGATCATGAGCCGTAATGTCGCTAAACTAAAGGGAGGTTTGAAACAGCCAATTAAAAAACAGCTGTGCAAGAAACGGCAATGTTGCTACATCTATCCGGATCCTAGCCAAGACGCCGTTTACGCATCCGTGGTGCAACGCAAATCCGACTTAAGCTGTGCTTCAATCTAGGCTGGGCTTGGCAAATCTGCGTCTTAAGCTGAGCTGGGGAAACCGGCCGTTAGCAACCAAAGCCGCACTGACATTTTGTTCAAGTTGTGAAAATAAATTGTTCAAACATAAACAATTAAAACAACAAGTTATTTATTTAATTGTTCGCGTCGCTGCGACTACACGGAGTCGCTCGTTGACGGGGCGCCTGGCGATTTCCGATAATGCGACGAGGACTGTAACCACATTCGGCGTGCGTGGAAAAAAAATTCGCCTATAACTCGGAACTAACGCGTGGCTCACTCGAGGAGCGGACGGCGCAAAAAAACCCGCTATTTTCACAATAAACATTATATTTTCAATTAATTTAACCGTGTGAGTTTGAGTTATCACTCCCTGAGAATCTCCGTTTTCAGGGTACCGAATTAAGGTTATTAATTATTTATTTCATATTATTCGACTTATCACTCAGATAATTTGAGTGTATTGCGTAGGCGATCTACGGCCTATATGTCGATAGGCCCCTCAGGCACGTCACATGATCCCAAAAAGTTGCCATGATTAAACAACGTGGTTATTATGGTAGGATGGTAATTAAAATCCAAAGCTCACTATTTTCGAGAAACATTTGCCCTGATGACATTGATTAATGTCATAATATAAGGTTGGGAGCATATACAAAAATTTGGTTTGTAATATGTACTAAAATTAAGTTTTTTCGGACTCAGCTGCTAATCCAGACACCGAGTCTGCAAACAGCAAAGATTCTTCCGAAACAACTTCATTCGGCGAGTGCCCCATAGGTACATTTTTTTTTCTACGATAGAAAACCGATGATTGATAAACTGATCAATGCAAACTCTGCAATATCATTAAACTGGGTATTGCGATTAGTATTTTAAAATAAACTTTGAAATAAGTTACGATACAAACTTTGTGACACGTTGCTTTATAACGTGGCACAAAATGTTTGTGCCACTCCAGAATTGGTACATCTTACCATAGGTGTATTTTTAACATGAAAATGACGATTTAACCATCTGGGCTCTTAACGACTGTTAATGCACAAATATATAATAATCAGACCATTATTGCCAGACTCACCTGAAGATAAACATCTGTTTATAGCCCGTTGGGTCTGTTTACCGTCCTAAGGCCATAAAGAAAACAATTGTTCAACTTCAGATTTTGTTAATAAAAGTTAGAATTTATAAAATAAAGTAAAAGCAAATATTTTGGAATATTTATATTTATAATGGAGTTTGTACAATTATTCATGTTTACATTAGGTAGATTACATGTAGTTAAACGGGAACTATTCGAATTCATTACACGACTTGTAATTTTAGACGGCATATTTAGGTTATGAACATATGACGGCAACGTCAACGTACTTCAAGTATGCTTACCGGTATGCTTGATATTTTTAGTTATTTTATGATGGATTTGAGATAAAAAAAGACTTGTTCTGTGCATGAAAATGTGTATGAATCCCGGGTGTAACTTGCTTGTATGACCCTACAGCCTTGTCCTAGCTCTCCATACAAACCTAGCTTTCCAGGCATGCCTCTTTATATCCTAGATACATAAATAACTATTATAGAATGTGTATATAGAATTCGTGGCGTATTTTTTGTTTAAAATTATTTGTGAATGTCATGGCGTGTCATCATTAACTTACTGTCACAGTGACTTTTAAAAATGTACGATTTGAGAAAAACCTCTCGTAATATTTTGAACCAAGCAAGTAAAGCGCGTGCTTTACTATTACCCAAAATATCAAACGATATGTATGAAAAGGCCTACATCATATTCTGTGGGTATTAATAGTTATTTAAGCATTAAGAGAGGTAAGTATCTTTTACCTGTCGAGGTCGAGTTTATGCCCGAGCGACAGCGAGGGCTAGCAATAAAGACCGAGACCGGTCAAAACTTCCTCTCAAATTGCTTATAACTGTTTTTCCACTCCTGAAGTTGGTTTAATTGTTTGTGTTTGATTAATTTATTTTCGCAACATGAACAAAATGTCAGTACGGCTTTGGTTGCTAAGACTATTTTTCAAACAAAGTGTGAATGTCAGAAATTGCATTCCTTCAGTTGTAAAATGAATTCCAATGAAAATAAACAAGAAATGGCAATTGAAGAAGCTGCAGATACTGCCTGTTCCTTCCTACTGCCGGAGAAGTCGAAGGGGTGTTATCAAAAGTGTTTTAAAGACTGGTGCCAGAGAAAGAACGCTATTGAAATTATTTTACTTACTTCCCTGAGCGAAGTAAGTGATTACTTACTTCCCGTTGCTCATAGTAACCAAAGCTTTATCGGTAAGTGGGACTTACTTCCACTAAATTAATGTTATAACAGTGTACTTATCATGCAGGGAGTGGAAAAAATACCTTATCGCTCTTTCGGAGTAACAAAAACTTCTAAATCATGATTTTTTTGATAGAAGAAGAACGATTGTTAAATATTAAGTACTATAGTATATTGTGCATCAAGGGCGGAAAATATGCTATAGCAGCCCGCGGTGCTTGGCGCATGAGCGAGCGGAGCGAGCGAGGGCGCCAAGAAACGAAGGGCTGCTAAAGCCTTTCGGTCTGCGGGACACACGCTATTTTTCCGCCTACTTACAATATCTGACTTTTTTGCTCTATAATCAACAGAATTTCGTTTCAAGTACGGCTTCACTTTGATGAGTTTTCTTATGTCAATATTTTGTTTTATTTTAAGAACCGCCTTCAACATTGAATGTTCAACCACACTGTGGCACTATTTTCATATTTCTGCTATATACGCCAGTACTGTATTTTCTGTAATGTTTTTTGTCTTTTTGGCCGTTTCGAAGTACAAAACCTATTATATTGGAGTACATACCGTGTCTAAGATTTTATTGGTTAATTAGGTTAGCGGTAACGGCAGCTGCAACTTCCCTTATATCGAGTGGTGTAAGCTAAGTTTTCATCGCTGCTAACATCCATTGCACTTAATATACTTTTTAATTGGAGAGTGGTTACAATATATCTGTCACTGTCACATTTGTTTATGAAAAGTATGCTGCCATCTATAGGAAAATTTCTGAAATATTTTAGAGCTCTAGGGCAGAGCCTCTAAACCTCACTTTCCGCCCGATGTTTCGGACCGAAACTGAACTTTCAGAGCAGGTAGGCGGAAATAGAAGTGAATACATTTCCAGGGGTAATATAACAAACGGTGTTTTCATTATCGATTTTTGAGAACATCACGAATTATATTTAGGAAGGGAATATAATGAATTGATTGAGTCATCTAAAGCAGAATAAACAAGAAGCTAAATATACAATTTAAATACTTATATTTATTTAGATCACTTCCTCTTTCAAACCGCAAACAACTTTTATTACCACATTTTACTATTTTACTTGTACTTGAGACACACTGACATTTCGGGTTGTGTTTTTATTAGCGGCCGACTAGATTGTTTATGGGCGCAACCGATAAATAATACCATCGCAACGGTCGTCGCTGCGATCTGTGTGGGACTCGCAATTCTAACAGCGGCCAACATTTGTTCGTGGTATTATCAGGGGTAATATAACAAGTGGTGTTCTCATTATCGATAATGATTTTATAAATACAACGAATTTCAACCCCAACGACGAAAATGCACCGAGCCCGAAGGGCGAGGTGCATTTTCCAAAGTTTTGGGGTTGAAATAAGTTGTATTTTTAAAATCATTATCGATTTTTGAGAACACCACGACTTATATTTAGGAAGAGAATATAATGAATTGATTGAGTCATCTAGTAAAGCAGAATAAACAAGAAGCTAAATATACAGTTTAAGTACATATATTTATTTAAATCACTTCATCTTTCAAACATCAAACCACATTTATTACCACATTTTACTATTTTACTTGTACTTGAGACACAGTGACATTTCGGGTTATGTTTTTATCAGCGGCCGACTAGATTGTGGGCGCAACCGATAAATAAACACCATTGCAACGATCGTCGCTGCGATTTGTGCTTAACCAAAAATTGTGACAGCGATCGACATTTGTTCGTGGTATTATCCTGAAAATACAACCGTGGTATTATCAACATTCTCAGTTATTAATACATGCGTAACTATAGAAACTGCATTGTTATGACGTCACGTTTTACGTATGAGTTATATTCTCATGATTATATCATTCATAATGCTTTTCTTCCCTATCCTAGCGACCGCCTAATAGATTATAATCACAACTCGAATTGACTAGTAAGTGATAATCACACTTGGCCCTCTGCACATCTGGTGTGCTATGCTGTCAACTGAAATGTCACAATTAGACAAAACGCGCTGTACGTCTACATCTCAAATGCTTCGATTCTCTTTTCCATTTCTGGGGTTAGGGTCCAGCTTTCGCAGCTGTATAGAAGTATTGGGAACACGTAGCATATCAGCATGCGGGTTCTAGTTTCAATGCTTAGGTCAGGACTGACGAAGAAATTTGTCATATTTATGAATGTGGTTCTCGCCTGCTCGATTCTCGATTTAATTTCCTTGGTCATATCACAGTTCTGGTTTATAATGGTGCCGAGGTATTTAAAATTGGCTACTCGTTCTAAAGTGTGGCCGTTTATTGTTATGGCTATGTTTGTCGGCGTTTTTGTAAATGACATTACTTTCGTCTTTGCAATGTTCAGATACAGACCCATCTTTTCGCTGTATTGTACTACTTTGTTCGTCATTTGTTGTAGTTGTGCTGGTGTGTTGGCTATGACGACCGTATCATGGCGCATCTAATATTGTTTATTGGCTGTCCATTGACACTGATTTCGCCTGCTGAATCGTCAAGTGCCTCGTTAAAATTTTTTTCTGAGTAAATGTTGAACAAGAGTGGTGATAGCACGCACCCCTGGCGGACGTCCTTTTTGATCTGTATTGTTTCGGTGGTTGTGTGTGCATGGTCTATTCTTATTTCTACCGTTTGGTTCCAGTATAGTTCCGTGATGATCTGGATGTCTCTTCTGTCCACGCCTCGATTTCAGTACTTTGATCATTTTCTCGTGTTGCCAGTCAAATGCCATGCGAAAGTCTATGAAACAGGCATGTAGATCATAGTTCATGTCTCGGCAGCGCTGGGCCAGTACATTCAGGGAGAATAACGCTTCGCGCGTGCCTACACCGCTTCGAAACACGAATTGTGTTTCGCCAATCTGGTCTATTTACGATAGACTCTAGTATGGATTATGCGTAGGAAAGTTTTCAGCGCGTGTGACATGAGACTAATGAGTCGGTAGTCATCGCATTGGCAGGAGTTACTTTTCTTTGGCAGTGTGCTAAAAGTGGATTTCACCGAGCTGGGTTGGATCTTGCCGGTTGTGTATATTGTGTTGAACAGTGCTATAATTAGTGTTAATCCGTGTTCCTCTTGTTCGATTATAATTTTGAGTATTTCGGCATATATATTATCCGGGACGGAGGCTTTTCTCTTTTTCTGGATTATTACAGCATGAATGACCTCTTCTTCAGTTATTTCAGGTCCTGTTTCGTTTACGTTTGCCAGCGATGGTGGAGGTGGTCGATTATCATTAAAAAGTTTGTCTACATATTTTGTCCACCATTTAAGCTAATCTTCTTCTGCATTTCTCAGAATGGCTGTAGATTAAATGTGTCGTATTTTGCCTGTAGGTGTTCTATTTCTGTACAATTTTCGCTTAGCCGCCGCTCTCTGGCTTCAGTTATTTTCTTGCGTATTGTTCTGTTTACAGTTTTGTAGGGTTGTGGGTATCTTGTTTTCTGTTTCCTTCTTTCATTCATTATCTCCAGTATTTCTGTCATCATCCACTCCCATTTTTTAAATTATTTTTGACGAATCCTATTTGATTTATTTGGATATCATTCAGTGTTGTGTCTATGGCGTTCCAGGTCGTTTCCATCTCTGTTATCGGGCATTTTATGTTTCCCAGTCTTGCATCGAGGGCTTTTTCTACCTGACACTTTACAATAGGGTCGTGTAATTTCTGTACATCTATTCTTTTTTGTGGGGTGTCTCTATTGACAGTTTTAAAGCGATATAGTTTAAAGTCGGCGACAACAGGGTAATGGTCGGAATTAATGTCACTCCTGGGTATGCTTTCACTGAGGTCACGTATTTCTTGAAATTGTTGCATATCAATATGTAATCACTTTGATTTCTTACGACATTTTCTTTGGTATCGGCCGGAGAGACCCATGTGTAGAGTGGTCTTGGGTGATGTTTGAAATGGTGTTAGTTATGAGCGAGTTGTGTTATTACAGAATTGTATGAGTCCGTCGCCTCTGGGGTGTCTTTCTCCAAGGCCATATTTCCCTACTATGTTGTTCTGTGGACCTGCCTCGACCTTGGCGTTAAGGTCCCCTACGACGAGTGTAATTTCTCCCCTTTTTGTGAGTTGTGTGGTTTCTTTGATCTCATTGTATAATGTTTCTATTTGTCATCTGGCTTGTCATTTGTGGGTGCACAGACCTGTATTATGTTCAGTTTCCGGTGGGTGGTTTGAAGTAGCAACATCATCACTCTATCGTTTAGTGAAATATAGTCCGTGACTGACCGTGCGATGCCATCTCTGACCATAACTGCGATGCCGTGTTGGTGTCTGATATCCGATCACTCAGATTAGTATACCGCGCTTTTTTTATCGCTGAACATAGGCTATATTCAGTTTTAAAACGACAGTATTAAATTCATTGCTAACATTCAATGGTATGCAACCAAAATTACAATCCGCGTTGCAAGAACTCGGTCATTTCAAATGTCAAAACTGTTGACAGAAAATGTATTCATCGCAAGAAAGTGTATAAATAGGGCAATGATACCGAACTGGCTGGTATACGGATTGTTCGAGATTAATTTCAGTGCATTATCCTGTGATACCAATCCCATCAATCCCGTTCAATCAACAATCATCAACCGTTAATCCCGACATAGTAACTCATTTGCCTAATGAAATATTCTTTTTTGTTCTTCTTTTGTTGCTTTTGAAAGTTCTTCTTTGGCATAACATAATACATTTCATTGCATTTCTTCAGTTGAAATATGGCATCTCGTAGTTCTTTTATGATGACCAATAGCGACGCATCATGTACCTACTATTAAATTTTGCGATTATATTAGACATTGTTTCGATTGATTGGATTCGTCTGTCAGAATAATGCACTCAAAATAAATTTCTCAAAATCCATATACTATTGCCAGCTCGGTACCATTTGAATTTAAATATTTGAGTATTTTCTCTGTATACTATTGTCGGCTTGGTATCATTTGAATTGGAATATTTGAGTACTTTCCTGCGTTGAATAAATTCTCAAAACAGTGTTGATATTTAAAATGATTTATTTCCCCCGCTAGTTATATGAATCCAAAATGCAGAATCATCAAAGATGAGCAAGGCCAAGGACACCACACGCCTCTCCTGACATGCGGCGTTTTCTTTAGTATATAATGAAACACAAAAGTAATAGGACATATAGAATTGAATTACAATAGAGTTATAACGCATAATTTTATTATTAATTAATCTTAAAAGTAAATGATTCAAATTGTAAAATTTTAACTGAAATAAACATTTTTTTAGCAAAATCTCGATACGGTCAACGTAAATGGCGCAGTCTCGGTAGGATTGTCGAAACGGAAAGACAAAAATTTGCCAAATTCTGTTCTGATTCATCGGTTAATTCGACAAGATCCAAAAACATCATACCACCATCGAGAGGAAGTCAAGAAAAGAAGAAAAGTCATCGAGGGAACATCTAAGAAGTCCAACATCGACAACTTCAGCACCGACCGATGAGAGGGAAGAGGGATCGCCAGAAGAGTCCAACTTCTACTTTCAGGAACATGCAGTTAAGAAAAAAACATGAAAATCACATTAGCAATGTAAGTTCAATCTTTAATTATTAAAATCCTTCCACACGAAGTTTGATTTTCTTTAATTAAAAATAAATAAATGAAAAAATAAATAATACTTGATTCTTAAATAATTAATGAGTATCAATATTGATACAATCACAAACAGAATCAACAGAATCAGTTTGAATTCAAACAGTAATTCAGATAGTGACAGTAACAGTAATAGTTCAGATACAATGGCTGTAAATGCCTGTAAATCCACCTATAAATGCACCTATTACGATAGGTGCATTATTGCATTATTACGATACCAAGCCGATAATATTCCAACATTAAACGGTAATCCAAAACAACTACATAGATTTATTAATCATGTGAACACTTTTTACATTTTTTTTAAAATGTTCAAAATGTAAATGATCCCATTAATATATGCTTGCTTGATACAGTTTCGCGTAAATTGAGAGATCGTGCTGCTCATTTAATTTGCACAAGAACAGAATTAAATAATTGGCAATTAATAAAAGATGCACTAAATGAAACATTTGCTGACCAAAGAAGTACAGATTGCCTTGTTGAAGACCTAATTTCAATGAAACCATTTAAAAATGAGACTCCTATTCAATTTGGAATGCGAATACAAGATTCTAGAAGTTTACTATTTTTTAAATTAAATACCACAATTCAAAATGCACAAGAGAAAATTATCACAATCAGGTATTATATTGATTTCGCTTTAAAAATATTCATTAACGGTCTACCGTAACAATTTCAACTTGTTCTTAGACTGAGGAACCCAGATTCCCTTGAACAAGCATTAGCTTATGTTACTGGAGAGGAAAATTTTAAATATATTAACACCCGAAATAACCCGAATCTTAGACAATCTACTTAGAAACCACAAAACTATGTTAACTAAGATTTTGTTAAACCAAATTTTAACCCAGTTTAAAATTTTTAACCCAGTTTAAAATTCTTAACCAAATTTTAACTCTAATAAAAACAGTCAACCTGTATTTAATACAGTTAGACATTTTCAATCTAATTTTCAAAATACATCTACGTCTAATTATCAACAAAGACCGAGTTTTCCGAATTATCAACAAAAACCATACCAGAATAATATTAGGATGAATCAAAATACACAATTTGTACAAAAACCACAGTTTACTCAACCGAGTAACAGATTTTTCAATAATCAAAAACCATATATAATTTAATCAAAGCTCAACAAACAGACAATATTCACAGAGAAGTTTCGTACCAGAACCAATGGATACAAGTTCCAATAATGTAAAAGTGAATAGCGTAATATCACAATTTGTAAACAATGATGGAAATGATCCCAATTATCCTGAATTTTATGATCAATATCAAAATCAATATGAAAATTCATATAATGAACCACTTAATCAACAAGAACTAGATTATTATAACTCAGAAATTTCTGAAAACGATAATGAAAATAATAATTATCAAAATTCAGACAATCAAACAATTATTGACGAAAATAAATACGAAAATCAATTATTTTTCAAGACTTCACCTCAAAGCAACCCACCATGATAAAATTAAATAACATTAACACAAAACTTCCTCATATTTATATTTAATAATTAAATTCTAAATTTTTATTAGACATCGGAAGCTCAAAAAGTTTAAATAATTCAAAAATTGCTTACAAATTTTATAATAATTATATTGAAACAGAACATTTTAATATTGAAGCAGCACATGCAATTACATATCATAATGAAGTAGCTTTAATCCCAATAGTAATACTTTCAAAACACACGGATTTCACAAATTCTATTTATTTGACTTTTTACAAAATTATGATGAACTAAAAGGTATAGATCTATTGCATCAATTAAGAGCAAATATAAATTTAGAAACAACAAAATTGACAACACCTGCAATTTAAATTCCAATAATTAAAGAAAATTTGATAAAACCACAAAATTAACAAACATTAAAAAAAATCAATAATAATTTCACCACGTACCCAAAAAAATGTAAAATTACTGTTAAATTAAAACAAGGTATAGGAATTTTAGAATATGCAAATCTTGGAAATAATGTAGAAATGCCCAAAGCATTAGTAAATGTGGACAATTTTGCGATTACCACAATAACAAATTCGGACAATGATATAAGTGAAATTATAATAAATTCACCATTTGAAAATTGAAGAATTAAATACATGTAACATAAATCTCGTTAAAAAAATTGGAAACAGACGAAATTCCATCAGATTTAATTGATGACAATAATTTGAAAGCAAATCTAAAACATCTAAGATTAAATCACTGTAATTCAGAAGAACGTGATTCGATAAGAAAATTATGATTAGAATTTCGAGATATATTCTATTGTGAAAAAATTCCATTAACATTCACTTATAAAATTCAACATAAAATCAATTTAAAAAATGATTCACCAATTTTCACAAAAAGCTATCGATACCCAGAAATTCAAGTTGAAGAATAAAATACGAATTCCGATGCACTATCAAGAATAAATATAAATGCTATTGAAACTGCAAGTATTTTAAATAATCCATGAAACATTGATGATGACATAAATACATATTTAAGACAATCAATAGAAAATCCATTGCAAATTAATAATGAACCATCCACTAGCGGAACACAATTAAATCAACCTTCAAGAATTCATATTTTACAAGATATTCCTATTTTAACACCTCAAATACCACAAAAACAAGTTAATGAAAATACTCACAATCCATAGCTCATTCAGTTAGTAATGATGAAAATTTAAACAACGGAATTCCAATATTAGATGACATTATAAATAATAAACACAATCAGATAATAATTTCTAAAAATGCTCACAACAAAATAGATACACGAAGCGAAATTTTTGGAAATCATAAAATTCTTCATTTAAAAAACCCCATTTCAAAGAAAGAATTAATACTAGAATTCTTAAAAAAATTCAACTTTACAAAATAAAACATTTTATTTATATTTTCATGACGATTCCATGTATTCAGATTTTAATTACGTTTATTTAAATTATTTCTACTTAAATTCCTTAAAATTAATTAAGTGCACTAAATTATTAAATTCAGTTATAGATGAAGAAGAAAGATTGATGCTAATGAAATTCCAACACGAAGATAAACGTAACCACCGAGGAATATATGAATCTTTTGAGAGACCGAAAAGAAATTATTATTGGCCTTTAATGAAAACAGATATAACTAATTATATAAATAATTGTAACATTTGTCAAACAACAAAGTATTCGAGAAAACCCCCTTACGTTCCAATTGTTTTAACAGAAACTGTAGGAAAACCCATTCAATTATTACATATTGACATTTTTAAATTCGACAATCAAAATTTCCTTACAATAACAGATGCATTCTCTAAATTAGGACAAGTAATTCATATTCAGAGTAAAACTGGTATTGCTATTTGCAACGCTTTAATTGATTATTTTTCATATTATGGCATTCCAGAAAAAATCACTATGGATAATGGTACCGAATTCAAAAATGAAACAGTCAAGAACTTTTAAAATTACACAAAATTACAATTCATTTAACAACACCACTCCAGCATGAATCAAATGCTCCAGTAGAAAGATTTCATTCAACACTTATAGAACAGTTGAGAATATTACGAAAAATACATACTACTGAAACATTAATGAAATATGCAATAATAGCGTATAACAACTCAATTCATTCCTCTGCGAATTTTACTCCATTAGAACTCATCAGGGCACACTAATACTCGTGATCCTTCAGATATGATTGATACATCATTTTATACAGATTATATAACAAATCATAAAGGCAAAGTTGATCATATATATAAAAATGTTTTTGAAAAATTAGAAGATAATAAAAAAAATGTAAAAGGTCCCAAGCCATATGAATTTAAAGTTGGTCAAGTAATATATAAAGTCAATATAGAAGAAATAAAAAATAAAATAAATTTTCGGGACCATTTGAATTAATTGAAATATTAGAAAATAATAAAGTGAAAATTAAAAATAAATCAAACAATAAAATTGAAGCAATTCACATAAAATAATTAAAAAAAACATTTGTTGCAGACTCTGTACATACATCGCAGCAGGACTAACGTTTCCAAAATTCCATGATTTAAACGACAACCCTGGTTTATTACCACTAAAATTGGGCACTGCTCAAAACACTATCGATTATTGGTCATTCCTACAATTATTCGACATAACAGATGTGATTAATGAATGTTTAGCTCTACAGAAACAATTTCACAAATTAAGAAATTATATTGAAAACTCAACATTACACAAGAGAGAATGTCACAATTCATATAATGTGATTGTAAACATAGAACATTTAATAAGTAATCAAATTAAACAAATAAATCGTTTGGCAAAAATAGAACTAAAAGAGGTTTAATTAATAGATTTGGTTCAATGATTAAAATTTTAACAGGAAATCTTGCTCAAAATGATGCTGAAAAATACGATAAGGCTATCTCTATTTTATCGGAAAATCAAGGAAAATTTAAAACCATTCTTAAAGATCAAATCACAATTCTTTATTCGGCGATTGAAATTTTTAAAAATAATACATAAAAATTGGCACATAATCAATTGACATTGGAATCACGTATTATGCAAGTAGAACAAGTAATAAAAACTAAAAATTTAAATAAGACTGAAGTGTATGAATTCATATTATTACAAACATTAATGTCCCAAATTACGACATCACAGCAATTGATTTACAATATTTTTGAAATATTGGAAGTAATGATTACATTTTCAAAATTGAATATATTACATAACTCAATGGTTGAACCCAAGAAGCTATTCTATGAATTAGAACAAATTAATAAATAATTAAATTATAATAAATTGCCGTTTGCACACAACTTGAAAAATATCTTATTATTTGAAAAAGTAATGACAATTAAAAGTTATATTAAAGAAAATCAAGTAGTATTTATCCCAACTGCCCACATCCCAATTGTGGCGCCAAATAATTATAATTATTATCATCTTTATTCTCTACCATTACCAAATAAAAACCTATTTAAAATTATTTTCCCGCAATCCAAATACCTACTCATTAATAAACAAGCATACATGCGTTTTAACGATCAATGCGAAGAAATAAATTATGAAGAATTCATCTGTCATAAATACAACCATGAAGATGTCAATGGAGATGTTCCTTGTGAAGTAAAAAATGTGGAAACTATTTAAAAATATAACTAATTGTCACCAAGTACTAACACACATTAAAAATATTAAAACTCAAAAACTAATAAGTGGATATTAATAATACCCCAAGAAGTAATAGCTGTGCAACAGTGTGAAAAGATTAAAAGATAATATTCCATGAAAAGGAACATATTTATTGGAATTAAATGCAGCATGTGAAATTAAAATTAAAAATACTCAAATGAAATCATATCAAAATCCGATAACTAAATTTAAAGCTGTCGAACTTCCAAAACTACAATTTAAATTAAACGAACAAACTGTTAAACCACTCACATTGGAATGAATACATTTGGATGGACTAAATTATATTCAACATTCAATAAATCAATAAGATCAAGAAATCGAGAAATTAATTCATGGACCAGTAATAACAAATAAAATTAGGGTATGGACAATAATTTTGTATATGATTGTAGTTGCCATACTTACTAATATAATTTTTAAATGTATGAGAAAGTTCTAAAAGACCAGAGGACAAATTCAAGCACCCTGGACCCCGGAGCAGAACATCATATGACTTCACATCCTGTGTAATCACCGGATGCTCATCTCTAACAATGGAGGAGTTATATGAACCCAAAATGCAGAATCATGAAAGATGAGCAACACGCCTCTCCTGACATGCGGCGTTATCTTTAGTATACCGTGCGTTTTTTTTAATCTCTGAACACAGGCTATGTTCAGTTTTAAAACGACAGTAGAGTAAATGCGTTGCCAAAATGCAACGGTTATGCAACCAAATTTACTAATGCGTGTAAATGGATCATTTCAAATATCAACTCTGTTTTGAGAAAATTTATTCAATGCAAGAACGTACTCAAATTTTGAAATTCAAATAGTACCGAGCAGGCAATAGTATACGGATTTTGAGAGATTTATTTTGAGTGCATTATCCTGACAGACGAATCCAATCAATTGAAACAATGTCTAATATAATCGCAAAATTTGATAGTAGGTACATGATGCGTCGCTACTGGTCATGATAAAACAACAAGGAGATGCCATATTTCAACTAAAGAATATTATATGTATTATGTTATGCCAAAGAAGAGCCAATATCTTCCATTTGGCAAATGAGTTACTATTTCGGGATTAACGGTTGATGATTGTTGATTGAACGGGATTGATGAATTGGTATCGCAGAATAATGCATTAAAATTAATTTCGGACAATCCGGATACCAGCCAGCTCGGTATCATTCCCCTATTTAAACACTTTCTTGCGTTGAATACATTTTCTGTCAACAGTTTTGACATTTGAAATGACAGAGTTCTTGTAACGCGGCCTGTAATTTTGGTTGCATAACTATTGAATTTTAGCATTGAATTTGATACTGTCGTTTTAAACCTGAACATAGCCTATGTTCAGCGATAAAAAAAACGCGCGGTATAATGAAACACTATAAAAAAATAGGACATATAGAATATAATTACAATAGAGTTATAACGCATAATTTTATTAATAATTAATCTTAAAAGTAAATGATTCAAATTGTAAAATTTTAACTGAAATATACATTTTTTTTTCCAAAATCTCGATACGGTCAACCTAAATGGCTAGTAAATTTGGTTGCATAACCGTTGCATTTTAGCAATGCATTTGGTACTGTCGTTTTAAAACTGAACATAGCCTATGTTCAGCGATAAAAACAACGCGCGGTATAATGAAACACTGTATAAAAAAATAGGACATATAGAATAGAATTACAATAGAGTTATAACGAATAATTTTATTAATAATTAATCTTAAAAGTACATGATTCAAATTGTAAAATTTTAACTGAAATAAACATTTTTTTTACCAAAATATCGATTCGGGTCAACGTAAACCGCTAGTAAATTTGGTTGCATAACCGTTGCATTTTAGCAATGCATTTGGTACTGTCGTTTTAAAACTGAACATAGCCAATGTCCAGAGTTAAAACAAAAACGCGCGGTATATATCCGTGTGTTGTTTTTTGCCGGCCTTTACCAGGCCATCTAACTTCACTTAGACCAAGTATGTTGATGTTTAGTCTGAGCATTTCGGCTTCTACGTTTGCTTACTTGCCAGCCTTGAATAGGCTTGAATGGGAATATTCGTATATTATTGTTGTACATTTTTAGTTTTGGGTTATTTTGCTGCTTCGTGGCACTCGGCGGGGAGATTCTTAGTACCCTCTTCTCATTTAGAGATGCCCCGGACTGAGGTCCGTGTTTTCATTGTCGTCTGCCATTTTGGATTGATTTCGAAATTGTGTGCTCCGGTAGAAGTTCCGTTTCTTTTCCAGATTGCAGTATTTGAGCCGTTGGAGCCTATTTGGCCACGCCTTAAACTGTTCATGACTATGCCATTTTTAGAAGTTATTTCTGAAGCCAGAGCCTGATATTGATGGAACTGCTGCGTTCCATTACCTTACGCCATATCTGGCTATCCTTGCCTAGTTTGGCCTGCAGGTAGATGCAGTTCCCGAGGTGTGACACGTGGAGTCATAGGTAAGAATTTGGTGCCCTGCGGGGACCAGTCACCGCCAACCATCCTTCGTGGATGCTACTGTTTTGGTGAAAGGTACTACCCCTATGGCGTCACCCCACACACCCCCATATTTTCATTACAAACATGTAAATGAAATGTTGCGGCATTCGATAATCCGTTCACTAATAAACTAACATTTTCAACTTTTCATAATAATATCTAATAATAAATTGTGAAATGCCAGAGAAATGATAAATTCTATTATTATATAATGAGTTCATAACGTTCTCCGCCGCCTTCCGATTCCAAATCTCCACTGGTCTCGATGTTCCCTCTTCCCTTTCTGAAGATCTCTGTCATTCATCTCGGAATCTATTCCTTCTCTCCAGCTTCTTCTGGGTTTGCCTCTTTTCCTTCTTCTCTGTGGGTTTCATAGAAATACTTTTGTTAGCTTTTCTTCCGGCATTCTTTGTAGATGTCCGTACCAACCTAGTTGCTTTGCTCGTGTTGTCGTCAATAATAGTGTGGTTTACATCCATTGCTTCCCTTATTCTGATGTTTCTGACTCTTTTCATCCTTGATCTTCCTGGTCTCTCCAACGCTCTTCCAAATTGCCATAGTTAGCATTCGTAAATCGCTACGCTCCTTACTAAGGCATTGAATATTTTGTGCTTATTCTTATTACACTCATTCTTATCCCACAGCTCAGAGTTAAGAAGAGATATTGCTCTTCGACCTTCGTATTCTATACAGTGTGGAAAGACAAAGAATGTAACACATGAAATCGATAACTTCGTTAAAATTTATTTTCTGAAAAATATCTTGAAGGAGCAGAGCGATTTTTACTAAATTATGTTATTCTACACTATTTTTATCTTGTTACGTCATTTGTTTTGAAAGTCATAATGCCATCCATATTAATTTTAAATAATAACCTATATTTTTTATTATTGATTTCGATAGTACTTTTTATTCTGTTTTCAGTGGTATAAAATTTTCAATATGTTACATTTAACAAAATTAAGAAACTTAAAGTTTAAATATTAAATTAAAATTGAATTTTCAGAATGAATGTACTTACCATACAAACTTTGATTTCGATTTAACTTCTCTCAGAAATAAGATATGAACGGGAATTTTATCTCGAATTATACCTGAAAAATACTTCTATATGGGAAACATTTTACATCTGAAAATCGTGACAATTAGTATTTCATTAAAAATGCAATTAGTTAAGTGCCCACTTAAATACCTAATACGTCATTTTAAATGCTTATATTAAATAGAATGACCTTCTTTTTTTCTCATAGAGAAATTGGCATGGCAATTTATGCAACAACAATGTATTGTACAACCATATTTCCAAAATAAATAGTTTAAATAATTTCTGTAACATTTAATTCTTCTATTATGTTTACACATGCATCATAGTATGCGAAATATGTTTATTTTTTGTCAATTTGATGATCAGTGTAAACAAAGAAATTGCAGTTTTGAAAATGTCACTTTAATTGTGTTGTAACATCAAGAAATTATGAATATATGAGCCGTTCAAAGTGAAAGTTGGGTAAGTCCATTTGTTGTTAAATTCAGATAAGTCTAGAAATACACAAGGAATGTTGTCCCTTGAACATATCTGGACTTTTCTTAATTAACAAAAATTGATTTGTTAAAAATTTTCATTTTCAACGGCTCATATATTATATGAATATTGATCATACCATACATGGCAACTGTCACAGAATTGTGAAACGAAATTGTAAAGTTTCTAATGAAACTTATTGACCATTATATATATATATATATATATATATATATATATATATATATGGCCTTAGACTCCTAGCGGAGTATTAGCCGCTCCTTTCCTGGAGCTCTTTTGATCCTTTTTTTTGCGGTGGATCAGTCCACATTTTCTATTTTTCCTTCATAGGTTCTTGTGTGTTTTTGTTTCTTGTATTATTTTCTTCCATTCCTTTCTCTCTTGCACCTTCTTCTTCCATTCTGTGACTTTCATTATTCGCAAATCTTCATGTATTTGGTCCTGCCATCTTATCTTCGGTCTTCCTCTTGATCTGCTGAGTGGTGGTTTCCAGCTCGTAATTTTCTTCAATATGGGGTCTTGGCTCCTTTGTATGTGACCATACCAGCTGAGCCTCCGTGCTTTTATGAACTTTACTATATCTTCCTCTTCTAGAATACTTTTTATTTCTTCGTTTCTTAGTGGTCTGTGCTCTTGGCCTTGTATTTTCTTAGAGCCCAGTGATCTTCTTATAATTCTTCTTTCCAGTATTCTCAATCTTTCTTCGTCTCTTTTGGTCAGGCACATTGTCTCTGCTGCGTATGTTGTTACTGTTCTTATGTTGGTTTTGTAGATTTTTATTTTCGTTTTCGTGCTGAGGTTTTTATCTTTAAGCAGCTTCTGGTATTTCCAGAAGGCCATTTTCCCTGCCTTTATTCTTTCACTGATTTCGATAGATCTGTCGTTGCTTCCACTTACTGTGACTCCTAGATATTTGTAGCTGTTTACTCGTTGGAATGTGTACTGTGCTATTTGTATCTTTGCTGGTTTGTTTTCTTCATGTGTACGTGCACTGTGCATATATTTTGTTTTCTCCTCGTTGATGCTTAGTCCTCTTAGATGTGCCTCCTTGATAATTGTAGCCATAGTTTTGTCTAGGCTCTTTTTACTTGTTGTTACAAGTGGGAGGTCATCTGCGTAGCCAATTATCTGTGTTTCGTTCTGTACTGATTTGTTGTTTCCCACTTTGCTTATAATGCCTTCTAACATAATGTTAAAAAGCACTGTTGATAGCCCGTCTCCCTGTCTTACTCCTTTCCCTATGTTTACTTTATTTGTTTTACCGTCTCTTGTGATGATCTCTGCCGTTGAGTTGTTCATTGTCATTTTTGTTATATTTATCAGCTTGTTCGGTATTCCCATTTCCACCATTTCCTTTACCAGTTGCTCTCTTATTACGCAGTCAAACGCTTGTTTGAAATCTATAAATAGGATATGTAGCTCCATTCCGTACTCGTAGCATTTTTCTATTATTTGTGTCAATACGTGTATGGCGTCTATTGTTGATTTTCCTCTTCTGAACCCGTTCTGGTATGGGCCAATCTTGGCTTCCGTGTGCTGTGTTAGTCTGTTCCTTATTAGTTCTGTTAGTATTTTGTACGTGGTATTTAGTAGCATTATAGGCCTATAGTTCTCACATTTCGTTGTGTCTCCTTTTTTGTGTATTGGTGTTATTTGTCCGTTCTTCCATTCCGAGGGCATTTTCTCTTCTTTCCATACTTTGTTAATTAGACTGTATATTCTCTCCGTTAGTACTGCTCCTCCCTTCTTTATCAGTTCGTTGTTTATTTCGTCCGGCCCTGCTGTTTTGTGTAGTTTTAGCTTTTTTATCGTCTGCGTGAGTTCTTCGTAGTTGGGTGGTTCTTCGTCTTCGGCACTGATTACTGCTACCTCGTCCTCTGTTTGTGTTTCCAGGTATATTTTCGTGAAATGTTCTTCCCATTCTTTCTTCCTGATTTTGGTGGCAGGCCTACTTTTGTTGTTCTGTCGTTTGATATATTCGTATAGCTTCCTGTTGTCCTTGCTATTTTCTTCTATTTCCTGTAGTTCTTTATCTAGCCAGTCTATTTTTTTCTTTTTGTAGTGTTTCTTTGCGTCGCGTTGTGCTTGTCTGTATTCTTGGAGGTCCTCTTCTTTTTTTGTCTTTATCCATTTCTTCCTTTTTTGACTTTTTTCTGCACTTTTCTCCTGGCACTCTTCGTCGAACCATTGTTTTGCTGGTTTTTTATTTCCCAGGCCTATTATCTGTTTAGCTGTTTCTATTATAGTGTTCTTTATTCTGCTCCAGTCCTCTTCTATTGTTGTTTCTTCTTCGGTGGCGAGTTTGTTTTCAATTGCAGATCTATATTCTATTTCTGTGCTCTCATTATCTAGCTTCCTTAGGTTCCATTTCCTTCTTCTTTCTTCTTTATTGTTGTTACGGATTATAATTTCGTTCATTTTTGCAATTATCAGCACGTGGTCCGTATCCGCATTGGCTCCTCTATAAGATCTAACATCCTGTATCATTTTCTTCCATTTCTTTGAGATGAGCACGTGGTCTATTTGGTTCCCATCTGTTCTTCCTGGTATCATCCATGTTATTTTATGTTCTCTCTTGTGTTTGAATGTCGTACTTGCTACGAATGTGTTTGTTGCTGCGGCTAGGTTGCATATTCGTGAGCCGTTATCGTTTGTTTTGTCGTGTATTGTTTCCCTCCCTGCAACGTCTCTGTTTTGTTCCTCTTTCCCAATTTTCCCATTAAAGTCGCCAATTATAATTAAAATGTCGTTCCTGGGTATTTCCTCCATTGACCATTACCTCCGATAAACCAAACAAAATTTATAAAGATAAGCTTCAAATTTTGTTCTATTTAGACAAGTATATGCAAAAAGAAATCCATAAAAGCAGGTTGCAGAATATGATAGCAAAAAAAATTATATTTAATTTTAATCTCAGAAATAAATAGAGATAAGTATACACGATACATAAGGATCATTTAAAAAATAGGTGCGCCCCTAGGCTGAATCGAATGAGTGAATAAAAAATTCAAATTTATATCTCTCTAACCTTTCCGAACCCTATTTCAATTAGACCTCCTAGATCACCAGATCTAACAATTGACTTTTTTATGGGGTCACTTGAAGTCTGTAGTTTATAAAATGCAACCAGATGCTATTGAACAATTACGAGAAAGAATAAGACAAGAATGTCGAGCTATTACTAAACAAACCTTTCAGAAACTTCGCGAAGAGTTTGAAAGCAGGCTATATTTTTGTTTAGAAAACAATGAAAACCATTTCCAAGATATACTTTAAATAGTAATTTAATTTAATTAATTGAACACTTTTGCACTCTATTTGCACTAAATTCCGAAACTAGTTCACCAAATCATATTGTATTAATAATGACTGGAAAGTATTTTTCAAGAGCTTTCCAACGATGTATCACAATAAATAAAACAAGGAGAATAACCTTCTTCACAATACACATTTAATTATACTAAATGTACATTTCAACTGCAAGGCAGTCATCTTCAGTAGACTTACAAGTAATGGATGAACTAAAACAGAGAGCATAATCCTAATTTATAATCTTATAATTTACATAATTTACATTTAACATTTTTTACATCACGTTTTTTTAAAATGTACATTATAAAATGTAAATTATGTAAATTATAAGAATATAGTTATTAGAATATAGTAGATATATAGTTCATTTATTACTTGTAAGTCTACTGAAGATGACTGCCTTGCAGTTGAAATGTAGATTTAGTATAAATAAATGTGTATTGTGAAAAAGATTATTCTTCTTGTTTTATTAAAAACTTTCACAAACTCCAATACTTTGATGATGTATCACAAGTAAGTGGTACTATTTTATTTTTCAGATGGAGGTGGCTGTGGTTTAACAGGTTGTTAGGAAGTTGACACTACCAACGTCATTTGGTTCCCTCTTCGAACCGCTCAAACCGCTTACAAATGAGTAATTTTAAAAATATTGATGTGTTCTACGAAAAAAGTTGATGGCAACTTTTCAAATTGACTTTGTCTGATTTTATCAGGAATTCCATTAACTTTTAACGGATGGTTTTCTTGAGACAAGATAAAACTTAAAAGAGTATTGATAAATGAGATAAATGAGAGTAGTCTATTACAAGCTTATGACCAAATTGCTTATTTTATCCAAAAGTCTGCGTTTGATATTTCAAATAATATAAAGCTTAGAAATAATATTAATAAAAATAATAATGATACACTTTTATTCTTGGTCCAGTCTTATTATCCTCGAAAAACCGTTTAGGCGGAAATTGATTATATAGTTTTGAAATTTTGTATGCTTCCCTTGAGTGCAATCGAATATCCGTCGAGTTTCCTCTCCCCCGGTTGGGGCTTCATAACTTAATTAAAAGAACACCCCCCAAATGGCGAACTTGTATTATTTTTCGAAATCTCACAAACAGTGCACCACAGTGCAAACAATGCCTGACAATTTTTTTATGGGGTAAAGTTGATGAGAGCAAAATTTCGTATAAATTTTATATTACACGGTTTGCTACTAAAGCTATAGTTCGCGCGGTATAGAGGCCGGAAGTAAAATTATCCAGTAAATCCAGAATAACACAATTGCTGCTCATCCTTTGAAATAAAAAGAATACATTCGTTGAATAAAATCCACGGAAAAAACGTGATATCGGACACGTCCTGTGCAAGGAAAAATATAACATCCTGAAGCTAATAATGGAAGGGCGTATTGCGGGTAAACTGCGATCAATCGGCAGAAAAGCCCAGCGATAGTTGTGAAACATCCGTAAATGGACAGGTATGAGTGTTGGTCAACTGTTCCACACGACCGGAAATCGAAAGTCATATAGTGAAGCGGTTGCTAATCTTCACAAGTGAAATTGTACCTTTATTAGAAGTAGGTGTGCTTACCTACTTCTAATGAAGTTAGAGTTAGTTCTAATGAAGAAGGTAAGCATATAGAACTTAATATATCTTCGAATTACAAATTTCTTGCTATTGTACGAACCCCTACAAAAATAAATGCTTATTTTTGTGTTGTACAGCTAAATACTTTTGTTAGACAATTTGTTCTTAACTTTTTGAAATTTTGAGACGTTAAGCCATTGAGTCGCTAGTTTACTACTAATTATTAACTACTATTTGTACTTTTATTCTTCTTAAGGTAAATACATTTTAGCAAAAATTATAAGAAATTTTTCAAGATTTTGTGGCATTCTATATACTAAGAAGTTGATTTTGTTTGCCTTTCAGTGCAACGATTTTAGAATTTCTTTTCGCAAAGATTTAGTTTGATTTTTGTAACTAAAATAATTCTTTGAGGTAATTTCAAATACACTATTTAAATTGTAACAATTTATAACATATTTTGTAAGTGTATGTCACTGATTCACATTGATAGTGACAATTCAACAATTGGAAACTTTAGAAGAGGAATGTTATCATTGAGTGTTTCTTATACGAAACCTTAATTATAATAGCTAATTTGGTATAAATAATATTACATATTAAACAAAAAAAACAAAAAATGCGTACATTAAATTACACGAGTCGAACAATATCGCATATTTCATAACATGTTACGTACAAAACTTTATTTGATTCTGTCAGAATTATTTAATCAACTATTTGAATAAGAACGTTCCTTACTAGAACCAGATCACCTTATACCTATTGTTTCTATGGAAACATGATTGCACTGGCATAAACAAATTTGTCAAGAAACTAAAATAATTCACACATTTATTAATAATGCCAAAAAATGTCCTTAAATAGCGACTCAGAACTAATTTATGATGATGAAAACTCTGCTAATATTGCCTTGGGTAGTTTACTACCAGAAAAATCCGGAAATAGATACCCTGTAACCTACAAAAAGTTTGAAGCTTGGCGGGAACTGCAGTTATGTAATGTCTTTACATACTTCATTAGTTCATTACATAACTGTCTGCGTAACAGTTGTAATAGTATATAACGCCATTAGGCCGATATGTAGCAAATAACAGGCGCGGGTTGAAGTTTGTAAACCGAGGCGAAGCGAAGCGGAGCGGAGCGCAGCCGAGGTTTATATTCAACCAAGCCTGTTATTTGCATATCGGCCGTATGTTGTTCGATACTTTTTGTAATACCTAAATTACAAAAGCTGGTCAATTTATCAATATTAAATTTCAAAATTAATAAACTAGTTATCCAGGCGCAATTTGATACCATAGCAACATCAACGGTTCAAATACAAACAAACAAATCAAACTGAAATTAGAAAAATAATGTCAGATGTGCAAAGTTCTTCATTTTGTGGTATCCCCGAAGATGTACTAAATGAAGCAAATGCTGTCACAATCGATTTACTTCCCCAAAAAAGCAGCAGCAGGTATGAGAAAGAACATGAAGACTTTATTGCTCATAATTTTGCGTTGTCATTTAAATAACGTCCACGGCTGTTATTATAACGGCCAAGGCCTTTACGCCTGTCATATCGATCAAGCAGACAGTACTGACAAATGTCAATAACACAGAGGTATTACAAAAAAAATTTAACGTTTCATGACGAAAGAAATTTATGTAAAATTTGACTTTTCAAAACGGAATAAAATATAATAAATTGCATAACAAAACCTGACTTCTGCGCAAATATGTTAAAAATTGAATGTTTTTGTGGTTCGAAATATAAAAGGAAAATTCAATGTTTTTGTGGTTCGAAAAATAAAAAGAAAGCCGTGAATATATGTACTAAGCTACAAAAAAAAATCAAGGAATTAAAATTCTCTAAATGCAAGTAGGTATTACATTTTAATTATTTATATTTACTTAAGAGAATGTTGTAAATACTGTAAAAGCATCTGAGTCAAGTTAAAACAGATTTTCAATTAAACATTGTATTAAAATAATGCAAATTGTTATAAGTAGTTTGTTATTTTTCAGGGAAACCAAAATATATTTTTTTATAAAAATACGCAATACTATATTTAAATGCCCTTTACTATGAAAATTCTAAAACTGAATATACTTTATTCGTAGTTTTTCCCATATACTTTTACTTTCTACAATAAAGCTAATCAAAGGTTTAAAAAATTACGTTTTATAGACGAATTGAAGGTTTACAAATATTGATTTATTTACTATAAAACGTTGCTAATGAAAAACACGTAAAAAAAGAATATACCCCACGTATTAATTTTCCAGAAATATTATTTAAACACATAGGCATAATTGTGTATAACTTACGCTCGGTTTCTCCAACGAATCTTAAGATGCGTCTTCTGGAAGTACGTCTTTAAATTTATAAGCAGGTCTTAATTTTATGTTTCGTTGCACCAAACAAATAGATATACATCGTAGGTAAGATTTAATTACGTTTGGCAACGTTGCGATTTCAAGGAATTATGACAAACCGTCTATCAAACTAGCCATAATATTTGATGACAGTGTGCAACCATGAGAAATTTGAGAAACTGACAATGGCAATAATTCAATCAAAATGAGTAAATTTTACTGTGAAAATAATGTGAAAAACGCCGCTACAAACAGGCACAAGGAGGAAGCTTAGGACTCCATTGCGTCCAAATTTAATGACCAAGCAATACGTGGAGGGAGAAAGAATCACTAAAGAAATGTGGATTATTATGAAACATTCAGTGAGGAAAAATTGTTTCTTCTAACATGTTATTATTGCAGTATATTTTGTACTAATGTAGTTACATATACTCACCGATTGTTAAAGTATTCTAAACTGCCTTCAATTTGTTCAAGGATACTTAACACAGTTTCTTTAGTTAGCTTAAATCTGCAAAATAAAAAATCTGTTTGCAATTATATTTTTCAAAATAATTATCTCGTTGATAAATATGACGAGGTATTGCTAGCATAGGATAATCATCTGCAATATCTGCAGCATTTCTCTCTATTTTTTCTAAGCTGGCGTTCACGTCATAAAACAGCTGTTTGATGACGTTTTTTCGTACTAACGTTTTCGATAATATGCATAACAATAGTTTAAGAATCGAAATTAATCTGAGGATCATTTGTTACATAACACTGATCACCGGTGGGTATAAATAGGTAATCGGTGTATTAACCGCAGACACAATTTTCGCCTGCCAATCATGTAATAAATCATGTTATGTTGGCGGCCGTAATATTTTTTCGGCAACAATGCCAAATCTTTTTCACTAATACATGCTCATACATGTGTGTATAACCAAACTTCTTTGACGATTAACTTGTCACATTAGATCGATTATTACAATGCATATTATGCCATTGCAGATTTTAAACCATAACCGCAGGATTGATATCTGTACGATAAACGGCAGAGAAGTCGACGAATTTGATACGAACCGCGCACTGTCGTACAAGATTGTACGGGCGCAACAACTGATTGCAGCCATTTTAAATACCCAGGACAGCTGGCTACCTTGTAAAATTGTGTCATCATTATTATGATTATTATTTTGATGACGTGAACGCCAGTTTAGAAAAATTAGAGTATAATAAATCATTAGCCATATTTCGCATTAGTTGCAATTATTCACGGACAGTACAAATTACATCGAATTTTAGGTTAGAATCTGAATCTTAAGACGCTATTTTGACGTCTTCGAATGTAAGATATTCTTACGATTTTAGGAAGCGATTAATGGTTGGTGCAACATTTTAAGAACGTCTTATTTATAAGATCGATTTTAAGTAGTTAAGTATCGTTGGAAAAACCGCGCGTTAGATTATAATTTAATTTTTAGAATCAAATTATTAAATTAATAAATTAATAGATTTGACCATTATTAAAAAAATATTATGAATGTAATGAAACAAATTATTATTTAAAACTTGCCAATTTTGCTACATTCTTCTTTCTTATTAATAATCATTTATTTTTCGTTTCTACAAAAATAGATATCTACGATAAAGAACAACAATATATGTATTTAAATAAAGTTAGTTTTGTTTGATTGATTGAGTGCTATAGGTTTCTGGACTTCATCAGGAGATAAGGAGTTGTTCGTTCTGGGGTGATTTCCAGGATGAATTGGTATAATGTCCGGTTATTCCTTTCTATTCATGAAAGGAGGTAGTATTTTTCGGCTGTTACATATAGGTTACAGGTTTCTTCTGCCTGGTGGTATTGTTAAGTGGAGCATATAAAGCGGTGGAAGCCGTGCCGGGTCGCAGAGGATCATCTTGTATTCGGCTTCGACTCTGGTTTCAACACGACCCTGACACGCGACGTCTTGCCAGATTCACGCATTATCATATTTATTGTACAATATTCTTGTCAATGCCTAAGTTAGATGGGTTAGTTTTAAAGGTCATATATCAAAGAAATTACTGCCCACAGTTACGTATTTAATCACCCACGAGAAATAGCACTACTTAAAGCGCCACGCGCACCCATGTTTGGGATTGGTAGTAGATAGAAGTGTATGTTTGCTGCCGGGTTGCCCGGGTTAGTATGTGGCAGTGTTTTTGATTATTTCCTTTCCAACCGTGTGTGTGGAAGGCGGGGCCGTCAATGTATATCATGTATGTGAACTGTATATTTTTATTTTCTGTTATGTTTCTGTAGGACTCCTTGGTTTCGGGTGGCGTGTCTTTAAAGTTTGCAATGATGTGTTCTCCCAAGGTGTTTGAGTTTGCTAGGTGGAGACCCATTGCATTTTTTATGTAGCTCTATTAAGTGATTTGCGGTCAGGAGGTGGCAGAGATATTTGTAGCAGTACGTAGCGCCGGCCAGAATTTTACGATAAATAGTTTTGCAGCCGTTTTGCACTCTGGGCTCGCAAATTCTTGAGGGTTCCGATGATTTGAGCCGCTTTCTTGCCTTTTCCTGCAATGTGTTTTGAGAGTGTCAGTGTCGTTTGCATGATCACTCCCAAATATTCGTAGTTTTTCACTAGTTCTAGCTGGTGATTTCCTATATTGACCTTGTCGTGCCGCCCTTTGTAAACTTGAGTTTACTTTTTCGTGATTTATTGACAGTTTGTTTTATATGTACCAGATATTTAGTCCTTCCAGGCTTGCTTGTAGTGCTGTTAGGTTTTAGAGTAGATGACCAAGTCAGTATACATAGTGCAGTGTGTGTCGGGAATTCGATGAATTCTGTTGTAGTCTTTGACATAGATTCTTCTTTAATAGAATAAAAAAAATATATATATATATACCTTTTGCAATGTCAATGATATACCCCAGTGGTTCACATTAGGACCATTCCTGTTTTTGCCAGCTAGAAACAATTCAACGCAGCCATGCGTACTATAATTTCATTTCATATCGAGTGGTGTGGTAGTCCATCAGTACTGATTTACTCGATTGTATCAATATTTTCTGTATTTTTTTTAAATACACATATTTAAAATTAAAAATAACACTCCATGTTATTCTTACGGACGAAACAGTCCATTGTAAACCATATTTAGGTACTTCACACTCTCGTGGTGTATTTTGCTGTGGTATATTAAAGAGAATTATTTTTAATGATGGTTCTAAAAGTAATTACATAATTATACATCACATTTTTATATATTTTAGTAGACATAAAAAATAACTTTGAAAACAACGGTTGAGAGGTAGATTCAATTGCAGACTGGTTGCATAAAATTCGCGAAACCTATAATTGAATCGATTATTTCAGATACATGTTAAGTGTGCTTTTTCAAATTTGCGATGCAAATTTATATTGTAATTAAATATCCCATAAAAAATAAATGTCAGTTAAACGAATAATGCAAAAAATATGCGTTTTTGATTACTGATACACCGTATTCCACAAAAAAGAAAAATTCATAAAAATGGCTTCTGGCGGGTTTCTGAAATGAACGATTCAATTCACCTCTGTGCAATATAAAATAATGGACTCTACTTGAAAACCTCTCAAATATGTCATACAAAACTTCAGATCTTGCTGATATAATGTCCCAATAGAATCCGGCATAGTTTAATGGATTGTTGGAAGTAACAGAAGAGATATAAATACGCTTAATAATTAATGAACGTCCTCCGCACAGGAAGAGCCGTATTCCAACGTCGTAAGAAACGAAGGTGCAGCAAACCAAGAGTAGGAGGGCGTATTTTCGTGTCGCATGTCATCCGGTATATTAAGTTTGCTACAAACACACGCAGCGAAAAAAACAACAACGGAAGAGAGAGAGTCCGGGATTCTCAGTCGATACCGTTGAATTATTCACGGCCGGCTATCTTATTATGACATTTTTTTCCGACCGGCCCAGGGCATCGTGATGCACCGCGGCCATCGCCATTGGGCCATGCGTTATGAGGGGGTAGGGGGGCTGCTGCGTCACGGGGCATTTGTAAATATGGGAAATATAAGTTGAAAGAATCGAGAGTAATCTCGGATCGAGTGGATTGTGAATAATGCAGGGAGTCGCATCGGAATGCGGGCCCCGGAGCGCCCATGCATTTTACATGCCATCTTTCAGCGTGTACTTACTCTCTTCGGCTCTTTGACTTAACGCGCCTAATAGTCCCGCGTTTTTGTCTCTTGCCTCTACCTACGGCTCCGGCGACCGAGGTGCGCCCAATTAGGCGCATCCCGCTCGGAACAACTCCAAGAATCATTAATCATTTACCCCTCCATCGCTCCATCAAGAAAAACAACAACAATTAAAATCTAAGCACTAGAAGATGCATTCATTGTTTGCATCTAAGATAATGACCATTTATAGTTTAATGTTTATATTTGTAAATTCATACACTAATAAAAAGCCATTATTATTCCAGGAAATAAAACAAAATGTTACAAAGTACTAAAATGTTTAAGAAATAAATAAACTACGGAAAATATTCGACGGTCGGTCAGTGCAATTTTTGTCCCTCAGACGTTAATGACCGATTCCGATAGAAAATTTTGCATTGATTTTATAAACGCAAAAAAATGTTTCTAGCACGTCAGGTTTTCGTGATAATTCAATGTTTGCAAAATATTATGACAATACTGGATTCAAATTTCAGTTAACAGTTACCGGTACCACTTTACTAATTGTCATCGCGTTTGATTAATAACTCGGGATCTTTTTTTTAAATTTCCAACCATAAACGCCTTCTGTGTACCGTCCAGTTGTAGCAGTCCGGACATTTGGCCCGCGCCAATAAAACATCTGCTGCGCGGCTCTTGGGTTCCGTCATTTCGGTCGGCCGATGGACGTGCCTCTGCATTTTCAGTGAATTTCAGATTTTTAAGTTATTACAAGTAATCCGTCAGTTCAGTAAAATATCATTAATTACCGCTTTCCCAATGTTCATATGATTACTGATGCCCGGCTCGCTTACAGGCGTCTCATTAGTCCGTTTAATTATTTAATTTCTATTTAATTGTCATCATTTTTGTTATGTCCAACATCCGTGGGCCTAGAAACGCCATTCAAATTTTGTCAAGGTTCATATTTCATTTTACCAGTTTTAGCGTCAACATTTGATTAATTATATTAGGGGAAATGGCTGATTTGATAATTAGGTTCAATTTGTACATATTTTTATACTTCGGAAGGGGGCAAAAGTGAGTGGGCGTTTCGTCGGTCTGTCGAATTTATAAATTGATCCACTGTGCCATAAACGGCCTCTTTTTTCGGCCGCCATTCGAGCACCTTGGTCCTCAGCAATTTGTGTTGCGTCAACGTCCAACGAAACGGCTAAACAAATTGAGCAGGGTAAAGCATGGGGTCTGCTCATGGTCTTACCCTTTGTAAGTTGTAAATTGTATATATATATATATATATATATATATATTGTTTCGGCGCTATTGCACAGCGTCGAACCCCAAATCGGTTAAAGTGTAATCGCATTAGTCGGCCTTTATTGCAGCCGATACATTTGTAGTATTAAGATGGTAAAGACAATTTATTGGGGTGGCTATTATTTAGCCATTATGTTCACCGAGAAGTGCTCAAGTAAAGTACTTTGCGCATGAAGATCAATAGGCACATTAAGCCGTTTATTGAGCCACTTCCAAGGAGCCAAGGATTGCCACTTCGGCAAATACAATTAGCGACCAGGAAATCCCAAATATATTTATTGGACGGCATTAGGAATCCTCAGAAATTCCAGATAGAGGAATTAACCAAGGCTTGTGATAACCAAGTGTGGCAACATGGCTTACCGAAACGAAATGCCGCACCAATCAGGAATCATCTTCACGCCACCCCTCGCGGTGCACAATTCAAATTGCACCCCACCCCAATAACTCAAAGATTTAATTGTAAGAATGCAGAGCAGACGAGACTTCAATTCGTTACCTTCACCGGTGTACATCGCTGTGTATTAATTATTGTTACGCATTAAATTATAGTCCACATTATTTCCAAAACGACGAGTTTTTATTACCTTATCATTTAAATTGGCGAACACCCGCCTGGTCCTTCGATTACGTAACATATATATAATATATAAAAATGAATAAATATTACTGAGACCGTCGCGTCGGTATCAGATTTAATATTTATTCATTTTTAATAGATTTATCTAAGAATGACAAAATAACACAAAAATAAAGAAAAATTATTATCTAGACATATAATCTAGATATATGTTCTTAAAAACAAATTTAATTATAAAATATTTTTTCTGCCATGAAAAGTTTAATGACACTCATTCATATACAACACAAATTAATTGTAAGTTTTCATTTTAACTAATCTGATAATTACCTATATATGTATATACTGTTTTCTTTGGTTGCTAAAATAAATAATAAATGTTTTTAGTAACATCCCTGACGAAGGACACAACCATATGGCCGAAAGCTTGGAAGTTTAAAACAAATATTGTGTTTTTATTGACCCTGGCCGAATAAAACAAACAACCAATTACAAAAACATATAATATATACGGCTGAGATAAAGAATTGAAAATATATATATGTAAATTGTAGCGTTCATTATTATTATTGTTTTCTTGTCTTTGTCTTTGTCTTTTTCCTTTGTTTTGTAATTGTATAATAGCTGTAATTTTTTGTATTATAAAATGTGCCCCCCCGAACAATAGTTTATTTAGTGTATGCAAATAGCAACACCGCCATTTTGGGTGGAGGCGGTGGGAACATAATCTATTTTTAACTGAGAACGGGTGTTTGTAAGGAAATAGTGAAACAATAACATATGTAAAATATCTAAAAAAAAATTGGCCGCCAACACATTTTTTAATATTTCGCATAGTAAATACTTTTCGAAAAATCCATTTAAATTGAAGGGACATTACATTCGTCAAAACTTGTCGAGCAGTGTAATTAATTCAGTCACAGGTTCATACCATAAGCTGCCTCGTTACAGATTTCTCTTGTAGTTTCCTTTTTAATTTTGTTGCAATATTTTTTTGTGGGTTTGTGGGTTTGTCGTGGATAATTTCCACGACAATGTTGTAGATGATGGCGACTCTTATCAGAGTGTACGCCGATACGCGTGGTATCAACCAATCATACGCGCGCTATGGAGCTACGCTATAAATGCCCCAAAGAAGTATATGGTGATGGCGTGTCAGTTTTAATTTAGCGAGTAACGCAATGTATATTGGGAAAAGTCATTCTTACAAATCTGTTATGTTGGTTTTAAGTATACTATTTGGTCGCAAATTTCAATTCCAAGTACTAATTCCAAGCATTTGCGATTTAGTTTAAAGCATTTACAGTTTAATTCTATTTACCTATGAGTGGGGTGTAAACTTGCTCGCGTTTGTGGCAGAATGCTATATGTACAGTCATGGACTCAAAGAATGTCACTGTCGCTAAGAGCCAGCGGTTCGCCATCCTTGTTTCGTAAAGTACGGCAGAGTCGAAGCTCCATTCGGATGAATTCGGCGGTCAGTCACTGAGTGGACGGCAATCTAAAATTTACCTGAAGGGGCTTTGGGTCCCTATTATCTATGCATCCCATAAATTAAAAAAAATTCTACTCAGGTAGAGTTTTGACAAATCGCTTAACTATTTATATAGTTTTAAAAAGCGGTGTGCAAATTACGCGCGTTTCCTTATTCGACTGGTTAACGAGCAGATTATTATTACGTTTATGAATTTCTACGGCTTCTAGAAGATTAAGCTGCGTGCCTTCGATCAGTTATGTAATATTTTTAAGTTTTCGATTTGTGGAAATGCATATACAGGGTTATTCAATTTCGATTACCACTATGGGGATATCGGAAACGGTAAGAGATACGAAATCGGTTAAATTGGGACATAGTTGCGTAATCATATAGGGAACAATATTCAATAAAGATAATTAAAAAAACTTCAATGATAGCTGAGATTTAAAAAGAAAATTGAAATTTTGCAAAATCTTATTTATTTTTTCCTGTCGTTACTTGAAGAGATATTAAAAAAATATAAATACATCTTCATTGCCACTTTTTCTCATCTACAACATGGGAATTTTAGATTTTGGATCAGACGTTTCGTGTGAGTGCAACCGTCATCAAATTTAAATTTTTAAATACGGACCTGCAATGTTTATTTTTATTTTGAGTTTTACTCGTCTCTACTGTTACAATGATGTGCAACACATGTGAGGTTTTAATAACGTTTTAATACGAAAATAAATCAAAATTTACAATTAGCACTAAACTGGATTTAAAAAATTAAAATATAAACTAGAGTGCAACACAGTGCCAACAGTTTAAAATCGGAAACATTATTATAAACGTTAAATTGCATCTTATGCAACACTAAGTTTTTAACAAGAAATACATGCATTTACATTTACATTACATTTAATACTAATATTATTACTAAATAGAATTTAACAATTGAATACGAATTTTAGGTGATATAATAAAGAATAATAATTTTATAATAAATGTTCAAATATATTGCCATTCTCTCCAATGCAAAGGACTGCTCTGCGTCGAATATTATTCACTGCTCGTTGTATATCACGCTGCTTTACACTCAATAATTTTACAAACTGCACTTTGGCACGATAGGTTGTAACTTTTTTGCACGATAGGTTGTTTTTATCAGTTTACCATGTCTATTTCCATGACAGTAAGTTGTTGTTACTGGTTGCTACGTCTAACAAAACGGTAAGTAATTTACTTACCATTCAGTGAACGGTAAGTGAGAAAAATTGTACTCTTTAGCATTGAATACTGCGCCCATAAACTGCCTGGGGGGCTTCAGTTGTACACTTCTCACCACAAAATACGCTAACAAGCCCTTTTCATTTAAAGCAATCTTCCTTGCTTCACGCCATTCCTTAAAAACCTTGTATGTCTAGATGAGTAACGCTTGACACCTCTACTTTGTAATACATTGTGAAATAGGTAAAAAACACACACAGGTTACTTTATTAGTATCACTTAGATTTATTTAGTCTGTTCACATCGAGTCATCGCTTCGCTCCTCCTCCAAACAATTGTCTTCGAACGGTAACAAACTCTTACCGTTCTCCATACTTAATAGACTATATAATTTCTAATAGGCCAGTTTTAATCAGATTAAATGAAAATCAAACGGCGTTAAGCGATGGGGGTCGTAAAGCGATGGGGGGCGTAAAGCGATGGGGAATCTAGTAAATGAGCAAGTGTATTTTGACAATACGCCGATATTTGATGGTATTATTGAAAGCACTGGACTGAAATTGCTGCAAGTGGGAATTAAAAATCTGTCTCCGGCTCGAAAATGCCTGTTGACGCCATTTTGTCAAGAAATTTTGTCAATAGAGACTGGAGCAAAGTCGTATTTACCGACGAAAAAACATTTTCGTCTTCTGATGATGCTCCAGTCTCTCTTTGGAGAATCAATGGAACAAGATTTGAACCGCAGCATGTCGAGTTTCTTCTGGATATTGGGGGTGGATAATGGAAAGTTGTCCTGGAGAATTAGTTCAAGTGCGCCCCCAAGATTTACTTCCAGGGAATATGTGGATATTCTTGAAAACAGTCGAATTCCGACGGTGAGAAGAACTCTATACCCGGAGGAGGAGCTGGACATAATTACGGTTGTGCAGGACAATAGTCCGATACACACGGCACGTGTTGTCCAAGAGTGGCTGGACGACAATGCCAATCAAATAGAAATTATTCCATGGTCTGCGAAGAATCCAGATCTCAATCCAATTGAGAATATTTGAGGTGCCATGGTTTGTGTCTGGAACCCAGATAATATTGAGATCCGGACTATTCAGAATCTGCAGCGCCGCGTCAACGAAAAGTGGGAAATGTTAAGAGGCAAACATTTATGCAGAAATTGTGTGGTGTCAATGCCGAACAGGCTACAAGAATGTATAAATAATAATGGTTTTTATACCAAATATTAGTTTTTATATATATATATTTTTAATAAAAGATGTATTTTTATCTTTATTAAATCTTTATTTATTCCTAACTATTACTAGTTTGGGAAGTTATGCCATCATCATAGGCACAATTCTACAAAGATTAGAATAATGGTTAATACAAATATAAAATCTATTATTATTAATAGTGTATGTGTTGTGTTAATGTTAGTGTGTGAGTTAGCCTTATAAGGCTATACTCCTCTTATTTTCATAAAAGTAACCTATGGTTTTTCATGGATTGCATTTATTTTATTGCTGCAATTAGGTTTGCAGTTGGCGCATAAAGCCTAAAATTTGGGAATTTTGGTTTTATAAACACTATTGTATTCAAAATATATAAAACTCCTGTTTTTGCTAATTTGTTCTGGTAATATCTTCTATTATTAATTATATTAATAACAACTACATGTTTTGAATTACTTAATAAATTCTATCTACAATCACTAATAAAGTAGGCTCGTTTGCTCGACACTGACAACAAAAAGTTGATAGTGAGAGTTGGCATTAACTTAAAAGCAATAATACCACTTTTTGCTCGTATTACATACAAAATATTTTCTAAAATCACTTAAAAAATGATTGAGTTCTTTAAAAAGAACGTTGATTTATTAGTTGCTATTGGCGACGCGCAGTTTTTAGTTTTATTGTGCGGCGAGCGAGAAAAACGAGTCTTAGATAAACGTCAACTTTTCGTTTTCAGTATCGAGCAAAAAAGCTTACTTTATTTAGTGATTGTAGAAAAAAGATATTAAGCATTTCAAGACATGCCACCAGATAATTTGATTATCTGGATTAATTAATATAGATTAATTTTAAATAATGCAGAAATTGTTTTCAAGAATAACATTTACTGAAAGGTTAATAATAAAATATTTTTCCATGTGTCCAACTTTCTGGCGGACACTATATAAATCAATGATGTAGACGAAAAATAATTTTCTTTTATGGGATGCATACATAATAGCGGACCCAGAGCCCTTCCAGGTAAATTTTAGGGAGCCGGTCACTCAGTGACAACACTGAACCAAACATTGAACGCCGAATAGCACCGAATGCAAATGCCCGACGAGACAAGGACCGCGAACCGCCGTGTCCCAGCGACCAGTGACATTATTTGAGTCCATGACTGTACATACACCCTTGGTAACGCTAAATGACCCAGAGCGCTGGTAGTTCGGAAAATCTCTATTCTACAAGTCCTAACAACTTAATGTTCGGACGGCACCAATTTGTATACATATTTACTGATTGTTGTTCTGTAAATTGTTAATATTTTTTTTATTGAAGAATTAAGAATGCTACTTTATCAAGGGACGCGTTTGTTGAAAAAATATTTGTTTTATCTCAACAATAAATGAAAAGATAAAAAAAAATTTACAAAGGAACAAATTCTATTCACATTTTAATGTTCGGCTGACGAACTTTTAAATTATTTATACGGTGTCACATCACCTTTTGCCTTTACGATCGCTCGTATTCTAGCTGGCATGGTTTCCAGCAAAGACTTGCAGTAATTTGGCGTGAAAGATCTCCATATTTATGTCAGTTTTGTCTCCAAAGCATGTACGTTTTGTTGAGAATTGTTCATTAAGTAACTTTTCATGTTGCCACATGGTCTCAATAATATTTAAGTTCGGAGTGTTAGAGGGCTAACACAGAACTTTAATTCCGTGATCTGAAAGCCATTTTTTTGTCGTCTTAGCTGTATGGCTTGATGCACCATCTTGTTGGAATATGAAATTCCCATCTGGACAGAGCTTATGTACGCTGGGAATGAGACCATTATTCAGAATTGTTTGATATTTAAGAGCATTAATTTTACCATCAATTGTTTCCATTTTCCCAAACCTTTTCCACACGTACACCCTTAAATCAACACCCCTTTTGGAAACTTCACAGTCCTTTTTATACAATGCACTGTAAAAACTTCCGTTTTATCTCGAATAATTATTTTTCTGGAATCACTTACAGAGATGTGGAATTTGGATTCATCGCTAAATATGACTTTGGACCAGTCTTCTAACTGTCCAAAACAATTTAAACTTAGCCCAATCTATTCAATTGTACTTCTGTTTGTTTGTTAACCAATGGTTTTCGTTAGGTTTCAATAAAAAAAAATAAAGTGAATTATACAAAATAATGTTATTAAATATTTCATTTATTATGTGCCTTATAAAAACTGACCTCTGACTTATGGATCCATTGCCAACAATATTCTCGTGAAATATTTGCCCCGTTTCCCTATTAAAAGGCCGTTATCTCCCTTACAGTGACTCTACGCTGACTTTTACATATTTTCACAAGATGCTTCTTCTTTCTGTCTGTCATTTTACTGGGTTGACCGGAACTTTTACCTCAAATATTATCTTCATAGCCCTGGATAATATCTCCTACCGTGCACTTCGCTAAATTCAAATTATCGCCGATAGTCTTCAAGCTTTTTCTTTCATCGTACTGTTTCACAACAATTGGACGAATTTCGTTTGAGGTAGCTTTACCACGACCCATTTTCATGAACACACATAAAAGAAAGCAGTAAATCGACGCTTATCACATTAATAACTATCATTTTACCAGTATTAACCCATAAAAAGTTAAAAAAATGAGACGTCCAAACATTAAGTTGCCAGTAATATTGGTTCAGGTTTTCATTTATTCCTTATTACAGAGGTAAACACAAACAAATATTATTTATTTTTTGGCATAAATAGTGCTTAATAATGCATTTTTATTAGATCATAAATATAATAAGTAAGTAGCAACTTTTAGCAAAATAATCTGTAAGTTATAGTGTTATAGTTAAAATGGGTATCGTCCGAACTTGAAGTTGTTAGGGCTCGTAGCTACTTCATACAAGGAAATTAAAGGCTTTTCTAGCTTTAATTCTAAATCAAGTCCTAATTTTAAGTTATTGTTATCATTTAGGTCAATTTTAGGTAAATTTTTGAAGTTTACTTTCAATTTCTTATTATTTCACTCATTTATGTTGCATTTCAAGTAATTTTTTAAGCTGTACCTGCAGATTGTTACAGAGAGAAGCCAATCTTTTTTAGGCCATCAGCAGTGAGCTGTTCTGTCTCTAAATTCTTATTATTTAAAGTAATTGTAGTCATTAATGTTGCATTTTAAGCCAAATTTCAACCAGTTACGGCTAATGTTATTGATATTTTGATTCCACCCGACACGACAACCCAATGCAAAATCTGTGAGGTTAATGTATGCATGCAATATTTTCTTTACTTAGAAATCGCCGAGCCCGATTAAAGCAAAACTTCAACGTGGAGCACCTGAAAAGTTAGCAAATACTATAAAACGTAAAGAAAATTGTGGCCACTCAAAAATAAAAAAAAAAAGCAACCACGTAATGTGGACTTGCAAGGCTAGGGCAACAAATATTGTACAGCTTATTTTATAAGCGTTAGAATTATGTAATAATAATAAAATTCAGTTATAATAATAATATTAATAATAATAATAATAATCATCATCTTTATTTCCAACAGTGAGAAAAATTCATAAATATAAAAAAAGTATATCACTAGTTTTTTACAGCCTTAATATCAAAGTATATCAAAGTCGACACTTGCTTTCCAAAAAACACATGTTATTCTATTTTGAAAAGAAAATCACACAAACGAAGTTTAATATCATTTGTTATGACGGTATTATCAAGTTTAACTTATGTGTTTGACAAGTTTTTAAAAACAAAGTGCTTAGAAAAATAACAAGATTAATAAAATTGAAAGTTTTGCATTGAAACTGTTTAATATCATTTGTTATAACACGAACAGATTTAACTTATGTAGCAAGTTTTTAAAAAATAGGTGCTTTGGAAAATATCAACACAAAAATTGTGCATTGAAACACGTTTTTTCTTGATTTTTCTCAAGTAGTATTAAAAATAATGACAAGAACATAACGCTATGATATCATATCATCACTATGATAACATTATGACCTCATATTGATACTTTCCACAAATAAATCGCTTAACACTACCGAATTAGGATTGAGGATGGACATGTAGTATGTTATGGGAAATACTACATCTGTAAGTATACAGAAATACAAGGTTTTTTTGAATTAGAATTTATACATGATATTTTATGATTGCCGAAACTTGAACTGTTTATCAATTTCCATAACAACCTTCTAAAACCTCTGCAAAGTTTGCTACTCCAAATCCGACTTTCAAATTATAACAATTGTTTTTCATTATGCATTTATTATATTATAGTGTATCATTATTGTAATGAATGAAACGATTCTTTCACTTGCGACATTTTTATCTTCAGTTTATTTCTCTGTTCCTCTTAACATATAGAAAAGGTATAACTATGAAAACAAAGAAATCAAATAAAAGGTTGAGAATTTATTTTTTATGATTTGTGATAATAATAGCAATATTATGCATATAAAATTTCTTATTTTTCAACATCATGTAAAGGTGTTAAAGATTGCTTACAGTGAATAATTAGAAGCAATTTTTGAATATTTTTATACATGGTCTCACTTGTGTATAATAAAGTTTAACGTGGACCAATGTTGGAAGGACAGTATTTTCAAAATGTATTTTTCTCTATTCAATTCTTTGAATTTTTACTATTTTCTATATTAACCTCATAGTATGCCACGTTTTGGCGATATTTTTTATGACAACGTAATTTATTTGTAGTATCCTTAGGAAGAGAGGTTATTTAAATACTTATTATTCAAATATGATAACGAAAAACCTATTTTTCATTGACAGAAACATATTCATTCAATGAAGAAATAAGTACTCATTTAAGTAATAATTAATAGTCATGTATGCATATTTACAGAACAAAATATTACAATTGTTTTTCATTATGCATTTACTATATTATAGTGTATCATTATTGTAATGAATGAAACGATTCTTTCACTTGCGACATTTTTATCTTCAGTTTATTTGTCTGTTCCTCTTAACATATTGAAAAGGTATAACTATGAAAACAAAGAAATCAAATAAAAGGTTGAGATTTTATTTTTTATGATTTGTGATAATAATAGCAATATTATGCATATGCAATTTCTTATTTTTCAACATCATGTAAAGGTGTTAAAGATTGCTTACAGTGAATAATTAGAAGCAATTTTTGAATATTTTTATACATGGTCTCACTTGTATATAATAAAGTTTAACGTGGACCAATGATGGAAGGACAGTATTTTCAAAATATATTTTTCTCTATTCAATTCTTTGAATTTTTACTATTTTCTATATTAACCTCATAGTATGCCACGTTTTGGCGATATTTTTTATGACAACGTAATTTATTTGTAGTATCCTTAGGAAGAGAGGTTATTTAAATACTTATTATTCAAATATGATAACGAAAAACCTATTTTTCATTGACAGAAACATATTCATTCAATGAAGAAATAAGTACTCATTTAAGTAATAATTAATAGTCATATATGCATATTTACAGTACAAAATATTACAATTGTTTTTCATTATGCATTTACTATATTATAGTGTATCATTATTGTAATGAATGAAACGATTCTTTCACTTGCGACATTTTTATCTTCAGTTTATTTGTCTGTTCCTCTTAACATATAGAAAAGGTATAACTATGAAAACAAAGAAATCAAATAAAAGGTTGAGATTTTACTTTTAATGATTTGTGATAATAATAGCAATATTACGCATATGCAATTTCTTATTATACAACATCATGCAAAGGTGTTAAAGATTGCTTACAGTGAATAATTAGAAGCATGTTTTTCCCTTATCTATTATCTATTTGATGAGTAAGTAGATTATATACCTAGTGTTCATCGTGCCATCGTACTGTAAATTGCGCAGTAATACATAAAAAAAATATATATTTTTCAATCCTATGATTTAAAAACTGTTTAATATGTTTACTATTTGGTAGCAGTTTCAAATGTTTGTATATATTTTATAATATTTTCTTATATGTCAACGGGCATTTTTTAATATGTTTCAATTTTATATATTTTTCGGGAAACGTGCCTGAAAATTAATAAGTGCTCAAGTTAGTTGTTAAAAATCTACAACGTAGCTGTAGCTATGGAAAACAAAAACATGTTGTATAATTTACTGGATCCTATCCTGAGTCAATATGAAATAAAGTGAAAGATATATGCACTCAGGTAACCAGTTTAGATTCACTAATGTGAAATCATAAACGGCAAAGTTAATTGAAATGTACATCTGGGAATTTTTTCCTCAAGCAATCAGAGACCGGTTTCGTATTTGGGGGTCATCCTTAATCGGCGACTCAATGTTAGAAGCCACTCTTCTCGAATCATAGGAAAGGCATGGGATCAATTCTCCAAGCTGTATCCCGTGATCAATGAGAATTCGAGGCTCTCGTACAACCGTAAGCGATTGCTGTATTCGAGCATTCTTCGGCCTATACTGACATATGCCTGTCCAGCATGGGCATATAATAAAGTACAGGTAGCGCGTCTGCAAATGTTCCAGAACAAGTATCTGAGAGCCTTTACTGGTTGTCACTACTTGGTGAGGAACAGTATATTGCATAACGACTTCAATTTGTTGTATTGTCTGCGATATGTTTCGACACACAGTGTCTTCATCGGGCAAATACTTTTTTTTTTACACAAAACGTGGGTTATTTACCGAGTCATAATAATGGAATTTAAACAAGTATCCGCCAAATCAATTTTCATGACTTCAAATTGCCTCAGATCCAAGAGTTTGTTTGCTAGCAGACTCTCGGTTTCTACAGTAAAGCAGAAACTAGCGCGAACGGACTTATCCAGGGTCTGGGTCAATATGACACTGACAACCCATGGATTAACCACCGCACGCCGAAGCACATACTTAGTCGAGTCCTGCTGACTGCCATTTAGCATTTTTAAAAGACCTGAAAACAGTTATTAACCTAATCCGGAGCTACGCTGGCTGAACTTAAAAGATTCAAACCTTCGAGTTTCATTTAAATGCTCATATCTGAATGCTGAACATTTCTGATGATCAATATAATACGGCAGGTCATGGTGAACAACCGGTATCTCATTATTAATTCACGGACACCTTCTGGTGTCCTGAGTACGGAGAGGTTTTAGTCGGTAAGAATCCGACACTACCCCTAAAAATTTCCTCTCAAAAAAAAATTGGGAATCACGAATCTGGTTATATCGGACTGATGAGTTCTAATAAGAACGAAACCTGTCTCCGATTGTTTGCGGAAATAATTCCCAGATGTACATTTCTATTAACTTTGCCGTTTATGATTTCACATTAGTTAATCCAAACTGGTTACCTGAGAGTGCATATATCTGTCATTTTAAAAACATGTTATATGCATTTCTTCCACCTCTGTCATATATGATGTATTGGTTAATAAAGGCGATTTAATTAAGTTCATTGCAACATCAGAATTCATTACAATTAAAACGAATAATAGCTATAATTATTAATAGTGAAAATTGAATGTGCTGTTCATTTTTGATCATTGCAATCGCATGTTAAAATTTCATACGTAAGTGAAAAGTGAGGAAGTGATTTTTTTTAAATAAATCATTGTGCACTACGGAAGTGAAAAATAATATTTGAAAGTACTACCAAAAGGTAAAAAGTAAACGCGATCTCGTACAATAAGCTCATATGTTGTAAGATAAGTAAGATAATTGAGTACTGCCTCTTTAATTGAATGTCTTTTATATTGTTATGATATTTGGAAGTGTTAATATAATGCTGATTTAGATAAATAGTCAATTTAGGCAATAATAATATAAAGTCAATAGATTACATGTTGTTGTTGATGATTGTTATGGCAACGGATAAGGAGCCTGGGATAACATGGAATTCGGTGGAGAGGAGAAAAAGAGCTGGTTGGCATTGGGATAGATAATAGTTTTTTTAGGGAAAACAGAATAGCAATTTATCTAATATAAGTAGGTACATAATTAGGACTTTATGGGTCAGCCCTAAAATTTAAGGTCCGAGCAATCCCGCGACCAAGGACAATAAATAGGGCGAATCCATGAGTCCTATTATGTATAGGGACTGGTTTCAGCATTTTGGGAATACTTTTGAAATAAAAACTGAAACAATATATACTTACGTATTTAAATCTATCTGTCACACGTATGTTAGTCATTGTAAATTTAATGTAATTTGGATGAAATTACAATTGCGGAGGAGAGTGCAAGACAAGTATTCGATGCAAGAGAATCACTACTGTCAACTAAATCAATTTGAATTGTATTTATTTGAACTTGACCCGGTTAAAATTAAAAGCTGATATGTCTGACATTGACAGGCATCCGTTTTACTTTATCACATTGTGTACTAATCCGAAATGTATGACATTCTGGCCTACTAACGCCCGGTTTCTCCAACGATACTTAACTTGTAAAAATCGTTCTTATAAATAAGACGTTCTTAAAGTGTTGCACCAACCAATAATCGCTTCCTAAAATTGTAAGAATGTCTTACATTTGAAGACGTCAAAAATGGCATCTTAAGATTCGGAGTTTAACTTAAAATTCAATGTAATTTATACTGTCCATGAATAATTGCAAGTAATGCAAAATATGGCTAATGATTGGTTAGCAATCATGGTTATAAATGCATTTGATGTAGATGCTACATATATTGCAGATGGTTATCATATGCCAGCAAGACCTCGTCATATTTATCAACGAGATAATTAATTTGGAAAATATAATTGCAAACAGTTTTTTTTTTTGTAGTTTTAGACTAACTAAAGAAACTGTATTGAATATCCTTGAACAAATTGAAGGTAGTTTAGAATTCTTTCACAATCGGTGAGTATGTGTAACTACATTAATACAAAATATTCTGCAATAATAACATGTTTGAAGAAACAATTTTTCCTCACCGAATGTTTCATGTTAATCCATATATTATTTAGTGATTCTTTCTCCCTTCACGTATTTAATGCTTGGGAATTAAATTTGAATGCAATGGGGTCCCAAGCTTCCTCCTTCTGCTTGTTTGTAGCGGCGGAAATAAAATCACTTTATTTTCCACAATTTTGTGCACATGCACCAGTGACGACAACAAAATCGTCTCTTCCTTAGTAAAATTTACCCTCTTTGATTGAATTTTTGCCATTGTTAGTTTTTACAAATTTCTCTTGGCTGCACACTGTTTTCAAATACTATGGCCACTTCGGTAGATTTTTCCCAAAATTCTTGAAATCTCAACGTTGCCAAACGTAATTAAATATTACCTAAGATGTCTATCTATGTGTTTGGTGCAACGAAATATAAGATTAAAACCTACTTATAAATAAGACGTACTTCAATAAAACGCATCTTAAGATTTGTCTGAGAAACCGGACGTAACAAACTTTAAAAGTTTACATTTTCGGACAGTCGAACATGACTACTATTTATGTAAAAGGTACATAATTTTGGACTTTATGGATTACCCCTAAAGTTTGAGGTTCGAACGAACCTACGAGTACTATAAATAGGGCGAATTTATAATAGTTATTTATGTATCAGAGGTATAATGAAGATGTTTATATTTGAGGGCAAACCAAGATTTTGTAAGTTCATATAACCATTTATTTTGCACGTTAAATACGGAAATTAATTCATAACTAAATAAATTAATTGCAGGGTTGCTTTGTCTATGTACTTTGCTTTGTGTCTAAGGCAATGGAATGATTTATTTATTTAATTTGTAAAACGCGTGTGACTGAGGAACATATTGAGTAACTGAGGAAACGAGAGTTGAAAGCTGACATGGAAAAATGGAAGCAGATACAGTTGCAGCAGGATGTATAGAAGATAGTGTAGAGTCTAAGAACAAAATATTTCAAATGATTGCTGGAGTTGACAGTACTGAAAGTCAATTCTCCAAGTCAGAAGTAAACATGTTATAAGTCAGAGAGACCTAGAATTAGTAAATTCCTAACTTAGACGTGATATTTATTTAGTAGAAAATTTCAAATTTCCGGGTTATGTAATTAATTTTTCAGCATTAAAGTTTGACGAAATGGCTCCATTTTTATTTTTGTTAGTGTTAGTAAAAATTCTTACGTTATTATTACGCCCGCTCATTATAGGCATTACACTTTATATATCTCGTATCCATGGTGTTAACAACGAATAATACTCAAGTGAAAACTAAAGTCCTATTATGTACGCTTTACATACAAAGCTTTATCTTCGATTGCTTTTAGCATATTGGGAATATTTTTTAAATAAAAACTGAAACAATATATACTTAAATATTTTTAGCAGGCTGTCCCACTAATGTCAGTTATTGTAAATTTAGTATAAATTAGATTCAAAAGAATCACTACTATCAACTAAATTAATATGAATAAATAAATAATGCAATTTTTACTTTTTAGGTATCAGTTTATTTTAATACAGTGTATAGTTTCGACCGAACAGTCGGTCATTTTCAAACATATAATGACTGTTCGGTCGAAACTATAGTCACTATATTAAAATAAACTGTGATACCTACAAAGCAAAACTTGCATTATTTATTTATACATAATGTATCCCGGAGTAAAAGTGTCCTGTGTTAATAAAATAAATTAATTTGTATTGTATTTACTTGACGTTTACCTGATTAAAATTAATAGCGGCTATTACTGATATTGGCAGGCGACCGTTTTACTTTATCATTACGTAGTAGTACGAAATGTATGAGATTCTGGCTGTTTAGTCTTGATTCGTAGTAGGATCGCGTATAAATTTTGATTTGTGTTTTGTTAATGATTTAGTGCTATACTCTATTAATAATTTTATAAAACGTTTATTTTTATTAATATATATATAAACAATCTTTATTAGGCTATCGACCCCATGGGGTCTTTCCGCCTTGCCTAACATAATACATTACATTATACGTACGTTACATTATACATTACATTACATATTATATTATATAACATTACCTATATGTGATTTATGAGTGATTATTTTGATAGTGTGAAGAGAGTGTTATGAAGTGTAATATGATTCATGAAGCGTTTTTGTCGGATGTAATTTTGTAGTGCGTTTTTGTTTCCTATTGTCCTGTTTTTGTTGAAATTTCTTTCGTAGTTTGTCCAGTCTTTGTTGGATGGGTATGATTTTGGTGATCTTGTATAAATTTATGTTTGATATGTTATGAAGATGATTGTCCTTATGTCTTAATTTATTGAGAAGTCTTAATGTCTTCCGTTCAGTTACGTCCGTAATTCGTTTGCAGGTGTTTCTTACATTTTTTAGTTTTTATTAATAAAAGATTGACATTGCTTTGGTACAACGATGCTACTCGGTCCGCATCACGTGCGCGAATGTCTTGTCCCTCTCGAGGGTCTCAGGTGGGCTGCTAACGGCCCTCAACCTTTACTTGCGAAGTACAGGCGTGAACATATCGGGCCCCTTGAAATGCTCGCGTTTCAATACAATAAATAGCATCGCATTACAAAAGTTAACATATAATACAGAGTAATAAAAATAGAAATATAATATGTACATAACATGTAAATAGTGTTGAATTAACAATAAAACATATGAGAATATATAAAAAAAATATACAATATACGTAAATTGGGAAAGGTAAATTAAAAGTAAGTAAAGTAAGTAAATCAGTGGCATAGGAATAATTTACACACGAAGTAAGTGTCAATCCATGGGCAATGGGCACAATTTCACAATTGCTCGTTTGAACACTCCACTAACTGTACGAACTGAAGCCACTCGTGTTATATTGTCGGAACCTGGGTGCAGTTCAACTATTCGACCCATTGGCCAACGCATGGGTGGATTATTGTCTTCACGTATTAGCACTAATGCACCGGGAATAAGTGCATTTCCTTGTGGTACACGCCATTTGTTCTTATGCTGCAATGAGGAAATGTATTCCGATGCCCAACGCTTCCAAAAATGTTGGACCAATTTTTGCATCCTTTGATATTTCGACAGCCGATTTTCCTTGATCTCCAGTAAATCGGGGTCAGGTATCGATGTTATTGGTTCACCTATTAGGAAATGTGCAGGCCTGAGGGGATTGAAGTCGTTGGGATCTGAGGACATGGGATACAGAGGACGGGAATTTAAACAACCTTCAATTTGGGTTAAAACTGTGTACAATTCTTCACACGTCAATTGCGCATCGCATAAGACTCGTTTTAAATGCGATTTGGTAGATATTATACCAGCTTCCCATAATCCCCCAAAGTGAGGTGATCTTGGAGGAATAAAATGCCATGAAATTTCCTGACTATTAGCTTGATTAACGATATTGATATGATTATTTTCAATGAAATGGCGCAATTCGGAAAGCTCATTACTTGCACCTGTGAAATTGGTAGCGTTGTCTGAATATATATGAGTTGGTTTTCCACGCCTGGATGTAAACCGTCTGAGAACTCCAATAAACGCTTCCATTGTCAAATCACCCACTAGCTCCAAATGTATGACCTTTGTAGCAAAACATATAAATAGGCATGCATATGTTTTAATGATCCTGCATCCTCGATTTCGTCGATCCTTTGTATTAAATGGACCTGCATAGTCCACCCCACAAGTTAAAAAAGGACGACCCGGTATGGTACGTGCAGCAGGTAAATCGCCCATTACTGGGTTATTTGATGAAGGATTGTTTTTAAAGCATTGCATATTTACGGATTACTCCCTTAACTTCGTTTCGACCAGAAATTGGCGAATATTGCTCGCGTAAAGATGCAAGTACTGCTTGTGGTCCAGCATGTAATAGTCGTTCATGTTCAAATTTTATGAGCAGTTTTGTAAATTGGTGACCTTGGGGTAATAAAATAGGATGTTATTTGAATATGAAAATAGAGATTTATTTAATCGGCCTCCGACTCTTAGTATGCCTTCGCTATCTAGGAAGGGTGATAAAGCTAAGAGTTTGCTCTTTGTATTAATAGATTTTCCACTGTTCAGAGCGCAAATTTCTTTAGTGAAGCTTTCATCTTTGCTATTTTATTAGTAGCATTGTTGACTTCTTTGATTTGTAGTGGACCAATTATTCGTGTATTAATTTGCCTCCTTGCGTTGTTTGTAAATCGTAGACAATAAGCAATTGTACGTCTCATTTTAGTGAATGATGAAAATCTATTAATGATGTTAGATTTGACGATTTGATCGATCAATTAAGTTGTTTTACGCTCTGGTGGTTCTGATATGAATTGTAATTCATTTGGAAATTTTACGGGATTGTGTGATAACCAATTTGGTCCATTCCACCATAATTTATTATTAATAATTTCGCTTGGCAAAGAGCCACGAGTTATAATATCGGCGGGATTTTCATTTGTTCTGACATGATGCCATGAGTCTTGTTTTGTGACATTTTGTATTTCGGAAACACGGTTTGCAATAAAGGTTTTCCATTGGTTTGGACAAGACCGGATCCATGCTAAAACGATTGTACTGTCCGTCCAATAAGAAAAATGATCGATTTGCAATCGCAATGAACCTTCAACCCTTTGTACAGGTCGTTGTACACACAGTTCTGGTCGTGGAATTGTTATGTTTTTGATAGGCGCAACGCGACTTTTTGCACACAATAGGACCACCGTTGTGTTTGAATCACAGTCAATGGTTTTTAAATAAACACAAGCACCATATGCCTGTTCAGATGCATCACAAAACCCGTGTATTTCAAATTTTGTAGCGCTTAATTGAAGTGCATGTCTCGGAATCTTTAAGTTATTTAATTGTGGTAATGTTTCGTGAAGCTTACACCATTGAGTATGTATCTGTATAGGAACAGTTTCATCCCAAGATATATTACATTGCCATAATTTCTGAAGTAGAATTTTTCCAATTATTGTTACAGGTGCAATTAATCCCAAAGGATCAAATATTTGGGCAATACATGATAGAATTGTTCGCATAGCCGAATGAATCACTTGAAGAAGCCCAATTTAATCCTAAGGTTTTAATGTCTTCTCCAAATTGTATAACCATTGTATCATCTTTGGCTGCCTCTATCGTATGTAATATTTCTTGATTGTTTGAACCCCATTTACTGAGCTCGAAACCTCCTGATTTTAATATTGTATTTATGACATGGTGGCGCATTATTAATTCATTTAAATCATCGCTCCCTGTTATCATGTCATCGACATAAAAGTCCTTAAGAATTGTAATAGCTGCCGTCGGATGTTCAGCAGAATTTTCGTGAGCTCATTGTTGTAAACATCGTATTGCAAGAAAGGATGCAGCAGATGTTCCATATGTTACAGTATTAAGCTAATAACATTCAACTGGTTTTGTGCTGTCTTCTCTCCAAAATATACGCTGTAGCGATCGCTGATCTTCGTGAATTAGTATTTGGCGATACATTTTTGTTATGTCTGCTGTTAAAACATATTGATGTTGTCTAAATCGCAAGACTATAGAAAATAGATCGTCCTGAATTGTCGGACCAATTAATTGTTTGTCATTCAGCGAAACACCTGTTGTGGTTCTCGCCGATCCGTCGAATACTACTCTCATTTTGGTGGTAAGGCTAGATTGTTTGAAAACAGCATGATGGGGTAAATAATAGTTCATGTTATCAGGAGTAGAGTTTTCGGATTCAAGTATTTTAGTCATGTGACCCAGTTGTATATATTCATTCATAAATTGAACATATTTACTCTTTAGGGCTGAATCACGAATAAATTTGTTTTCTAATGATAAAAAACGTCTGTACGCCATATCACGAGAGTCTCCTAATTTGATGTTTGATTTTAGTGGTATTTGGACTGAAAAGCACCCATCGCTTGTCCGCTTTGTAGTTTGAACAAAATTCTCTTTTTACGCAATTATTTTCACTGGCGGAAAGAAATAATTAGCCGGTATGCTCTTCTACTTCCCAGAATTTTGCAATCTGTTTGTGAATTTTTTCATTTAATGACAAGTTACACGTTGCCTTGCTTGTTTTTGTTGTATTACCTTGTAGATTGCCTGAAATAATCCAGCCCAACTGAGTATTTTGCAAAATAGGTAAATTTTTGCCTAATTTAATTTGCTCTTGATAAAATATGTCCAAATATATTCCCGCGCCGATCAGCATATCTATTTCTGCAGATTTATTAACTTCTGGATCGGCTAAGATTCTGGTATATTTAGTATTGAGTGTTTAATGAAAATTCTGGCATGGGTTTCGATATAATATTTGTCACCAAACAGTTTAATTTAGTTTTAAATTCATTATAATTGGATTGAATATCTACTGACGCATATTTGTTTATTTTATTTATGTTATTCGCAAATCCGGATACATGAATATCCGCCTTGTTGGTTTTTATTGACAATTTGTTAGCCAGATTTTCTGTAATAAAATTAGTTGAAGAAGCTGAATCCAACAGTGCACGGCATCTATGGTGATTTCCGTACCGATCCTTAATTTTTATTACAGCCGTGGCTATCAATACATCTGTGAATACCGAGGAGTTACAAGTAATGACGGTTGGGTTTTCTGAATTACTACCCGCCGCGCGGGCAGCTGAGGGATTGGAAATAACACTATTGTTGTTCGATGTTTCTTCTCTGTGGAGTAAACTGTTGTGCCGTTTGGTACAGTTACGGCAAGTAAATTTAGATAAGCAGGTACTGGCCGCATGTCCCTTTTTGAGGCAGTTCGTGCATAAATGTACTTTTCTAGCTGCTTCGTACCGCTGGTTTACCGACAGGGCTAGAAATTCTGGACAGCTGTATATCATGTGCATTTGTTTGCAATAAGCACAACACGCAGTAAATGACTGTTTTGTATTCAACAACGAATGTTGACCTTTATGTATGAATTTAGACTGAGATTTTGGCTGTATTGCTTCTAGGATTTGACAACGGTCAGATATGAATTTCGAAATATCGTTAAATGTTGGAAGTGCGTCCGGTATTTTCGCACATTCCCAATCACGTAATGTGGTGGCGTCTAATTTATTCGTTAGTATGAATATTATTAATATATCCCAATTTTCTACTGAAAGCCCCAATGCTCGAAGCGATCGTAGATTTTTTAATGCAGTATCATGCAATTGACGCAGACCTGCTTGGCTCTCCTGGTGTAATGCCGGGATATTAAATATTTGTTTGATAAGATTCCATACTATTAATCGCTTGTTTTCGTAACGTGTTTGAAGCATATCCCATGCTACATTGTAATTAATATTAGTTGCTTCTATTGAGGCGATTACCTGTGCTGCTTGTGCTGTTAATGAAGCTCTTAAATAATGAAATTTTTCGATATTACTTAATAATCGATTGTCATGAATTAATTAAATAAATGTATCTCGAAAGCATAACCACTGATCATATGCACCATTAAATGTCGGTAAATTAATAGTGGGTAATTTAACACTGGGTCGCGCTACTGATTCTGCTGATTGATAATCATTTTTATTGATTGATTTTAGCATATTATTTGCTGATGCCACCAAAGTAAAATATAAATTTTCAAAGTCGGAAAAATCATGTTCGGTAATGCAGTTTTCTGAATTGTCAATCTTAGCTTGAATATGTAAATAATCATTATAGATTGGTTTGATTACGTCAAGGCGCGTTTGAATTAGTTCAGCGTTAAGGTTATCTGTGTTATTAATGAAATGTTCGAAATTTGTTAATCTTATTTGCAATCGCTCAATTTTGACTAATAATTCCTTCGTAGTTGGAATTTTCGGAGGCATGGTAACGTATTGAAGAACTGTACACAATTATATATGATATATATATATATGATAAAAAGTTTGGTATAGGGGAATAGGTGACCGACCTGATTCTAAACTGCCACTGCTGCTGGTATGGACTCGGGCGCCGGTGTCTGCCGGTGATGATGTCCAGACTCGGTGGTGATGATGTAAAGGATCGGCGTCACTCTTGATTTTCGTTGATTCTGGTTTGGAGCGCAATGTCCACGTTGTGCTTCGAAGGACCTGTTTGTTTTCTGTTCTGCACTGGATTTTTTTGATTATCCGGTTCGATTGGACCAATGTTTAGTCTTGATTCGTAGTAGGATCGCGTATAAATTTTGATTTGTGTTTTGTTAATGATTTAATGCTATACTCTATTAATAATTTTATAAAACGTTTATTTTTATTAATAAAAGATTGACATTGCTTTGGTACAACGATGCTACTCGGTCCGCATCACGTGCGCGAATGTCTTGTCCCTCTCGAGGGTCTCAGGTGGGCTGCTAACGGTCCTCAACCTTTACTTGCGAAGTACAGGCGTGAACACTGGCCATCTAACAAATATAAAAAGTTGTGTATTTTCGGACAGTCTAACATATAAAAGTTTATGTTTGAAAAATAGTTTGAAAATTAGGAACTGGAAAAATAAGCTTGAGCTTGGCGTAGATAGTTGCTGGGACGACGCAACATTGCAAGCATACCGAAGACTGTGAAGATTGAGGACTGTGACTCAAGAAGGCTGTTCATTCGGTAATTCTGATCGGAGGACTGGAGATCCAGTCCAGGTGCCAATTCCAGCATATGAGTCGGACAACAATCAAGAGAGAAAATTAGACTTTTTTGTTTGGCTTCATTGTGAACATTTTAAATTAAATTTGTTAATACTGTAAATTTAGATGGGGCTAGGATATTATATTGGGGATATTTAGTTCGGAATTATTGGTGAAAGCGTAAAATTATCATGCTATATCATTTTATTTATTTTTTCTACTCCCTATAAATGACACACTTTTGTCCCTCATATGAGGAAGGATGTTTTTTCTTTTCCCCACATGTGAAGCAAACAACCTTGCCTCCATCATATGCGGAAGGCAAACAACTTTCCTCCCGCGGGAGGTAAACAACTTATCCTCCCACGGGAGGCAAACAACTTTACCTCCCTAGAATAATACTTAGAATAGAAACATTAAGTAGCTATGATAATAGTGTATATTTTTCTTGTATTGATAGCGCCGAGGGTTACATGACTCGAGGCTATAATAGTATTCACAACCGTAGTATATATACTATTTTTTCACTACTAGAACAATTACAATCATTTAAAATTAAATATTAAAATACAACAAATATATGTCACCGCATCAATCAAAATATGATATTGGCATTTTCAACAAATATAGTGAAAATACGGCCAGCTAAGGCTGGCTAATTGTGGTACATATACTTAGCACGCGAGAACTAGAAAAAGATTCCCCGAAAGACGAAAACTTAACCAGCTACATACACCGTTGCAATGTATGTATCCACATTTATTTTAATCATAAGCTCCTACGAACCTCGCACCCGGTTTATTAAACATATTCAATCCATTTCGTATTTGATCCAACCGGTCAACAGCGGTAGCCGTAATCCGTTCAACGTGCGACATAAGCTTCGTATTATTTTTATTTATAAAAAATCGTACGTTCCTTGTATACTTTATTTCTAACAATATCCTAAATATTATATTTTCACATTTGGTTTTTTAATTGTCATGCACAAGAAAATGTAATATTTATGAAAAACCCTGTAAAAGGTCGCAGAAAAAATCATATGTATTACTTGGGAGCAAAGCGCCATTTCCTCCCTTAGATTTTGATGCTCTCCGCTTCGCTTCGGGCATAACATATCCGCGGGAGGAAATGATGCACTTTGCTCCTTTGTAATACAAATAGCTATTGTTATTGCCAAGTCGATTTTTTATTTAAGTTTTGTTTCCAAAACGTCTTGTCAGTTTATGATTTTAACACTTCTAAAATGAATGAATAGGCCCACTAAACCTCCTATGATTTAAAAAAATATATTTTCAAAATGTTCTTATGTAACTTTATACATTTTTTCAAGATGGGAAAGAGAAACAAAACTACAATTTTCATCCAGTCGAGAACTGACAGTTCGTTCATTATTTCATTTAATTCTAAGTATTACATTTCCTTAATCATGCGAACGAACATAGAAAATGCAAGTTTTATTCGAAAAATCATGAGTCATTGTCAGCTGTCGCCGAGAAGACTATATCCAATTTTATTGCCATAGGTTCTAGATATAGTATAGGTTGCCATTTAATTTTAGTTTTCGATCACGTCAATAGGTATCTGAAGGCAGGTATGACGTCAGAAAAATATGAAAATTGTCAAATTGTAGCATATGATTGGCCATTTCACGTTTGTTCAGACTTTTTTTTCTAAACTAATCTAAATCATCAATGTTCATTACTTTTTATTCACCCTATATGTATAAGTTGACCGATAACGATTGTCAAGATAATTAGTATTTATTTCAGTTTAGACAAATTGTATGCCTTGAGTACCTAAAAGGTGTTGCGCAGTTATTACTTCAGAATTCAATTTTTGAGCCTTTTTAATATCCACCTTCGTGGATAGTTAGTTATTATAAAATTCCGTACAATATTCCCCAGGAATACGAGCCCATTTTAGCAAAATTAGAATTATACCCGTGAACCTGCACCGGCATCTCTCAGCCCGTCCTCCTCATCCTAGAAGACGCGGGGTGGGTGGCCGAGGAGGCGGCTACGTCTGTATCGTCCATGCACTCCGCCAGCCGGCACGAAGTGTTTCTATTTCCCTCACGGGAGAAATTCCGAGTCGCGTTTAAAATTGCTGACTTCTTGCAGTTTTCTTTATTTCACTTACGACTTGTTATTCCGCCTCCCGCTCCCGGTCCAATGGTCTACCGCCTCTCGTCTTTTATAGATGTTAACTACCAGACGCGGAGACTTATTGGCATCCCGCCCTCCTCATAGCTGCGGACGGCGCATCCCTTAACCCCCCATGGCTCCGGGTTATTACAGCTCGGGACGATATAAGAATACAATTGGTTGTGATTAGGCTGTATATCAAAACGCTACATGCGGAGATGTAATGAATTAGTTAAGTTAATAAAAAAATTTGCTAAAGCTCATTAATCAAAATCTTTTGATTACAAAAATATATTTTTTTATGTTAGATACATAAGATTGATTTAAGTTTAAACAAACTATTTTTATTTGCCACACTTGAATAATAATTCAATAAATAAAAAATATCTACATTTTCATTAAAAATGTTACTTTTGACCCTTTTTTATCCAACTCGTCTCGCTATTCTCATTATTCAATGATCAATTTTGAAAACAGTCAGAGATACAAGGTTGGTTAAATTAGGCAAAAGGTGATACTCTTTACGGGCAAGAGAAATATATTTTGGTTATTTCAATATTCCATATTAGAATTCCTTCGTGCATTCTCTAAACCTTTTACGATTTTTTTCTATTCAAAAATATGCACAGCATCGTACTGTTATTACCTCAAGGTCTTTGTGTGTCATATATTACGGCGTCACTGGGAGCACAAAAGAGAGTGTATATAAAGCAGGGTGCAGGTATTCCTGACTATAGTTACGATGTACGCGTGTGTATGTGGAGGATAGCCTGAGGTGTAATTTGCTTGCCGGAGGCGTAGAGCGAAGCAGCTATTGTGCACCGGCTTGCCCATAAAGAAGGATGCTTTATTGCACGGAGGCTGGCACGAAAACGCGCCTTAATAAGGGCGGCGTTCACGTAACTTCCTCTTCCAGCCGAACACTCCCCGCTCCCGTTATACAGTGTACATGATGCGTGCGTGAATTGTTACCATCTTTCAATTAATTTAGTAAAATAATGAGAATGGTAAAATTTTAGTACCCGACCTACAATTGTATGAACCCGGCGCCTCCACCATGATTATTATTCTTTTCATTTGATTTAATTAATGAAATAATAATAATAATACTAATGTTTTTATTTATCCAACATTACATCAACAATAACACATGACATTCAACGTGCAGATGACAAAATTGGAGTAAGACACATATAGACCTGGCGAATCCACATTAATTATTAAATTGAGTCAGTTCGTGGGATTTCCCAAATGTAAGAGATGTTGATTGGCAACAATTTCACAAATCTTATTGATAAAATAATTTGTGAAATTTTTATAAACCATGCTAGATTGTGAGTATAATAGTATACAAACCTCGTGGGAACCGTCATTCCAGCCTCGTGCTGATAGCTACCCTCGGCGCTTCGCGCCTCGGGTATGTAAAGAATCATCAATACCCGCACGGTATGTAATGTACTATTACAGCACTTTATTTTTTCTTAATTAATTTTTTAAGTTATTTTACTTATTTTATTGCGACTTTTTTGTCATGTTTATAAAATGTTTGTCTAGCATGAATTAGTTTAATTCTCAGTTATGTATTTGTAGAGATATTGTTTACAGTCCACATCTTGATCCTGATCGATTTAACATCCTGATTAAATTAATGCACGGTTTGATAGCAATATTTTTACATATAAAAAGCCATAATTGAAACATGTTTTACTATAAGAAAATGATTTACTATAATATATCAAAAATGATATATTTGCCCTTTTTATTGTATTTTTATATTTAATTTATTTCACTTTAAAAAATCTTAAGTAAGTAAGTAATTTATTCATGTTATAACAGTGTGTTTTACATTCTTCGGGTACAAATAAATATAATATAAAAGCAGATTTACAAAAATTAAATACAAAAATAAAAACATCTGGTTCACTTTCACATTAAACATATTAAAATGAGTACATAACATAACATATTAAAATATTTAAATCACAAGGTCGGCGAATTTCATGACATACATTATTCTACAGTGTAGAAACCCCCACAGTTTAACGATAGATATGCTTTCAGCGCAATTTTGAATTTTCTTAAGGGTAGAGTTTTAAAATCAGTTAGCAACATATTCAAGAGTCTTGGTCCATAATAGTTAATGCCATTCTGCGACTTAGTTAGGCGTTGGTAGTCAGGACACAGGAGGTTACTGGACCCAGTGCCATGTTGGTGATTATCACTATGAGTTTTATAGGCATCAATGTTAGTGTGAACGTGTATGAGACATTCTAAAATATATATACAAGGAAGACTGAGAATTTTATTGACTAAGATTTATGAAGGAGTGCCCACAATCAGCAGTATATTGCAGATAATCGAGTGCTCGAATTGCCTTTCGTTGCAGACCAAATAATCTTTTCATGGGACTTGAGTGGCCCCATGAAAGGATGCCATATACGAGATGTGGTTGGCAGTTTGCGAAGTAAACTGTTAGTAAGTTTGACTGTGGAAAATACTGTGGAAGTTTATTTTTTAGGTGGCGCAAGAGATATATATTTTTACATTTTTTTGTTGATATTTCATCTTCATGTTTACGCCAGTTTAACCTAGTGTCCAAATACATGGCGGTACTGATCTCCGTGTCCCTTTTTAGGGAGAATATCAGAGTGCTTGATTTGTCGGGATTCGCTGTTAATTTATTTGTTAAAAACCAGTTTGATGCTATTTCAATTGCTCTGCTGTTACTCGATATAGCAGTGGCTTTGTTCTCAGAGAAGCTTTGTAAGATGGTGTCGTCGGCAAATAGAGTAGCTGTTATATTTACATTGGTGCTAGGTAAGTCATTGATATATATTGTGAAAAGCAACGGACCTAAGATTGACCGTTGCGGGACGCCATGTCTCATTGCCATTTGATTCGAAACCGCCCGAGTAAAATATACCCTTTGCTCTCTGTGAGATAGATATGAGTTAATCATACGGCAGCTTCTTGGATGGAAGTTATAACAGTACAGCTTCCGGAGAAGGACCGAATGGGAGACGCAGTCAAATGCCTTAGACAAATCCATGAAGGTAGCGACAGAGTATTCACCCCCTTCAAAACCTTCATATACTGCCTGCGTAAAAGCCGTGACCGCATCGCCGGTAGAGCGACCCTTGCGGAAACCATACTGCTGTTCTGATATTAAATTGTTAATGTTCATAATTTCAAGCATTTGTTGCAATAAGATGCGTTCCGCTACTTTTGATATGATTGGCAGAATAGAAATGGGGCGATAATTGTTTGCAACGTTAATATCTCCATTTTTATATATTGGGATTACACTCGCTACCTGTAGACAACTAGGGAAGCAGCTAGATAATATACATATATTAACAAGTTTAGTTAGGGGATTTATTACTGTATCGGAGACAGTTTTTAGTAGATTTGTGCTCATTCCATAGATGTCTCTACTGTTAGAGGGTTTTAGGTTATGAACTATTATCCCTTACGATTATCGAACTAACTTCCTGAAATTCAAAGTATGTACTAGGATTAATTATATCCACTTGGTTAAGCAAAGTGATTGGGTCGTAATTAGTATTGGGCAGATCTTTTAAAAGATTCTCAACAACTTCACTGAAGTAAGTATTAAATTCACTAGCTTTAATATCACATTTCTTAGTACAGGCAGGTTTTTGTTTTTTTAACCAATGACCAGATGACTCTCGGTTGATTGCCGGACTCTCCTATAAGTTTTGCATTGAAAGCAATTCTTACATCTTGTAAAGTTTGCTTGTATTTAGTTTTATAAGTCAAGTAATTCGGTTTCAGTTGGTTTTAGTCTCTTACTACCATCTCTTAATAAAATAAGGGTCTTGCGCATTTCTCGCAATTTATCATTGAACCAATTATATTGGTCTCTTATTCAATTAATCGAGATGTTTTTTTCTGGAAATTATCGGATGGTATGTTGCTCAATTATTTGAATAAATTTTGTAAATTTGCTTTCCAGCTCAAACTTCATATTATGAACAAAGCTCCAGTCTGTACTCCCCAGAACAGAAAATAGAATAAATCGACCACGTTTAGTATGCGGTCTTACCATGCCCTTTTCTAAATTTCTATTATCATCCGGCAGTTTTACCCAATATCCCAATATGATCAGAAAATCCATAATCTATTGGAGTCGTGTCAAAGTTCTGTCAATCGATGTTTGTAAAAGTATTGTCTAAACAGTTGTTTAGCCTTGTCTTAAAACTTACCCTACTGGTTAATCCGTAAGTGCTTAATAAATCAGCAGTTTTAAATTATTTTATTAAGCAGTTAATTAAATTAAGCAGTTTTAATACCTGTAAACTATCCGCTACTTTCTCATAAATTTAGTTACATCATTGAAACATATTGAGATGATATTTATTAGTAAATTTTATAGCTATTTTAAAATTTTCTTGATAGTTTTATATAAATTAATAGAGCAGGAATAGGTTTCTCAATAAGACATGGATATAACTTGTATCGTTGGGGAATGTTATAAAAATTGTAATTTGACTGCCCGAGTATATGGAACTCGAGAGAACTTTCCATCAAACGATTACAGCACGCATTTGCACAAACGTGTTCAAAATAAACCTGTTTGTAACCCAAAAAATAATTACTGGTTTTAAGGTCCGTTGTAGAAAATCCAAACATATGATTAGATGAAATTAATACCCAATTTTGAATTAGCCTAGAATCAAGTTGTAGAATTTTGAACACAAATTCCATTGCTACCACGTCCATCTATAGCAGCACCTTGGAGGAACATATTTCCATACCAGAGTTGATTTCTGCCACTAAGCACTAAATGCCATTCAAAAAATTGATCTTTTTTAATCTTGTTATTTTTACAGATGAGACTACATTAAACAATAATGGTCAAGTCACATCTCCATTACTGCAGTGTTCGCAATCCACATTTTACAAGATCTGTGAATATCCAAAATCGATGGAGGGGGTAGCTCACCAGACCTCAATAAATTTGATTTTTTTACCGTGGGAGTTTATTTACCTCGTTCATATTTGCTTTTTCCACATTAACGCAGCACGTTTTAGAAATAGTTCAAAATTCTGCAACAAATTAATTTTGCCTTAAAATCGCTTTAAAATATTCGTTAGAATATTAGAAATTCAGAAAACATTTGATATAAATTGATTTTTCTTCTATTACTTATCACTACTTATACCTAATAAATTTTATATTTATTTAAAATAAATTTCTCGTTACAAACAAAAATTAAAAATTATGGAATTACAAATTCAGGGTGTCCTAGATAAGGATCACCAGCATGGTAATCTGGGAAACCGTAAAAGTGACAAAGGCCGTTAAATTAGAAACAAATTCTGCAATTTAGTGGTCAGACCACTAGAAAAATCCGCTTACTTCGGGAGATATTCGACAAAATCCGAAATTTTGCGATATCGTTTTTATGTTTTGCTGAAGTTATTTGAAAACGTATAAAAAACAAAAGGTACTTTCTCGTTGCCACTTTTTTAGCTCTACAAGACAGCGGATTTAAATCTTCAGTACAACGTTTCGTTTCAAAGAAATCATCATCAACTTTATATTTTTATATAGCCCGTAAATAAAGTACACCCTGTATGAAATAGCATTTCCTATTACGACTTCATCGATTTATATCACAGTATGATTTCTCATGTTTTTATTCAGAAAAAAAAGCTTGTTAATACATTTCGAACATTTTGGTGTAGTGAGCGCTGAAATGAGGGACGAAGACAAAATTTATCACCTAATTTTATTTATTATTATTATTATTAATTATTAAATATTATTAAGATAATTAAATGAACAGAAGAATTCTCATATACTCTGATTTTTCTAAACTGGCGTTCACGTCATCAAACAGCTGCGTGATGAGATTTTTTCGTACCAACGTGATTATTTTCGAGAATATGCATAACAATAGTTTAAGAATCGAAATTAATCTGAGGATCATTTGTTACATAACACTGATCACCGGTGGTTATAAATAGGTAATCGGTGTATTAACCGCGGACACAATTTTCGCCTACCAATCATGTAATAAATCATGTTATGTTGGCAGCCGTGATATTTTTTCGGCGACGATGCCACATCTTTTTCTCTAACACATGCTCATACATGTGTGTATAACCAAACTTCTTTAACGTTTAACTTGTTACATTTGATCAATTATTACAATGCATATTTTTCCATTGTAGATGTTAAACCATAACCACAAGATTGATATCTGTACAAAAAACGGCAGAGAAGTCGACGAATTTGATACGAACCGCGCACTGTCGCACAAGATTGCACGGGCACAACAGCTGATTGCAGCCATTTTTAAATACCCAAGCCAGCTGGCAACCTAGTAAAATTGTGCCATCATTATTATGATTATTATTTTGATGACGTGAACGCCAGTTTAGAAAAATCAGAGTATAATACCACAGTAAAGAAAAAATAAGTGTGGTTCTGAATAACTATAATGTTTCTATGTTTAGCGACTATTCGTGCAATATTGTTTTTCTTAACTATTTTGGTTCATATTCTGGGTTAAAATTAAGTAATAATTGTTGCCTTCGTGGTCATTAAATGAACAAAATAATTCTCATATCACAGTAAAAAAATAATAAGTGTAGTTCCAAATAACTATAATGTTTCAATGTTTAACTACTATTCTTGCTAAGTTATTTTTTGTTATTATTTAGGTAACATTCCGGGTTAAAATTATGTAATAATGTTTGCCTTTGTCGCCATTTAATGAACAGAACAATTCTCATATCACAGTAACCAAATAATAATTGTGGTCCTAAATAGCTATAATGTTTCAATGTTCAACAAGGATTCTCGGTAAATTATTAAGTTATTATTTTGGTACCGAGTACCAAAGAGTACCCGAGGTACGAGTTGTGGCTATTAAATAACGAGACAGACACTGTAAGAAATTTATTTATATAAATTAGTTATCCTCTCCACGATCCCTACACTTCTCCATACGAATTTTCCACTAATCGAAACAGCGCTGGAAGTCTTCATTCGTCAGCTCTTTCATGACATTTCCCGCTTTTTTTAAACCCCTTCAACGCTGTCGAAACGTGTCCCTTTTAACGCGGATTTGATCTTGGGAAACAAAGTCTTGGGGTAAAAGTCACACGGAGCCAGGTCAGGTGAATATGGCTGGTGGTCCAACACCGGGATGCTGTGATTCGCGACAAAGGATTTATCTGACAATGCAGTGTGAGCTGGTGCATTGTCTTGATGCATGATTTATTTTTCCATAATTCGGGTCTTTTTTTACGAATTCTTTCTTGCAGCTGAGCAAGGATTTCAAGGTAGTACACCTGATTGATATTTTGACCTTCTGGAACCCAGTGAAGGTACACAATCTCATAAATATAAAAAAAAAACAATCATCATAGCCTTGAATTTTCTTGCCCATTTTAGCTTTTTTAGCTCTCGGTGATGTTGGAGTCTTCCAGTGCATGGATTGACGCTTGGTTTCTGTGTCATACGTGAAAAACCACGATTCATCACACGTTATTCATTATTACTCTTTGCAAGAATTCTGGTTCATTTTTGATGGTTTCCAATGCGTCAGAACAAAATTTTTGCCGAGCTTCTTTTTGATCCATGGAAAGGATTTTTGGCATCATATTTGCGCTAACTTTCGTCATATTATGATCGTCATGTAAAATTATTCTTACACATTCTTTATCGATTCCGACTACATTTGCGATCTCACGAATACTTAATCATCGATTGGAACGTACCATAACGTTAATTTTTTCGACGTTTTTTTCTGTTTTTAATGTGGCAGGACAACCTGGGCGGTCATCATCTTCAACGTTCTCTCGTCCGTCTTTAAAACGTTTATACCACTCAAAAACACGTGAACGGGATAAACATTCGTTGCCATATACTTTATTTAATAACTCATAAATTTCTTTAGCTTTTTGTCCAAGTTTCATATGGAATTTTATGACAACTCTCTGTTCAATAATATTAGTTAACATTTTTCCAGAAAATTAGAAAAATATAAGTTACGAAAATAAATTCCACGTGCAGACAAATCTATTTACTGGGATGCAGTTTACGGCAGCCGATAAAGGGGGTTTTACACTAAAGAATGGTGTGCCGTACAACCTTTTGACATGCACAGTTTGTCTGTAATCACAAGTCTCGTTATTTAATAGCCACACCTCGTATTTTGGGTTAAAATTAAATAATATGTTTTTTCTTCGTTATCATATCAACGCCTAGTACAAGAAAATGTTCGAAATGTATATAGATGCATTTTTCTGAATAAAAACATTAGAAACCATACTGTGATATAAATAGTTGAATTCATAATGGGAAATGCTCTCTACTACAGGGTGCACATTTTTTACAGGCCATATAAAAATATAAAGTTGATGATGGTTTCTTTGAAATGAAACATTGTACTGAAAATTTATAAACGCTGTCTTGTAGAGCTAAAAGAGCAAATGAATGGCAATGAAAAAAGGTCTTTTATTTTTTATACCTTTTTAAATAACTACAGAAAAACATTAAAACCATATAGATTTTTTTTTTATTTAGTCGCATATCTCCGGAAGTAAGCGGATGTTTCGGGTTTTCTAAAAAGAATATTACTGACCACTTTTACGGTTTCCGACATCCCCATGTTGTTGATCCTTATCTTGGATACACTGTTTATCCCTAAAGATCAGAGTAACTATTATATTTGGGTATAGGAAATCCTATATTACATTAAACATTATTTTGTGGACTTCCATACTATGAAAGAATGGGGTGTTACATTTAAAAACATGAACAAATAGTGCAGTTTGCGTATATTGATTGTGATGTGTCAAATAAAAACATATTATTGAAGGTCACGTATCAGTAAAACCACACACGAGCTTAGTTAGAGCTTACTAGCTCCATTAATAAGAGTAGAAAAATTTAATAAAATTATATAAAATTTTGTAGACACTTCTCAATAACATGCAAACGCGCTGAACCAAAAGAGTACATAAATACAATAAAAATGTTCATTATATCAATGAATTCCAACATCAATTTTGCTCCGATAACGCGTTTATTACTATAATGATTTGTCGTTAATAGACCAATGACTGAGTTCATTTTTTTTATCATTCGAAAAGGACTACTTTGGACCACGTTTAACAGCAACAGCAGTGTATTTATAATATTTATTAATACATTATTTCTTCCTTGTAGTTTCTTTCTTCCCTTTCTCCCAGTACTTTTTCACTTTTTCACTTTGTCTTTTCTTTCTTTCTGGGTCCCATTTCGTGCTGCTCGTCCTTACCTCTCTTGCGGGGAAGTCACTGTTGGTTTTTATTTACTCCCTTATCGCATTTCTCTCGTCCTCCTCCTTTATCCCCATCAATGCCAGATCTTTTTCTACTTCTGTGATCCATTTCCCTTGGCCTTTTAGCATTTCCTGGTCCTTGTGATTCTTTTGAGGAGCCAGTCGTTACCCATTCGGATTATGTGTGTATAAAAGGAAGCTCTGCGTTTTCTCATGGTCGTTGAGAAGCATTCTGTTTGTTTACTTCTATACAGATCATCGTTGCTTCTGAGACTATACGACTCACCCACTTTTACTGGTCCTAGATTTTTCCTAAAGATTCTTCTTTGTACCTGTCTTCTTTCTACCTGATCTAGCGTTAAGCATTCTACGGAATATAGCACTTCTGGTTAAAGTACCATATTTAGATGTCTTGTCTTCGCGAAAATCGAGATGGATTTCTTGCTATAGATACCCCTGCATAAAAAGTATGCTTTGTTTAACTTTGAGACCCTATTTTCGTATGGGTTTTTGTTGTTTCCATTAGGTGTTACTATTTCTTCTAAATACTTAAATTTCTGGACCCTTAAAATTTCTCCGTACTTTGTTTTATTTCTTTTCTCGAAAAAAGTCGATTTTTTTTCTGTAGTGAAATATTTTGTCTTTTCAAAAGATATCTGTAGGCCACTTTTCTTCACGATTTCCATGAGAATTTCAATTTTCACCTTGCCTTCGTCGTGCGAGTTTGCGAAAATTACTATATCGTCCGCAAAGGAAAGACATTCCACTGTAACAGGTTTTCCAATGTATTTATCTTTGGTCAGCTTTATGTCTCGGAATTTTTTCTCTCCTATCTTCCTTCTCCATTCTCTTATTACTTTTTCTTGCGCATAGTTGAACAACAGTGGCGAGATTTTGTCTCCTTGCCTGACTCTCGTTTTAATTTTGATTAGTCTCGATAGCAGTCCCTTAAATTTTACTTTGGCGTATGTGTCGGTAAGGGTTGTTTCTATTAGTTTATGTATTTTGTTGGCCAATTACATATCTCTTAGTACCTTGAATAGCGCGTTTCTAGCAATTGAGTCGTAGGCTTTTTGGAAGTCTACGAACATTGTTACCAATTTTTTTCCGCTTGATGTGTAGTGTTTTTGTAACATTTTGGGAGACATTATTTGTTCAATGCATGATCTTCATTTTCTAAAACCCCTTGATATTCCCCGATTTGGCCATGTAGTTGTGCTTCAGCTTTTTTTAATATTGTTTTTGGATAATATCTTATACACCACCTGTATTAGTGAGATTCCTCGGTAGTTATTAATATCTTTTTGTCTCCTTTTTTGTGTATCGGCTGAATTATGGCTTCTTTTCACTCTCCTGGGATCTGTTCATCCTCCCTAATCTTCTTAATCATGTTACAAATGTTTTCCACCATCTTCGGGCTGCATGTTTTAGCATCTCCGCTGTGATGAAGTCTTCCCCTGGCACTTTGTTGTTCTTTAGGTTTGCAATTGTTTGTTTGATTTTATTTATATCTGGTGGCTTAGAGTCAACAACTGTTTTGGTTGTTATCCAACTTGGCGGGAAGTTTTCGGCTGCTTCGCAGTTGAGTATTTCCTCGAAGTGTTTTGCTAGTAGCTCGCAATTTTCTATGTTATTGACTGCTATTTTGCCGTCGGGTTTCCGAAAACATATGTTCGGTGTCTGGTATTTTTGGATTGCGTCCTTAAATGTGCTGTAGTAGTCTCTGGTTTTATTTTTCTTAAAGTTTTCTTCTATCCTCCCTGTTGTGTCTTTGTCATAATTTCTTTTGGTTCTTCTAATTATTTTACTCGTGTTTTTCCTGGTTTCTCGGAAGTTTTCATAGTCTATATCTAGTTTCGTCTTTTGCCATATCCTCCAGTGTTTGGCCCATTGTTCAATTGCTCTTTCACACACGAAGCTTAACCACTGGTGTCTTTTGGTCTTTTTACGGTGTGCCACCTCCTTAGCTCTGTCTACAATTGTGCTATTTATGTTTTCCCAATTTGTTGTTTCTACATTTGTCATGTCTTGATATTTTTCCTTGTTGGTTTCTAGAAGTTCCTTGTCTACTTTGAATGTTCTGTTATGATTTCTTCTGTTTTGTGCTTGTTAGGAACTAGTTTGATTTTTAGTCTGGTTAGATAGTGGTCCTAGTCTATGTTTGCCGACCTAATGACTTTGACATTTTGTATTTCTCTTGTCTGCGATTTTGTTATTGCGACATGATCTACACTGCTCAACATTTGAACTGGTACACTTACAAGAACATATATAAAAAACAATTGACTACTTTTTGAACAACACCTTCTTGCTTAATTGATAGTACAAGGTTCTGAAAGCACTATTAGGGCGAAGAATTAAAATACTAAAACTGAAATAACGAATTTCAACTGTTAAAATAGAAAAATAACAAAATCTTCATTTTAGTATTATAGAAAACTATGCTCTGGAAAGAAATGATAACTAAACACTTAAAGATTAATAATGCGTGGGACCTCCTCTAGCTCTTATGACCTCTTGGCAACGTCTTGGCATGCTGGAAATCAAATCCCGAATGTAATACTGAGGAATATTTAGCCATTCTTCCAAAACAGCAGTTCGGAGCTGATGGTGATTGTTTGGATCCACTCCTCGTGACCTTATCAACCTTTTCAAGTAATCCCATACGTTCGCTGTGGGATTAAGATCTGGAGAGTTCGCTGGCCAATCCATGTGCGTAATATTGTTATCATAAAAAAATGCATTGATTTGCCTTGTTCTATGAGAACGCGCATTATCATCAACAAACACGAAACCATCGCCTATTTCATTGGCAAATGGCAACACTACAGGTTCTAATACCTCATTAAGATACCTGACACTATTCATTGGAGCATTTCCAAGCATAACCAATTCTGTACAACGAGTTGCAGAAATACCTCCCAAAACGGTAATTGAACCGCCTCCATAAGCTTGATGGTAAGTCACGTGGTTCTCAATATAGCGTTCTCCTCTGCTTCTCCAAACTTTCACTCTTCCATCTGAGCTATGGAGACGCACTCTGGTCTCGTCACTGAATAAATAACGACCCCAATCTTCAACACTCCAATTTGCGTGTTGGTGTGCCCACTCTAGCCTTCTTCTTTTGTGGGCTCTGGTCAACAATGGACATTTTTTAGAAGATCTGGACCTTAAATTTACCGCATGGACTTCTTACTGTTTGAGTGAATACTTAAGTACCTGTTGCATTCAATAACTGACTTTGGAGTGTTCTTGCAGTAGAAAATCTATTCCTTCGAGTCTGAATCGTAATAAACCGGTCCTCTCTGACTGTTGTACTGCGATTTCGCCCTCCGCCGGGCCTATGTTCGACATATCCAGTATCATTAAAACGCATTCGAACTCTTCTGATCACATTGTGGCTCACATTGAAATGGGCAGCAACAGTTCTTAGCGATGCACCAGTCATAAGCATTCCCTTAGCTTGGCTCATCTCTTCAATTCTTAAACGCCTTAATGGCATCTCTAAAATACAGTCAACCACTATGAATTAAATCTTAATCGAGATATTCGCCAAAATTCTCTTAAACTTGATAAAGTATAAGCGTCCGCGAGCTCAGTAATTGCACTGATGACAGATAAACAACAATTGTTTCGCATATGTTATTCGATAGGCATTTATTTGCATTCCGAAACACAGCCCTGATCATATAGGAAGTTATGCCAAACGTATAAGCATTTTTTTAATTTTTGTTTTAATTTTACTGCATTTTATATAAGTGTACCAGTTCAAATGTTGAGCAGTGTATTTGGAACTCTCCCATGTTATTTTCTTCTTCGGTTGTCCTTTGAACTAGGTGCTCATGATTTGGAGTCCGAAGTTTTTGCATATTTCTATTAGTTTCTTCCCGTTTTGGTTGGTATTTTTGTACACTGGGTGTTTGCCCACTACTTCTGTAGAGTATTTGTAGAGTAGAGTATTCTGTATTTGCCCACTAATACCTCTCTTTACCTTTTTGAGCATTGAAATCCCTAACAGAATGATTATCTCGCCCTATTTGATTTTGTTCACTTTTTGTTTTTTGTTCACTTTGATTTTGTCTTCTAGATGGTCCCATTCGATTCTTACTTTTTCTGGATTGGTTTTGTGGTCTTTATTTGTTGGCGTATGGAAGTTTATTATCGTGTATTTTTTATTAGCACACTTGAGTTTTAACATTGCCAGTCTTGAGGTTCTTGAGTCGAAATCTGTTACGGAGTTTAATATTCCATGGTTCACCAGGAAGCCTTTTCCTAGACAAGGTTTGTTTTTTGCTACCCTTTCCCTACTTTCCCCTTTAGTATTCTGTACCCATCCGTGTCAAAGGATTATTCGTCTATATATCTGGTTTCTTGCACTGCTAAAATCATTATATTCTGCTCTGTTAGTATTTCAGTTAATTGTTTTGTTTTCCCTGCTTTCAGCATGGAGTTGATTTTTAATGTTCCAAAATACGTTGATTGCATAGGTTTTAGTTTTTCTGTTGAGGTTTTAATCGTATTACTTGATGTTGTTATTCTGTTTGTTTTGTGAGATTGGCACTTACGTCCAATCTGCGCGTTACAACTCTGGTTGTTTTTCATCCCCTTAATTCTCCTAATTCTCGTTTCCATGTCTTTTGCAAGTGTCGTCTTCTTATTATCCTGGCCCGTATCCGTTGTTATATCGTCCCACTCATAGACTTTGCCATTTACTATAATCTTCTTATAGACCACTGTTGCTCTATGACGTCCTTTTCCTTTTTCATCTCTTGCCATGTCCCTTAATTTCTTCTGGGTTTCCCTTTCTGTTGGTATTAGATAATTTTCAATGAAGATATTTTTCCCCTTTAGATTATTTTTATTTGCCATTATCTTCTGTTTTTGCTCCCAGTTCTTTTTATTGCTGCGTATATTATTTTTCTTTCTGGTTTGCGTCCTAGTACAAAGGCTTCCGTTATCGTAGCTTCTACTCCTATTTTAGCTCTCATAAATTCTTCTACGTCAGTTTTTGTTTGGTTTTCCTATGTATGCAGGCCATTTATTATTATATTAAGTTTTCTTCTCTGCTTTTATTGGGTTTCTACCGTAAACTCCAGTTTTTCGATTTTTACGTGTAACTCTTTCTTTTCGATTTTCCATTCCTCTTCTTTTTTGTCTATTTCATTTTTTAGTTTCTTTATTTCGTCTTTATTTTCCTCAAAACCTTTATTCATATCTATTCTTAGAGCTCTGAGCTCCCCAAGAATCTTTTCCATATTATCTTGTTCTATTCTTACTCTGTTTTCCTCCTTTGTGTTGCTTGTCGATTCACTTGGTGCTGTTTTCTTTACCGTTCTTTTACTTTCTCTAATGACATCCGCTAAGTCTGAATCAATTTCTTCCTCTGTGTTATCTTTCCTTTCTCGTTTCATTTTGAAACGGTTAGTGATTTGCCCTAAGCTATCCGACATTGGCCTGTTATTCTCCGTTACAATACTCTCCTTCGGTATTTATTCACCTCCGCTAAGTCTCCCACGACGCGCCGCGGCGGTTTGAGAGTAATTTTGGTTACCTGCTTTAGGCGTGCTGCGCAAAGGAAAATTACCCGTATCGTCTTCTCGGAGGTAATGTACCTTATCAGCTTGCTTTGCAATTACCACATTATTGAATTCTCCTTACTTACGTGTCTTTGGATACCCATTACTGTCTTCTACTCCTCTTTCCCTCAATACTACCTCTAAGGGTCTAAGGCCGCCAGGTGCTGCCTGGATTGACTCGACGAACAGTGGCGTGCCCCCTGGAGCCACGTCATTTAAATGGTAGATGATGTGCATCAAATTAAACAAGTAAAACTAAAAAGGTTGTTAAAATTACTAAATTAGGTGACATAAATGAAAAATAGGTAAAATTAACATAAAGGTCAAAAATAGATCAAAATAGGTAAAATGAATGAAAAATTTTTCATTAACAATTTCCTTCAAGTGCTCAAGAAACATATATTATAGGTAAAATTAAGTTAGGGTCATATTAAAGCTTTCTTTTCAAAACGAATTACGGTATAATCAGAACATACTTAATTTTGCTATGTAAAGAAAGGTTTTTACCTAAAATCCTATCCTACTGATCAGTGATCAGTTACTCCAATTATCCCCTTACACAAACATCCAAAGATGGATCTGCGTGTGATAACGAGTGAAAGAGGAAATCCTCTAATTTTGTTTGACAATAATAAGTTTTATAATTATAAGGTTTTAAACAGTACTAATGAAACTTGTTGGTGTTGTGTTGAACGCAAGTTCAACTCTAGGACCAGAAACAAATTTAGTTTTTTCAAATAAAAGTGGCCAACATGAACATAAACATTTGGACAAATGTGTGTTAAACAGACAAATAATTAGTAACCAAGTGAAAAGAAAAGTTGAGAATTTTATGTGAGACAGACCTGCCAAAGTAATACACACAGAATTGAACTCCCAAAAACAGTATTTAGATACACTAACCAGTAAAGATATGGTGTTAATAATATTAATACTTATTTTTTACTAAATGCAACTCATTATTTTACACCTTTTGTTTAAAATATTTTTTTATATTTTGATTAATAATTCCGTAGTTATCCGTTCCTAGAGCGTTGAAACACCCTGTATCTACAAAAGCGCCATATATGTGTTCAACAACACCAGTGCCTTAGTTAAAAATTGCCACGACCATAATTACACTCAGGTGCAAAGAAACCGGGTCATTGGGTTATTGTTTGCAAAAGAACCATATTTTTTTTAAATTTTGATGTTGGTATAGTCCTTAGAATAATGTTTTTAGTGTTTTACAATCAAAGAGACCGTCAGGATGTAAAAAGAAGCAACATATGGTACTTATTATTTATTTAATGAACATTAATAAGCGAAAACGATAATGTACGTATACACGAAAAAAATGCATTTCTGCAAAATAAACTTAACAGAGAATAATACATGAAAATGACAGTTAATCGAAAACAAACAAATCTAAACCCAGTAGCCACCTTGATCCTCTATGCATAACGCCGAATGAGTAATAGGTAGTGAAGAACGCATAGCTTTAAATGTTATTTTCGCTTACTAAATGAACTGATAAGTATATGTTGTTTTTTTCTACATCCTGATGGTCTCTTTGATTGTAAAACACTAAACGTTTCATTCTAAGGACTATACCAACATAATTTTTTTTTAAAATGGGGTTTTTTTGCAAACAACGACCCAATGACCCGGTTTCTTTGCACCTGAGTGTACAATACGAGAAATAAAACCGACCTACGCGTGAAGTTGGTATCACAATTGCAATGAGTATGAGAAATCTGCGTAGTACTTTTTCTGGCTAATGTACAACAAACTACCTAATCATTTCAAACAAATCGAAGCTATTAAAAACTCCAAGAAGCAACTCAAGCAAAAATGTCTAATAGCAAAAGTGCTATTAGACATTCAGAGAGTTTATTACGTTTAACATTTAAAACAACACCGGTATTCAGACACTGATATTTTTAATTTTATAATTTTATTTATTTTGTATTTGACTCATATTAAGGTACTTCAGATTATTCAGTAAAAAACCATGTACTTCCTTAATTAAAATGTTTTAATTGCTTTTGCTACCGGTTTCGACTAATTAACCAGTCATCATCAGGCAAAACTGTCTAAAACGAAGAACGCTTTTTCTTGTGGGTGACACATTGTAACAATGTTTTCTCCGTGGGGGAGAATGTTGCTATCCAACGCGAGAAGACCCTGTTACTTTGTGCCACGGTAGCTCGTCTCAGTTGCGATTGCAGGGTATAAAGTTCGCGGATTCAAGTAACCGAATCGGCTAATGGCCTCCAGTGCGGTGATAAATCGCAGGGAATCAAGGAGGTTAGTGTGATCAATTAACATCTTTTCTTTTTTTCTACCTCTTTTTCTTGTGGGTGACACATTGTAACAATGTTTTCTCCGTGGGGGAGAATGTTGCTATCCAACGCGAGAAGACCCTGTTACTTTGTGCCACGGTAGCTCGTCTCAGTTGCGATTGCAGGGTATAAAGTTCGCGGATTCAAGTAACCAAATCGGCTAATGGCCTCCAGTGCGGTGATAAATCGCAGGGAATCAAGGAGGTTAGTGTGATCAATTAACATCTTTTCTTTTTTTCTACCTCTTTTTCTTGTGGGTGACACATTGTAACAATGTTTTCTCCGTGGGGGAGAATGTTGCTATCCAACGCGAGAAGACCCTGTTACTTTGTGCCACGGTAGCTCGTCTCAGTTGCGATTGCAGGGTATAAAGTTCGCGGATTCAAGTAACCAAATCGGCTAATGGCCTCCAGTGCGGTGATAAATCGCAGGGAATCAAGGAGGTTAGTGTGATCAATTAACCTCTTTTCTTTTTTTCTACCTCGGTTTGATATATATATATATATATATATATATATATATATATATATATATTCGTAAAGAAAGGTGATGGATGAGGCGAGGTGATTCACAATATATGGGGGATGAAGCACAAAATTGAACGGTAATGAAAACAAAATAGAGATTATCTCGAAGGATTTGCTTAAAACAATACAACCTGTAGATTTTCTGGTTAAATGTGATGATTATATGATCCTCTTCAGGGGCGGGACCTTCTAGTTGACTTCATTCTTTGTACTATTTCTGCTAGCCCCAAAGTTCCTTACTCTTCCTGGTTGCTGAGCGGGAAAGGCTTTTGGTTGTAACAGGCGAAGATCGGGGCAGCTCCAGCAATCAGTGGTGGTGACATTTAGGCAAGAATCGGGACGGCCGCAACAATTCCTGGGAGGGCCCACGGAATCGCTCGCGCTTCGCTTTCCCCGAGCAGTTCTTGGGTGACTCAGTTAGATGCGTCGGTGAAGCTGAATGATCGCTAACAATACTACGAACCGGTTGTAAATCAACACAAAAGTCAGGTTATGAATTCTGCAGGTAATTCGTACGCGACCTTCATGATAAAAAAGCTCTCTGTAATACCGACGCTACGCATATCGGTGTTGCTGGACCGCGTTCCGCACATGGATTTGGTATTTCCGCAGCGAAAATTGGTTGTCGTCTCGGGCGAATATCTATACAAGTCAATATGGATTGAGACGTACACAGTTGATGATTACTAATTACAAAATTACACAGATCATACAGAACGCCACAAATTCATACAAATAAATGGGTACTTCTGAAGACGATTAAGCAATTACACATCACGGGCTCTCAAGGCCTAATTCTGCCAGCTCAATCAATTAAGCTACAATACTGGTTCGGGTGAACAGTTATGCGAGGTATCTTTCACTACCAAAGCCCACTGATCTCATAAATAAACTTGGATGCAATTATTACAACACGAGCCATTATCAATCTCTTACGCACGAGGAAAAATTGCTAATTGAGGATATTAACTGGCGTACGGTGAGCTGAGAAAGAGGGCTCGATAAGCGCGCTGCTCCATTAAGTAAAAATTCTGTTTAGCAAAGAAATATTTTCTGCCCGGCGCGAATTGAACTATAGGCTTCTGTGTATACTGTAGTATAGTTCAAGACGATAGACGACATAACCAGAAGCCTATACATTAATTTACAATATGTCACCCACAAGGAAAATGCCTTTCTTAGTTTGTTTGTCGAAACTGGTAGCAAAAGCAATTAAAACATTTTAGTAAAAGAATTATATGTTTTTTTACTCAATAGTTTTATATATGTTTAAACCCAATTATAGTTATATTTTTGTAATTATGCATGAGAGTATGTGTATATGTGTATATGTGTGGGCATGTATGTGTATGTATTTTGTATTTAGTGAAAATTTATGTATTGGTAGCCGCAGTTAAATTTTTGGAAACTATATTTTCTATATTTCATAATTGTAATTTTTTTTAATGTAAACAGTTCCTCTTGTTACTTTAAACTTTTTTATATTTTTATCGTTACTTTAAATTTGATATTTTTGTAGTGCTTTTTTGCTCAATTATTTGGTCCTTTTCAAATACTTGTCTCTAGTCATAAGTTACGTGTTAAAGAATACAATTTTAGTTGAATTGACTTAAATTTCTTTTCATCTCGTCCTTTTTGAAGAAATAACTTATTTCTACTGTTCTTTAAGCGCCGCCTACTGATAATAATAATAATATTAATAACAATAGTAATCACCACCATCTGGCACCTTGAGAACTCAAATAACTAGCACCGAACTGGAGCTAGGTACGTTAAAACCATTGAAACGTTGCATTGTTTGCAATAAAATATAAATACATCTAATTTATATGCATTTTAAACCTTTTAGGTTCCAATAACATGTTAATTAATCAACTCATTGAACATGATTTAAAAAAATACTTGTCAAGAATAAAATATATTTGTGTATGCTTTTCTCGAGTGTAATGCTACAGGAAGTCTTCGACTTTCACGAGCATCGAGTCAATATTAACGACTGGAATAAAAACAGTGCAATTTCCACGTCCATCCGGCGCAGGAGGGTACAGGGACGAGGCAAGCCGTTAGAAGATATATGTGGCATGTGTTCTTAGAGCGGGCGCAATATGAAACATGCAGAACGAAAAGTGCTGGGTGATTGCATCTGATATACGAGTTTCCGATATGAGTTATGGGCCTCTGGCGGCCGTGGCGACGACTTGCCAAACGTTGTCATCAAATATGCACGTCCACCATGTATATATGCACGCTGGACTGCGGCAGGCCCACCCTCCTCCTGCTGCTCGCCTGCGACTCCTCGGCTCCTTGAGGATGCACCACAATGCGCTTTCAATATTAATGGTGTCGCCTCTTGCCGCGATTAACCGCGTCACGTCGCAGGAGCCAATCTTTGAATTATCGCACCCACGAGATTTATTGCCTGAAATATTCAGCCATACGGGCCCAGCGGCAGGCGGGGGAGACTCGGTGGATCGCGGCCTCGCGGCATTCACGTCAGGCCCCGAGCCAATTACCCTTGGCGATTAATTTAAAACGTTTTTGCCGCCCAATTTTCAGTCTGCGTAATTGAAATTGAGCGCTTAAACGGCCAATATCAAATGTCAATACGTGTATAGAGAGCGGGACCGCAGACAATTATTTATCAAGTTTGAAAGTATGATGAATAATTAACGGGCATTAAATTTCTGATTATTAATTTGCCGTGCAGTCTGACAGAGCCGATAAATAGATGAATTAATATTTGATGCGGCTAAACTGCCCGGCCGTACATTTTGCATTAGAATAACAATTAATAATGCTTTAACGTTTTGACGCCCTCGCCACTGCTGGGATGTCCGAAAAACCGATCGGCTTCCCTTCATCTCATTATATGCAACTGCGCACAAAAACGTGTGTTTTCTTAATATTGTGTACATTAGATGAATAATGATTTATACCCAAGTACTCAGATCGTTTTCAAACTTTATTATGTATTTCATGCTTATCGCAGCCTAACCGGTGTGTTAATTATAAAACATGAAAACAAAAAGAAAATAATAGCTATTTGTATTACAAGTCAATTTGTCCTCCCGCGGATATTTGATGCCCGACGCGAAGCGGAGGGCATCAAAATCTAAGGCAGGAAATGGCACTTTCCTCCCGAGTAATACATATGATTTTTTCTATGACCTTTCACAGTGTTTTGCATAAATATTATATTTTCTTTTGCTTGACAATCAAAAAACCAAATGTATAATAACATAATATTTAGAATAAGTATATTGTTAAAAATCAAAGTATACAAGGAACATACGTTTTTTATAAATAAAAATAGTATGTCGTTGAATGTGATCAGGTTGAATAAAATGAACGTAATGAAGTGAATATTCATTAAACCGGGTGTGTGGTTCGTAGGAGCTTATGTTGAACGTTTTGAGCTGACTAAAATAAATGTGAATACATACTTTGCAACTGGGTATGTAGCTGTTCAAGGTTTCGCCTGTAGGGGAATCTTTTTGTAGTTCTAGCGTGCTAAGTAAATTTACCAGAATTAGCCAGCCTTGGCTGGCCGCATTTTCACTATATTCGTTGAATACATCAATGTCAAATTTTGATCGATGTAATGACAGATGTTTGTTGTATTTTAATATTTAATTTTAAATAACTGTAATTGTTCTAGTAGTGAAAAAATAGTATATACACCACGGTTGTGAATACTATTACAGCCTCTGGTCATGTAACCCTCAGCGCTATCAATAAAAAAAAAACATACACTATTATTTCTACAGTTTTATGTTTCTATTCTAAGTATTATTCACAGGAGGCAAAGTTGCTTGCCTCCCGTGGGAGGAAGAGTAAAACTTTTCTCCCTCGCATGAGGGACGAAAGTGCCTACTTTCTACTGAGGCCGCCCTTTTTGGTTAGAGTCACACATGTGACCACATGGAATTATCCACCTACTTGCAATTGTCCTTCATCCAGTTCGCCTGAGCAACACACGCGCTAGGGTGAGTTCAAGTTTGTAATTATGCGCCAATGATTTACTATTTTAAGGCGGCTCGATGTTTAGTTTCTGGGAGGCAACCCGTAAATCACCCAGGTAGCTCCTTTAATGAAAGTTTTTAGTAACAGGAAAACGTATAATTCCACCAAGACAAATTACATAAAATTATCATATGAACAACAATAAAAAATGAATCCAAAGTCTAATAATAATAATAACATTAACAATGACAATAAGACTGACTGTCGCACTTGTGTAATGCCGACCACGTCTGAAAACGCACCTACTGAATTTAAATGATCACAACAAACAGTAAACCCAAATCAAACTAACTTCACCTGGACTAATGAAAAGTGCCTGACTGAGTAACTCATTCAGCAGCCGTATGTTGCCATAAATGGACCTCAGGTTTCATTACCCATTCGCTAAATGTCAAGCGGAATAATCATGCGCAGTACGACGTTGGCCAACCCCGCCCCGCACGCGAACGACTCACCGAGGCAATAGCTCGCCTTTACAATTGGTCACCTCGCAACACTGAAGCCCATGCTACAGTTAACTCGTGTCGTGCGTCTGTGACACCCTGTACATAACCGTCCCGCCACATGCAAGCATTAATTCAAACAAACCGCAACCGCAAAATAATCTACCAAAAAGTTCAAAGAAAGCGATTCTTAAATCTAAAAAAACACGGAACCTTAATCCCACGTAAGTATCACTGACCCCTGTATATTAACAACAACAAAAAACTCGGCTCCACTGGATTAAAATGTATTAAAATCACCATTAAAATGTACGCCTGTATATGCACTTGATTAATTAAACTTCCTGTATACATACTCGATTAACGTAACACCCTGTACTCGTACATACTCAATTAATGAAACATCCTCAGACGCCTACGCAACATAAATATGAGTTATTGAGAGCAATAGGATAATGCGTAGCGCTAGGAACTGAGCTGCCCGCAAAAATACTTCGCAAACAGTAGTTTCTTATCTTTACCTTATCTTACCCGGACCACCGCTTCTCTCCGTTGCTGCGCGTTGCTCGTCGTTCGATTCCTGCTTCCGTCTTTCCCACGCTGTTCCTTCGCTCTGGGTACAGACTCTGGTGGTGCTTCTCATCTATTCACGGCCCTACGTCAACATCATGCGCCTTGTGAAGCTAATCTTGATATTATAACCGTCACGCCTAGTGGCAAGAATAGTGGACGCGTGTACGGACGGACATACACTGCTCAACAAAATTAGAGGTACACCTATAAAAAGGGTTAAAAACGGTAATTTTTATAGTAGGCCGTCTAGGTATGGTTTGCTATTGATTATAATTAAAAGATGGATTTTAACTTTACAGGTCTATTTTTGGAGGTACATAACGCTTATACCACTTTATATTTCCTAAAATTGAATTTCCACTAATAACCAAATGCTCTGATAATGACTGAAAAATAATAATAACCATAATAATACAGTAAACAAGTCATTCCACAATCGGTATCAAACTCATACAATCCAAGATGAGGGATTTGAGCGAAGTAGAAGTGTCACAGGCTGTTGCTTTATTCCAAGATGGACGATCAATGCGATATGTTGCAAGAATGTTAAACGTAAGTCCCTCTGTGGTATGCCGAGTATGGCACAGGCATCAAGAGACTGGACGATATAAGAGAAAGCCAGGACAAGGGCGAAAACGGGTAACAACAGCTTGTCAAGACAGAATGATGGTGACTTCATCTTTGCAAAATCGCACATCAACCGCAAGAGATGTTAAAAATGATTTTAGGATAGTAACTGGCACGGATATTTCGAACCAAACAGTACGTAGAAGGCTTAGTGAACGTGGTTTAAAACCTAAACGGCCTGTTAAAAAGCATCGTTTAACATTAGCCAACAGAAAAAAATACATAATTTTGCAACATGTTACCAAAACTGGGGAATCCAGCAGTGGTCCTCAATTATGTTTACGGATGAATCACGATTTTGTGTGACACGTTGTGACGGACGTGTGCGTATCTGGGCACGACTAAGAGAACAATATTTAGACGACGTTGTTCAGGAAATTGACAGATTTGGTGCTGGATTTGGTGCGAACTTGTTTTATCCGCTGTTGCTGGAATTGGACCTCAGTTTTACCTCCAACACGATACTGCAAGACCTCATGTTGCTCTTTAGGTTGCAATGTTTTTGCAAGACCATAATATACCGGTGTTCAATTGGCCAGCCTTAAGTCCAGACCTCAATCCCATTGAGCACTTATGGGATTATCTTGATCGGGTGCTCAGAAACCGCCCAGAGCCCCCACTTAACCATCAACAACTGCTCGAAGCTCTTCATGAAGAATGGGACAACATACCACAACAATATATTCAAACTCTGATTGCAAGCATTCCTTGAAGATGTGCGGCTGTCAGTCAAGCGCGCGGAAGCCAAATACGTTATTCATTTCTTAAATAACGGTGTTGAATTACATTTCAATGTTTTTTCATTTTGGTTATTTTTGGGTTTTTGGAATTTTTCTTTGTTTATTTTGAGCACTTGGTTTTAAAATACCTCTTTTATGTTTAAATAAACATGAATTAAGATTAATCAGTATTAATTAATTCCGTATAGTTGTTAAAACTGTAATTATCCCCTTTTTTATAGGTGTTCCCCTAATTTTGTTGAGCAGTGTACATGGCCTAAAATAGGATTTCCGCCGGTTACAAAAAAAACACAGGTGAACCACGCCATGCTTGAACGTAAGCTTCATGCAACGCGGGAACGCTGTGGTTACCTTTGGTTGTTATCTGGCCCCTCTGATCTAGTGCGAAGACAGCGATGCTCACTATAGCTTGATTATCGCCACCACACCGAAGACTATGATGGTCACTATGGCTTAATTATTCCGCCATGCCTGTCTTGTCGCCGCACTTGTCACCATGTGCCCGCGTTGAGGCCGAAAGCTTTCGCTACGCGCTGCTGCCAATTCAATGAAGATTAACATTTCTGTTGTTGCCAAAATTGGCACGCCACACACCCCCTTCCCAAAAGGAAAAATAAATAAATTTATTTATTTTGACACAAACCCCTCTTCGTTCAGACTTTACACGCTCCGGTCTCGTCCACAGACCGTTCGGCGAAACAAAAAAAAAAGGGTGGATCTCGAAATGACACAGGTATCCTGAGGGAAAACGGCAGAGAACTGCGCCCCCGCCTCAGGAGGTAAACTAAACTCAACAAGAAACCACCCAAGAAGCCTACCTTACGGATCTATCACTCACCGCACCATCTGGATTAGAACCAGAACTACTCGAAGGCCGTTGTAGTCTTGTCGCTGCAAGATGTTACTGCTACGTCGATAAGACCTAAAACCTATCCACTAACTAACCGTAGTATCCAGCCATATTCGTCCGACCCAATGAGTGACCAAAGATCAGTAAGCCCCCTCGTCATCGGTATCCCGACCAACCAGTCATTAAAAAGTCAAAAAGTCACAACAGGTAGTAAGGAGTCACTTCAGGTAGAAGTCACAGCGGGGTCACCAGCGAAGACATCTCGCATATAGGGGTGCCCAAACGCACATTCTGACTTACCATTACTGCCTAGTACTCTTAAAATCCGCTATTTATTCCTCATCACTTCTCTACGCTCTGCCGGAGCGCACTCTCACTCTCTGGTCCTTCTGATTATAACGAATTTAACCATTAATCACAACCATACGATCTTCAACCAACCTGTCAAGCGTTCGCTGTCGGTGTTGGCTATCTGCCCTAACCTCACAGAGTCACATTCGGCAATCACAACCACTCCACCCGGTCCTCAACCAACCTGTCAAGCGTTCGCTGTCGGTTCTGTTAGCTATCTGCCCTAACCTTAGACAGTCCCATTCGGTAATCCGACTACGTCTACTCCATCTCGGTTAACGGGAACCACTACTCAGTGCAGCCCTTCCTGGTGAAAACTACGCCGGTTTCCAGCCGTGAACTGGAATGGAACGGTGGAGCGCAAAACCTGACCAACTAGCTCCCCTACACACTCTCTATCGTTAGTTCTTTACGACTATGCCGAGATAAGATACCGTCTTATCTTGGGTAGCAGCCCCGCCTCGCTACCAACGGTGAGACTAACCACAAAAAAAATTGCCTTTCCCACTTCTAACAACACAATCATCTCTGCTATGCTCGAGTACTGCGACCCAACTCAGTGCAGTCGCTTTCTCCATTCATTCCCCGTATTCATCTATTCACTGATCGCATTCACTCTCTCCTGTATTTATACCACACTCTCCGTTGACCTTACTCCTTCTCCACGCCAAGGTATGAGATCCTTGAGATCCTTAATGTGCCATCTGCCTACCCCAGCTCCTGTCTCATCATTCAACTCGTACACCAACGGTAAAATCACCTTGGTGACACTTCACAGTATATACCTCGGTGCGATCTTGGCCGAATATCCTGCCGTCGCGTTCGACAACACCTTGTTTGTCTTCCACACGAGGTCTCCAACCTGATTCCGCACATTAGCCTTCCTGATATTGTATGCTTTCGCGTTCCTCTCATATGCTTTACTTAGTCGGGTCTTGATATCGTTGTATATCTCGGGAAGCCCATCGAAGTTCCTCAAATATCGGTCCCTTGAAGGGGTCACTATCTTAGCCAACCCTTCTTCTCCATACTTCCCATAAAAATTACCTCTTAGTGAAATTGTCCTTCCAAAAACTAAGGTATTCGGTACATGTTTCGTTATGTCATACACATCCGATCGGATGGCGTTATCTATAAGATGCACATTCGCATCTCATTTGTTAAGCGGAGAATCTCCAATGTAGCCCCTATTGCTGTGCCTATCTCTCGATTCAATCGGTCCGTGAAGTTAACTTGGGGATTATATCTCGCATTAAACTACAACTTCTGTACTCCGTATCTTTCCAACAGATCCTTGAACCTTCTACTAGTGAATTGCACACTGTTGTCTGTCATTACGATTTGAGGCACCCCAAAGACTAGGAACGCCCGGTTCTCCATGAACTTTACTACCTCTGGGGCTGTCGCTCTTCGGTGTGGCTCAATCAAAACAAATTTAGAAAACCAATCAGTCACTACCAGCATGTAGCAAAAACCTTGGGCTGTCCTCGGTAATGAGCCTGTGATGTCTAAGGAGATGATCTGGAAGGGAAACTCGGCTTTTTTCTTCTTCCCCATCAGGTCTGCACGAGCAACATTACTAGCCTTTACACGTGCAGTACGCCTCTCGCAGCCCCTTACAAACTTCAACACATTTCCTTTCATTTGCGGCCAGTAATATCTCTCAAACACCTTGTTCAAGGTCTTAAAAAATACGAAATGTCCGGCTGTTGGCTCATCATGTAGACGTTGGATCACTGCTCTCGTTTCAGGTTTGGGAACAACCTCCTTCCATTCCACGAAGTTAGCGAGAAAGAACTTGTAGACCTTCGCTTCTTCTGTCTTCCAATGGGGATACTTTCCCTCATCTCTCAGGATACAAAGCCTTTGCCTCATCAGCCATTCGTCGTTTGGTTCTATCACGCAGATCTTCGATGATTGCTGCATTTCGTCTGTTGGTATCCGCGAAAGTGCGTCTGGGATAACGTTCAGTTCCCTTTCCTATGAATAAGAGTCATGTCGTATTGGGACAATTTAAGGGCCCACCTAGCCAATCTGCCTGTCGGATCTTGGAGACGCTTTAATATAATACCGCAAATATCAACGCCGTGCACTCTCGTTCAGTCAAGGTGTAGTTCCTCTCTGTACTCGTCTTCGTGCGACTTGCAAAAGCTATCACATGCTCTTGTTCGTCCTCTTGCACTTGAGTAAGTACAGTTCGTAGTCCAACGTCAGATGCATCCGCTTGCACCATGAACTCTCTAGAAAAATCCGGGGCCATCAACACTGGTGCCGAGACCAATGCGGACTTGATTTTCTGAAAGGCCTCCTCCGCCTTATCATCCCATGAGATCGATTGTCCTTTCTTCCGTCCCTTTATCAAATCATTGATCGGAGCACTGTTGTTGAAAAGTCTTCCACGAATCGACGATACCAGGAGCAGAGACCCATGAATCTCTTCAGCTGCGTAGTCGTCACCGGCACTGGGTAGCTTAGCATCGCCGATACCTTCTCAGGATCTGTGTGCAGCCTGGATTTGTCAACCACATAACCAAGGTATGTCAAAGACTTACGACAGAACTCGCACTTTTTTGGATTCACTGTTAGGCCCACGGCCTTCAGCCGGTTGTACACTTCCTTCAAAGTGTGGAGGTGATCTTCGAAGATGATATTGACTATTACTGCATCATCTAGGTAGACTAGCACATTATTTTCTAGCTCCGTTTCTAAGATTTTGTCCATTAACCTTTGTTGCGCCTGAGCGGTGTTATTCAACCCAAACGGTAATACGTTGAAATGGAACAGTCCCCGTCCCAGAATGCTGAACGCTGTTTTTTCCTTTATAGATTCATCCAGGGGAATCTGCCAAAATACGCTCTTTACTTCAAAACTCGACATGTACTTGGCGTCGCGCAATTTGTCCAGAATCGAACTCAATCGTGGAAATGGGTACGCGTCGCGTTTTGTCACGTATTTTAACTTTTTCCCGTCGAAACAAAACCGATATTCGCCCGTTTTCTTTCTCACCAATAGAACGGGAGATGACCAAGGAGATGAACTTGGGGAGATCACGCCCAATTCTAACATGTCGTCTACCTCGGCATTAAGATGTCTTTGTAACACCGGCGACAATGGATAATAATAATAATAATAATAATTCCATTTATTTCTTAAAGGCACTGTAGTAACATACAAAAAATACAAAATCACAGTGGAAGTAAGAGAAACGTCATAAAATTAAAGGTCATATCATGCAAGGCATACAAAACATTAATACAATCATGACCAACACAATATATTATATCACAGGGCTATAAAATAAATAAACACAATATCAATATTGCGATATCGCTGCCATGTATTCATCTACACTGTACGGCTCCATATTGAGAAGTATATCTTTAATTCCGCTTGCAAACATTCTATATGATGTCATTTGTCGACAATACAATGGCAGAACATTAAACAATTTAATACATGCATAATATGGGCCCTTCTCATACATCACAAGCTTATGTTTAGGGTATTTAAATGATACATTAACATTCCGAGTGTTATAGTCATGTCGTGTGATAGATTTTTCAAAATAATGGCGGTGTTTGAAATTAAATATCAGACTTTCGCGTATGTGAATTGCTGGGAATGTTAATATTTGGTTCCTCCTGAAGACACCTCTACAGCTTTCCCTATATTTTAAATTATTCATTAATCTCATTGTCTCCTTTTGCGCTTTAAAAATATGATCTGCGTAAGAGGAGTGACCCCAAAGTATAATCCCATAGCGCATAATGGAATAAAAATTAGCATAGTAAATAATTTTCAAAGTGTGAAGTTGAACATAACTTTTCATCACCCGCATGGAATATATGGTACTTGTCAATTTCTTAAGTATTGAATCTATGTGACGCATCCAGTTTAGGTTTCCATCCAAAGTGATACCTAGAAATTTGGCTTCCTGTTTATACACATATGCAGTGCCGCTCAAAGTTACTGTTGCGGGTATTTCCATTTTATTTTGTCTGGTTTTAAATAGGATACAATTTGTTTTTGTTTTATTTAAGAATAATTTGTTATCAAGAAGCCAGGAGTTCACTTCTGTGAAGATTTTTCCGGCTTCATTTACAACAGAATCGTACCTTTTATTTGATACTAATAAAGTGGTATCATCTACATAATTTATTATATGTTTTTCTGGACTGTTTATCGAGTCAGCCAAATCGTTTAAATATATTACAAACAGCAGTGGGCCAGCTATGCTGCCTTGCGGGATTCCTCTATTTGATACCAGAAATTGTGATTCCACATTTTTTAGGCCATTGCACAAACAACCTTTTGCCTTCTGCCAGTAATATAAGAATGTATTAGATCATAGCAGCGTCCTCTTATTCCGTATCTATATAGTTTATTTAATAAGATTTCGTGATCTAGGCAGTCGAAAGCCTTAAATAAATCCAGGAATATCGCTAGTGGGAGCTCCCCGTCATTCAACGCAATAGTTAGTTTGTTAACAAAATCAAAAGTTGCCGTATCAATAGATTTACCCTTTGTGAAACCATGCTGAGTTTTGCGGATTGTGTTATTTGCAGTTAAAAAGCCCATAATACGATTTATTATGGCTGTTTCGAAAATTTTTGAAAAATTTGTCAATAAAGATATGGGCCTATAGTTTACAGTTTTTGACGGATCGCCGGACTTGAAAATAGGTTTTATAATTGCATGTTTCATTTGGTTTGGAAAGATGCCAACCTCAAATGATTCTTTTAAAATAAGGCACAGAGGATTTATGATTTCCGTCATACATTTTTTTATGACAGTCAATGATATCTCATCGATACCTACGGACTTTTTATTTTTTAAGTTAGTTGTAATTCTTAATAACTCCGGCTCAGTAGGAGGGAATAGATACATAGAAAAAGGATTATCATTAATTAGATTGAGATTTTTGGAGCTACCGCGCAAGTTATTTACCAGTGATTTTATTAAATCAATATAATACTCATTAAAATTGGTGGCGTCGTCTGCAGTCCAATTTTGTTGGGTTTCCTGTTTCGATGGTTTCAAAGTTTTGATAATTTCCCATGTTGTTTTTGTAACATTTTTGGCGTTTTCAATTTTGTTTTCGTAATACAAACTTTTACATAATTTTAGTTGCTGGTTATATGTACTTCCGCTTCACCTGTTTGTATTGTCCAAGATAAGTAACATCAACCTTAGAGATAGTATCTAAAATATCTAGCTCATTTTTTAGAGCATCCAAGTCCGGATTCGAATATACATTACTCCTCCTCAATTTTAACTTAATTTTACATTTGGGAAAGTATTCATTAGAGTGTGATAGAAAAATATTTAAGAATGTCTCCCATTTTGCATTGAGATCGGACGTGTTGTATATAGATGCCCAGTCCTGGTCTAAAAGTTTTGCTATGAAATCATTCAGATTAGGTTCAGATAGGTGTAGTAATAGGAATGGTTATTAAGTTTGCCGGATACATTGTTGGTCGTAAATGAGATTCTTTGACCGTAATGATCAGATATATGCGTCTTTAAGATTTTAACTTTATAGTCAATTCTTAGATTTGTAAAAATGTTATCAATGCAGGTATTGGAATTGATTGTGACTCTAGTGGACTCATTTATCGTTGGTTGTAAATTATAAGAATTTAAGAGAGTGATTAGTTCCGTTTTGCATTTACTGTCTGAGAGAAAATCAATATTGAAGTCACCCCCTATTACAAAAGGAGACTGTTCGTTACTTAATTTCTCCTAAAGCTCCTGAAATGTTTCAAGAAACACCACTACCTAACCCGCAGGTGGCCTATAAATATGGTCGCAGTCGGAACGTTTTATAGTCACCCGTGTCAATGAAGTGCTAGACAAGGTTAGTCCTACCTTGGCCCCTGGATCCCAGATCCAGATTTTTTGCTACCGGGACTACTAGACGAGAGAAAATTTTCTCCAAGGAAGCGATGTAGATCTCTACAATTTCTCAATTATTCTGTCTCCTCCCCCTGATGATCTCTAGCAGGACATCATCGTAATCGGCCGGTAAGAAATCTGCCTTGGGCGCGTTCTCGATGTCCTCCCATAACTTGAACGAATTGCGCTTATAGCGAAACCATTGCAACGCTGGGTTCTCGAATAAGTCTATTGCCTGTTGATACAAACTTCCATCTGGAACGCGTCTCGCGACCCTCAATTCATTGACTCATTCTAACAAATCCAGCAACGTATTTGCTCAATGGACCCCTGCAAATTTTAACTGTCATTTGTAAACCGGCACGGTATCCAACCTAGGCTGAGACGGTGGTGGTCCCGCGCTTCCCTTCGCTGCTGGTCTATCCAGGAAAGTCTCCTCGCCATATTCACTGGAATCACTATCCAACCCCTCGACCTCGTGCTCCGACACTTCGACATGGATTCTCGTACTCTCTGCAGCCGACGTCGTCGCTGCTACTGCCTTGACCACGGATAATATAGCCAAAATAAGCGAAGCCTCTAACAACAAATACATATTCCTAAATATCGCCTTTTCCGCGGACACTTCATCGCCGTCATCTCCTACCAAGCCTATCCTACAAATTCTACCTTCGAGGTGACTAAGACGTGAGCGAATCCTCACCTCCGACAACCTAATATCTTTACCTGGGAATTCTTTAATGAGCGCTACTGCCAAGTTCAGATAACTGTTTAGCTCCACTGTATCCATCTCCGTAAACCCGCTGTCTATGCTGGCAGACGGTGAAACCTTTGTGCGCAAGAGTTTCATCAAGATAACTCTGCTCTCGCTGGCGTTTGCTACTCCTGTAAATCCCCGAATTCTCAACTCGTACGCTACCTCATGTTTCGAAAGCTGCTTTACGTCCATTTTCGCAATGGTTTCTGACTTCGTACAATTGATAGATAATAATAAAAAAAGATCTCCTAACCGCGTCTCTGTGTATTGTTTATTTGGTAATTACTGTGAGTAACATATTTTATAAAAAACCGAGTTCGATTTTTGTTTTCTTCAACAAATTGCCCTTATTGTCAATGCCTTATTTGTTGGGCGCCAATTATGCGGCCGCCTTTTTTGATTAGAGTCACACCTGTGACCACTTGGAATTATCCACCTACCTGCAATTGTGCTACACCGAGTTCGCCTGAATTTGGCAAAAAAAACAATTTTTCTCTATGTAAATATGACAGGTGCCAAAGTCATTATAATGGCATAGACTAAACATTGTATAAAGTTGTATAGTGGCCAGCTACTCCTAAGTAAATCAACTGAATTATCTTCAGAACTGCACAATAAACATCGTGGTGGTAAAATTAACCGGCACTCGCGCTAGGGGAGTAAATTAGGCCTACGAAAAATAAGCCCCCGACGGACAAATGGCCCGCCAGCCCCCCTGAGGGGCCATGGCCCCCAAGCCCGCCCTGCCCGGGCACGCCGAGGGCAGTTATCCCGGCCACCGGTCTTATTAAGTAGATTGATCGGCATCATTGGGACCCTGACGCTCCACTGCAACTGTTAATTACGCGGATATCACCATTCTTCTTGAGCGGAATGAAAATAATGGCTGCAGTTTACTTAACACCGCAGCGAATTCGTTACCGCTAACAGGGAGCGCTTTTCGCTTGAAAACGTAAGATGGATATGGAGAAAAGATGAAGAGGAGAAATTTTTAAGATTTTTGAAGATAAATTTGCACTGAAGTGATATTATAAATCATAAACTTGATGATAAAAGATAATAGAATAAATATGATAAAATAAAATTTGGAAATGTATTTTTTAGAACCAAATTTGTATTTTAAAACCTCATAATGATTAGAATTTTTTTATTAATATGAACATCCCTGCCATATACCTATGTCAATACATATCATCGAACTTTGCATAAAGGTAATATTTGTGATAACAATTAAGAAGTTTTAGCTTCAATATTAAATTTCTACAACGTTTTGCAAGTCACCAATAAATATCATGAATTATATCGGGGTACGTGCTTAAACATTTATTTTTTCTAATTCTAATCTTAAGTATCGAGTACCTACAATATCGCAACGTCAGTCGGATATTTATAAATATATTTGTTCCGTATGGCGACCGATATCCTCTCATGAGTGCTTCATTGTGTAGATAAAATTGTGAATTATTTGCTGAGGTAAGTACTGTTTGTTCGACTTTTATATTATTTATCGGCCGTATAGGAATGTACCGTGTTTGTCCAGTGAAGCAAGAAACTAGGCCGAAATTACTTGTAAAGAGATAAGGTTGTTTTACTGTCGTTTCCTTGCAACGTTGCCTGCTCTTTATCTACATATTGGTTTCAAAGGATCTTTATTTGTGAACACGTTAAGTTTTTACTCTATATTTTCTATCATAATTATAATAACCATGCCTTCCATCGAATAGGCACAATAGGCTGTGGGCATCGGAAAATGGGGACCTCGGAATGAAGATTTGTATTTATTGATATTTAATAGGAGTCATTTTCTTGTTGTTTTCTGCTTTTCACTTTTCAGTTTTATTTTTTCTACTCCCTTAATAAGTGTAATAAGTACATACATTCGTCCTTCATATGAGGGAGGAAAGTTCTATTTTTCCTCTTACGGGAGGCAAACAACTTTGCCTCCCTAATGATACTCCACTGAATAATACTTGGAATAAAAACTTTAAATGGCTGTGATCATGGTGTATGGTTTTCTATTAAAATAGCTCCGAGGCGAGGGTTACATGAATACAGGGTGTTTAAAATTATTTGTCCGTCATTACTAACTCTGTTATTATTACAGTCGGTTACAAAGTCGGTTAAATTAACAAACAAGTCATTTTTCCGCTGATTACGATGACGAAAACTGGTTTTCGAATTATTTAAATAAATATTTAAAATTGCTACATATATGAAAATATATTTTACGTATGAACAAAAAATTGTTAATACATTACTACCCTAAAGTTAAAAATAAACTAGTAATACAACTTTCTGAAGGTTTTTTTATTAATACATTTTAAGTTGTCCATGAATGGTAGACATTTGATCAAATTTGAACTAATGTGTAAAACATTAATATTGTCATTTAGACACATTTAGAAAAATTGTGATATTCTAGATGCTTGTCTGGCGTGCAGAAAGAAACTGTAATAGCATTTCAATATTATTATCTTACATTTCCGGATCGTTAAGTACGAACTTCGCGATATTTTCTGATATTATACAGAATAATGCGAACGCATGAAGTTACATTAGCAAAAAAAAAACAATTAAAAGAAAATAAATTCATAAATTATGAAGAAACGGTATTTTGAAACTTATTCAAAAAACGATATCAAAATTTTCCTCCAAAACTTAATTTAAATACGAAATATAAATTACGTCCTTTTAAATACTATGTATATATGTGTAAAAGTGATTTTTTATCATTTCCGTTGCCTCCTTGAAAAAAAAACTTCAGAAAGTTTATTAATATTCTTCAAAAACTTTTTTTTCAGGATTTTTGTTTGCACTAGCACTAGCAAACAATAGCAAAAGAAATGGCAAAAGGAACAATCTATATAGTGGGAGACTACAACGGTAGAGTTGAACGAAGAGATGAAGTATATAATAGAGTAATGGGTAGTCAAGGAGAGGAACGGCAACGGAGAAAGACTACTCGATTTTTGTGTAACACAAAACATGATTATAACGAACACCTTCTTCAAACATAAGGAGATGGAGAAACATAAATACACAAGGAAAGTAAAGAGCAGAAATGAAAGATCAATCATTGATTACATATTAGTCGAAGAACAAAATAGAAAATCTATAACACATACCAAAGTAAGAAGAGGCCCTGACATTGGGAGTGACCACTACCTGGTCATTGCAATAATAAAGCACGCAGAAGATGAAGAACAAGTAACTACAACAAACCCAGAAAATAACATACAGTGTGAGCAGATAAAAGCATATAAACTAAGAAACGAATGAATAAGCAAGAATCGAAGAAAAACAAGAACAAAAACACCAAAACAGCAGCACAGAATAAATGTGGGAAATACTTAAACACATTATACTACGAACAACAAGAACAATATGTGGCGTAAAGAGGAATGTGGAAAAGACACAAACAGCATGGTGGACGAGAGATATCGGACATGCAACAAAAATAAAGAAAAATGCCTGGGAACAATACCTAATGCAAAAAACAGAAAACAAATACAAAAAATATAAAGAAAAGAGGAAGAGAGTAAAAGAACTAGTAATAGAAGCAAAACGAAAGGCATGGACAGAATTTAGAGAAAAAATGGAGACTGACAGTAAAGAAAACCAAAAGTTTTTCTACAAAGTACTCAAAGCACACAGAAAAAAAAAGGTATACAGCTCAAACCATATAAAAAACCAGAAAGGAGAACCGTTGACAGATTGAAGAAAAATTATGGAGAGATGGAGGAAATACTTTGAAGGGTTCTTGGAAAAAACAAAAATAACAACAGAAATCACACAACAAAACCCAACAACACACGAGAAAACGGAAGAACAAGTAACGATAGAATAACGAACTGAAGTACTAAACACCAAAAAAACGGCAAAGCACCAGGGCCGGACAAAATCACCGCAGAAATGATGAAAAAGATGGGAACAAAGGGAACTGAACTACTGCTAGAAATATACAACAAAGCATAGAGTGACGAAATAATTCCAAAAGAATAGAAAGAAGCACTCATAGTCAGGGGCGGATGGGACCAGCAAAATTGGCGCAGGAAATACAGTTAACCGGCGCCATTTATGAAGTGCCGACAAAAATTAAAAGAACTAATTATGATTAGTGTGAAGTGTCAACTTGTAGAGGTTATAACAAAACTAAATAAAAGCGTCTGCAAATTTATTCTACAACTAAATGTATTGCACAACTGAATAGTAAATTTTAAAACTTAAATAAAAAAAAATTAACAAAATATGATATTCTTATTTTAAATCACTTTTTTTAGAGAAGAGAACTGGATTTTCCTAGCTCTTTACTAATTCCTTCATTATTTACTGAATTTCAAATCTCTTTCTTACAACTCATTAGCATAAAAGCCTCAAGACGAGTATCGGATAGCCTCGATCTTAATCTATTTGTTACATACTTTAGCTTAGAGAAATATCTTTCACATGAAACTTGCGATATCGGAAGTGTTAAAAAATACTTATACGCTAGTGCTAAGGTGAGGTACACTTCTCGAAATAAATTATATTTACAAACGACATAATAACAACAACTAGCACAGTTCTTGCAACTTGTACATGATCCTAATTCAAAATTTGTTTCCAACACTTGCTTCATCGAGTCTTCTATATGTTATTCCACACAGTCCATCTCTAGTTCAAGATTTTGGTCTACTATGAACACATCACAAATATTTTGTTTTACTAGATCCGAATTTTCAATAAAAGTGTCTAGTTCTTCTTTTAAATTTAGTAATGTAATATTACAATCATTTTTTTGTAATTTATTAGTTAAAGTTTCTAAACAATTTCTTGGAATATTTCCTTTAATTACATTAAAATAATGTGGATCTAGCACAGATAAATCTTTACAAACATCAAAGTTTTTTTGAAATCGTTTTATCATGTTTCAATTCTATAGTTATCAAGCTTATCGTCTGGTGTTTCTTCTCCACGTTTTTCTCCAGGCATAAGCTTTATTTTTTTCTTCATAGTTTGGGCGATGATGTCTCAACTATCATTTCAGAATAATGTTGTTCTAGTTTTCCTTCAGCCCATACTACGAATTCGTTTGCGCGATGTTTTACTGAAAGGAACTTTCTTTGAAACTCCTTTATTTGCATTATTGCACTTTTGCCATAGCTCTCACATTACTATTCATCTCGTTGGTTACCGCTATTGTCTTTAAAGCCAATAAAACTTCTACATACAAATCTGATTCGATGTTACCGTATTTACCGAATATTTTTTAAAGTGCAATTTCTTTAGCCCACCATCGAATTTCTCCAATGATTTGTAGCTTTCTCTTCTTCGGATCGTTAACATTATTTTTGATTCAAACATCCATCCGTTGATAGGATTCCTTAAAAAATACTGCTACTTTATTTATGAGTGAGAAGACGGATGAAGCTTTAATGCTACACTGCATTAAATCGCAAGTAACTAAATTTAAAATGTGACATAACACCAGATACGCTCACTGTTTTCCTTCTTCATCATTGCCACTAAACCTTTATATGATCCCTGCATGTTGGCGGCTCCATCAGTTGAATCAGAATACATAGGGAGACTGGTATTTTATTTTATTCCAGTTCCTTATCAATAAATTTATTAATACCAGCTCCCGTAGAATTATGACAATTGACAAAGGAGAACAACCTTTCTTTTGTCTGGTACATATTAGATAATTATCGAGTATTGGTCTGTTGTAGACACGTCCTAAGTTGTGTCTACTGCTATTGAATAAATTCCGACAGCGTTTATTTCTTTTGTCATAATTTTTTTCATTTTGTCAATAATAAGATTAATAATTTTATTAACTGTAGACTTGGACAGAAATAAAACAAATGCTCCAGATCTATTTTTAATATATAAACTAAATATATGGTCGTTTACTCTCAACAATAGCTCGAGCTAAATGGTCTTTCAAAATTATATCATATTTAGCAAGCAATAGTAAAATTTCTAAAAAGTTGCCGTGGTCAAAATTTTCATTGTCCAGATAACCTCGTCTTCCAAGAAGTTTAATAATATTTATTATTCTATCAATGATTTGTCTATTTGTCATAACATTTTTCTCTTTAAGTTTTATCTGTTGAGACCATAATAATTTAACAATTCTAGAATTATTTTCAAACAAAAAGTAAGCATTACAACATTTTGTATGTAGCTGTGACACATGGTTTTCTTCAATGTGTTGATATATATGTTTCCAATCGGATATGCCATTGATAAACACACTTTTGTCAGATTTATTACCAAAAGCTAAACAGTCCGTACAAAATAATGTATTCTGCGTCTTAGTGAAACTTAGTCACTGCCGTGGGGTTTTGTTTTTTATTAGAAATACCTTTTGACAATTAAAATTGTCCAATCACGAATACAGTATCAGCTGTGGATGAAAACAGGCGGCACCATCCCGAAAAAAAAAGATCGGCCTACTGCACCGGCGCCTCAGCACCAGCAAGACTCAGGAGGCCTGAGTCCATTACTATTTATAGCCTATATGGACGAAATAATAAAAGAGTGCACCAAAAAGACAAAAAAAAACTAGTAGTCGGACATAGAAACATGAACAAAGTGACAATATCAGAAGGAGCTTTCGCAGACGATGTGGTATTAATAACAGAAAGAAACATGAACAAAGTGACAATATCAGAAGGAGCGTTTGCAGACGATGTGGTGTTAATAACAGAAAAAGAGGTAGACCTACAGGAAAGCCTATGTATATGAAACTCTAAAGGACTATGGAATGAGGCTAAACAAAGACAAAACAAAAGTACTAATGATAGGGGAACAATCAAAATGATGGATATAATGATCGATGACAAAAATAGAACAAGTAGAAGCTTACAAATATCTAGGAGTAGAAATTGAAAGGGAAGGTAAACAAGAAAAGGAAATAAACAGTAGAATCGAGAAAATCATACAAAGTATATCATGCAATGAAAAAATTTTAATAAGTAAGAAGGAAGTGTCAAGAAAAACTAAAATTGACGTATTTAAAGCTATATACAAAGCTATGCTAACGTTCGGTTGTGAAACCTGGGTTCTATCAAGATATAAGAAAAGCAAACTACAAGCAAGGGAAATGAAGTTTTTGAGAAGAGTAAGGGGAGTAACAAATATGGACAAGATAAGAAATACTGACATCTAGGAAGAACAACAAATAGAATCTTTGGAAACTTTTATTGAGAGAAGACAAATGAGCTGGTGGACCCCACCAGCTACTAGTTGGTGGGGTCTACAAAGGTTAGGAAAAGAAAGACCAGTCAAGAAAGTATGGGAAGCAAGAGGCGGAAGACAAAAAGGGAGAGGGAGACCGAGGAAAACGTGGGACCAAAACATGATCGAGATAATGAAGAAAAGAGGAAAAACCTGGACGGAAGCAAGAGTACTGTCAAGAAACAAGAAAGAATGGACTAAATTTGTATATGAGATAGTTTAAACTAAACAATATGTAACAACATGTAAAAGTTCCGTACACCATTATGTATTATGTGGTAAAAGGGAGTATGATTATATATATATATATATATATATATATATATATATATATATATATATATATATATATATATATATATATATATATATATATATATATATATATATATATATATATATATATATATATATATATATATATATATTGTATTTCTACTTCTACTGCCCAAGATGGCAAGATGAGCGAAGAACGGCTGCAGATGATGTAGGGAAGCTCCTACAACCGAACAACATTGTAGAAATCATGTTAAAATCAAAATCAGCATGGGGTAGTATATCCGACGTGGCAACAAAAATTGTGAAAGCAAAGGAGGAAGACCATAAGAGAAGCACACACTGAAACAGGACTAAAATGCATGATGAAGTAATACTTTCGGGTGGTCCCATCATGTATTTAAGAAAAGGGAACGAAGTCGCTGTTAAGACAACCGGCGACCCTATTTCCAACGCTAACAGTGACCAAAGCCGCTGCGACGTCAGCTGCTTTGGGCGTCATTTATGTAAGCCGCCGACACGACAGCTCTTTGCGTCAGTGCGTATTTAAACAATATTAATTTTGGGACGAAGAATGACCCTTGAACGCTACCTTAACTTTGCGTACCGAAAATCCGCTATTCGCTATTTCTTAAAAGTTCCAGTTTTCATTTCTGTCTCAAAATTAATCAGTACATATTATATTATATTCCACTGTCGTTGGGATATTTCGTCACGTCTTCAAATAATGACTGGGCATGGAATACATAGTAGGCCCAGCTTTTGGATTTCCCGTGAAAGTGTGCCCTTTATTGTAAGTGAAGGGACCCCAAACAATTTTATGCGTCTTGCTTTTGTACATATTTTACTTTGTACATATCTTCCCCTATTTATCAGCGATTGTACATATATTTGTATATATATTGTAATGGTATTTGTTAGTGTAATTTGATAAGTTATATAGGAATTTGTTGATATTTGTATCTAATTTAATAGAGTAGGAATAGGGTTAGTTAGGTAGTTATAGAGTTCGATAGTTCTTTAGATAGTGTTTTCGTAGCTGATATTATAAATAAGAAGGGCACAATTAATAAATGACAAATGTAATGAGTTAATGAATATGCGTAATTGCAATGAAAATCTCAAATACGACGTACAAGGCCGTACGACATTTCATTAGAAGCGGAAAATTATCAGGAGCATGAATATTGCATTAAAATTATAATTGGACATTTAGATTTGCGAGAATATGAAAAATTAGATTTGCAATTATTCGTAATTGAATCATCACTATGGAAACGATCCGGATTTGTCGGATAACGCTGTAAAATTTCAAGTTCTGAAGAACGACAAATGCTAAATCAACAAACAATAATTTACTGTCTGACCAGAGGTTATATAAGGGCTCTATGCACGGAACGCTGAGAGTAGCGTTATTTTCCCGGCGGGCTCACGTTGTTGTGTGATAAAAAAGAAGAAAATATTAAAACAAGTGTTGTCGTGTGTGTTTACGTACACATAACCAAACAAGTTATAAACAGTTATCAGTCGCATCCGAGCATATATTCCCATCTGACGTCAACTAGGGAAATATTATAAATACAACAGTAGTGCAACGAACATTTTCGCCAGTACGCGAAGGAAATACGAAACAGCTGATCTAACATCAGTTAGGATTTCTGCAAGAGCATCGTCTTCAAGGGGGACTTGCAGAGGACATTGCAGGGGATTACCGAGGACTTATTCCTGGAAGAAGAAATCGCAACCAGATCATCAACACAGGAGGATCGAGCTCTGGACATCACCATCATTGGAATTTGCAGCACTTGAGAATTGCATTTTGCTTAATTTAATAGACTGCAGCCAGGAGGACCGACTGTGACTACAACTGTGTTCCGGTACACATAAAGTTACTAAGAGAAATAATTGCCAGGTAGAATTATACCATTTATATAACTCAATCAATAAATTTATTGTGCAAAGTAGGGTTATTAGGGAAGTGTTGTAATTTAATTAGGTGTTAAAGTTGTTAGTTAGCGATAGTGTTTTCTTTTGTTACCCGATTTTCATATTAAATTTTGTTCTTATATATAATCTTTATTGGGCTATCGACCCCATATGGGGTCTTTCCGCCTAGCATTTTAATACATTTCATTCTTATAAAATAATATATAATATGATCTGATATGTGACTGTATGATATGCTGATGAATGATGGGTTGATTGGTGAAGAGTGTTATGGGGCGTAGTATGATTCATGGAGCGTTTTTGTCGGGTTCTTTTTTGTAGTTCGTTTGTCTAGTCTTTTAATGCATAATTCATCCAGTATTGTCCTGTTGTCCTGTCTTTGTTGGAATTTATTTCGTAATTTGTCAAGTCTCTGATGAATGGGTGTGATATTGGTACTATTGTATAAATTTATATTTGATATGTTATGAAGGTGATTGTCCCTGTATATCAGTTTAGTGATTAGTCTCAATGTTTCACGTTCAGTCACGTCTGTGATTCGTTTGCAATTGTCTCTAGCGTTGTTGAGTGCCATTTGTCAGTAGTCGATGATGGGTCTGCAGATGGATTTGTAAATTCTTGTGGCTGTATCAATGGATATTCCTCTTCCTCCGTACGTTAAACATCTAAAATGTTTTGCCCTTTTTAGTATTTCAGTCCTTGTGTTGCGTAGATGTTTGTCGAATTTTAGTTTATTGTCTATAGTCATTCCTAGATACTTTATTGTCGTTGTTGGGTGTACGTTCGTCCCGTTAACTTGTATGGTCGGTGAGTTGTCATTTATTCGGTGGTTGGGGATAAGGAGTTGGCATTTCGTGGGGTTGGGAACGAGTCTCCATTTATTAAACCAGCACATTATTTTGTCCGTCAGTATCTGGAGGGTGTTTATCGTGTCGTCCAGTTTTTTCCTGTGCGTTATCAGAGCCGTGTCGTCTGCGTACTGTAAGATGTATTGTTCTAAATCAACGTCTCTGTCTTCTGTCCTGTATATGTCGCAGCAGTATATATTGTAGAGTAGAGGGGATAGGGGGAGCCTTGAGGGAGTCCTTGTCTTGGAAAAATTGGTCGTGAGTGCGTGTTCTTTGTCTTTATTTGAAGTTGTCTGCCCGTCAGGAAACTATGGGTGAAGAGGATGAGGTATCTTGGGATTTCTAGTCTGTACATTTTATATAGCAGTCCATGGAGCCAAACTGTGTCGAATGCTTTTTTAATGTCTAAGAAAAGTGCTGCGGTCTGTCGGTCTTTTAAGTATGTCGCTTGTATGTTGTTGGTCAGAATGTAAAGTGGGTGTACTGTCGAGCGTCCTGTTTAAACCCAAATTGGTAATTTGGTGATTTTTCTCCGATGAGGGCCCAGATTCTGGTTTGTATAATTTTCTCCAGGTTTTTGCCAAGGACAGGGAGTAGGGTAATGGGTCTGTAGCTTTCTGGTGAAGTTTTGTCTTGTCCTGTTTTATGTATTGTGATGAAGATACCTTTTTTTTCCAGGGGGTAGGGTGTGTGGAGTGTCGTATGCAATAATTGTAAATTTTTATTATATGTTCGTGTATGTTTTCTGTCAGGTGTCTTAGTAGGTCTTTCGTGAGTGCGTCATGTCCAGGTGCTGAGTTTTTGCCATTATATGCTACTGTGTAATATTCTTCGTCTGTGATGTCCGGAGGGTTGGTACGTTCTTCAGTCTTTGTGAATTCCTTAAACCAGTTATTGATATTGTTAAAGTTATTTTCGTCATATGATTGATTGGATATTGGGGTGAATACTTTTTCGAAGTAGTCGGCAAATGTGTTTGAAATGTCTATGTCTGAGTATTTTTCGGTCAGTCCGTCTGTGAGTTTTCGAATGTGTCCTTTTTGTTTGTATCTGGATAGTTTTTTTTATTTTGGACCAGTATGATTTTCCATGGTCTTTTTCAATTTCCTGGCAAACCTCAAGCCATTTTTCTGTCCTGTATTGGTGTGTCAGTTTTTGTATGTCCTTGTTTAGTTTGTTTAATTTGGGCTTTAGGTCTCTGTCTCCTGTCGATGAGTACTGTCTATATATTTTCCGTTTTTGTTTTATTAAAGCCAGAATAAATTTTGGTAGTCTGTTTTTATAGAATTTGTAACTGGTTTGTAATCTAATTTCTTGGAACCGACTCGAGACCCTGAGATTAAGAGCGAGCGCAACATAACATTTTATTTGGCAACAGAAAGTGAGGTTAAATAAAAACATAAGTAATAACATTGCATTTTTTTTTGTCACCCGACTCTGGGGCAAATAAAAACCATTATTAATAACATAGCATTTTGGAACCATAACGTGGGACTAGTATTATTAAAAAATAAAAACCCACTAAAGAACATAACAATACATAGTGAGTCAATAGGACGGACAGGCTCGATTACACCTGCACCGTTAATGATATCGAAATGAACCAAAATACACTGCAAACGGGAGGCCAAAGTGCAGTTTGTAAAATTATTTTGCCATATACAGGGTGTTCCATTTTTGCAGGGCAGCCTTCTACCTAGTTTTTTTTAAATGGAACTTCGCTTTAATTCGCTTTAACCGTTCAGAAGTTGTTCACGTTTTTCTAAATATTAATGCGTTTGCAGGCACTTATTAAAAAAATCGCAGGGCACTTAGTTTATGGGATATCAAGTTGGGACTTTAACTGAGCCTAAACCACTGACCGAGGTATCTTCTGGCGGCAAGACCGCCTATCTACATTGTGGCATCACCTTGTTGTGACACATTAATTTTGGTAAACTTTGAAGTTTATACTGAATACTTCAGTACTTTGTCCTATTCAGGGTCTCAGTTTACAACTTTTTTGCCCCTATTTTTTCTTAAAAGTTGATAGTTAGATAGTGAGAGATAATTCTGATTTTCTTAAAAATATACACAGATCTCATCGATATAAACTTAGCGGGCCATGAAAATCACCAAATTCTGTCATGCCAACGTCAATGTGACATTTATTTTCTTAACGATTTTTTCTCATAATGAAATAGTTGATATGGTTTATGTACACGCTGCTGACAGTCGCTGTCAGCTCAAACCGTTACTGGTGACCAGAGGCATAACAAATCAATAGGAAAAACATTTGAATTAAACTATTTCATCATGCGAAAATTTCATGTTCACGACAAAAATTACAACGTGACGTACTATAAATGTCACTTTGACGTTGACATGACAGAATTAGGTGATTTTCATGCTCAAGTACGGAATGTAGATACTGGCCTTAAAGAACTCAATAAACATGAATGACTGTCCAGCATTGCACCGTTGCTCGGCCAGCAATGGCGATCACTGATTATTGCTCGGTCAGACATATGTGTTTATTGGAAGTTTAGAAAAAAAAAACCATGATGACCTGATGAGTTCTTCAAACTGAGTTCAGCAAAATGTCTTAGGGGTTCTGAAGCTGAAAATATACAGGGTGTCTATTCGAAAAGTTGCTATCGACTTTTTTTATAGAATACATGATTATTTTTAAAATCACTCAAAACTATTTGGGTAGGTTAGGTTAGGTTAGGTTAGGTTAGGGGGAAACAACATATCGAAGGTAGTGCCTTAAGGCCCACCGTTTCGCGTCGGGCATAAAAATCTAAAGGAGGAAATGGCACTTTGCTCCCGAGTAATACATATGATTTTTTCTACGACCTTTCACAGTGTTTTTGCATAAATATTATATTTTCTTGTGCATGACAATTAAAAAACCAAATGTCAAAGTAAATATTTAGATAAGTATATTGTTAATGAATAAAATACATAATGAATTGAATACTTATTAAACCGGGTGCGTGGTTTGTAGGAGCTTATGTTGAACGTTTTGAGCTGTCTAAAATAAATGTGAATACATACTCTGCAACTGGGCATGTAGCTGTTCAAGGTTTCGCCTTTCGGGGAATCTTTTTGTAGTTCTGGCGTGCTATGTATATTTACCACAATTAGCCTGCCTTACTATATTCGTTAAATACATCAATGTCAAATTTTGATTGATGTAATGACAGATGTTTGTTGTATTTTAATATTTAATTTTAAATTATTGTAATTGTTCTCGTAGTGAAAAAATAGTATATACATGGCGGTTGTGAATACTATCGTTGCCTCGGGTCATGTAACCCTCAGCGCTATCAATAAAAAAAAACCATATACTATTATTACAGCAATTTAATGTTTTCATTCTAAGTATTATTCAAGGCAAAATAGTTTGTCACCCGTGGGAGGAAAAGTAGAACTTTCCGCCCTCGTATGAGGGATAAAAGTGCCTACTTTCTATTAAGGGAGTAGAAAAAATATTTTCCATTTACATATCAACCGTTTAGGTTAGGTTCATCCATTTGAGATTCGTTATTTGATTTAACATAATTATAATGATAAAAGGCACGTTGATATTTAATTTTGACACATTTAAAATAACATTTACGATAAATTATAAGTTCGCAACCGTAGAAAAAGCACTATGTGATACAAGTGTGGCAATGCCCATTGCAAAACTTGTATGATTAGAGCACTCGCAAGCTCGTGGCCAAACTCATACCCGTTCTGCAATGAAGCTCTTGCCACACTTATATCGCAATGTACTATTAAATACCTTCCAAGGGCTTCCACCGTAAACAATAGGTTATGACAGAATAACTAAAATATTGGATAAATGATGACGAATGGTGACGTTTCGACGGGTTTCCTTTGAAACGTACTGCAGATGCACGAGGCATTTATTGTCTCAATTTATTTAAGCGTTTTAATGGGATAGAGATAATCCGGTATTTATTCCTTCGAAAAATATTCCTTTTGAATGACTCATGAGGCACCTCTCATGATTTCTACTATAAATCCAGGGGAAATGTTCTGACCAGTTCTGCGAATTACAAGACGAAATTCGAATCTTCTTTTCGGAACATGAATTGGCCGAAAACCTTAATGACATTAGTTGGTTTCAAAATCTGACCTACCTTGCAGATATATGTTCGTATCTAGACGAAGTTAATATTTTACTTCAAGGGCACAATACTACAATTTGTAAGGTCAGTAGCTAAGTCAACTCTATATAATCGAAGCTCAAACTTTGGGAGGGATGCATCACCAAAACTAATACAGAATGTGTTCTTATATAGAACGATTTGTTGACTACCAGTCATACCGCAGTCGACCAGAATATCAAAGATAATAATTTAAAACATTTAACTGGATTACAAAATGCATTGTTTTAATATTCTTCTCCTACTTGCAATAATACGATGCCCATAAAGGAAAGAGAACAACTTTTAAATATTTATACATGGACACCACATTAAAATCTACATGGTGCCTCCCCCCGCCTGCCTTTCCTGGCCAGATTTGTGAACAGGGTACGAAATCGTATTCCGATCTCAATTAGTCTAGTATTGTTCTAAATGAAATGGGCACCCCCCATATAAAATCCCATTTTTGATGAAAATAATGGATGAAAATAAGACTATCCAGAAATTTACATTTTGGTTAAAAATAATGGAAGACTATATAGAAATTTCCAAGCGCGATGTAACAGAATTGATGGTTTTCGTAACAACCTACCTCTGTGACAAATCCTTTTCCACACACGAAAACTAAATATAGAAACCGACTTGATGCCGACAATGATATGCGCCTCCACTTCAATACATCCAGATATTGATAAACTGTGCTGTAATGAACATTACTTCATCTCGATCAATGATCGAGACAAAAAATAAGCAATACCCGAGATAAAAAATAAATACACAACGATGACCGAGACTAAAATAACTAATTAACTATCGATATATCTATCATAACCAACGATGATTGAGTCTGAAATTGAAACATTCTGACAAACGAGTAAAATATTACAAATAACGACGAGCGAGATGAAAATAACTTATAAAGATGATCGAAGTTAAAATAACTCACGGTGATCGAGATAATAATACTGCGATGATCGAGACGCAAATAAACAAATGATGGTCAGTACCAGTAGGTAAGTGCATGGCTGCAATTGCACCCCCGTTTCCCTGCCAGATTTTAACAGGGTGCAAAATTGTATTACCATCTCAATTAGTCTGGTATTATTTTAAATGAAATGGGCACCCCCCATTTAGAATTCCTTCTTGCGCCACTGATCAAGACAACAATTGCAATATCAAGACATCGAGACAAAAATAACATAAACGCGGCGAAGACAACAAACAATGATAAATGAGACTTATTTCAAAAATGATTTTTTGTGTTTTTAAGAATTTTAAAACTCATATTCAAAGAACTGTTTAGTATTTCGCAGAATAGTTGGTATACTTTTACGAATTCATATCTAACTTTCTGTGTCGCTGTTTGCTCGTAACACACAGTGATGACCTGGAACAACAAATAAAAACACAAATCCTACGAAGCAGTTTGGGTTTAAAACTTGTGAAACTACCTCAACTTGTGCTTATTATTTATTCATGGAGGTCTACAACTCATAAATTCGATAATAACGTCAATAATTGATATTGTTATTACTACAATTATTTTTGTTATTAATTTCGAAATTTCTGTTGCACTTAAAAATATTATGACGTCAATAATTTTTGACTTGTGACATTTGACTTTTTTTTAAATCTAATTGGATTTTGTTTTATTTAGCTAGTTTTGTAGAACTCTTCACAGCATCTTATTTTTGCAAATATACTTATCCTTTCCTTTAAAAAGTGGAATTTTTAATATCAATATTTAACTATTCCAGTTTCAGTATATCTCTAACGACAAATAGGATTACGATTTGGATGTGCATCATTACTAGAGATCGGAACATATTTACAATAAAATGTGAAACATGTGCACTATCATATGTACGAAAAATAGTGAATATATGCACTATAAGATAAAAAAATATGCACTATTATTTAATTATTTTTTACGCAAACTGCTTTAATGATCGAGGAATATTTGTTGATTCTTATTTAAGTGTAATAATTAGTAGGAAAAATATGATATATTCGTATTTTATACAACTAGACGATCGAAAATAATCGCTTATACGAGAGGTATTGCCTGAAACACCATAAGACGCGCAGCATTGAGTGGTGTGTAAAAAAGAATAAGGCGTCTAAATACGTTGAGATTCGAGTATTTTCGTTCGTCAAGTTGAATACAGGTAGATTATTTCATGAACAAAATAAATTAATTACAATGAAGTACAGCGGAAATATATAAATTTAATAATTATTAATAATGAATGTACAAAACCGGAAAGACACCATATGGGGTCGATAGCCAATAAAGTTTGTTTATATATATAGTAACAGAGAGTATTTTGTTTTTTGGCCGTCAGAATTATTGTTAAGTAAAACTCCGTTTCACAGTGCGTCACTTAGGAACTTGGGGAATTCGGACTGAGCAAAAGAAAAACGTTCTATTTATTACTTATTGCTAGCGTTCGAGCCTAGTTTAGGTCCTTCATCAGGGAGATTTAAGAAAAATCACCTAAATTTCAAATCTTAAAAGATTCATAACTTTTTTGTAGGTAAACGAAAAAATATGTTTTCGTGCAATTGGACGAGAAATGGTAACTTCTCTTCGACACAACAGACCGAGAAGTGCAATTTCTCAGCTATGGCCACAAAAGGTTGCCAAGCAACCTAAAATTATTGTTGTCATTGAACATCAAGAGAAACATCAGTCAACTAACTATCATGTCTCAGATTTTAACAATTTTATTTTGGATTAATATGAAATGTAATGTTACAATTAGAATTGTTATTTGTGTTACTTCGTTTAACTGAATTATCGATTAATTTTTTTGACGTTTATTATTTTGTCAAAATTGACAGTCGCTTGTTCACAACCTAGGAGACTCATTGCAGCGTGCATCAATTGCACGAAAAACGTTGTGTACACCTCGGCCGCGAAATCTTTTAGCGACCTCGAGATTGTATTGCCTCGGCCGCAAGCGGCCTCGGCGACAAACTTTCTCTCGGTCCCTAAAATGAGATTTCTCGGCCTTGATATACAAATAACTATTTCTGCGGGAAAGGTCAATAATTGATGCCAACGTCAAAGTGACATTTATTATACAATACGTTTTATTTTTCTTAGCGCATTTTCTTAATGAAATTTTCTCATAATGAAATAGTTGATATGGTTTATGCACACGCTGACAGTGCAAACCTTTGCTGGTTACCAGATTCTATTAAGGCATAATAAATCAATAGCAAAAACATTTGGATTAAAATATTTCATCATGCGAAAATTTTATGTTCACGACAAAAATTACAACGTGTCGTACAATAAATGTCACATTGACGTTGACATGACATAAACAATTGATATTTTTAAGAAAATCCGAATTATTTCTCAAACTATGAACTTTTAAGAAAAAATATAAGGGGCAAAACAGATGTAAAATAAGATGCTCTATACGACTAAGTAATAAAATATAGGGTGTGCCATTTGAAAAAATCAATCAAGTTATGGCCCTACAAAGTTTACCAAAATTAATGTCCCACAGAAAGTTGATGTCACAATGCAAATCAACGATCTTGCCGCCAGAAGATACCCGAGACAGATGTTTAGAATCTGGCAAAGTCCCAACCCGATATCCTAGAAAATAAGTGCCCTGCGATTTTTTTAATAAGTGCCTGTAAATGCATTAAATTTTAGAAACACATAAACAACTTCTGCACGGTAAAGCGAATTGCAAAAACTAAACGGATTTATAAAGCCCAAAGAAGGGCAAATTCAAATATATAAATTTACAGAGGGGGTGCCATTTAAAAAAACTAGATCCAAGGCTGCCCTGCAAAAATGTATATGGCAAAATAATTTTACAAACTGCACTTTGGTCTCTAGTTTGCAGTACCGTTTGGTTCATTTCGATATCATTAACGGTGTAGGTGTAATGGAGCCTGCCCGTCCTATTGAATCACCCTGTATATATATATATATATACAAATATATGTACAATCGCTGATAAATAGGGGAAGATATGTACAAAGTAAAATATGTACAAAAGCAAGACGCATAAAATTGTTTGGGGTCCCTTCACTTACAATAAAGGGCACACTTTCACGGGAAATCCAAAAGCTGTGTGACGTACCTGAAGGGCAGTCGGCGCGTTAGGCCGTGGAGCGAGTGGAGGGTCCCTTTGAAGTAGTGACGAGGGCCAGGCTCTCGGTGTCAGAGAGTGGGGGGGTTAAAAAAAGGCTCCACGTAATTTTACCTCGTTGCTACTTCGTCGCAAGGGAGGCTCCACTCTACCTGCGTGGGTGGACGGCAGACAGTCAGCGAAGCTCAGAAATCACGAACTGTCACAACGCTGACCATTTGACGCCAACACCACCAGGTGTAAATCTCGCAGTGAGAATAGAAAACTGTAAAACTGTAACTGAATATAGAAAACTGTAAAGAGAAAACGTGGGGCGAGCAAAAAATAATAACAGGTGTGAGTTTGGTATGGTAAGATGGCGTTTATTCGCACACACAAAGGACAGACACCGTGTCTACGCTCCTGAAAACAAATACCTCCGAGCGCCACCCTTTCGCGCAGGGTTTACTTTATTCGGCCGAATAAAACAAGCTCCTAATCGCGCGATTGAAAGGGCAGAGGGAGCGACCTTTCTCGTACACTAGCGCAAACACGTACGCCACGAAACACGTAGACGCAATTTACACACAACACAATAATCGGTAAAGATGGCTCAATCGAGCACACAAAAGAATTATATTATTGGAATTTTTATATCTGGCCTGCGTTATATGGATGGTCTCGCCGTTGGCTGGGTTCAGCCCCGGGATGTCGGCGGTATCCGTCGACGGCGTCTGGGCCAGGTCCGCGGCTTCCAGCCAAGAATGGTTCTGGCCGAGCGGGTTAGCCCGTCGGCAAACGCTCGGGTGTTACGAGCGTGTTCCCTGCCCTGTAGTCGGTGCCTCAATCCCCCTCAAGGGTGGTTAGTTGAGAACCGTTGATTATTCCCGTAAAACGGATGGTGAAATACCTTATCTGCAACGGTTCTTCTGACACGATCTATCTCGGGCACGAGTCAATGTGGTTCTGCCCGTGGTGGCGCTTTACGCCGGTGAATTTAAAAATCGCTCACCGGGGAGACGCGTCACCACAACAAAAAAAAATGCAAGCATGGTTGCCTACCGTGTAGGTCTACACGCTAGTTAATTTATTAAAAGCCGTTTCTGCCGAACACTATTTTGGACCGTTACAGCTGGGCCTACTATGTATTCCATGCCCAGTTATTATTTGAAGACGTGACGAATTTCTACACATATCATTGACAATGTATAACTGGTTGCCTGCATCTACCCGCAAGGAATTTCCTATGTGTAAATCTAAAAAAAAAAAAACAACTTGTTAACGGCGTCGGTGCAGGCAACCTACACTGTCAATTTTGACATATGTTACACAGAGAGGTTATGTTTTTATCAATAAAGAAATCACAAAAATTCAGTTTTAAATGAAGATATTAATTTATTCAAACAATTCTAACGGTAAACAAAACAACATAAAAAGTAACGTGTGGGTGAAGTCTAACGTCCCAGCAAGTTTTCAAAATGTCGTCAAACCCTGTCGTTCAAGGCAATGTGCAAGGGGGTTTTGAAGCTACGCAGAGTATTACTAATGTATTGTGTATTTATTTCATTACATGCAGTACGTATACGGTTTTTCAAAGTTATAAGTATTTGATAGAGACGCGTGGGCCCCCTGAAAAGTGAAGTTATGTCCATTTTATAACACTTATAAGTATGTAAATTGTCCCCAAAAGTACGATTCGAACCAGTAGCTATTTAAAATAAGAAATTTGCAATTATCTTGAAATCGACATAATCTCCCCTAGCGACCCCTGGCCTGTTTTGGCGCATTAGAACACATTGGCAAAGATCAGGGTGAAATCTCAAATGTGAGGGTGGTCACTAATCGTAAAAGCGGCTATTAAATACAACATTTGCAATTATTCTAAAAACGGGTGAAGATATGGAAAAAATAATCGCGAAAATCTCCCATAGCAACGTCTGGCCTGTTTTGGCGCATTAGAATACATTGGCAAAAGTTTGGGGGTGAAATCTCAAATAATAAGGGTCTCGCTCTGCGCTTAGCGAATTATATAAAGTTGCTTTGTGCAGGTTATGAAACATTGGGCATGCGCGAACATAGACTGGATTCTGAACTTGTTAATTAGAGGAGAATTGCATCCGTTTGGTCAGTCTTGCATCTGATTTCGAGTTAAGCCTTAGAGCATCATCTCTTAAGATATATTTTAAAATGGATAGTATTATTATTTCCATGGATTTCGTAAGCGAAGAAACGTAAGCGTTTTAACTTACAAGCACGTACTGTTTAATTAAACTACGAAGTTCCCACAAATATGGAATCGGTCAGTTGGATCAAAAATGCAATTGAACAAATCATTTTATACTCAGCTAAATATTTAAAACCATCAGACTAAGTTGTATTTAGTTTTTGTAGTAAAAACTTTGAAAATAGAAACGGATGGATGAAATTCCGCGAGGTAGCTAATATTACAGTACAAGACGTGTGGTCCGTTTTAAGCGGAATTTTTCAATCAAATTCCATCGGATTAAATACAGACACATTCTGTCTTAGTATTACTTTCGTGGAAATGCCAGTAGGTACAGGCAGAGGTAAAACCTATAATAATTTTAATGAAAAATGTGCAATGAGAAAAGGAATGGTTACAATCATAGAAACAACGATAATTTGTGTCTGCCTCGAGCTCTTGCAGTGCCGTCACGTATGTAACCAACGATTCAGGTTATGCTAAAAATCGGCGACATTTCAGTAAAAGTCAAACGATCAAGGCTCAACAATTAATTACGAATGCCTGTGTAAATATTACGGAAGCGGGTATTTTGGAGTTGCAACAGTTTCAGAAGTATTTAAAAGAATATAAAATAGCGGTGTCTAAAAATGGCAGTAATGGAAGAGAGGTGTTATTGAAGGAGGTCATGGTGAAAAATACAGAATTTATTTATTACATCATGATGGGCATTATAACGTATTGCCATATTACCTACATATTGTTGTGAGCAGTGTCGAATTCCATATAATACAAATAATAAACACAGATGAGGTGGAAGCTGCCAAGCTTGTTTGCAATCACCGTCATGTTTAATGAACAAAAAATTAAGTGTTCGAATGCAATCGAACTTTCAGAAACAAAGTATGCTTTGAAAATCACAAAATATTGAAATCATTTGGTAATAGTACAGTTTGTGATCAAATTAAACTCTGCTCACTTTGCTTAAGGACTATTATAAGTAATAGATAACATTGTTATGGTGAAATATTTTGTAAATGTTGTCAGAAGCATGTGCATCGAGATCATCGATGTTACATTGAAGTCGATACTGGAAAACCTGTTACGAATGATTTTCTATTTGTTTTTTTACGATCTGGAAACACGACAAGAAACAAAGTTAGAAGACGGATATTTTCTGCATGAACTTAATCTTTGCGTGTATAAACAATGTCGTAATAACTGTATATCAGATGATAATGTAGTTTATAATAAATGTGGAGTAAGAAGTCAGACCATCAAGAATTCACCCATAGCCTCATTTCTGCACCATTTATTGACAATACGGAAAAAAAATTAAGAAAGTGGAATTGTGCGGGAGTTGTTGCACATAATGGACAAGCCTTCGACCACCAAGTTATTCTAAATTACGTTCTCGCTCACACAAACCTCAAGCCAAAAATAATAATGCGTGGTACTAAGATTATGCTAATGGAAATAGAAAATCTGAAATTTATAGATAGTCTTAATTTTCTACCAATGGCTCTTGTAAAATTACCAAAAGCTTTTAGACTTGCGAATAATTAAAAAAAAAGGTATTTTCCACATTTATTGTATACCAACTCAAACGCAAATTATGTCAGGCCCTTGCCCGACACTTCGTTTTATGGAGTGGATAAAATGAAACAATGTACAGAATGTAACAAAAAAGTGAATTAATTGCAACACACAAGGATGTCGAAGTAATTTTTTGCAATGGTATGAAGAACATAAAATTATAAATTTGATTTTCTCCTTTAAAATTTCGCGAACAACTTTTAACATTATTCAATGTTTGTCCAATAACTAGGGCAGGTACTCTGCACGTAATAAAATATATAGAAGAATTTTTTTATAACCAAATATCATTGGAATAATCCCTAAATTTTGTATAGATTGTGCGATAATCAGTAAAAAATTGCTAAAAAATGGTTAATTTGAGAAGAAATTTTTAAAAAATCAATATTTTATATTCCGTTAAACAGCGAGAAATAACTATTGGAGGGATGAAAGTAGATAGTTACTGTGAACAAACTAACCAGATATTTGAATTTCCCGGATGTTATTATCATGGATGTCCATCATGTTTCAATATAACAGAAGTATCTCTCTATATGAAAAATCAACAGAAACAATGGATACCAGACATTAGTCTACGTTAGCAAAAACCGAGCGGTTTAAACAATTAGAATAAAAAGTTATTGAAATGTGGAAATGCGAATTAAAAAAATGTATGCAAGCTAATGCAGGTGTAGAACTGCTCACGAAAACTCATGATTATGTTATAAATTCCCCTTTAAATCCACGAAATGCTTTCTATGGTGGTATAACTGGAAATATTAGAACATAATACCAGGTGAAACCAGGGGAAAAATTAAATATGCGTATATATGTTCTCTCTCTCTCTCTCTCTCTATCCTTGGGTGTGCAAATATGGAATATTCCCTATTGGTCACCCAGAAGTTATTATTGGTAACAGATGTGAAGAGTTGGACATTAATAAGATAGATGGTCTTATTAAATTCAAAATTTTACCACCCACTGAACTTTTTCATCCGGTTCTACCACTAAAAATAAATAAGAAATTAATGTTTGTTCTCTGTCAAACATGTAATGAACAGAATAACAGTCAAGACTGCAATCATTCTTTAGAGGATAGATTATTGCATGGTACCTGGGTGTTAGACGGAGTATAATGTTATAAAATACAACCAGAGCACAAGAAGCGGGGAAGTTTTCACAGAATTGATGGACAAATTTATAAAAATTAAACAACAAGCATCTGGATGGCCGACTGATTGCACAACTACAGAAGAACGTGATGCTTATTTAGAAAATTATTAATATCTCAAAGGTGTTAAGCTTGATTATTCTGAAATTATTAACAACCCAGGATTGTTGGCGAAATTAATATTATATTCTTTTGGGAGGAAACTCGGTCAACGTGAAAATAAACCTAAGACTAAAAGAATTAACCGTCACGAAGAACTATTAGAAATGTTGTGTAATCCTTCAGTAGAAATTAATGGTATATTATTAATAAATTAAACTAGTCTGCTGGTAAATTATGAATTTATAGAAGAGGCTTACGATCCCTTCTATTATTATTATTATTAATATGTATTATTAGATTATAGTCCATATGCTACCTTGAATAACTCAGAAAATGATGCTATATACACGGTATTCCATTTGAAAAAGATTAGTTTTAGCCATTTGAAAATAGCAAAATTGTATCGTTGTTTCAGAACACCCTGTGTATTCTATGTGACTCAAAATATTATGTACGTTTTTGCACGTTGCTTGGGTACTTGCATACAAAGATTCTTTCATTGATCTCTTATAATAAGGTTTTGTTGAATATTCTTCCACGACCATGATTTTTCGTTAAATTTGATTCAAATGTGAATAACTTGGCAACGTTGCATCTGATCCCAAAAATAAACATTATTTGTGAAGCCCACATAAAGCATATTCTAAAAATAAAAGAATATACAGGGTGGTCCATTTACAAAAGAGACCAAATTTTGTATCCCGGATTTATGGTGCACTCTGTACACTCGAAAATAATTTAAAAAAGTAGCACATCAAGTGTTCAATAAGTTCCAATCAGATTTTTTCCTCAATTTTCATTAGTCTAGCAGCAATGGTCCGAGCGAAGATAGGTGGGCCACCCTGTATGTTTATTTTTTTGTATTATATGGAATTCGACACTGCTCACAAAAATATGTACAACAAAATGCTGCTGATAAGGATGTTATCATGTTGTAATGCCCATCGTGATATAATAAATTTATTCTGTATTTTTCACGAAGACCTCGTTCAAATAGCACCTCTGTTCCCTTACTGCTATATTTATATACCGTTATTTTATATTCTTTTAAATACTTCTGAAACTGTTGCAACTCCAAAATACCCGCTCCGGCTTCCGTAATATTTACACCGGCATTCATAATTAATTGTTTAGCTTTGATCGTTTTATTTTTGCCAATATCTCGCCGAATTTTAGCATAACCTGAATCGTTGGTTACGAACGCGACGGCAACTGCAAGAGTGCGAGGCAGACCCAAATTATCGTTGTACGTAATTGTAACAATTCATTTTCTCATTGAACATTCTTCATTAAAACTATTATAGGTTTTACCTCTGCCTTTACCAACTGGCATTTCCACTGAAGTAACACCCAGACAGAATGTGTCTGTATTTAATCCGATGGCATTTGATTGAAATATTCCGTTTAGAACAACTCGTTATCAATATGAATGGAGTGTATTTTGTAAAACAAAGTTACACTGTTGGCAACTCATTATACGCAAACACAGCGTGTTTTAATGGTATATTAAAGTATAAGTGGATATCAAGGCCTTTCAAGCACGAACGTTTTTCAAAAAACCGACCCGTCGCTCCCCGCGCAGCGGGGAGGCGGGGAGGTTTTTTGAATAGAGTGAGTGCTTGAAAGGCCAGATATCCACGCATACTTTACGCTATTTTTTATCATTGATGCCGTAAATTGGCCTAAACATTTGTAATTATAATTTCTATCTGATGTGCCGTCGATTTTGCCGTACAGTTTTAGTATCGTTGCTAAGATACTGAATAAATAACTAGCTAACATGGCGGCTGATACTATGCAATCGTTCTAGCCTTGGTTGTCAAAGTGTTGAATATCGTATGTAACAATCTTTCAATTTGGCGTCAGTTTTGATTTTGGTTGAAAATGCAACGAAACATTGATCAATTAAGCTCCGAAGCAGAGAGGCGTTTAATTCCCCAAAAATCGGAATTGGCATATAAGAAGGAATACGATAAATTGGTAAAATGGATGGACGAACAGGAGGTGAAAACTGTAGATGAAAGAATGATTCTTGCTTACATGCAGAAAATGTCTACATGCTATAAGGCGTCAACAATGTGGGCAATACATTCGAAATTGCAATGCATGTTACGGTTAAACAAGGGAGTGGATATAAAATCGTTTGTTAAGGTTAATGCATTCATGAAGGCGATCAACAAAAATCATGTGGTAAAAAAGGCTTACGTGTTTAGAGAAGATGTTCATGTCCTCTCGGAATTGAAGAAAGGAAATTTAACGTTTTCAAACAATGTAAATTGTACATTTAATATTCATTTAAATTAAAATAAATTGGTATTCATTTATATGAATTCATTTTTTATGACGTTATTTGTTTTGTATCCATGGAAACCTTTGCAGGAAACGCGCGTTTTTGAAAGCCTGTTTTATGCACGCTACACGATGTTTTAAACAAGCAATATGATGCATCAATGATAAAAAAAGAATTATATCAACATTAGCCTAGCTTTTATAGTCCATACTTGAGAATCAGTTTGACTCAAGGACGTATCTTTTGTTGCTTATTTCTATATACGTTTAGAAAACACGTAGCCAAATATACGTTCGGAGTCGGACTCATGCTATATATAAAATTGGACTACGAATACGGGCCTGAGGAGTCTGTGAAAATTGCGTCTGTATACATTGTTAGGTGCCACTTGACATTTAAACGTGTTGCATTATGCAGAACTGTCATTTGAAGACTTTGCTGCAACAAGGGAATAAGTCATAAATGCTAATTTTAGACAATTACAGGAAAAATGTTTCAGTTCTTTCCTATTAAAGATAATAAAAATATGTTTTCCCGGTTTAACATTTATTAAACAACACGCAAAACAAAAGTTATGTCCTGTTTGTTGAACCAAACGGTGAAGCACAATTTATTATCTTACTGGTCATAATGACCAGTAAGTTAAAATATATGACCAGTTAAAAACTGGTCATATCCCAATTTGTTGAAAATGGTCTTATCCTGACCTGATGTGGTGGAAGCTGCCAAGATTGTTTGCAATCACCGTCACATTTAAATGAACACAAAATTAAGTGTTTCTGAAAGTTCGATTGCATTCGAAACAGAAGACAAGACAAACGAACTACAAAATTACATCCGACAAAGGCGCTTCATGAATCATATTACACTTCATAACACTCTTTTATCAAAATAAATATAAACTCATAAATCATATGCATGTAATGTAATATAATAAGTAGGGTAAATGAGCCGATTCTAGAACCTCCTCACGAATCAAGGTCGTAAGGTGATCCTTCGAATCGGCTTGTGACCTTGAAAACTCTCAAGGTCAGGAAGGATAAGGTTAGAGTGAAGGTCAAGGTTAAGTTTCAAGGTCAGGAAAAGTTAGTAGTGAGAGTGAAGGTCAACGACTCTACTTGAGCGCAGGACGATGTTGTCGCTGTGATGGTCTGGAAGTAACTGAAGTATTTTCAAGTGCGTACAGCATTGTAGACAAATGCAGGACAATTGGTCAAGGTCAAGCTGCAGGTCAACGACCCTACTTAAGCGCAGGACGATGTTGTCGCTGTGATGGTCTGGAAGTAACTGAAGTATTTTCAAGTGCGTATAGTATTATAGACAAATATAGTACTGGGCATTTAATCTCCACCAGGTCTCGATGATGATGTGATGATGTGATATCGGTAATCTCCAGATTTTCACCAGGTTAAGGAGAGGGTCTCGATATTTTCAAGGATTCAATAATGTGATTGAGTGTCTGAAATTTCTTACTCCTCACAATTGTAGTGATGTCCTTGAAATTGCCTCTTAATCGCTCAAGTGAGGTTCCTGAAACTCCCTCTCTTCAATAATATTAACCGTGAGGTTATTAACATTCCCCTTCTCCGTATAATAAAGTGTATATAAGCGGAATAAATGGAATATACTTGACCACATAGTTTGACATCGCAGCACGAAAGCAGTAAGTAGTAATATTATTTAAACTAATTGTGTTTTACTTATAAACTTATATATTTTCTTATTGCATCGTCAACAACCATATGATACTACCTATTCACAAGTAGCTAGAGGAAATAGTAATTTTAAAGACAGTGGGAAAAAGCAGTGCGTCAATGATCAAGATCTTGATCTAGGATTCCACTTCCCGAAGATTTGGATTTTTCAAAACTAAACATAGGAGGTTGTATCCATAGAACCGAGAGCTGTGGAGATATGCAGAAAAAACATAAAAAGTTTAATGAGCCCCTTCTGTCACCAAATACTTATTTTCTAAACAAAAGTAAATCAAAATGGATTTCCGTTGGTTTAGATATCTATGCGAATTTTGAACCAGTGATTGTAATAATGGGTTCCAAAGGGCAAGGCATAAGCATGAATGTAGCAACATGGAATGCCTTTAATGCCAACAAGAACGATATAAATCAACTAATCGGAGGACCTGATTCAAATGGCATTATCCATGTGAATGAAATGAAAATATCATGCGTTTTCACGGATAATTGGCGGAAGGTAATGAAGGCGGAACTAGAAAACGAATCCGTATATTTGTCGTATGAGGGTCTTCGCGAGGTATGGAAGTTAAGAGCGCGGTTTTTCGGGCGTAAAAGTGTTTTTCAACTTAAACGCTGTTAATAATTACTTTCACGTTATATTTTCTGTACCATAAATTATCAAAATAAATACTACCTATCGCTGTATGGTTAGTTTTTCGATTATTTACGTTTTTCTATGAAATTTCATTAAATCTTCGATTTTTGCCGTTTTTCATCTTCATGGATTGTATTTGCAAATATTTGCACAATTTTAAAGCTTTACATGAATATAGACCTGATTCTACGTGTCACTGTATAATTTATAATTAAAATTACCAATTGTTTACCATATTATTTAAATAATTTGATTCAGAGAAATTATATTTATTCATTCCAAAAATATATCCTGAAACCTTGTAAAATACTGTATCTAATAAGATATAGTACTTATTAATTAACACATGTTTTTATGGTTTTATTAATTATAATTATTTAAAATGTACCTATATTGAATTTCCCGCCGTGAAAATAGTTAAAAATTAACACCAAGCAGTTCATGTGTTCGCTATGGGATGGAGCAATGACATAATTGCAATGCCATGTTGCCAACAATTCCTAACAGAAGTTTGAAATATGCGAATCAAGTGCCAAGGTCATTTTTTACAACTGTTTTTCAGCTTTCTCGGGGCTCTGCCGTTTGAACGAACGCCGTCTTTATTTTGCGGACTTCGCATTTAAACCGCAAAATATCGTAATTCTTATAATTTTTAATGCAGCACATTCTAAATCTTTGCAACGCGAATGATGATTAAAACAGTGATAAGGCCCATTAATTAAATCATCAATAATTGTTGCCCCATCACCATGGGCTTTATCGTAAATGGGTTTTTTGTGCTCTTTTCTGTAATAAGAAAATTCGTTTGTTATTTAATATTTTTCTACCAGCTAAGGAAACATTTTTTGTCATTTTTTAAAGACTATAATCTCTTACCATAATTTTTTATGGTATGGTTAGCACATTCAATTTTTGCGACATCCTTCCCATACACACAAATCTCGCAATACGCAAAAGAAATACACAGTGCACAAGTAAATTGTCACAGGAAGATAAAATAGTCTAACTAATTATAAAAAATGCTATAATAATTGACATAGTGAGGAATTAGTCATACACAAAATACAGACACAATAGTTGTCACAGTGTGAAAATAGAAAATAGTCACAGGGGAGACAGAAGTCTATAAAACACATACAAAACCAAAACGCACAATAAACAAAGCAGAAACACACGAAGAAAGCACAACGATAATTGAATAGGATTTTCAAACTACGCACCCGAATGTAAAGAAATCAAAATGAATCTATTTGCATGTGGGGTGTTGTTGAAATCTCTAGGGCGGAATGCACGCACTTATAATACTTTAAGAAGGGATAAGTATGCATACAAAATTTCGGTCCTGAGGAGATAAGAAGATAAGTTCTGGGGTCGTTAATAACTGCTATCTTAATAGTTTTTTGGACACTTGAAGAGGTCACCAAGAGCCTGCTTATATTGGCACCAAACATGTCATTGTCAAAAATAAAAGTATTTAAAATAAATATGGTCTGCTTCCTTATAGTTTCAGTGAGGCAAGAGAAATTGAAGGAACCCGTTTTCCAATGTTATTTCCCTATATTCCGCGATCAAAAAATCCCTCGGCACGACAATGAAAATGGAATTGGCTGTCAGGCGTCTATTTATTTTTAAATAAAAGTGATCTTAAAATGTAAGAAATGTTTCAAATACCTTTTTTGGCTAATAAGTTTACAGCAATCTCAATAAGACTCAAATTTGGTCATATAACTTACAAAACTTGTAAAAGGATTTAGTGAATTTAATGAAATAAATGTAACATTTAAAAAAATTATTCCCTAATATTAAGAGGCCTCTTTACCCCAGCTAGTATACGGCATTATTAATAAGCGACAGCCAAATAATTCATTCAAATAACATAATTACAATCGGAGAACTGATATAGAAAGTTTAGACATTTATCTACAATTAGACAAAATAGTTTTAAGAAATAAATCAAAGGTGACTTATTTCTGATGACCTAATCGGATTTATATGCAGACAAGAATACTCCATTATAATTCATTATATTGTAACAAAGAAAAGAAGGTGGTTCGCAACAACATAAGTTCCAAATCCCGGGTGGAATTTTCATTATATGTACCCTGTCTTAATTAAATAAATACATTGTTTCTTAAAAACTACTCGGCACAATTGTAGATAACTATCTAAACTTTCTAAATCTGGTTTCCGATTGTAATTATGTTGACCCGTTCATGAATTATCTTGGCGTCGTTTACATGCAATATCCTATACCGCCTTTGGGTAAAGAGGATTCTTAAAATATATAATATAATAATAATAATAATAATCCCTACTACTCCTCCACCTATGGCGTAATTGGTTACTGTCATTGTTTGAAAGAGAATTCTGACCCAATTACATAATATAATGTATCGGAAATAAAGTGATGACTCTTATTAAATTTGCAGGCACCGATAAAAAAGTCTCGCGCCCGCCGGCACCGCAAAAAACCACTTCATTTCCCGCAAGCAATACAAGTTAAACACATGGCAACATCTTACTGTTTTTTTTTTGCTAATGTGCACGCAAATTTCTTTAGTAAGGAGTGCAAAACATATTACAGAGCGCTTTTAAATCGAATCCTGGCGGATTTATCAACAACCAGAGCCCAGTTTTCGCGCCAAAACCCCGCTCTTAAACGACATAATCACATGTCGAGCGGAGGTACTAAAAACTTCAAATTTCGCCCAATATTATCACGTCTGCATTGGCATGCTATCTCAATTCGAAGGTGATTTGAGAAAGCGTTTTGATTATGTCTTTAATGCGACAGTTACCGAATACGTTTGCATGACAAAGGAAATGATTTTATATGGATTAGATAAAGTGTATTACGATATGGATTTACATGCAATTTCAGAAACACATTTTAATGATCAGTAAGAAGAGTGTAACAATTTGCGAAGGCAACAATATATATAATCATATGTATGTACGTCAGGAGGTCTGCGTATAGAGAAGCTAGAAGAGGGGTCTGGAGCTTGTGCGCTGTAGATAGGATAAGATTTCAAAATAGGATTAGAAATATAGACAAGGAAATTTCAAAATGTTTAAATTGTATCCACAGAGAAAAAATATTCAATGAAAGATTCGAGTTAGCGTAATTGCATGATATCTTTACGAATTTTCCTTTATGAATAAAAATATATGTAATAATATTAACAATATAAATAAAATATATGTATTAATATTAGTAGTATTAAAAATCATCTTGAAAGCTAACGTTGTATTTGTGTTTTATGTAATTTGTTTATATTGTTTAAAAATAAAATATTATTTTTTTGTAAATCTTATACATTTAAACAAGTAGTTTAATTTAGGACAATGTACGTCCATAATCCCATCAGATCCAATCGATCAGTCAAGCGGAGAGGTGGTAGTATTTTGAATAAGTTGATAAATAAACTTCCATTTGAAGTTCACTTGCCTGGTTATAACTTTTGCGGACCAGGTACCAAGTTGGAACAAAGGTTGGAGAGAGGTGATCGAGGAATAAACGAATTAGACGAGGACAGCAGAGAGCACGACATTGCATACAGTGTAACGAACGAGTTAAGTAAAAGACACGAGGCCGATCGTAAATTATACAGAGCTGCCAAAAAAATAATTGGTAGTAAGGCAAAACTTGGTGAAAAGATAGCGTCAGCAACGCTCGCTAGTCTAATGAAGGCGAAAATAAACATTGGTTTGGGATTAATGAAACAAAATCGTAGCAAAAGACGTACAAAGCGAAGGAGTAAAGGTAAACGACGTGGTGGCGCATTATCATTTGCCCAGGCAATTCGCCTTGCGAAGACAGCAGTCGGTAGAAGTCCAAACAAAGATCTACTTGCGTCCACTAAAGCAGCGTACCGTGCTTTGAAAAAGAATAGAAAGGGCATTCCTCATCCGAGACATAGGGTAATACCTATACCAAAGAGAGGAGGTTTTCTTCCCTTAATACCGTTATTTGCGGCTTTAGGAGCATTAGGTTCACTTGGCGGTGGTGCGGCAGCAATTTCAAAGGCTGTTAATGAAGCAAAGGCCGCTAAAGAGCAACAGAAAGAAGCAGAGAGGCACAACAAGGCAATGGAACCCAGAACCGTTGGTTCAGGTTTTTATATAAAACCTTATAATAAGGGTTGCGGTTTATATCTTCCAGATGATTCAAAAAACTAAATATGAAGTTTCTTCGCCATCCCTTAACTAACATTGACATAGAACGTTACTCCAAACGACTAAAAATACCTTATTTTAGAGGAGTTTTTATGAGAAATGCACTGCCTAAAAAAGTTCACAAGAATGAACGCGGTGTCGTGAACTTGGATGATAAGAATGGCGAAGGAACTGACTGGGTTGCGTACAGGAAGTACGGTAAAGTGATAACGTATTTTGATAGTTTTGGGGATCTAAAACCGCCTATTGAAGTAGAAAGGTATTTAAAATCAGATGGAAAGGATAATGTGATTTATTATAATTACACGAGACATCAAAGGAGTGATGAAGCAAATTGCGGTCAATTATGTCTCCAGTTTTTGTCGGATAAATAAGAAGAATATATATCATCATTACCCAGTTGTAAACATAAGAATGGAGGGCGAAGGTCATTCATACACATTTACATTAACCGGAAAACAATCCGCGCTGGAATGTGACTTCTATCCACCAATTTATTTGAAACCAGAAGAAGACTATGAGATGGCATTACTGAATTTTGAATCTTTTAATTCAATACCCAACGTTGATGAAACAAATAATCTTTTCCATTATAAGACGACGATGGGTGATTGGAAACATTTGGAACTGCCAGTGGGAATATATGACGTTGAAGACATAGTTCACTATATGGAAGACAAACTGAGTGATATTTCCATAGGTAAGCAGCCACATATCCGTGTACATATTCGAGGAAATAATATCACACAAAGAGTTAGCGTAAAAACTGCATTAGACCTCGACTTCACGAAAGAGAGAAGTATCGGGTCATTATTGGGTTTTAATAAGAAAGTGTTGTCTGCTGGATCTCACGAATCAGATAATATCGTGGACATCAACACGGTGAACGCAATACAAATTTATTGTAATTTGATCACAGGATCTTATAATAACGGAGAACAAGTACACGTATTGTATCATTTTTTCCCAAAAGTTCCCGGTGGATTTAAAATAATCGAGTCGCCGCATGACCCTATATATTTACCGGTATCCGGAAAAATAATCAGTTCCATGGTAGCGCGGGTCCTGGATCAATCTGGGAAGCTAGTAAACTTTCGAGGCGAGGAAATAACACTCATTGTACATCTTAGAAAGCGGACTTAAAACAATGAAGGTATATAAAAAAAATCTTGCAAATGGGCGACCGTCTTACAGAGATGGATATAAACGGAGCGGTAATGTCAAGATGTCGAACAGTCGGCGAGGGATAGTGAGAGCGTTAACACGTCGCAATCGAAAATATTTAAATACTTTGGGTTATACCGTTTTGAAATGATGGATATCTTGAACGTTACCGAGAAACTGAAAACAAATAATTCTATTACAAGCTATGAATATCACATGCATCAACCTTTTGGATCTGCTAGTTTTGAGAATAACGATCAAATAAGGATAAGTGTTCCGGAAATTGATAATTACACCTTACCTTGTGAAAGTTACCTGCACGTCGAAGGAAGCTTACGGAAAATAGGAGCAGACGGAGTTGTAACTAAAGTAGCGAGCACATCTGCAAAATTAGTGAATAATCCGATCGCATTTATGTTCAGTGACATCAGATATTTATTGAATGGAGTGCAAATAGATTCTACAAGAAATGTAGGTTTAGCGTCTTGTATGAAGGGATATTTTTCATTTACCAAAAATGAAGCGGAGAAACTAGAAAACGCAGGATGGCATCCTTTTTCTGGAGTATGTGATAAAGCACTTGACACAAGTGGAAACTTTGGATTAAGTGTACCTCTACGAATAATATTGGGATTCTGATATCATAGTGCAAACTGAAGCCGCCAAAGACGAAAAACTTAAACTGGTTATTGATAAAATCAGTTGGAGAATTCCACACGTCTCAGTGGGTTTACGAGAACAATTGGTTTTAACGAAGATAATTGATAAAAATGTAAACTTACATGTACCCTTCAGAAGTTGGGAAATGCACGAATATCCTTCATTACCGACGACGACAAAACACATGTGGGCTGTTAAAACGGCCCCACACGTAGAAACTCCGAGATTCATAATTGTTAGTTTTCAAAAAAATCGGAAAGGATTCATAACTGAAAACATGTCACGTTTTGATAATATTGATCTAACCAATATGAGTGTTTATTTAAATGGAGTTCGTTTTCCATATGATAATTTAAATGTTGACTTTGATAACAATCATTTTGCTGTTCTGTACGACATGTACGCAAAGTTTCAACAATCATATTACAATCATGAAAGTGAACCTTTATTTTCACCAAGTCAGTATAAAGAAGTGGCACCACTAATTGGAATTGATTGTACATACCAGACTGATACTATACAAAAGAGTGCCGTAGAGATTAAAATAGAATTTACGACAAAAGTTCCAATCCCAGCCAATACTTCAGCCTACTGTCTGATTTTACACGACAAGGCATATTATTATTCGCCCTTGACAAAGATAGTAAAAGAATTACTGTAAACAGTATCAAGGTCATATAAAAGATCAAAAGGGAAATGACGTTCTCCACATCGTCAGTATAAAAGCCACAGCGATACACATACCAAGTGTACAAATATACGCAGACAGAAGAAATGAAGATGTTACCATTAGTTGATATAAATAAAGCGATCAGTGCGTACATGAATGGTGAAAAGATGAGTGAAGAACATCTCAAACACTTACTAGACCTATACCTAAACAAGATTGAGGGAATGGAACTTCAAGAGATTTGGCATCTGTTACCACCTATCAAGATGAACGACATCAGTTTCCAACGGAGGCTACCCTGCTATAATCATTATAACATAGGTAGAACTCATGTGGACGGATCTCCTACTCCAATATACCTCTGCAGACACTGCAACAAAAAATTAAAAAATCATAATATTAATAAGTAGTCATTAATCGTTTCAATGTATAACAATGTATTTTTTTATTATGTCAATAAATAAATATATATAGAATATTTTTTATTTTATTTTTAATACTCGAACTAATATAAGACCAGTGAACATTGTTCAGTTGCCAACAAGTATCGAAGTAAAATACATCAAGTGAACAATATTATGAAGCTAAATTGTAATATGAATTACATATATAATTGGATGAGTACCCTACAAAGTTCGCAAGTGCTTATTAACAAAGTATGGGAAGTAATGCAGAAGCATGAAGATGGAGGAAGAATTTCTATTAGTGATATGAAGTTTCTCCCTTTATCCTACATATTGAAGAGAGTAAGGCCAATAGATGTAACACTAGCATTTAATACTCTACCTGCGAGCTATCGTGCAAACCAGAGTCTGCAAGAAATGTTGCCGTGCTATAAACATTACAATTGTGACGGTTGGAGAGATCACATTGACGGATTCCCTCCGGCCATAAGAGATTGTATAATGTGTAAAGATGAAAAAATAAAGAATAATCGTACATAATAATTGTTATTATTTCTTTGAAATTTATATCTACCTATACATAACAAGTCATCTTAAGTGAAGACCAGCTAAAATAACCTAACATAACTTAACACAAACGACCTTAAAACGATCTTGAAAATGAGCTTGGCCTTGAAAACGATCTTAAAACGACCTTAAAAATAACCTTGAATTGAAAAAGGTGCCATTTAAAATGACCTTGACCTTGAAGATGACCTTGACACTAAAAATGACATTTACCTTGAAATGTTGACCTTGAAAACAACCTTAAAAGACCTTGAAAATATTCTTGAATAAAAAATTTGCCTTGAAAATGTTAACCTTGAAAAACTCGAAAACGACCTTGAGAAGAAAAAAAACCTGAAAAATAATGACCTTGAAAAAAAAAATCCAACTTACTTGGCCGACTGACCATGATTCTGAGTCGCCAAGGATGTGAAAGTTATACTAAAGGAATACAAGAAAGGGAAACACGAAAGGAAAAAAGAAGAAAAGGAAAGGAAGAGAAAAAAGGAAGGAAGGAAGGAAGGGGAGAAAATTACAACCCTACCACCCCCCTAGTGGGAAGGCGTGAGGTCGGAAAAATTATCCCCTCCAGAAACGCCCAGGGGGGCGGGGGAGACAAAAAGCGAAACCCGTCACTTCTCGCATCTGACATTTAGAAACTTGTTTACCTTTCAATTCTTCACCTTCACTTTCTACCTGGGTAAAAATAAGCTAATTTGCATTTCACAGACTTGTTGACCTTTCCATTCCTCACCTTCACTTTCCAACGTGAGCTAATTTGAATTTCACATTCTCTTTTTTGTGTATAAATACGATTCCGAACTCCAAGAGATCATATACAACACAACAAGCTAGTCAACATATATAGTGAGTACGTGAACGAAGATATCATGGGTAATACTTTTGTTTATAGTGTGTATTTTATATATTGTAATATTTATGTCTCTTCTACAGATAATCAAGACGATTTTGACACATTTTTCAATGATACTGCTTTTGATTCAATAGTTTTAACGGCGCCTGGTTTTGATCTCCCAGTGACTTATGAACCTACTGTATCGGGGAATAATACCTCCCCCAGTTTGCAAGGCACTGAGATTTTAAATCTAGATAATCCTTCACTGACACCTAACGTGGTAGACAGTGAATTGTTAAGACATATTCTAAATCAATCACTACCTCTACCAGTCCGTTCAAAACCTAGCACCATTACTTCTCCTGTGCCAGGTCCCTCTTCCACCCATCGTCATAAACTTGGCAGATATGGGCGCTACCTGTCTAAGAAAGTTTATAAAAACAAACGCAGAGAGGAGAAGCAAACTAAACTTTCCTTAAGGTCGAATAAACGTGTTAGGCGGAATTTGTTGACCGATGATAACTTCCTCTCTTCTGTCAGTGATAATATTTTTACAACGAATGTGTCCCCCGAATTAATTACAATATCATCACAAGAATCCGTTACCTTATCCCAAGAATCCGTTAACTTATCCCAGAATGTCACCACTGACCGAGGAGAAGTTACGAAAAAAGTACAAATTCTTCAGAACACGGCAATTCTTCCGAGTATATCTACAACTGTTCCCACTAACAAACCGGAATTATTACCTGAGCATGCATCAATCCTTAATCATAATTTGAATATTCCTTCTGCTGTCCCCACTAACAAACCGCTATTACTTACCGACTGTGACTATCTTGACACAATTCCCAATTACGTCAAATCATGCATAACTTCTCTATGGTCGATTGAGGATAATGTCAGATTAGAAGCAGCTGAGAGTAACCTGCGTGCGTGTAATGACAATATCTTAGCATTGATAACAGAAATCCGTAGCCGTAACATTTATCGACCTACTTTCATGAAAAATCCAGATGCATTAAAATACCTGGATAACTCTTCATTAAATTTAAATAGAATTTTAGAAATAGAAAAGCAAATTTTAGAATTGCAAAAAGTTAAGATATCGACATTACGCGAATGTTTGTGAAGTGATTGTAATAAAATTAATTAAATTAAACAGTGTCGGAATGTGTGAAGAAAGTGTCTGAATGTGTGAAGAAAGTCTAATGGAAATAATATATTTAATTATAATAGATTTAGATATGTTGTACTCTGGAGCTGAATTAGGGAAGAGGTGCTATAGAATTAGCAGTAGCGGGGACGAGAATGAAGTAGTGAATTGCCACCACATGAATCGAACTCGACGAACCTACACTGAAGAGTCTCTCCGTCTCATCGAGAAGGAAAATGGAGTTTTCTGAGAATTTGTTGGATGTTGGATCGTATTTCCTCTATTTTTTGGAAACCTGATGAAAACTTGTGAATTATAATAAATAAATTCTAATTCTAATATAAATAATATGTAACGTTTTAATTATTTTTTAAATTTATGAATTAACTGTTTTCACCGTTTATATGAGTCCCAGTGATAATATAATAAAAATATAATAAATTGTAATTTTCTTACCAGTAACAGTTATTACCAGTAACATTTAATTCGTCGTTGAAGAAGTTGTCAGAAATGAGTTTTCTTGCATTCCGAACACAAAGTGTATCCTTGCCGGTTCAAAATTTTGATGGTTCATTAAATAAAAATTTATTTAATAGACACAGTTCACTTTTCGGCGGTGATTGTAAAAGAGGATTATTTATAGGACCATCGGGTTCTGGAAAAACCAACGTTATGTTGTCTCTACTGCTTTCACCGAATGGTTTACGATACCTTCATATATATGTTTGCTCAAATTCATTATATCAGAAAATATATGAATTTCTCAGAGAATTAATGAAAATAGTGCCAGAATGTGGATATTTTGAATTTCCAGATGTAGAATCTCTTGTCCTTACGAAGGATGTTAAGGAATATTGAATTGTAATCTTTGATGATGTGCCGCCTACTGGACATAATTCAATTAAAGTTTATTTTTCACACGGTCGTCATAAAAACGTAGACTGTTTCTATCTGTGTCAGAGTTACAGCGCTGTACCTAAACAATTGATTCGAGATAATTGTAATTTCTTGGTAATGTTCAGACAGGATGCCACTCATTTGAAACATATTTATGATGATCAACTCGTAAGCGATATGACATTTGAAGAATTTAAGGAAATATGTCGAAAATATTGGATTGCTCCTCACGATATTTTAGTGGTGGACTTAGATTGTCAGAGAACAGAAGGTCGTTACCGTCAAGGTTTTGAGAAATACATTATCATATAAACGTGTAACTATTTATTTATTTAATCAGTATTGTGACACATTTCATTATGGCACATACACATCAATATGTGGAGCAACTTGCAGATGCACGTGAAGCACTCCAAAATAAAATTCGTGCACTGAAGAGCGATATTTCAGAATCAAAAGAACATTTTGCAGCTGCATTCTCACCTTTAACAGAACAACTTAAAGAAGTGATAAGCAAATTAGATGTGCCTCAGGTCGATCTTATAATCTATAAAGCTGACCCTAATCAATTTGACGATGAGCTAACTTCGAGTGAAACCCACACACCTTTTCGCTTAAAACGTAAAATATCTAAATTACGCAGGTCATCAAAGCTACCTGCACCAATGCGAGTACAAGAGTTGAAAGGTTTTCCCATCAAGGAGCGTTTAGAAACTACAGGTAACATTACTTCAGATGACCCGCAAGATTTTGATGAAACAATAGAGAGTTCTCCGTATATTCTTTCCCAGAATATCGGTATTGGGACGATCCCAATGAACTTGTTGACAGGTTACGTTTATTAACTGACTCTCAATGGGCCGGTCATCCATCACACAATAACGAAGTAATTTCCATTATCGACGAATTAAAGGAGGCAGGTATTTTAGGTTAATATATCTGTAGAAATGCGATAAATCTCATTTTTGCACTTTCATCTTAAAAGTTGACACTTTACAAACTCTAATCAATGTCAAAAGGTGGCATTTATCAAATGTTACATTGTTTATTTGTATCCAACCATAAAAGTGGTATCAAATGCATAAAGGAATTTCATGATACGCTGTCATCGAAATACCTGCTGTCAGAACAATCAATCAAATTTTCGCGACACGAGTACATCGATAGTAGTTCATCATGGAAGTGGATGATACATCCGATGCGGAAAGCTGCACACCACCAGATGTAGTAAAGGAAGCAGAGATAGCTAGTTTAGAACTACTACCGAAAAATTCAAGGGTAATATATGAAAAACGCTACCAGGAATTTATCAAGTGGTGTGAATCTAGAACCGTTAGAAGGTATTCAGAGAATACTTTATTAGCATATTTTGCCGATCTTTGCAGAAAATATAAGCCCTCTAGCATTTGGTCTATATTTTCGATGTTAAAATGCACCCTCGCTACAAAACATAATGTGCAAATTGGAAACTATTGCAAATTAATAGCTTTCATCAGAATGGCGCAGGATTTATTTTTTAACCTTATTTTTAAATACTATATTGTACTTGTTTACGGTATGACGTGCAAAAACGTGCAAAAAGTGTCGTGACGAGCCTTCGGCTCGTCACGAAACATCATCTGAACTCATGCCATAAAGCTCAATTTTACACACTTATTACATAAATAACTATTACCACTCAACTGTTGTGGTATTAATGGTAGTACTGACGCGGAGCACATAAGACCACTGGATAAAATTCGAGTTAAGCAAGACGGACCAGCTACAAGTTATTGCATAGAAGTCCTGATCGAATCCGATCATGACGTATATTAAGCAAGATATTGTTAAAGAGATACACGCTCCAGCACGAAGGAATTTTCAAAGACGTCGTGTCATTCTTAAAGGTTTGAAAGATTTGTATCAAGCAGACTTAGTAGAAATGATACCATATTCTAAGCAAAACAAGGGTTACAAATATATATTGGTGGTAATAAATGCGTTTTCAGCTGGGCACTGCCATTAAAAAATAAAACTGGTAAAGAAGTTATTCGTGCAATGGAAAAAGTTTTACTGGAAAAAAGAAGTCAGATCCCTAAAAGCTTGCAAACCGACAACGGCAAGGAATTTTATAACACCGACTTCAAAAAACTACTTCTTCAACATGGGATAAATCATTACAGCACTTACTCAACTTTAAAGAGCTCCATCGTCGAACGATTCAACTGAACTATTAAGGAAAATATGTGGAAAGAATTTAGCATGCAAGGAAATTATCGTTGGATTGAATTACTTCCGACGATTATTAATACCAACAACAACACGGTTCACAGAACCATTGGTATGAAACCAAAGCAGGTTAATCAGAGGAATGCCGCCGATCTTCTTAAGACCGTCTACAGTTCCTTGAAAATGTATGACAAATCTGTCTAACGTTTTAAAATTGGCGATCATGTTCGCATTAGTAAACATCGACAGGAATTTACTAAAGGCTACACTCCAAATTGGTCTAATGAAATATTTAAAGTATCAAAAGTTCAAAACACAAACCCACGCCCGTACTTATTGCAAGATGAAAAAGGAGAGAATATTCTTGGAATTGCGAAAGGTTAAACATCCAGATGTCTTTCTAGTAGAAAAGGTTATACGACGGAAAGGAAATAAGGTGCTTGTCAAATGGTTAGGATTGGATAAGTCTCATAATTCATGGATATCGAAAATAATGTATTATAATTCTAATGCTTTGTATTAGTAACATGTAATAAAATATAAACTTAAAAATGATGTATAGAACATATTAACAAATAAAATGATTTATAAGCAAATATTTGTATTTTATTAAAATCCCAGTGTTTCCAGTTCCTCATTGACAATTGCGTCGATCAACTTGTCGCGTTCCAGTTCATCGATACTTTTATGACCCCATGCCAATGTGGTGTACTTGTCTTCTGTAACGTATATCTTATCACCATTTCCTGATAAGGCAATCTTATTTTTCAACTCTGTAAACATAACATGATAATCTGATCTAAAATTATACATTTTCTTAAATATTCGTCCTCCAGATTCAACAATTCTTTGATAGTCTGTGACAGCCAAATCTTTTTTAATAACTTTTTTTTTCACACCTTTCGCTTTCTTTGTACATTGTGTCAACAGGTTGACGCAATAAGCTTTAGCTCCAGTTCCATAAAACGAAGTAATTATTTCCCCACGATACTCATCTTTCATTTTTCCTAACACGGATTTTTTTACAGGTATGTTGTGCATGTTATCCTCGGAATAGTTGGACGTATCAAAATTTCCTATGTTTTCCTTGATGTCGTCGTAAATATTGTCTGTATATACATGTGGAATTAGGGAATCTGTAGATTTCAGAAACTTATAATAGAAATCGTACATAACATTTTTGGATAATTCTAAAATAGAAAATCCGACATACAGCGGTTTATTGTAATTTACTTTAACGACAGACATTTCAATTGCTACCAAGTTTTCACAAAATATTTTAACCGATTTGAAATTTGGTTTTGCTACAAAAAATTCCGCCCCTGGTTTCCGGTGTCGATTTTTCCTATGCGTTGATAGTTTAATATCAGCTCGGTTTTCCACATTCTCCATTGTCTTTCCGTACACAATATTATTCATACTTTTGTAATGATTTCTTTCAAAATCATTTTTAGCGTTTTGTCTTTTTTGAGTGTTAAAGTCAATATAATCTTTCATCCAACTTCTTTGTTCAAATTGTAAAATTCTGTGAATACGGGTCAAAACTCAAAACTAAAAATGTGTTACATACTTGTTCTTGTTGTACAAAGTAGGAATCAATTTTGCCACTTTTGATGTCGGCGATACTACAGACTCCGGACAAAATGGGAAATCATTGTGTTCATCGTGGAAGTGTTCTGGATATTCGAGGTATACTTCTAACACGTATCCTATATCGCCATCATCTATACAATTCCATATATCAAAAGTCTCGATTTCTTGTTGATCGTGCCAACGAAATTTTCCTGTAGGAAGTTTGCAACGCCTAACATAACCGTACAAGTTAGTAGCATCTAAATAAATTATATAAGAGTTAGGTGTGTGTGCGTCGTAGGACGATAAAACTTTGTTGTTCGCTTCCGCTTTTCGTCGAGTGCACATACTGAGCCCTCCTCGAATACCCTTTTGAAAGAAATGTAACATGTCGAGTCGATGTCTGTCAGCAGATCCAGTTTCACCCCCGATTTTCTAAGCAGGGCGTCCCATCCGAATTGGTGCGGTAAAATAATTTGCTGGATCTAACTTATAATTTTGTAGAGACACATTCCGAAAATTTTCAAATATGTCGGCTAACAGTAATACGTCAGACGTTAAGTAAACTCTTGCGTAATCTCCTAAAGTATTACACTTAAAAACGTTCCACACTGATTGGGCTCGAGCGTAATTTTCTTCTGATATGTTTTCGTCAGTTAAAGTATCATAAAAGTCTTCTCGGTCTGGCAACCTTGTAAAATGTGTCTTCTCAAAACAATCCATGAATCCATAAGGGAAAACTCCTTTTTGTCGCACCAATTTAAATTGCTCCTAGTCGCCAAAATATTTTCGGATTTCATTGCATTGGTCGTCCTCCAAATACGATCCCAATTTTTCAAGGGAGCACGATAAAAAACGAAAAGAATCGATAAACCTAAGTTTTAAAAATACTTTCCTTTTTTTACCTTTGTGATCCACTGTTTCACCTACGTGCACTTTTTTGCTAAATGAAATGTACTTCTCTTTGTTCTGTGCAATCACGTCCACATCTTCTCCACTTATAGCAATATTTTTGACGAACATATGAGCATCATAATTAGAAAGATTGTGAAAGAAAACTGGTATAAACTTGGGTACTTTATAATTAATATTGCATACCGAATGTGCTGCACCTCGAAATAGACCGGTCAAATGATCATGATCATATACTTTGTCTCCAATATTTATTATCGGTTTATCACAAATGTGACAAATATTTGTTTCCCATTCTCGTTCCTGGTCTATTGTTAGGGGTTCCATGGATTTATTTGTAACTAAATGTTCTGTATAGATATTTTTAATGTCGATCTCCAACTCTTTAACAAATTCAACTGCAGCATCTTCGCCTGTGTATATTTGAAACTTGGAAAATCTATCGTCATAACAACATTTTATATAATACGAAAAGGCATACGGTTCATGCTGATAGCACTTAACTGTGTAAGGCTTTTCCGAATCAATTTCCACGTCTTCCCCAACAGGTTGCAATAAAGCTTCGAAATCTGCATACACAACGAAAGGAACTTTAATTTGTTTTTCGAAATGTTCGAATTGCAACACGTTCTCCATCACTTCCTCGCCCAGCTTATTTATACGTGGTTTTTCTTCAGGTAATACAGCTTTTACTTTTCCACAATCTTCTTGACGGTGCCGAGTTAGGTTTTCCTCTGTGGTGAAGTACAAGAGACATCCATGACATATCCATTATTCGTGTCCATTGCGAGAATATTGCGACGACATTAGCCGCGACAAAGTTTTTATCCAACAATAATGAGTGTTGCCGTCATCATCCGAAATCAATAATAAATTTACGAATACAGAACATACCTTGCTCGATATTCTCAGTGCCACTATGTCAAATATTGTTTTTGCTCCTGTAAATTCCCTATTCATGCACACGTTCACGCAAATATCATTCTTCGCTTCAAATTTCTTAATATCTTGAATTTTCACTGGAAACTCCAATCCTGAAAAGTCACATACTGTCGAATAATGGGGGTACGAAGATGTCCTCTGTGATAATCCGTTCGGTTCTCTTAATGCAGAAGCAAGTGCCCAACCAAAGCAGGCTTGATCGTTATTTTGCACATTTATAACGGCTTTCTTTGCTTTTTTTACATCTGGTAGTTCTATAAAACTCGATGCCCTCGTCGGATTATATTTGGTCATGCTAACTTCCAAACGTAAAATTTCCACTAAAGTCCACCCTGTAAAATAAATTAAGTTTTAATTGTCGAATGTGAAACAATAAATATTGTATTACCTGAATCACGTTCCTGAAACTCTGACATTTTAGCCTTGATCTCCTCAATAAATTGTTTATAAATTTCGTAAAGGTTTTTCTCACCAGTAATTATCTTATTTTTCGTATTGAATGATTTTACTTCAGCATTTTCTTTAACATCTTGAAAGTACAGTGCGAAACATTCTAGATTCAATTTCATACTGGAAAACACAGCTAGCTTTGACTCAATAAGCGTCAAATTTTTTTCTCTTACTAAATAAGCGAATTGCAACATATCTATATGAAATCCAGGCTCCGACACACTGTATTGAACAATATAGTCTCCAAATGCAGTTGATAATTGCTCTACACCATCATCTATTACAACAAAAGCGTTCTTCTTATGTGCATTGCTTCTAAGATGACCCGCCCAACATGATCTTTCAACGTTTATATCACACATATCACATCTAATAATATTTACTACATCACCGTGGCCATTCGAAGTCATTGGGATTTCTTCCAATTTTCTCCTTTTGCATTTGCAAGAATTCCTTTGATGACGCGTCAGGTTATCTTTTCTCGTAAAACTTTTTCCACAGTGTTCGCAACTAAACATTTTGCGTTCTGCTTACTTGATATTCGCCCTTGATGTTCACTCCTCTCTATAAGAAGGTTATCGTTTGATGGATACCATTATATATCGAGAGTTGACATTCACCACCATCGCCACCTATAACAACCTTGATTGTGCATACTATAGATATTTATTCAAATATTACCTTGAAGCTAACCGGATCCAAACACGATGTAGTCGTAACCTTGAAGATTAATCTTCATCGTCTACATCAGTGGCCGTGTCGAAGTCCGACGGGTATGCAGATACCTCCATGCACGTGTCAGTTTCAGAAGGTTCGCGGAATAGGTTTACACCATCCATTTTAAAGAGTGGCATAGCAAAACAAAATGCACAAAATCGTTTACTTTGGTCCAACCATTGCAGGATTTCATTCACAAAATATATACATACGCTTGAAATACCGTACTCTGAATTAAGAAATAAATGAATTATTAATTATTCACTAAATTAATTATTCAGTATATTAATATTATAAAATATTAATATTAATAAAAAAAATTATATTATAAATAAATTAATGCTCACCTGAATAATTTGGTATTCCCATTTCTTTCATATGCCAATTTCCTGCAATGGGAACAATACCGTTCGCCATTCGTATCAATCCAAAATTTTATCGATAGCGATATCAATTTTCTTCCGATGGCTCCCGGATTCCTGATAAGGATATCGGATAAAACTTCTTTGCCTTGATAGAATGACCAGGCTACCTCCAGCAGCATCCGAATACTACACCGGAAAGGTAAACCTATCCAGAGCAGAAAACGGTATTGTTCCAATGGTCTCTCATCCACATAGACCCATTTAATGTAAGACCACTTTTCCCACATTAACTTGGCAATCGTATGTGGAATTAAGCCCTGTTCTTCCAATTCCGCAATTTGAAATCGATTTTGTAAAAATTTCCCACAAACCACCTTCAACGTAATGTTTTTAAAGACATTGGAGTGGAGGCATCCATACTGCGATAGACTGCTGGTGATTGATACATGTTTACTAAACTTAATTTATATCAGAGTGCAATTCTATTTATACTATTATCATATAACTTTCGAATCTTTGGACTACATGGCGATTCAGAATCATGGTCAGCCGGGCAAACAACAATCTCGAATATTTTCAAGTTGGATTTTTTTAAATCATTTTTTCAAGGTCATTTTTTTTTTCAAGTTCATTTGAAGGTCAGTTTTCAAGGTCATTTTCCAAGGTCTTTTTTGCAAGGTCATTTTTCAAGGTCATTTTTCGAGGTTATTTTTTTTCGATTCAGGATCTTTTCGAGGTCATTTTCAATGTCAAAGTTACAAGGTCAAGGTAATTTTCAAGGTCAACTTTTCAATTCAAGGTTATTTTAAGGTCGTTTTCAAAGTCAACATTTTCAAGGTCAGCTATTCAAGGTCAATATTTGACCTCAAATTTTCAAGGTCAATATTTGACCTCAAATTTTCAAGGTAAGCGACCTTGGCCATTTCCAGGTCAAGGCAACCCGATTCTAGAACCTCCTCAGACCCTCAAGGTCGGAGGAGGTTCTAGAATCGGCTTGCTCCCACTACTATAATACAATGTGTTTGTAAATGAGTGTAGATTGTATTTTAGGCAACCAAATATACATGTTGGTAACACAACAAAAATATCACTAAGGATTCATTGGTGTAACATAATGTTGTTTGTTTCTGAAAATTAACATTTCTTATTTTAACATAAGTAACTAATTGAATCAAGAAGCAACGGACGTTACTTTGTATCCAAGAAGGGAAACGGGTCAACGGGTTTTTTTTCGTCCAGTGTGGGTCAGTTAAGTTGTTATGATATACCTGATGAAATATCCACGAAACAACGACAATTAAATAGATACAAAAGAGAAAATTATCAGTACATATCAACTTAACTGACCCACACTGGACGAAAAAACCCTGATGACCCGTTCCCCTTCATAAATAACTAACTTGAAATAACTTACCTAGATTAACTTCACAATGATTGCACGCTACTGGCGAAAATGACATTAAACTTTGACAAATTGCGGTGAAATACACTAAGCACCGACATGGAAAAACTTAACGGCAATTAAAATTCTAAATTTCATTTAAATTTTGCCGCCTTTTCTACAATCATTTACAAACACACGTTACTATATGTAATGTAATGTATAATGTAATGTATAATGTAATGTATAATGTAATGTATGTAATGTTAGACAATACGGAAAGATCCCATGGAGTCGATAGCCCAATAAAGATTGTTTATATATATACCGGGCTTTTTTTTCTTTATTACACATAACATTGACAATGTATAACTGGTTGCCTGCACATATCCGCAAGGAATGTTCCTATGAGTAACTTTAAAATAAAAACTGTCAACCGTATATCTAGGTGCAGACAACCAGTTGTACCTACATAGATTTCACGACGTAACATAAAGAAGGTTATTAAGAAATTGCAAAAAAATCAGTTTTAATGAAGAAATTCTAACTGTATGATATTTCAAACAGTCTGGTTATATCTAAAAGCGATCCTATGGGCCTTTCCAGTACACAATATAGGATATTCAGTGTCATCTCTTCTGTTAAAACACGGTTGGTTTTATCCCGTAAAATTTATAATAACGTGCAAATGTGTCACTTGAATGAACTAATAAGCCGTATACGTACTGCATAAACCTATAATTCATTACAAATACTCTGCGTTGTTTCCAAGATCCCGCCTTGCGGGAAGATTTTTCCTTGCCTTTAAATACACGATGGGCATTTTGAAAACTTGCTGGGACATCTGCATTCAACCTCACTTATTTTTTTATGTTGCTTTGTTTTACCGTTTGAATACATTTATTTCTTCATTTAAAACTGAGTTTGTGTGATTCCTTTATTGTTAAAAACATAACCTATCTGGGAAACGGCTTATGCCAAACTGGTGACAGTAGACGACAATGTGTAACTGGTTGCCTACGCTTACGCCGCTACATACGTAGATTTTTTTTAATTTACTCATAGGAATGTTATGTGTAATAATGAAAAAATATATATATATATATATATATATACCGGTATATACAGGGTGATTTATTGGGAAATGAGCACACAGTAATGGTAGATGCGGCACACCGAGGTGATTCTAAATAAACTATATTTTATGGGTCTATCGGTCTTTATAAAAATTATACAGGGTGATTTATTAATATTGCCCATTTTTTCAATTAATCATAATTTACGAACCACCCTATAAATTTTTGTAATATTTAGTACGTATGTTCCTTGTCCCCTGTAGAGTCGACTAACATAATAAATGAAAATCTTATTCTAGGTTCGGCCTTAAAAAAATAAGTAGGTTTCGACTCGAAACAACACCCTGTATGTCAATATTTTAAAATTTTGTTTGCATATTTGGAATGAGCAGAAAAAAATAAGTAACATTGAATGTATTTGGTACTTCCGCATACAACTTTGTTATTTACTAACTTGAGTCAAATCTAGATGTTTCGATAATAAGGTGGCACAAATTTAAAATAAAATAAATTTCCTTTCCTAAATGATCATTTTCCAGCTTTAATCAATAAAATCATCATCTATTTCACATTCTCACAATTTCTGGATCCTAACCTTAATGTAAAACGAGAGGACAGGTCCGTATTTGGGAGAAAATAATATTATCAATAACTTTCAAACACCCTGTATGTGTATAAAACTGATTATAACATTTGTTCATTGCGCTACATTTAAAATAAATAATAAAATGAATAGAATGCCCATTCCGAGAAAAGCATAACTTTATTTTAAATAACAATAACGTTGCAAAAAATCTACATTTTAAAGGTCACCAATTTAATTTTAGTTTTCTCCAAATATGATGCATCAGCAAGCTCAACTTTAAAAAATCGTAGCGACCTCATTTTTGTAAAGTTAGAATAAGTTTTAGCAATAATCTCAGTGTGGTTAATATGTAACCTTTTTGTAATGAGAAATTTTAATTTAGTAATACAGGGCATCCAGAAAAAAATTCCTAACTTTGCAAATTTCAAAGCGGTATAACCCTTTTTTTTATGGAATGCCCCCTAGTTTATGTCATTATTCGATAGGTCTCTTTCTTGTCTTTAATGATAGAAATGATAAAAATGCCCTTGATAGGGCATATCTTATGTCTGACCCCATAGTTGTTGAGATATTCAATATTTTTCACAAAAGTAACCATTTAATTACATTTCTATGCACTGAAGTAGGTCATGCTGAGACAAACCAACTGTCAAAATGTAAGTAAGAATCAATGTGATAAAAACCAATGAAGGCAAAAAGATTTCTAAACCAATACCTTTTTGTGCGAAACATTTTTTTTCTATCTCTCACGGGAAAAGCGCTAGGAAAGCCCGACGCACTGTTGCAGGACCCTGTATATATATATATATATTATATATATCATATATAAATTCGGTAACACCGTTAATGTGTATGAGAGAGAATAAATCTAAAGGGAGATATTATGATATGGCGCATATGAAAATATTATTTCAAATTAAAAACAAAATTTTAAAAGTTGTGACGTCATTAATGTTTTTTTTTAAAGATAACCTATATTTTTTATTCTTTCTTTCGGCAGATTTTTTTAATTTATTTTCAACCATACAACATTTTAAATAGGTTACATTAGAAAAAATTAAAAAAACGGCCTTTAAGTTAAAAAAGTACAGATGAATTAAATGTTCTTAGAGAGATGGATAGGAAAAAGGGGTCCAGTCGAATGGACCCCTTGAACTGGTGAACACACCAAAAGTTTGGTGTGTTTTGAAGGGGAAACCAACTTGGGCAGCAGTTTCCGCTCTGTTTTATCCTCACTACAGTAATTAATTATTATTATAAAGTTTTTAACTAATGAAGGAGTTAAACCGTCAGAAATTCTAACTCGTTTGAAGACACAACACAGAATCAGAACTGAGTGTTTACTTCGGCCAGAAAATTTAAAGGTGGTCGAGAACGTGTTGAAAACCAAAGTCATAATCGACGCCCAAGAACAAGTCTTACAGATTACAGATTTTTTCACTATAGGGGAGTTTTGCTCATTGATTTTCTTCATGATCGACGTACAATAAATGCAGCTTACTATTGCCAGTTGTTAGAGTTAGTACAAGCCGCCCACCGAAACAAAAGTCGAGGTGCGACCATCAGAAGTGTCATTCTTCTTGATGGCAACGCTAGGCCTCACACGGCAATTTTGACAAGGGAAAAATTAGAGGAAATTCATTCGGAAACCATGGAACACCCTCCTTACAGTCCAGGGAGATAAATTCGGTAACTCCGTTAATTGTTTGAGAGAAAAAATCTGAAAGGGAGATAGCTATATATATTACTGCGCATATGAACTTTTTTTTTCAGATTTAAAAAAACAACATTTTAAAAGTTATGACGTCATTAATGTTCTTTTTTTTAATGACAACCTACATTTTTTATTTTTTATTTCGGTAGAGCTTTTTAATCTGTTTTCAATCTTACTATATTTTGAATAGGTTACATTAGAAATAATTTTAAAAAAACGTCCTTAAAGTTAAAAAAGTAAAGATGGATAACAAGAAGGGATCCAGTGGAATGGCCGGCTAGGTCGCCTGATCTAACGCCATTATACTGTTCTCTATGGGGGTACTTGAAGAACATGGTATAGAGGACCTTAAAGAAAGAATTCGACATGAGTGTAGGTTAATAACGAATGCTTCAAAACGTGGTGAATGCATTTTATTACCGTTTGGGTATTGCCAGATGGTGCAGTGTAATCAGTTTGAACATTTACAGTAATTGTCGAAGCCTTAATATTTTTTTTGTTTGTTTTAAACCCCGATTACTAGGATTAGTCTGTTCATTTCATTAATCTTTTTTTTAACTTTAATGCCGTTTTTCTTGAGTATTTTCTTTTGTAACCTATTCAAAATGTTATATCGTTAAAAACAGATTAAAAAGCTCTACCGAAATAATAAATAAAAAATGTAGGTTGTCTTTAAAAAAACATTAATGACGTCATAACATTTAAAATTTTGTTTTTTTAAATAAAAAAAAAACATGTTCATATGTGCAGTAATTTATATCGTTATCTCCTTTTAGATTTTTTCTCTTCCATACACATTAACGGAGTTACCGAATTTATCCGCTACTTAATTTCTACACTGTATATTATATATAGTTATTATAAATTAGATCAGTGATTCTATTCTCATCTTCATATCTTGGGATAATCACGAATATTTCACTTCGATAATTCGAGTATTTGGCGTAGACGAGTGAGGATCGGTGACTATAATTATTTTCGTGGTTATAAACGATGCTGAACCCGCCCTCGTCGACGAACACAATCGTGCGTGGAGACATTAAGTACGAAGTAGCGGACGAGGTAAAAGTGCGTGGAGGCTTTTTTACCCACCCTACTCTCCGACACCAAGAGCCCGGCCCTCCGCGTTAGTTCGAAGGGATTAACTACACGCTTCACTGCCTACGTGTTGATAGTCCCTTTGGGCACGTCACGGTATACATACGGGTTATGTCGCCTATGTATACTTTTATTTAAAAAACGCATCAAATGACTGGGCTACGCCTGCAATATAGGCAACCAACAAACATTCTATCGCATTTCATTTCTGATACCTATTCGGCTCAAGTCATTGTGGAGGTCCCTTTAGGTGCGATAACTTTAAAACTAACATGGGAGTGGTTGATTGGTACCTATTGCCAATAAATTGGCTTTTCTGGATATTTTTAGATAACAAGTCTCTCGCCATTCTCAATAATAATATGTTAAGTGCATAGTGACTTGCCGATAATACCCGCTATAGTTGCACGAGTGCTTGTTGCCGAGAAAAAATGCACGAGTGAGAAGCACGAGTGCACTTTTTCACAGCAACAAGCTCGAATGCATCACTATATGCATCGGGTATTATCTTTGCAAGGAACTATGCACGAAACATATTTTGCAAGACTTGCACGTGTCGTATTGACATTGACAATTATTTAATAAATATTATAAAAATGTGTTCCAAGCGGTTTGGCATCAAATCTCTCTTATATATATATATATATATATATATATATATATATATATATATATATATATATATATATATACAGGGTGGAAACTTTAACTGGAATAAAATTCATAACTTCGATATAGGCGATTTTTGCAAAAAATCCCAAAACACGCTAAGTATTGTTTTTTCTTGCCCTCATTTCTATGTATATGCTGCTTGTTTATCTGTTCCCGGAAGAGCCCAGCCACCTCCGACTTTTTTTTTTCAAATGGAAAGGTATGTCAAGTGACACCTCGTTTGAAAGGTCTCTTCGCAAGTAATACAACACACTATTTATTTCTTGAATATTTACAAAGCCCACGTGATAAAAAAAAGAAAACCACTTTTACATGTTGAACATGTTTCGGCGTAAAGTTGTATGTTTTTGAGATTTTTGACATTAGAGATGCATGTTATAATCGATTTGCACTTTGCCAAGAAAGAAACGGTGCCCATTTTGAACATTTGTTGCATTAAATAGTATTCAAGTTATAAAAGTGTTTTTTTTTATCACGTGGGATTTGTAAATATTCAAGAAATAAATAGTGTGTTGTATTACTTGCGCAGAGACCTTTCAAACGAGGTGTCACTTGACATACCTTTCCATTTGAAAAAAAAAAGTCAGAGGTGGCTGTGCTCTTCCGGGAACAGATAAACAAGCAGCATATACATAGAAATGAGGGCAAGAAAAAACAATATTTAGCGTGTTTCGGGATTTTTTGCAAAAATCGCCTATATCGAAGTTATGAATTTTATTCCAGTTAAAGTTTCCACCCTGTATATATACAGGGTGTCTACGCTAAACCGTTCGTTAAAAGTTTACGGGGTTGCCGTTGTACTAAAAATTTCAAAAAAATCCTCGTCACACGGTTGAATTAGTTATCCTCATGTGAAATATTTTCAACTTTCTATCACTTCCGGTTCCACCGGAAGTAGCATCAACTTTCTTATTTTAAATAGAATACCCCATATATTATTATATTTTTGAATTCCTCGCTTAAATTGGAACATATTTTGTAAGAACATATGTGCACTTATCTCTTCTAGTTTTCGAGAAAAAAATGTTTTTCTATAATTTTTACCTCTAAAAGGTACCCTGAAATATGTCAATACCTTCTCTTTGGAACAAGACACAATTATGAGTTATATTTCTAATTGTACCTAGAGGATGCCTCTATGAGTAAAATAATTGGAAACTGTCAATTTTGATAATCGGTGTTCATAAAATGTCAATATCTAAGTGCCCTCTTAAATATTTCGTAATTCAATTTTTTTAAATGGAATGACCCATATTTTATTGCATAGCATGATTGGGAGGAAAATGTACTACAAAAAAGTATAATTATTTCGAAGATTACTTTTTCGTCGCATTTCTGCAGGGTATAATATGGCATGTCAGAAGTGCACTTTAGTAGGCATGTCTGATGCTTTTGTTTTGTCGCTATTGTAATGCAAACTGTCTAATAATAAAACCATTTAGAATAAAGTATTACAGAAATCAAAATCAACAAAATGAATCATTACACAAATCAATAAATTATCAATTTATTCTTTATTCATGGCAACTGCGATATAATTGTTCCTATAACATGTAGAGTATTCAATAAAACTTATCCATATTTGCCGCCGATGAATAAAACAAGATTTAGAAGATTGGAATCAAATGTTGTTCAATTTGGACAAGTGAATGCAATAAGACATCGACAAATGCCAGTTATGGAAAATGAGGAAATGCAAGAAATAGTGTTGGCCGGCCTATTTTCAAGTTAATGCACAAGCATCTATCCGCTATGCTCAAGAGGATTTAGGCGTTCATAAATCTTCAGTACAGAAATTTTTGAAAAAACATAGCATGCAGAATTATCACTTAATATCAAAATTGACAGTTTCCAATTATTTTACTCATAGAGGCATCCTCTAGGTACAATTAGAAATATAAATCATAATTTTATCTTATTGCTAAGAGAAGATATAGACATATTTCAGGCTTCTGAGGATCTTTTAGAGGTCAAAATTTTAGAAAAAAAAAATTTCTTAAAAACTAGAAGTGATAAGTGTACATACGTTCTTACAAAATATGTTCCAATTTAAGCGAGGAATTCAAAAATATAATAATATATGGGGTGTTCTCTAGTTTGCATTACAATAGCGACAAAATAAAAGTATATCACATGCCTACTAATACTAAAGTGCACTTGTGACATGCTAAATTATACCCTGCAGAAATGCGACGAAAGAGTAATCTTCGAAATAATTCAAAAATTACTAGCTTTAGGAGTATGGTTATATTATACTTTTTTGTAGTACATTTTTCTCCCAATCGTGCTATACGATAAAAAATGGGTCATTCCATTTAAAAAAATTGAATTACGAGATATTTAAGAGGGCACTTAGATATTGACATTTGATGAACACTTATTATCAAAATTGACAGTATCCAATTATTTTACTCATAGAGGCATCCTCTGGGTACAACTAGAAAAATAACTCACAATTTTATCTTATTCCTATGAGAAGTTATGGACATATTTCAGGCTACCGTTTAGAGGTCAAAATTTTAGAAAAACATTTTTTTCTTGAAAAGTAGAAGAGATAAGTGTACAAACATTCTACAAAATATGTTCCAATTTAAGCGAGGAATTCAAAAATATAATAATATATGGGGTATTCTATTTAAAATAAGAAAGTTGATGCTACTTCCGGTGGAACCGGAAGTGATAGAAAGTTGAAAATATTTCACATGAGGTTAACTGATTCAACCGTGTGACGAGATTTTTTTTGAAATTTTTAGTACCACGGCAACCCCGTAAACTTTTAACGAACGGTTTAGCGTAGACACCCTGTATATATATATATATATAAAGCAAGAAACTGTAGGCTCCACGCCAGATAATACCAAAAATCAGAAGAATATTTTTGGAGACTATGTGAAAATTTAACCGATTGAGCATACTATATGAGAAACCTCTTGAAACCTCCTCGAAAGCGATTAGTGTCCGATTGCAATTATCACTATAAGTGGATTCTAATTGCTCAACAAATTAAATTTTGAATGTCACAAGTGCAATAGTCAGTAATAATATAACAAGAGAGTGAGAATAAATTGAAAATAATTTGACAGATTGTCGAAAACTTGTTGCCAGGCAATAGTCACGAGAGCCCGAAGGGCTCGAGTGACTATTGCCAAATGGCAACAAGTTTGAGACATAATCTGTCAAATTATTTTCTAATTTATCGAACTCTCGAGTTATATTTGATTAGATTATTTTTTGACGTTTTTTGCTTTCTAGTATTTCTTTATCAATTTCAGTATGCGAAACGCAGCTAAAGCGACTTTTATTCATTTTGTATGACACTTTAATATGATTGATAAATTAATAATTTGACAAATATTTTGATTGACAAGAGTGAACCTAGCTACCGAGATTATTCCCACTATAATAATCTGTAGAGAATATTCCCAGTATAATAATGACGGGATTGGTCCAGAAGTATCAATATGACAAAAATCGAAATATATCATTGGTTTTGAGAAACGTCAAAAAATAATCAGGCTAATACCATTTTGACATTATTTGACATTTAATAGTTTGATTACTGTGTATCACCAGACATTGGTTTTTAAAATGTGTATAGTTGCTTGCCTGCAATGTAGGCGACGCTCAGGCATTTGATATTTTTTTGTTAAAAGGATACATAGGCGATACAACTCGTATGTATACTTTTATTGAAAAAAAAATCCCTGTATTGGAATTCCTTGGAATATGTTACTTAAGTTACTATGCAAAATAATAGGGCGTTAACTTGGGCTAGATTGATTATTGAAAGTTAAATGATAATAAATCCATAAATTTTACACAAAGTGTACTGTGACGCTAGGCAACTTCTTGCACACAAAGGCATTTAGTATAATATGTATGTGCGAGTTTGAAATGCATAATTGAAGAAACTGAACTGAAAAGCCGTATACATAGTGTATGTAATCATATAAATCCACAATTTCACAAAATCCACAAATCCATTAGAAATAATCTGAATTCTTCCACTGCCTACATGGTAAGTACACTGTTGTGACATTGATTTGATGGAAGTAAGCCCCACTTACCGATAAAGCTTTGGTTACTATGAACAACGGGAGGTAAGTAAATACTTACCTCCCTCAGGGAAGTAAGTAAAATAATGAAAAACTTTTAACTTTTTTCTATATTTATAGTACAATTTTAGAAATTGCAATTAACAAAATGTGATTACAGCTTTTCGATGTTGTTGTAATATTCCCATCTAGAAGTACACTTCCACACACACACAAAATTTGAGTCGATCTGCTGCATTCTTCTAATACAATGTTCGAAACAGGGCAGTTGTTGTACAAAACTCTGGTAGCCAACTCATTTTTATTGGAAAGACTATCTGCTACGTACCCTACAGCAATTGTGTCCGATTTCCAATTTAATAATTAAACCAACTCAGCAGTAATAAGCAATTAGAGAGTTAAGTATTGACCAGTCTCGGACTTTATTGCTGCCCTCGTTGTGGCTCGGGCGCAAACTCGACCTCGACTGGTAAACAATACTTACCTCCCATAATGCATAAATAACTATTTTGCGATTTCTTCATTGTTAAAAACATTGCCTCTCTGTAGTTAATGTCAGATTTAACGGCCTTACTGGTGACAGTGTATAACTGGTTGCCTGCACCCACGCGTTGACATATTTTTTTAACATACACATAGGAATGTTATGTGTAATGAAGCAAAAACACTATGTACCAGTTTATACGTATCGTACGGAATTCGGTGAAAAGCGTGTGGTTGGTTGCCTACACTTCAGTTCTGTTTATTCTGGCGGATACTGTAATTCGGCAATGCGCTGCCCTCGTACTAATTTTAAATTGTGCCCGTCGTAGTTATAATGATTTTTTTTTTGTAATTTTTTTAATTTTATTTTCATTTGACACGTTAATTCTAGCCCTCCCTCCTCTTCTTGACAATGTAAACGTTGTTGCCTGTAGTGAGAACGTATAAAAATACATTTAATGATTGCGTGAGTGTGGTTGCCTGCTACACGCGTGTTTGTGTCTTCATTTGTTTTCGCGTGTAAGACGTGAGAAGAATAATTTCAAGTGAGTATAACACCTGCAATTAACTTTCTAATCGGTACGGCAATTATCTAATCGACTTAAGATGCGTATTGGCGTGCCAAACGTTCGCCCCCGAGGCGGTTCCTCACAGCTGGCAACGTCGCGTAGTCAGAAGTGTGTGGCCACCTCCACGGTTAGCCGCCGTCTGCGCACCCAGTGATAAACAAACAGTCCACAACTGTCCGTCGGAGATGTGCCCCAGGTGCCACTAACACTGCAGGCAGCGCAGATCGCGGCGCGATGGTGTCAGTGAGCCAGTGCCTCGACGAGGCCGGCGGGGGCCCCGGCCGCAGCCTCTACTTCCGCAAAGTGGCCTCGGCCGTCTTCTATGGCGTGGCATCCTTCATGATCACCGTGGTGAACAAAAACGTCCTCACCACCTTCGCCTTCCCGTCGTTCCAGTTCCTCGGTCTGGGCCAAATGCTCGCCACGCTGGTGGTACTGTTTGCCGGGAAGCGGCTGCGGATCGTAGGCTTCCCCGACTTCGACCTCCACACGTTTGGCAAGATCTGGCCGCTGCCGTTGATCTACATCGGGAACATGCTGTTCGGCCTTGGCGGCACGAAGGAGCTAAGCCTGCCGATGTTCACAGCGTTGCGCCGGTTCTCCATCCTCATGACAATGATTGCGGAGGTGTATATACTGGGCGAGAAGCCAAAGTGCAGTGTGCAGTTCAGCGTCTATACTATGATCCTGGGAGCTCTGCTCGCGGCCAGCAACGATCTGGGCTTCAACATGGTGGGGTATGTCTATGTCCTGCTGAACGACTTCTTCACAGCCACGAACGGCGTCTACATCAAGAAGAAGCTGGACTCCAAGGAACTCGGGAAGTACGGACTCATGTACTACAACTCGCTGTTCATGTTCGTGCCGGCCCTGTTCTTTGCGTTCTACACTGGAGACCTGGAGGAGGGCATCAATTACGCTAATTGGGGGGACACGTTCTTCACTGTTCAGTTCCTGCTGTCATGCGTCATGGGATTCATACTATCGTACAGCGTGATACTCTGCACGCACTACAACTCCGCCCTCACCACCACCATCATCGGCTGCCTGAAGAACATTTGCGTCACCTACGTGGGAATGGTGATAGGGGGCGATTACATTTTCTCATGGATCAACTTCATGGGCATCAATATCAGTGTGTTCGGGTCGCTGATTTACACATATGTCACATTCAAGCGCAAGGATCCCCCGGTGGCCTACGTGCCATTGAAGGCGGATGGTGTCACTATAGCATAGTACCTGCAGGGTTTATGTTTTATTAAACATATTAAACGGTAATTTACGTTATTCCTATTTGTTGTTAAGTTAACCAGTAAAGCAAAGTGGATCGTAAATGGCCATGCAAATATTAAGCACAATTAAATTAATATTGAAGCTTTAAATATTTATAATTCAGAGAGTAAATGAAGTTTGAGAAATTACCAGAGAAAGAAATCCCTTTTAAAAATCCATTTGCCGGAAAAAGTACATACAGTATTAAATCGTTGATTTTGGCAGAAAATCGGCACTTGCCGATTCTATCGCTCATTTACGTCCAACTGAGTGACTTTCTGGGGCTATGATAATGATACATTACTTGGTTTTTCTGACAATTGATAACTAAGCACATTGATTCTTTAGTTTATTTTCAAAAAACTTGCCGGTTGTCTTCACGATAAAACATTAATTTCCATTTCCAATGATATATTCAAGCAAGGGCGCAGTATTTTTGTGGCACAAACTCGTCCTGGGCGAAATTATAGCTAAGCTACTACGTTACTTTATACTTTGTAAAATGTTTCTGTGTAAAAATTCATTTGTAAAACATTTATCTGGGAAAATTCAGGTTTCTACTCAGGCTAAAACCTCTGAATCCCCTTAGCATGTTTAGTGCCGTTGGCTCTTATAAGAGCCAAGCTCACGTTAGCGGGGGTGCCGGTGGCTCTTAAAAGAGCCTGTGTCTCGAATGTTTCTATGCTGACAATAATACTCGGACCAGCTGTAGTCTTAGCTTTGAACGCTCGGCACTGAAGGTGTTAAAGCATTTTTGCATGGTCATTTATGGTTCAAAGTGCGATATGTGAGTAATTCTTGATAGATATTTATTTAACGTTGATGTTTTTTATGTGTTTAACGGCTGAGATTATAATTTCGTTTAATTAAATCTTCAATGCAAGTGAAAATTTAAGAAAATACTTAAATTCACTGCACTTCGAAGTTGCTCGATTATAAAAATTATCACTATTATTACACAAGGTAATTTTTAACACCAAGTAAATTTTGCAATCGGCTTTTATAAAAAAAAAATTGCCTGACTTGGTACAACAATTATGATGTGGTTTGCTTTTGGTCGGGTAAATTTTAATGGTTTTAACTATGCTGGTGAGACTAAAGAGAAATGTCGTAGCTTCAATAGTCATCTAGGGCAATATTGCAATTAAAAAAAATCCTTCTAGATATTTCTATAGCATAACCATTAACACTCTTCATTAAACCATAAACAATTGATATTGAAATTAATTTAATTATAACTTAAATATTTGTACATTCGGATATAAAGTCTGTGGACAACTGGAGACCGGTTTTGACCTGGTAAGTTGACCTCATAAGTCCAGTGCATCTGGAGTTAATTGCCAATGTACATTTTACAGGGCTTATAAACTAAAATTGAAATTAATTGCTTGAATATTATAAATATTACTCTAATAATTATTATTTATTTGCATTGATAAATTCACAAACTTTTTATAAGCAAATGTGTAAAATACAAACTGTTAACCAAAGAGTACAATCTAGGAAAAACGTGACTGACTAGCTGGCTGATAATATGAATAATAAATATAAATAAAATCATTGTGGTTTTTTTAATTTTTGTACCACTGACACCAAACCACATCATAGAACCAGCCGATTAAACCCGTACTGTTTGCATTTATACCATCCACGTTATTTTATAATATAGTCTCGAAAACTTGTTATCTATAATCAATATGTTAAGTGATAATTTGATGCGTAAACTGTTGATTTTAAACCGGACTATTTTGTTGGTTCAAAACCTGATGGCTTCCTGTAGGGAGGAAAGTGAACGGATTCTAAAATATAAATACTGTGAATATTGAATAGAATAATGTTTAACGATTTCGTCATTGTCGTCGGTTTGTAAATAATGTCGTGGGCACCGCCGATTTCGTTAATTCAGAAAAAGTACATCTTAATAATAATAATAAATGCACCTTCAGAAGTATTCTAAATTCTAAAATTTTCGGAGTGATTAATTTTTAAACATTAATTTTCATTCAAATTAAATAGCATCTTGAATATTAATTTTATAGTCGGGAATAGATAAATTTGGGTCATTCAAAATTATTTGTTATTGTCGATGCAGTAAAATATTTTGTTAGTTCCGAAGTCAAACAATATGATTTATAAAGTATTATAATAAATATGTTTACTACATCATAGTAAATAATTCGAGTTCTAGAAGTAAATAAGTCATTTAGAACCACTGTATATTTTTTTATGCAAAATTTTATTCTTAATGTATATAATTATTTGATTAATTCCAATACCTGTGTGATGTAATTTTAGGGTTAAAGAAATGACGACCTCCATTAATCAAAGATTAATAAATTACCTTCGGCTGAATAACAAGCCAAAGACAACTTTTGATCATAACAATGATACAAAACTAATTTTATGGAAAGTGCCATAGCTTTGTAAAACCGCACTTTATTTGATTATAAATTTTTAGTTACGGACATATCCATTTTAACTGGGGTTGTACCTTTCAAGTTTTAGGTCCTCTTAGTCTAAGCCGGGGGTGGGCAACCTTGGGCCCTCAATAAAGTTCTATTTTTCCCGTATTAGAAATAACTTACTAATGGCGATTTACTGCAAATGCTTAATTAAGCCACCCATATCGCCATTTCCGTCCACCAGATAGCGTTTGCTCAGGGTAAAAAATAATAAATCTGGCAACTTAGTCAAAATTTTGAACAGGTATCTGTACTATCTATCCGTTGTCATGTTATTATTATCAATGTCGTCAGTTGAAATATCAACATTTATAATAAAAAAATGTTATTTGTATGTTTTACTTAAAATTGATACAACCATTCCACAATTGAAACTCGTTTTTGTAATTTTTTTCTCGGCAAATTTATTAGATATATTAAATGGTTTTAGAGAAAGTGACATTTAGGCACTTGCCAAACTAGTAAAAAAAAAACTGCGGAGAAATATCTGCATCTGGTGGGTAGAAATGGCAATTAGGGTAGTTTCATTTGAAACAACCTGTACATTTGCGAAAAAATATCTGCGACTCATCTTATGATTTAATCAGGCACGCCTTTAAACAGGTGTCCTACCCCTAGTCATAGCCCTTGCGCAATTATGATCTTATAATGGCTTGATAATAAATTTGCTGACGTAACATCTACTACGTGTGACAGAGAAAAACTGGGACACTTAATATGTTCTAATGTGACTGATAATACTATGGATACCATATTAATTAATTTGACAGACATCTTATTTATCTGTCAAAATTGTTTAAAGCCTCGTTCAATCAGTTTTTTTCTGTCTTGCATAGTACTTGCAATAGTCAAAACGTACCAGAAATTTAGTACTTTAGTTTTTCAATATTTGCCACTTGAATTCTTATTTTATTGTACTCGAATTCAATATTGTAATGTCAGCTTCATCAGTCTAAGAAATTGGTAGACTATTTCTTGTTTGTTAACTGAGATATGCCCAATAATTAATACCTGATGTTAAATATTTTTTACGTAAACTGACAAGATTAGAGCATCAATTATCATTGTACAACTGTGATTTTTTAGTGTAATATGTAATATAGTTATATGAATAAATAAATGTAATATATAGATATGTCGATTACTGCAGTTTAATATTCTAACCGAGATATTTAGTGACAAATTGCTGAATCAGATACTGCAAAAATGACCATAATCTGTTTGCATTGAATCTTTTAAAACTTTAAACAACATGTATGAAAAAATTAGAATACAAAAATTTCAAAAATATTTCGTAAATAAAAATCATACAGTTTTTGCCATCAAGTATCAGGACTGATTTTGATCTGCCAACGGAAAAAGAGCTAGGAGAACCGGCTGAGTTGCATCTGAACCTTACGAGTGTGTAGATCGAGCAGCGGTGTGCCATAAAATTTTTAGTTAAACTGTAGGTATCCGCAACATTAACTTTTAAAATGATCCGTGAGGCTTGCAAGGACAAACCCATGTCCATAAACATTTTTGAGTGTCACAAAATAATCATATAGCTGAATAAATCCGCTATGGGTTTTTCTTTTCGGGTCGATGTCGGACATCCAGTGCGTTTTCGTCATCGAAGTGTTCCGTGCCATCTTTGAAATGTTTGTGCCACTCAAAAACACGTTCTGGACAGGGCTTTCCTTGCAAGTCTCACGAACAATTTTAAAAGTCTCTGTGGCGGTTTTCTTCAATTAACTCAAAATTTGTTCACACAACATTGCCCCATTGTTCGCTGCATTTTCACTCTCGGCGTCAAACACATCAATTTGGCCATGATATTCACACTGCAAAGCTGAGACGATTCTCCTAACTTTCGTTACATTCCCCGCTAGCGATCCTGCCCATTGAGACCGCTCTTCCCTTGGCAGAAAAAAATCAGTCCCGATCCTCTTTGGACAACCCCTGTCTAACTCACAAATGAAAAATTAGAACTTCAATATTAATGAAGACCAATAAAATACTTTTTCTCCCGACCAAGAATAAACCCACACCTTATACATCTGACAATCAAACATACCAGACTACTTTATTCCCGGAGGGAATAAAATGTCAACTTTCCCTAGGGAATAAAGTGAAACACGTGTAGTTTATTTATTACATTAGATGAATTTACAACATTTACTTACAGCAATCATCTGATACCTTGTACGTTCAATGTTCCTTCAGGTAATGGGTGCGAGGCGTGGGATGTGTGTGGTCGTGTGTTGATACTGAGTTTTTGAATACGAATATCTTGATGACAGCTATAGCTATGCTGTAGCTATGATCATTTTCAACAAGCAATTCAACTATTAAACTCAAAATCGAAATAAACATGTAAACTTATAGGTCGGGAGAAAAATTGTATATCCAATTCGGGAATAATCTTAAATAATCTCTCGGCCGAAAATGGTAAAGCCTCTTTATTTTATAATATCGAGTACTCGGTATAAATGTTTATAGATAAAAATGAGACGAATAAATCACAATTAAAATCTTGTTATTTTGTTCAAAATTGCAGGAAAACTATTCCAACTAAGTCGTGTATTAATGAGCGATCAATAATTTCTACTATTATTAATTAATTAATCAAATATCTCGATTATTAATAGCCGTTATTAATACACCTGTTCGTTAAACTACAACTAAGACAATGTTTCCCACCTCAAGTACTTCATTAAAACGATATGCAGTAGACAAATACCGACTGAAACCATGTATTATATTATTTAAAATAATTATTATTAGGAGTATAATCTTATTTGTGAAATGTGAAAATATATACTTCATTAATTATAAGTGTAATTATTAATGTGCTAGATGTTGCCGCAACGCTCGCTTAGTCTCCTCAGGAGCGGTCGCAAAATATGTATCCAGGCCTGCGCCCTAATGCACGACCAACAACAGGTCAAAAGCAATTTCGAGGAGGACTACAAGAGGCAGTACATCCCGACGAACACCTTCCAGAAGACCCTCCTCGGCATCGGGTCTGCCGCCATATCCATTATGGACCCGCGCCGTGGGGACATGATTGCCTGCATGGGCGAAACTACAGGTACTCCAGTTGTTACTTTGCAATCAATTATTCATTTATGACCTAATTTAATTTTTAAATAGTTATTAGGAAACGATAAATAAATGGCTTACTCCAAGTCCCCAGAAGTGCGATAAATAATTACCAATGCATTAGTAGTTATGCATAATTATTGTATTGATCGAAATTACGTCATAACGAAATACTTGATGAATTATAATGTAGAGCATCGATAATCCCAACCCCGGTAATCCGAACTTCCGCTAATCAGAAAGTCAAGATATAAAAAAAATTAAAATTAAAGGGATTATTGAGTGACGAATATGTGCAAAAACATAACCGCGGTGCGACATTTAATAATTCGGCGCAATCAATGCAATCAGCTAAGTTAGTTATGAACTTAAATTATACGTAATTTTTTATTAAGAATTTGAATTTTATCAGAAATACTTATATTGTTTTTGAGTTTGGTATGCTGGTATCAAACATTTGTATTCTCAACAATTTAACAGCAATATTTCATAATCCGAACCATCAGTGCCGGATTAAGCTAGCGCGGGGCCTGTAGCAAATGTTATCAAGAGGCCCTTGGTTTGATTTAGGATATAAAATAAAACAATTAGTGTGTGATTAGATTAGTACATTTATGGCCACTTGCACCACAGTAAACAAGTAAGGCTTAAACACAACTTAAAATGTGAGCAAGGCTTAAGTCAGAAATTCGCTTGCACCGCATTTTATGCATGTCTCAAGTAAGGCTTAATATAAGTGGTCAAGAGCGGTCGCTTAAACCAATCTTAAAATTTACGATGCCGAACATAACCTTATAACTATTCCGTTAACTGTCAGGGCATATGTTCATTTGAGAAACACATTTTTTGCAATGGCTCTTGAAAATGTAATTAATCGAGATGATGCGTGTGAGCTAATGCGGCTATCAGCTCGATTTCGATAAAAGATGGACTTGGTGGTTCTACCCCATAGCCCTTCAAATACATCGTAAATACTGTGACAAATATTCAGCACGCATTTTAACTCCAAATCTGAGCTATAGCAGCGGCTTTAATTAACCTTTTTGGAATTAACTCCGTGCAGTGCAATAATCACAATATTCGTCTTAAGCCCTCGGCTAACGAAACGAGCGGTGAGCGGCTGCGGCGATCAGCGAGCGACACAATACGTTCTGTTTACGATTCCACCAGAGGTGGTGGACCAGATTTTAATGCAGCTTGCTGGAAAAACTTGACGCTTTGCACTTCCTGCTTACTGCTTCTCCTAGACAATTATATTCACCGCCCACCGCACACCGGTCACCGCTCAAATAGTGCCCGAGGCCTAATAACCTAACAATTTTGTATATACGCACTGACAGATCGACACTGAAAATCGCAATGTCACCAACATACCAAACGAATATTCTACCAGATTTCGCGACGTTGCCACACGAAGCAAGACATGGGGCGTGCTTAGTAAAGCAATCTGCGGTGCAAGTCCCTTTCCTTTAAGCATTAGTTAAAATATAAGCCCGGCTTAGTAAAGTAAGGCTTTGCGAAAAAGTGGTGCAATTGGCCATTAGAGGTAATACGAGTCAAATGTCTCTAATGGGCACTTGCACCACAGTAAACAAGTAAGGCTTAAACACAACTTAAAATGTGAGCAAGGCTTAAGTCAGAAATTCGCTTGCACCGCATTTTATGCACGTCTCAAGTAAGGCTTAATGTAAGTGGTCAACAGCGGTCGCTTAAACCAATCTTAAACTTTACGACGCCGAACATGACCTTATAATTATTCCGTTGTGGTCAAGAGCGGTCGCTTAAACCAATCTTAAACTTTACGACGCCGAACATGACTTTATAATTATTCCGTTAACTGTCACGGCATATGTTCATTTGAGAAATACATTTTTTGCAATGGCTCTTGAAAATGTAATTAATCGTGATGATGCGTGTGAGCTAATGTGGCTATCAGCTCGATTTCGTTAAAAGATGGACTTGGTGGTTCTACCCCATAGCCCTTCAAATACATCGTAAATACTGTGAAAAATATTTAGCACGCATTTTAACTCCAAATCTGAGTTATAGCAGCGGATTTAATTTACCTTTTTGGAATTAACTCCGTGCAGTGCAATAATCACAATATTCGTCTTAAGGCCTTGGCTAACGAATCGAGCGGTGAGCGGCTGCGGCGATGAGCGAGCGACACAATACGTTCTGTTTACGATTCCACCAGTGGTGGTGGACCAGATTTTAATGCAGCTTGCTGGAAAAACTTGACGCTTTGCACTTGCTGCTTACTGCTTCTCCTAGACAATTATATTCGCCGCCCACCGCACACCGGTCACCGCTCAAATAGTGCCCGAGGCATAATAACGTAACAATTTTGTATATACGCACTGACAGATCGACACTGAAAATCGCAATGTTACCAACATACCAAACGAATATTCTACCAGATTTCGCGACGTTGCCACACGAAGCAAGACTTGGGGCGTGCTTAGTAAAGCAATCTGCGGTGCAAGTCCCTTCCCTTTAAGCATTAGTTAAAATATAAGCCCGGCTTTGTAAAGTAAGGCATTGCGAAAAAGTGCTGCAATTGGCCATAAGTAAATCATATTCAATGTTCATTAAGGTGAGGTTATTTAGACGATTTAATGTTAAAAAAGAATGTTTTCTGCTGCAAATTCTGGTCTGCAGTTCAGGCCTATAACCTGGTCATCGAAAAACTGGTGAATAAATTCAATCGTTTCACGGGTCGTATGAACTGCCCACGTTCTGCAGGAAGTAGCCTGTTTTCTGTATGTCGTCATATTGCTGGTCGAAGACTTGGAGGATATTGTCGGTGTACCGCTGGCCATTAACTGTGATGTCAAAATATACTGGTCCAAACTCATTCAGTTTTATCTCTCTTGAGAATGGCAGCAGTGCCGAAACAATTGTTGAGCAATTCTATAAAACTTGTGAAACTTTACCAAGCGTGTTCTTTATTAACCTAATCAAATTGTTTCACCAAGAAGTAACCACTTCCTCATACAATTTAATTTTTACATAATTTTAACCCAGATTGTGTACCGAAATGGTAAAATATAATTTAGCAAGAATAGTTGTTAAACATTGACACATTATAATTATTTAGAACTACACTTATTATTTTTTTACTGTGATATGAGAATTGTTCTGTTCTTTTAATCGCGACGAAGAGAACAATTATTACTTCATTTTAATCCAGAATAGGTACCAAAATGCTAACTAAAAACAATTTTGCACGAATAGTCGTTAAACATAGAAACATTATAGTTATGCAGAACCACACTTATTTTTTTTTACTGTGGTATTATGAGAATTGTTCTGTTCATTTAATTGTCTTAAAATCATATAATTAGGTGATAAATGTTGTCTTCGTCGCTCATTTCAACGCCTACTACACAAAAAGGTTCGAGATGTATTATCATTTTCTTTTTCTGAATAAAAACATGATAAATCATACTGCGATATAAGTCGTTGACTTCGTAATAGGAAATGCTATTTAATATAAGGTGTACTTTATTTTCGGCCATATAAAAAAATAAAGTTGATGATTATTTCTTCGAAACGAAACGTTGTACTGAAGATTTATAAACGCTGTCTTGTAGAGCTAAAAAAAGTGGCAATGAGAAAGTGCCTTTTCTTTTTTTATAGCTTTTCAAATAACTTTAGAAAAACATAAAAACGATATCGCAAAAATTTCGGATTTTGTCGAATATCTCTGGAAGTAAGTGGAATTTTCTAGTTTTCTCAACAGAATATTACTGACTACTAAATTGCGAAACTTTTTTCTAATTTAACCGCCTTTTTAACTTTTACTGTTTCCTAGATTCCCATGCTGTTGATCCGTATCTTGGACAGCCTGTATACAACATTCTGCAGCATACTTAGCAACCAAATTCAATAAATGTGCAAAGCAGGGAATGCACTTCTAATGTCACGTTTATATTTTGGTATAAACTATCAAATGCACACATTGCGCCGCGTGAATATTCGCGTAGCACGGTTAATAAGTATTTCTTATGGAATATCGTTTATCGTAGCCTGAGACAACTTGAAAATGTACTTAGCCCCGACTTCCTAAGTTTTTATTTGCAATCAATGTTTTTTTTATTTTTTTATGATTATTATTTACCAAAGAACGCATTACTTTACAAAAATATTTAAAATACTAATGGCCACTTGCACCACAGCAAACAAGTAAGGCTTAAACACAACTTAAAATGTGAGCAAGGCTTAAGTCCGAAATTTTTAAGCACGTCTCAAGGCGCTTAATGTATGGTAAGTTGTCAAGAGCGGCCGCTTAAATCCATCTTAAAATTTACGACTCCGAACAAAACCTTGAAATTCTTCCGGTAACTGCCACGGCATATTTTAATTTGAGCAACACTCGTTTTGCAATAGCTCTTGAAAATATAATTAATAATGATGACGCGTATGAGCTGACGGGGCCATCAGCTCGATTTCGATAAAAGATGGACTTGGTCGTCCTTCTCCTAATGGCCACTTGCACCACAGCAAATAAGTAAGGCTTGAACACAACTTAAAATGTGACCAAGGTTTAAATCAGAAATTCGTTTTCACCGCATTTTAAGCACGTCCCAAGTGCGGCTTAATATAAGTAGTCAAGAGCGGCCGCTTAAACCCAACTAAAAATTTACGACGCCGAACATAACCTTGAAATTCTTCCGTTAACTGTCACGGCATATTTTAAATTGAGAAACACCCGTTTTGCAATGGCTCTTAAAAATATAATTAATAATGAGTACGCGAATAAGCTGACGTCCCGTCAGCAGGTCGATTTCTATTAAAAATGGACTTGATCGTCCTTCCCCATAGCCCTACAAATAGATCGTAAATACTGCGACAAATATATAGCACACATGTTAGCTCCTAATCTGAACATATCGCAATGGATTTAATTTACCTTTTTGGATTTAACTCCGCGCAGTGCAATAATCACAATATTCATGTAAGGCGTCGGCTACTATACGCGTGGTGAGCGACACAACAATAGTTTCGTTCACGATTTGAATGCAGCGTGCTGGGAAAACTTGACGCTTTGCGCATGCCGCTTAGTGCTGCTCATAGACATTAATACTCGCCACACACCGCTCACCGTTCGCATCGTGATCGAGGCCTAATAATGTAACAATTTTGAATATCCGCGCTGACAGATCGACACAGAAAAGCGCAAATGTCGCCAATATAACAAACGAATATTCTACCAGATTTCGCTGCGTTGCCACATGTAGTAAGGCTTGGCGCGTGCTTAGTTAAGCAATCTACGGTGCAAGCCGTTTCCCTTTAAGCATTTGTTAAAATATGCAAGTGGCCATTATAAACATTACTAAAAATAACAAACAAAAATATAATGTAAAAAAATGTTTTTTGGTAATATTGTGTGTGTGATATACAGGCAACTTTATATACCCAATTTATTGGGAATATACATGTTTTGTATAGATTAAGAGCGCGCACACCTCAGTTGAATTTGTAACGTCCGACAATAAAGATTTCCGTTTACCGTATCACGTTATTTATTATAACAAATACCATAGATAAAGAGTCGCGAAAATCCACTACAATTTCAACTCATCGCGGCACATTCGTATATAATAGATTACCTTTCGGGATTAATTCAGCACCCGCTCTATTCCAGCGATTAATGGAAAATTTACTTGGAAAAATAGAGGGCGTGTGCGCATTTTTGGACGACATTCTCATAACAGGTAAAAATAAAGTGGAACATTTAGGGAGACTGGAAAATGTTTTAGAAATATTGCAAAATTCCGGGTTGACCATAAGAAAAGAAAAATGTTAATTTTTTCAAAATTCTGTTTGCTATTTGGGATACGTGATACGCGAAAAGGGTCTACATAAATCACCATCCATATTAAAAGCAATTAAAGACATGCCAATACCTGACAATGTGACACAGTTGCGTTCATTTTTAGGGACAATAAATTATTATCACAGATTCGTGCCTAATATGCCCACCATTATCCACCCTTTGTACAAGTTAATAATGAAAGATACAAAATGGATATGGTCAAGGGAATGTCAGACGGCTTGTGATAAAATAAGAAAAATTATAATGTCAGATGATTTTTTAGTTCATTACAATCCGAAACTCGAATTAAATATTACGGTAGACGCATCGAATTTTGGTCTCGGTGGTGTATTGAGCCACACATCGGAACACGGCATTGATAGACCGATAGCATACGCGTCGCGAACGTTATCGCCGGCCGAGAAGGAGTACTCGCAAATTGACAAAGAAGCGTTGGCGATCGTTTTCGGTGTAAAGAAATTCTATCAATACGTTTTTGGTCGGAAATTTAATTTAGTCACTGATCATAAACCGCTCGTTTCGATATTTGGACCCAAACATGGAGTCCCTTTTATGGCTGCTAACCGACTGCAGCGATATGCATTGTTCTTGTGCGGTTTCGATTTTAGTATTAAATATGTAAAATCCACACAAAATCACGCTGATTTTTTGTCACGAATGCCCATAAATGAAGATGAAAATTCGGAAGAATCAGTCGGATATAATCACATAAATTACATCACTGAATCAGAATTACCGATAGACGTAAATTGTATTAAAAAAGAATACCCGTCAGATGCACCCTTAACTAAAATACGGGAATATGTCAGTAAAGGTTGGCCAGATAATATTCCAAGTGATTGCAACCGTATTTTAAAAGGAAACATGCCGATATTGAAAAATTGTGCAATTCATGTGATGCTTGCAAACAGTTTAGATCTAACCCTGCAAGATCACAATTGCAATGTTGGCCTATCGCATCTGGGGTATGGAAACGTATTCATATAGATTATTTGGGGCCATTTAAAAATAAATATTATTTGATCGTAACGGATGCTTACTCAAAATGGTTAGAGATTTTTCAAATGCATAATATAACAACTCAAAAAACAATTACTAAATTAAGAGAATTATTTGCAAGATTTGGCATACCAAAGGTACTAGTGAGTGACAATGGAGCTCAACTCACGTCCGCCGAATTTAAATATTTCTTATCAATGAATAAAATTAATTTTATAAATTCTCCTCCGTATCACCCTGCCTCAAATGGCGCAGCTGAAAACAGTGTCAAATCAGTTAAGTATTTGTTACTAAAAGAAACTTCCGCCAATGGTAAGGTCGATATAGATACCGCTATTTGTAGATTTTTATTAAATTACAGAAATACTGAACATTGTGCTACAGGTGAATCGCCTGCGAGAATTATGCTAGGAAGACCTTTGCGCACTAACCTGGATTTATTAAAACCAAACGATGAGTCCAGATTAAATAAAAGAGGTGATACAATTAAAATGAACTTAAAGCGGAGTCAAGCACGCAATAGAAAATATTTTAAAGGGCATAGAAATATCATTTTTGAGATTGGACAATGTGTACTGGTGAAAGATTACAGATTCAGTAAGCCACTCTGGACCCCAGCGACCGTAATTAAGAAATTAGGTATAAACATGTACGAAGTTCAAATTGGTGACTTGTTGTGGAAGCGACATATTGACCAAATGTTGCCCAGCAAAAGTGTAGATAACGACTGTGTGCGCAGTGCTCCGCAAATAGGTGAAAGTGAACCCGATAACACAGATAGTGCGGAAAACTTAGAACAAGACTCATTGGAAAATTCTGAGTTCAACGTTGATTCAGTCGAGAAACCGATCATTTCTATTGAAGATGTCACGACGTCTAGCTCGGAATTTGATGACGTGGATACTCAAAGAAGGCCACAACGAATACGTGCGCAGCCGAATCGACTGCAGTATTAATTGTTTAAATATTGTACATATGTCAGAAAAAATTACAATTATATTTTTGTTAGTGTTATTTTTCTATTAAGCGGAGAGGTGTGATATACAGGCAACTTAATATACCCAATTTATTGGGAATGTATGAGCAATTGGGAATGTACATGTTTTTGTATAGATTAAGAGCGCGCACACCTCAGTTGAATTTGTAACGTCCGACAATAAAGATTTCAGTTTACCGTATCACGTTATTTATTATAACAAATTGTAACGGTTCGGAAACGTCTTCGGCAGAAACTGCATTTTAATAATTAATTGGCGCACAGACCTGCACTGTAGACGACCGTACTCGCACCTGTTTTTGTTGTGGTGACGTGTTTCCCATATGTGTGTGATTTTTAAAATCGCCGGGAGACGCCACCATAGAGAGAGAAATCTGTTGCCTTGCATGTCGTACGGACGTGCCAGAGGAACCGTTTTAATTGGTGTACCACCATCCGGTTTCCGGGATAATAAACGGGGACTCAGTTAACCACCCTTGAGGGGATTGAGGCACCAGGTACAAGGCAAGGTACTAGCCATACGCTCATAACATCCGAGCGTTTTTTCGGGGTAAGGGCTAAGTAGCTCAGCCAGCCAGGTCTTGGCTAGGGGCAGCGATCATCCTGCCAGAGTTGCTCTGAGGTTTGGAATCCAGCGACGGCGTCCTCGACGATCGTGGCCGCCGCCCGTCCTAAGAACCAGAGTCCGCCAGCGGAGTCACGCAGACGAGGAACACAAGCCAGATATTGATACCTATTTTTTTTGTTCTCAATTGAGCCAGACCTTTATGTTTGATTTTTGTTCTCAATTGAATTTAATTCCATATTGATATATCGTTTATTTCTTTTGTGTAAAATTTGCGTTACGTGTTTCGTGCCGTACGTGTTTTGCGCTTGTGTAAGAGAAAGGTCGCTCCGTCGGCCCTTTGAATCGCGCGATCAGGAGCTTGCGATATTCGGCCGAATATGGCGAACCCTGCGTGAAAGGGTTGCGTACGGAGGTATTTATTTCAGGAAGCGTAGGCACGGTGTCCGTCGTTTGTGTGAATAAACGCCGATATTTTACACTACAAAATTCACACCTATTTTTATATTATCACCTATTATTTTTTGTTCCCCCCACGTTTTCTCGATCGGGCATTTATTTCAGGTTTTCAGTTCTTACTCTCACTGCCAGATTTAAATCTGGTGGTGTTGGCGCCATATGGTCAGCGTTGTGACAGTTCGTGATTTCTGAACTTCGCTGACTGTCTGCCGTCCACCCACGCAGGTAGGGTGGAGCCACCCTTTGCGACGAAGTAGAGACGAGGTTAAAATTACGTGGAGCCTTTTTTTTAACCCCCCCACTCTCTGACACCGAGAGCCTGGCCCTCGTCACTGCTTCGAAGGGACCCCCCACTCGCTCCACGGCCTAACGCGCTGATTGCCCTTCAGGTACGTCACAAAATACCATAGTGTGTACGAACCACCAGCAGCAGATATTACAGTGTGCCTAAAAAAAACATTCTAGGCAAAAGAACTATTGTTCACATATCCATCATCTCGTATACAACTAACCTCAAATACCACTGCACTCCACCGCTCTTTGCGGGAAACTGGCGAATATAGCACTTGCAACCAATTAGACAAGAATGACCTGCATAGCCGTGTATCTTTCCATTTACACGTGATGTAGATACTATTTTTCACTTACACGCCGCGTGTATATATTTTTTGCAAAGTAGCCAAAAGGGCATAAAAAGTTTAAAAATTACAATGCATGTATGCAGCTTGCGACGCCAAACTTTCTCCTCTCCTTACCTTGATGTATCTCTGCAGAACCTTAAAGAAGCTCACTCCATTGACCCGTGCCGGTAGCCTTTAACGACAGTGGAGAAGGCGTGGATTATGGTGTTAAATTAGAGCGCCACACAATTACGGGGTCAGCGGAGGGTGAGCTTCAACGGCCCTTGCAATTGTGAGCAAGGACAGCTGCGGCTCCTGAAAATAGTTAGTTCGACGAGAACAAAGGGCGACAAACTAAACTGTCAAGGAGGAATTTATTAGATTCTCAGTCTCAACAATATCACACGACAATAAACATGTACATATGGTGGGGATGATGACGCGAAGGGGGTAAAATATGGGGTGAGAGGGTGACTGATCCGAAATCCGCTCTGCGGCGGTCTAATCTACAAACGCTCGCGATTTGGTAGTACATATGTGCGGCGCCTCGCGGGATTGCCGAATCCCGTGCTATCAGGCGATCCTTGTCTGAGCTTCTGCGCGCTCGCAGAAGCTGATGGGGCTTACAGATAGGTGAACAAAATATGAGGTTATGACGAAGGAAAAATATACGGCGAGCAGCGTGGCAACGCTGCTCGCTGCTCCCTCGCTGCGTGACCACTTCAAAGTGGATGCTGGCGCGCTTCCGGCGCGACCACGTGCTTCAGCTTGATGGACTCGGGCGTGGGCGGTGGTTCGGTCCCGCGTCGGTTCCTAGTAGAACTAGGAGTAGCTAGGTGTGGGCGTCGTAGCCCCAGACTATGAGTAGCTACGTGTGTGGGCGTCGCGTCGTAGCCCGAGACTAGGAGTAGCTGGGTGTGTGGGCGTCGTAGCCCCAGACCTGGAGTAGCTAGTGTGTAGCACTAGGAGTATCTAGGTGTGTGGGCGTCGTAGCCCCAGATCAAGACTCTGATAAAACGAAACACGCGATAAGAAACACGAACAATGGCTACGCGTGGCCGACACACGGGGAAAGATAAACTCACTTAGATTTCTGGAGTCACGAAACACAAAATGTGGACAATTCCCGACTCTGTTCCCTATTATTCCCTATTATTCCCTTACTATTTCCCACTAACCGTGGATAGGTATTCCCTACACTTTCATGGGAATGCCTCGATCGCTCACGCAGTTCCGTCGTCTCACAAATGAATCTGCTCCCGAACGTCCGCTCGACGCTACCGTCGTCGCTGTCAAATGCAGACATAGGCGCCACGCGCGAACTTTAGTAGGCAGTGGCGGCGTGAGAAATCTTCACGTTACAAGCTAATCACGAAGAGCCATTTTTAAAACATTTCTGTAAAAAACAATGTAGTGGCCTAGCGAAACAAGCATTAATTCGTGCTTGCAAGCCGTGGTATTTTTCGCTCATGGTGCTTGCATTGTCATAGCTTTGACCACGATAGTCTTTGATATTGAACTGTTATTGTTATGAACTGCTTTTATTTTACCTTCTCAAGGTTCAATGCATGTGCTCAGAGTTATTGTGGTTTGTGTGTGTGGGCTCTATCACTATACGTACTGTTTTTTTAACAAATACTTCTTTTATGTGAACAACTTATTTATTATAAACTGATATTTTGAAACAAACAACAGATCATTGAAATAAACAAACAAACTTGAACGAAACAAACAATAACTAAACGCAAATAATAAAATACCATAATCTAGCTATCATTAATCTAATTAATTACAATTGAATTTGCGTAATTTACAATATTTATGGTTTACGCTTTACGTAGACGCAAAGAAAGAGGAGAAAGACAAATTCTTGTCTAAAGACAAGATATACAAAAAGAAATTGTTAATGCATCAGAAAATGTAATAATAATGGGGGACCTAAATGGACAAGTAGGAAACAAAAATACAGGGATAGAAGAACTTATGGGGAAAGAAGGAGAGGAAACCAAAAATAACAATGGAGACAGAATAATCCAGGTATGTATAGAAAACAACCTAGTAATAACCAACACAAAGTTCAAACATAAAAACATACATAAGTATACGAGAGGACAGCCCTCCAGAAACGAAGCAGCAATAATCGACTATTTCTTAATTAACAAAAACATTGTGAAAACCATAAAAAATGTAAAAGTAACCAGAAGGGGATATAGGAAGCGATCATTTCCTAGCAAAGATGGACATGAAGGTAAACATCGAAACAAACGTAGATAAAAGGAGAAGAAAAACAAAAGAAAAAATAAAATCACACTACAAAGACATCTACCAAGAAGCGCTAGAAAGAAAATTTAAAGAACAAGTAAGACAGAACAAATGCGAAGAAATATGGAATACATTTAAAAGCACTCTACTAAACACAGCAAGAGAATGCTGCGGCGCAGCTAAAAAAGTAAACACAGACACTAAAGCGACAACATGGTGGACCAAGGTACTCAGAACAACAATAAAGAACAGGAAAAATTAAATGGAAGACATACCTCAGCACAAAAAAATGCAAAAAACTATGCAGAATATAAAGACGCGAGAAATAAAGTAAAGATAGAAGTAAGCAAAGCGAAGGAAGAATCATGGAGAAAATTTGGGAACAGATACAAGAAAACTTCGGAGAAAACCAAAAATTGTTCTACGGAACAATAAAACGATTGAAACAAAAGAAAGAACATAATATGATGAACATAAAAGATAAAGAAGGAAACATAATAACGCAAGAAGATAAAATAATGCAAAGATGGAGGGAATACTTCGAGGAATTGACAAAAGCAGAGGAAACGACAGCAGAAGAAGACACAATAGAAGAACAAAGAGAAGAAAAGGCTGGAAGCGAAATAGACAACATACCAATAAGAGAAGTAGAAGAAGCAGTAAAGAAACTAAAAGGAGGAAAAGCGGCCGGAAAAACAACATCACCCCGGAAATGCTAAATTATATGGGAAAGCAAGGAACAGAAGAAATAACAGAATTGATAAAAGAAGTACTAAAGAGCGGAGATATACCTAAATATTGGAGCACCGGAGTAATATTACCAATATATAAAAAGGGAGACAAGAGAAAATGCGGGAACTACAGGGGTATAACGCTAACAAGCATAGCGGAGAAAATAATGACGAGAATAATAGAAAAGCGAGTAAGAGAACAACTAGAAGAAACGATAGAAGACACCCAAACCGGATTCAGAAGGGGCAGAAGCACGCACGATCTTATATTCACAATAAGACAACTAAGCCAAAAAATGATAAATAAGAAAAGATTCATCCACATATGCTTCATAGACCTAGAAAAGGCCTTCGATGGGGTAAAAAGAGAAGATATATGGAAGGAACTGAAAGAGAGAGGAATTGACACAAAAACAATAGAGCTCATAAAAACAATGTACAAAAATAACAAAAACACAGTAAAAACGAATAACGAGGAATCAGCAGGATTCAAAACAAACATAGGAGTAATGCAAGGTTGTATATTAAGCCCACTTTTATTCACACTAGTGCTCGACGGTGCCATAAAAGAAGCAAAGAAAAAGATGAAGAACATGAGGGAAGGATACTGGAAAGTGGAAGAGAGCCAGATATGTGAAATGCTCTTTGTGGACGATATGGCCATAATAGCGGAGACAGAAAACCTGCAATTCAACATGGAAGTACTGGAAAGTGAGTTGACAAACATTAAGATGAAAATAAACACAGGTAAAACCAAAACTATGGTCATAGCAAAGGAGAGCACAATCCACAGAATAATGATGCAAGGTAAACAAATAAAACAAGTGGAAAGTTTCAAATATTTAGGATCAGTAATAGAAAGCAACGGGAAAATAGAGAAAGAAATAAAAGATAGAATAGGCAAAACCGGAAGAACATTCAATGCACTAAAAACGTCTTTCCTAGGAAACAAAGAAATACCTAAAGAAACAAAGACCGAAATAGTGAAAAGGGTAGTGTGACCAACGTTAACCTACAGCAGCGAACTCTGGATATTAAACGAAACAGACAAATCTAGAATCAATGCGGTAGACATGCGCTTTCTAAGAAAAGGATACTGGAAAGTGGAAGAGAGCCAGATATGTGAAATGCTCTTTGTGGACGATATGGCCATAATAGCGGAGATAGAAAACCTGCAATTCAACATGGAAGTACTGGAAAGTGAGTTGACAAACATTAAGATGAAAATAAACACAGGTAAAACCAAAACTATGGTCATAGCAAAGGAGAGCACAAACCACAGAATAATGATGCAAAGTAAACAAATTGAACATGTGGAAAGTTTCAAATATTTAGGATCAGTAATAGAAAGCAACGGGAAAATAGAGAAAGAAATAAACGATAGAATAGGCAAAACCGGAAGAACATTCAATGCACTAAAAACTTCTTTCCTAGGAAACAAAGAAATACCTAAAGAAACAAAGACCGAAATAGTGAAAAGGGTAGTGTGACCAACGTTAACCTACAGCAGCGAACTCTGGACATTAAACGAAACAGACAAATCTAGAATCAATGCGGTTTCTAAGAAAAATTGAAAATAACACAAAAAAAGACAAAATACGAAATGACATACATAGACAAAACTTACAAATAACAGACATAAATGATACAATCACAAAAGGTCAAATGGGATGGTATGAGACAAGACCTACGGGGAAATCATATAAGGGAAGACCAAGAAAAACCTGGAACGACAGAATCAAAGAGCAGGCAGAGAAAAGAGGATTAACATGGAAAAGAATCAAACCACTCACACACGATAGAAGAAAATGAGAGAAACCTACATGAAGAAACAATAAACTGTAAAACCCTACACCAACAAGGTAGAAAGGGAAATAATTAAATAAATTCAATATATAAATAAAATGGTTTAAGCTACCTTGCGCCGTGAACGTGTTAACACTTGATCGGTCCTTGTTTCTTCCTAACAGATCTCCTACGTTGATCTCCTGGTCCCGAGACCTTGATGTGCGTACTCCTATTAGCCACTGTAGTCGGCGTTGCCTGCTCCCTCGTTGTCCGTTTAGGTTATGAAATACCCGCGTTCTAATTTCACTGTTTAGTGACTAGACTAGTACTGCTTACTTGACAGTCGCTATTTTAGCCGTACTCCAACGTCCCTGGGTCGTTACAAAACTCCTCGTGTATTCAGTACTCAATTAGATCACGCTCACCCAGTGTTGAATTTTCAAGTTCCGTTCATCTTCTATTTTGTTGATATCCGTACTTCATTTATTAACGTCGCGAACTTTTTATGCATCATATACGTCACGAAACAGTCGCGGGGGTGCGTTGCCAAGGCGACGAATCTACAACTATTGCGCAATATTGCGTAACACTTCTTATATCTAATATTTACATATGAAACTTAACATTAACACCTATATCTGTTGCCGTTTTATATGGCTTTAAATATCATCACATGATTTTTTTTCAAGTATTTAAAATTATCCCTACATTGCAGTCATAAAAATGTCACCCTAACAGTTTGTCAACGGTGTTTGGTCAACCAAACACCGTTTTCTTTTCTTTTTTCATTTTGTTAATTGTGAAGCACTATATGCCATATAACTTTCTACTTTATCAAATGTCAAGAGTAATACAGCGTTTGTCTAATAAGTATCTGGACTGTTTTTTTCCTGTCAATGGGAGGGGGTGAAGAGCGGGATTGATGGCGGGGAATGTAACATACGCTAGGAGAACCGGCTCTGCGTCCTCCGAAGTTTTGGAGTGTGTAGATCGCGGCCAAAGTGATAACGGTTTGGTGCTGGCGTCGAGAGTGAAAATACAGCGAACAATCAAACAGCGTTGTGCCATAACATTTTTGCATTAAGCAGAAGAAATGCGCTACGAAGACTTTTTAACTGGGCCATGAGACTTGCATTCCAATATTCGAGACTACCTGTAGTCTCGAATTTTGGCAACATTTTCATCGGTTCGGGTGTTCGTCTTCGACATCTTTCTTGTCATATTTGAAATTTGTTGCGTTTTGGACATAGATTTGTCCATCCAAGCCTCACGGAACAACGCTGCTTGATGGTTCCCTTAATTTTCACTCTCGACGCCAGCATTTATTTATAAGCTGGGTAAAACGGTTTTTACTGGTGATATAAGGAAATGACTGGCGAGCCTGTCACCTTGTAGAGCCAGTAATAACCATTTCCCGGCGTAGAAAGACAATATTTAATTTGTTAAAAACTTAAATTAAAGCTATTAACATACATAATACATACATACTTTCATTGCATCCGAGGTATGTTATCATCATGATTTTACTTTCAAACTTACGGATTGATGTGCGCCATGGTTACAACAGCTTTTTATCGCCGTCAAAATAAACATTAATAATGCAATGATTCAAACCAGAAATGGCAATTCTTCGCAAATTCAAATAGAAACTGATGAAGACTCCATGTGTAAAGATGTATTTTGCGAATAACTTCTATTGTATGTTTATTGTAAATAATTTCAGCTGAAAATTGGTTGTCGATTTGTTGACAACTGTTGACAATTCACATTTCGGTAAGGTAATATTACCTTACCGATTTTACATACAGGATTCATTTATAGCTCAACTACCTGCCAACATTTATGAATGTATACAGATGTTTAATAGCCCGATACCGGTAATAGATATTTATGATATAAGTATCGTAACGTATCATATTGCAATACGATATGGCAAAAGTATGAAAACAAGCCGCGAGCCAAGTTTGATAAGCCATTGAGTATCGTAATATAATGTTACGATACGAATATCGTACAATGTTTTATCTAGTATCAATGAAGAGCTATTTTTAATGTAAATTATTTTTTCCATAACCAAATCAGTACATTTTTAAGTTTATTCTGTTAGTTTTGAGTTCTATCAGTACTTGGACCATGAAATGAGTGACGAAGAAAATATTGATTCTGATGCAGAAGCAGCAGCAAATGCTGCTCTTGAGACACAGGTAAGGGTGAAATCGAGACAGAAGTACGAAATATATTCTACAATAAATTCTACAATTGGTATAGCTTAAAATAGTGCGGTAAAGTATGTCATTACAATTTGTAAGTAAACATCGTAAAGTTTGACATTGCATATTGATAGTAGATAATAGTACATTACATACCGAGCGGGGAAACGGATCATTACAACCATGTGCTTCTTTAGATGCCCGAGGCGCGAAGCGCCGAGGGTAGCTATAGGCACGAGGCTAGAATGATCTTTCCCGCGAGGATTCTATACTATATTACTCACAATCTAGCATAGTTTATAAAAAATTAATAAATCAGTTCATCAATAAGATCTGTGAAATTGTTGCCAAGGAAAAATAACAAATTTGTCATTTTGACAGATGCAAATATTTTTTCAATCACAAATTTAAAAATAACACTCGGCAATATAATTTACAGGAAAAACATGGCTTGACGTTAACAATCAATAGCAATCATAATAGTAATTTAACCGTCAATATTCATTGTTCTAAATAGTTTAATACTGTTCTTAGTTTACTTTAAAAGTTTTGTGATTTATCAAAGTGACAGTGACACTTGCTAGCTGGGAATGTATTCCCAGATTGTGAGTAAATAAATAAATAAAATAATAACATAACAGTAATAGTAACAATAAAATATATCACCTATCAGTGTCAAATTTTTATAAACACAATATCATAATTTCGATGATATTTGCACTTATATATTTACATCTAACGACGGCGAAGTTGAAACAAACATACTGAATAATAATAATTGAAAATTAAATGAAATAAAATAATATAAAAATTAAACGGAACAAGTAATCTTGTATTTACTCCCGCGTAAATGTCGGGGCATATCCATCTCGGCACGCGACGCAGGTACTTAAAAATAGCCCATCTCGGTACAGAGTTAAATAAGTCCCCATTTATGATATCTCAACTCGGCACAGTGGCTTCTTGGAAATGCTAAATTACTGAAAAATAATTGTGGCAAGTGCGGAATTAAAGAAACAAACATTTATTACAAATATCATCATTGGTCATAATGACCAAAGACTAATGGAATATAATGATTATTTAAAAGTCCATGTATTGTAAATAATTGCTTAAAAAACTTAGTACAGTAAGAAAAAGTACCATCCATATAAATAATGCAAGAGTCGCTCAAAACTTTTAAATTAGGGTAACATGTAAAAATTATTCGATTTTCTACAGAATCATTAAAAAATTAAAACTCCCCATTTCTGTTGGTTTTCAGCTTCAGTTGATCTAATGCGTCATGAACTTCGGAAAATTGACTTTGGCAAAACAGGCACTAATTTTCGGCGTGCGTAATAAATATTCTTCTTTACACTATTTATGTCGTTTGTGGTTAGTTTGGTTGTTGTACTGCCGTTCTCGATCACGTCCTTCCTGATGATCTTGGATGGTTTTTCTCCGATGTCACCTCTGGTTTCCGCTTGGCCGAATAACTCGGCATTTGTCATTGCAAAACATAATCTCATACAAATGTATGTATGTATGCTTTACATTTATCTTTAATGCACCTCCATTTGGTTTCTCCTGAAGCTAACTTTCTATTGTGTTCTTTAAATTTATAGCAATTAAAAACTAACAAAGTTTTTCTCCTCTGTCTAAACATCTCGGTTAATTTATGAGAAACACGAAAACTTTCGAGAAAACCTAACTGTATGCAGCTACACGAAGTATCAAAGTGCACTACTTACCTAATTATGATTGAAAACAACCCGTTTACTTACCTGTTTTGCATCCCCACCCCAATTTTACCCTCCAGTATGAGTTTTGCCTCATTTGCAAAAATAAATTTTACCTGAAATGGTTTGTACCGAGATGGTCATTTTTAAATCGTTTCGAAAAGGATGGTAGGGATTATAGGATTTTCTTGTGCCGAGTTGGGTGCCGTCCTAAATGTCACTAACCAGCCTGTACACTAACCTGGTAAGATGACGTTTACAAGCACCAAGCTTCGACAAAATCGACATTTTTATGTCGATTTTGGTTCGATGTATCAAGATACATGTGTATGCTTCAAATAATACCATGCGATCAACAATATTAATTAGATAAAAGGAGGCCCTGAGATGTTGAATGTATGTCTGGTAGGGTACAAGATGTCTGTTAAAATCTGGTGGCAGCAATTCAAGATTCAGGCCTGTATAAGGTAGGGATGCATATCAAAGTCGTATATGTGTCATGGAATCCATGTAATCAGATCGTTATATTTTTTACAAGTGCTAGCCCGTAATGGGTCTCGTAACCCCTAGAGACAGAGATAATTAAACAGTTCTTTACTATACAAATGCCCATAAAATACCATACACTGGACCGTAAAACTATTTCAAGCTTGGTGCTTGTAAACGTCATCTTACGTGGCTAGTGTACTGGCTGGTTAGAGTGACATTTACGCGTGTGTAACAAATAAACACATTCAGGTATATTGTGTATCAAAAAACATGAGCAGTAACGTGTACGCTAATTGACAGCATTCGAATGTCAGATGCATTTACGACATAGTGCATCTGACATTCGAATGTAATGCTGTCAAGTAACGTGCACGTTACTGCTAACGTTTTTTGATACGCGATACACCCGATTATCACTTTAGCCGCGATCTACACACTCGAAATACCCGGATGCAACGGTACTCCTAGCTTAAGTTACATTGCACACCATCGGTCCCGCCTGTAGAGGCGCCCTCCACCCCTTCTCATTGGCCGGGAAAAAATAGTCCCGATACTTATGGCAAAAACCCTGTACGTCAAATTAAATTCTGTTTTTGTCCTATCTCTTTCCTTCATATTTCTTTTATTTATCTGTAATATTGTAATGGTTTGAACCCTGGCCTTAAGCCGTTTATTATTTTTACGTTGTGTTGTGTGTGTAGTAACCCTTTTTATTTATTTGTCACAGGTTCGTTTTACGCGTGAATTAATGAAACTGTCGTACCTTGCGCTGACTTCGGGTTTCATAGGTTTCATTGTTTGACTTGTAGCTCATGTCATTTCAACTATTAAAATCTGAATTATTTATCTAGCACTTTCGAAGTAAGGGATCTTTTCAATATCACTCGGATATCATTTGATTTTAAATGAATAAAATTTATGCAACGTTAAATGCAAGTGGTTTTGATTACAAATGAAAATATACCTTTGTACATTGTGTTTTGTGTTTTATGTACAATTTACACGTCAAAGACTCGTGGAACCTCGAGCGATAATCAAGAAAACTATGGTGTATTTTAAAATCTTTGTATGAAAAGTGGGTGTCAGAATACCTGGTTGACGTGTATACCTACAACAATAATTTTAAACTATACTTAAATTGTGTTTTCTTGCATTACTTGACACTACTTTATTTTTGGTGTTTTTTTTTAAATTTGTTGTCTTGGGGTGTTTTGAAGCTTTAATGATAATTACCTAATTATAAACAACCCGCTTCCGATTACAATGCAAGCGAGTAAACCCCGTCCCGCTGTAATCGTTGTTACTCAATCGTTTGTGACAGCGAGACAATTCGTCCATTTGCGATTGAACATGGGTGGTATAAAGAAAGATTTAATAATGAATTTTAAGTGATTATTGATAAAATCATACTTCTGCGGCTCAGCGTGGGTGATATAAAGAAAACGGTAATGAATCATAAACAACCCGCTCCCGATTACACTACAAGCGAGTAAAGCTCGTCCCGCTGTAATCGTTGTTACTCAATCATATATGACTGCGAGAAAACTCGTCCATTCCTGCGATTGAGCGTGGGTGAGACAAAGAAAATAATTTAAAGATTTTACGGGAAATTTTCCAATGGTTAAGATAGTAACAAAAACTTTTTTCGTGAAATCCGTCTGCACTTGTCGAAAATCAACCACCAACCTTCACGTGTGAGCTCTAAAATTTTCTTTTATAAGGATGAACCGCAAACAACAAACTCGGTCGTCGCTCTTTCTAATCGCGCGTTTTAAAGCAATAATTGCCTTGAAGTGCTACCTTTGGAGCGGCCAGTGCCGTTGCGCTAAAACTACCTCCCCGGTTTTACCCAATATGTGCCTTTGTTCTCGGAATAACCGCTCGAAATTCCACCACATTTTTACCGTATACGGTTTCGTATCTAAATTTTAAAATATTCATGCAGTTTACTACACTAAAATCCATACACAAATAAACATCATAAAATAACGTTTTATGTTAAGCGCTCTGCTTATGGTCCTTTGTTATTTTCTTCATGCCCCCACCTCCCTCATGTCCCTTCCAATATGTCATATACATATGGGAAAAGCATTTGAAAAAAACTGTAATTATAGTTTGTAACTAAGAAAAATCTCAATTGTGTTTAATTAGATGATGAACTTGTTATACACGTAAGTGCGCGTTTATAAAATAATATACGAGGGCGGTTTGACGGAAGAGTGACTTTTCAAAGGTTGGTAACACTTTTGCTATAATGATTATGTTGCTAGCTCCTGACGTCTTTCGGAGGTCTACAGTCAAAATTTGGCACAAATCTGACAGATAGATTATGTTTTATACTTATTTGAAGAAAACTGTTTTCGTTGTTGTGTAAATATGGAGAAAAAATAATTTCGAGTGTTGATTAAACATTATTTTCTAAGTGAAAAAACAATTAAAGAAACCAAGGAAAAGTTACGTAAATATTATCCAGAATCTGGTCCGTCCCATGGAATGATTTTTAAGTAGTTTCTGCTTTTAAAGTGGCCATATAAGCACGGTTGATGCAGATCGTCCAAAACCATCATTTACTGTAACTACTCCAGAAATGGTTAATAAACTCTATGGCCTTGTAATTGGCAATCGTTGAATAAAAATTCGTGAGATAGCTAATGAAGTAAACATCTCAATCGAACGGGTATACAATATTTTGCATGAACATTTCAATAAGAAAAAGCTAATTGCGATATGGTTGCCGCGTTTGCTTAATGGTGATCTAATGCGCGCTCGCATTAAGAATTCAGAAGAATGTTTGGCGTGTTCAACGTAATTCAAAGATTTTTTTTCGTTGATATGTCACAGTAGATGAAACTTGGATACATCATTATACTCCAGAAACACAAGAATACAGTCTAAATAATGGATTTCTCCATGCGAACATGCTCCCAAAAAGGCAAAAACACTTTTTTCGGCCAATAAGGTCATGACCACAGTTTTTTTGGGATTCTGAAGGTGTAATCTTTATTAATTGTTTACAAAGAGGAAAAACTATAACTGGCCAGTATTATGCTGATTATGCTGACACGTTTTGATGCCGAACTTGAAAAACTACGACCGCATTTGATGAAGAAAAAAGTGTTGTTCCATCACGATAATGCATCTTATTCGTCTGGATTTGCTACAACTAAATTGGCTGAATTGCATTACGAATTACTGGTTTTTCCGCCATATTCGCCAGATCTGGCTCCCAGTGATATCTACTTATTTACAAATTAAGAAAAATGGCTGGGTGGAAAAAGATTTCAGGCAAATGAAGAGGTGATAACCGAGACAAATGCATATTTTGAAGATATTCCGAAAGATTACTTTTTGGAAGGTTTAAAAAAACTGTAAACTCGCTGGGTTAAGTGTGTACAGTTGACAGGATGTTAAGTTGAAAAATAAAATATAATTTGAACAGAAAAATAACGTTTTCATTAAAAAGTCACTCTTCCGTCAAACAGCCCTCGTATTACTTTGCTCATGTTGTGTAAAGCATAAACTTCTTATCAACTAAAATGTGGTGAACGTGAACACAATACTGTTGAATTTGTTGCGATGATAAATTATGTTGTTCTTATCAGTAAATGCACATTTAGTGGTGGCTATTAAAATTATATTGTTATAAATCATAAATTATCAGTAATTGACGGCTATAATTAGCTATATGAGTGAGAACATATGGACTGTCTTACAGTGTAATAATGCACTGAACTTTTGTGAATGTCAATTCAATGTCTCAGGGCATCGGATCAATCCTCAATATAACATTTTGTATACAGGGTGTTCAAAGGTATCGTTCCATCATTGCTAACTCTGTTCTTATTGAAGTTATGAAGTCGGTTAAATTTGCAAACAGTAAAATTTTTCTGCTAATTAAGATGTTGACATGAGAAAATAATTGAACATCAGGTTTTCGTATTATTTACGGAAACAAGATTTTTTTAAATGAACAATAATAATTTTAAATGAATATATTACAAGCTTACAAGTGGAATCAATTAACTCAAAAAGTATAAAATGTGAGAAACTGCAATTAAAGTTTTATATTCTGCTGTTACCTTTCCTACTCATTCATTTAATGAGTTAAGAATTTTGAAGTTGGGCTACAGGACCCTTTACAAGTAACAAAACCCCCCTACTGAGCCTGAGATTTGTTACAATTTAGTAAACTATCATAATAAAACTTGACTAAAAACAGCCAAATATTGACTTAATATATTTCACTTGTAAGCTGACGATATATTTGTATATATTTGAAAAGATATTTTAATTGTGAACAAAAAATTATTAATACACACCACCATAAAGTTCAAAATAAAATAATACGTAATACTGACTTTCTGAAGCATTTTTATTCTTTATTGATGTTCTGATTCAGTCAATGTTCTGATAAGACATATTTTATTTCTTTGGTTTAGGATGGTAGACGATCGAAGAGATTTCAACAAATTTGAACTAATGTGTCAGACGCCAATATTGTTTAAGGCTGATTCATAGACTTCTTATGCGAGGCAACGCTTCGCTAGCAGTGACAATGCTATCGCTATGGGCATTTTCAACAGCGTTCAATACGAGCCTTGGTTAAGGCTTGTAGAAATACTGTTCTACACATTTTGATAAATGTGACATGCTAGAGGCATAACTGCTTCATATTTCATTTCCGGATCGTCAATTACCAACTATGCGATATTTTCTGAGATTCTACAGAATAATGCGAAGAGATTAAGCTACATTTATAAAATTAAGAAAAAGGAAAGATTTTATGATTGACGAAGAAGCAGAAGTCAGAAGACGAAGAATACTGGCGTATTTTGAAACTTTTCCTGAATATTCTGATATAGATATGAGATATCTTGCTCGAGGATTGGATTTATATAGGACCGCAGTTCAAATACTTTTAAAGAAACATGGTGGGCGCCATGAAATGACGAAGATGGAGGGCCAGCGCCTATCATTGAAAGTAAAACTTTTTTTAAAGTTTTTTGGGCTTCGCTGAAACAATCATTCTATCAGTCAGACTATCTATATCAGAGGCGTATCTAGGAATGTATTATTAAACGTATCTACTGCTCCCATGGCATAATAAAAATTGGTGCCACTGTCAAATTAAATCAATAAATCGCACACGAAGAATTTGATTCATTTATTTTTATTCATTTCAATATAAAATGTGCAATGTAAGGCTTTTGGAAACATTAAGGACATTACATTAAGTAAAATGAGGTAAATAGCTAGAAATGTACTTTAAGCACTTTGTTCTAGATGGAATTGATAGATCATTCATCTAAATTTGTTTTATTTCTGTTTCTTCTCGTTCTATACTCAATATATCAAGATCCGAGATTTTTTATTGGTCCATGAAGCAACATTCATTCTTGTGTATTTAGGCCTTTTCTAAACACAACCAATAGAAGAAAGTAGATTAGCATAAGCTTAATCTACGATTATAATGTTGATTAGCTTCACTTTTTTGTATCATTTGTTCGGTTTTCATCGTCAATTAGCTCTTGAAGGACATCGAAAATAACTGTAGTTGAGTTCCATTTGGTTTCTGACTCAGATTTTAATCTAGGAATATCATTTTTTAATCTCCCCCAACCTAGATTTCTATCATAGTTCGCGTTTTAATATAAAGGCTGTCCCATGAGAAAGGTAACACCCTAGATTAGTGTTCAGTCGTCAAATTAGACGCTTTACGGATTGTCTACCGTTGTGGTCCACCGAGTGAGCCGGTTTTGAATTCGCTACCATCGACCAATACGCGGCGCGCCTGGCGGACTTTTTGTTCGTTAGTTTTTAAGTATTTTCTCGAAAAAGAGAGAGTTGAATTTAAGTTGTACGTTCGAGAGCACGTGGTGTTCGCCATCCCAGGGTTCCCTACGATTTCCCAACTTGCTGCGGGACGTCGCCCGGAAGTTCGAGGAGTACCGCGCCAGAGCACCGTACATAAGGTAGGTGGTAGTGCTAAGTACAAATCGGCTCACTCGCTAATACAGTCCACAACCCCCATCGCCGTGCGAAATCGTGACAACCTACCAGCCCTTTCAGCTGTATTAGGCCCACGAGCGCACATTTTGGTCCTTCGAACCGGATCGATACTGGTAATCGTTTCCGTAATTCGAGTTTGGTGACATAATTCGTTAAAAAATTCGATTGGGATTTTTTGTCGTCTAATTACTCGAATTATTTGTCATTATGTCGACAAATATTCACTGCTACAGCTACTAAGTCTTCCGTATGATTGTTATGCAAAGATTTGTAATTTGAGGTGGCTTGTAATATTGTTAGGTCGGTGTTCATTCTTATCCGAGGCCTTTGTTGAATTCGGCGTGCAGACGCGCACGCGTTTTTTGGGTGATCGCTTATCTGCAGTGCGTTCCTCGCGGCTCGCATTTTGTTTGGCGAACGCGTTCGCAGGATTGGCACTTTTTCGTCCGTTGGAATTTGTTCAGCTCGAGCGAGGAACGGAACGCTTTTTCGTCCATCGAAGTTCGCTCGCAATTAATGAAAAATAATCACGCTCAGGCGTTTCAATACATTTATTACACTCGCATAATCGTTGCGAGATTGTTACTAAAGGAAAGTAAATCGTAAAAAAAATGGTGGTAATCGAAGATTTGATTTTCAAATTGGATGTTATTTCCAATAAAATGGGTCGCATCGAGACGGCTGCGAAAGCCGAGTACAATTCGAATAATGTGAAGATGAAAGCGAAATTGCGGGTAATGGTTGACCCGATCGATAAATTATTCGCTGAATTTCATGAAACAATAAATAAAGTCGCAAGTTATTATAATAAACAAGATCCTCGGCCGATCGACGACATAACCAAATTGCATTCGCAGGTTCTCAATTTTGAAAATACATATTATGAAGTTCAATCGGTGGCGATCGCGGCCTTGCGGATAATAGCTCTGCTCAGCAAGCTAATACTAGTGTGAGTGGCGCCACCCACTTAGGCCCATCTCATAGTGCAGTTCAACTGCCCAAACTCACACTCGCACCCTTCGATGGAGATATGAAGCAGTGGGCTCCGTTCTCCGAGCTATTTGTGGCTACTGTGCATGATAACGCCGGTTTGTCGGACATCCAGAAATATATGTATTTGCGATCGGCCGTGAAGGGCGACGCACTGTCGTTGATCGCGTCGTTACCCCTCACGGGGGCAAATTATGATGTGGCTTGGAACGTTCTTAGTGACAGATATAATGATCCTGCACTGTTAACAAATACCTACTTATAAGGGCTTTTTGGTATTCCGGCAGTATCTCGGGATGCAAATTCGATTCGGTCGATGGCTGCCTCAATGACGGAGTATACAGGCGCTCTTCACGCCCAAGGACATGCTGTGGAAGATTGGGCAGTGATAATTTTGTTTCTTTTTCGACAGAAACTTACGTTTCAACTTCGAGAGCGCTGGGAGGCTAAAAAATTGCCAGGAACGATCCCGTCATTGAAACAATTCATTGAATTTCTAAATGACTAGGCACGGGTACTCGAAGTGTCGCAAGCATCGCGATTAGATAATCTTGTAAACAATAAAAAGTTCAATTCAAGCTTTGCAGCTCGCGGAAATCGAGCACACTCTACATCTACGGTGCTAAGCACACAGTTAGGCTCCTCTCCATCGTGTTACGTTTGTGCAAATCCTCACTCATTAGAACAATGCGAGCGGTTTAAAAGAATGAATGTCAATAAACGCCTGCGTATAGCCAAGTTTAATAAAGTGTGCTTAAACTGCTTATGCCGGGATCACTATTTGAAAGAGTGTAATCGTTCAAATGCTTGCCGTCATTGTTCGGCTAGTCATCATACATTGTTGCATATAGGCGGCTTTCCTACAAGCGGGCCTAATAATAAGAGTAGCCCTCTCGCTGGGTTAGCGCCATGTAATTCGACTTCTTCTACGCCAATGGAGGAACCAGACGCACCAAGGTTGATTTCGTCCATGCAATCTTCGGCAATGCTTCCGGGTACGTCGATCTTGTTGTGTACCGCTCAAGCTGTGGTAATCGATCACCGCGGAGAACTTCAGAGAGTGAGAGTCCTAATTGATACCGCCAGTCAAAGTACGTTCATTACAAGGGCGTGTGTTCGTCAGTTAGGTTTGAAGCCGCAACCTATTTCGGTACCAATCATGGGATTAGCAGAGACTTCGGTAGGAATCGTTCGGGGAGCCATAACGTGCTCATTTCAACCTACAACTTGCTATCCTGATGTGTTGACAATCGAAGCCCTTGCAATCGATAAGATAGCTCACTGCCCTTCCATACCTACACCCACTACAGTGTGGCCTCATCTAAAGGGTTTACCGATGGCCGATCCAACATCACGCGAACCTCATTCCATTGAGATTCTACTTGGAGCTGAGTGGGCGCCGTCAGTATTAATTGGAGATACTGTGAAAGGCCCCGCAGGTACTCCTACTGTAATGAAAAGTATCTGGGGTTACTGTCTTATGGGAAAGACTCATTCACCGACCGGCGTGGTCCAAACTTGTTGCGTTGAGATTAAAGACGAACTAGATGGATTGCTTCGTAAATTTTGGGAGGTGGAAGAGCCCCCATCAATTTCGAACTGCACGTGGAGCCCCATTGAAAAACATGCAGAAGCCCATTATACATCGACGGTGGCGAGACGCCCATCGGGAAAATACATTATTCGATTGCCCTTCAGCCCTTCGGCTCCATTACTGGGAGATAGTCGTGTGGCGGCCTTACGGCGTTTTATCGGTTTAGAACGTCGCCTAGCCGGAAACTCCTTGCTACGGGATAAATATAAGGAATTCATGGAAGACTCTCAAGGGCACATGGTGCTCCCCAGCAGGACCCAAGCGGCGAGAAAAGTATACTATATCCCTCACCACTGTATATATCGGGATTCGGAAACCATGTCCAAGTTTCGAGTTGTGTTTGATGCATCAATGAGCACACATCAAGGCCCATCACTGAATCATTGTCTACTCACAGGTCCGAAGTTGCAGGCTGACATCATTGATATTATATTACAATTTAGAGTCCACGATGTGGCGCTGGTGTCAGATATTCGTCAGATGTATCGCAACATCGACATCAGTGACCAAGATCATAATTATCAAAGAATATTCTGGCGCGCTGGACCCGAAGAAGAGTTGAAGGAGTACTGTCATCCTTCGTAATACTTATATGGATGATATTGCAGTGTCTGTAGAAACCGTTGAGTTGGCCAAACAACTGCAAGAGGAGTTATTGGAATTATTAAGCCGGGACGGTTTTGAACTCCGGAAATGGGGCACTAATCGTAAGGAATTATTGGAGGGTATTCCCGAAGACCAGCGAGCGCTTGGAATGGATCCCGTTACATTTGAGGACGAGACCAACAACGCTGCGAAAGTGCTAGATCTCATTTGGAATCCAAATCGGGATACTCTGTCCTTTTATATTAAACCGTTACATTCGTCAGTGGTGACTAAACGTTCGATTTTATCAGAACTCGGAAGTCTCTTCGACCCCATGGGGTACCTCAGCCCAGTGATATTTTTTGGAAAATGTCTTATGCAGTATCTATGGCAGCTAGGCTTAGAGTGGGACGAGAAACCGCCGGAGGAAGTGTGTAATCGTTGGAACCAATTTCGCTATGAATTACCACTTCTGGCCCAGTTGGAGCTGCCGCGAAGCTTACAAATCGACAAAGGTGATCGGGTCCAACTTCATGGGTTCTCAGACAGCTCTGAGAAAGGTTACGCCGGTGTTGTATATGTAAGAGTGGTAAAACCTGATCAAATAATAATTTCGTCTTTGATATTGGCGAAATCCAAGGTGGCTCCGCTTAAGAGAGTTACATTGCCTAGACTAGAACTGGGTGGACCTGTGCTGACAGCCAAGTTACTGTACCATGCATGGCAAAAACTTAAGTTGATGTGTCAAATAGAACTCATGCTAGGATGGACTGATTCCACAGTAACACTAAATTGAATAAGGGCATCACCCCATCGCTGGAAAACCTTTGTGGCTAACCGGGTAGCTCAAGCTCAGTCTTACCTTGCGCCAGATAGATTCCGATATGTACCCACATCGTCAAACCCTGCGGATTATGCATCTCGAGGATTACTCCCAGGTCAACTTCTACGCCACCCCAACTGGTTATCGGGGCCGCCATGGTTATCGGAACCTGTAGAGAAGTGGCCCAGCCAGCCGGCAGACGTATCGCAGCACCTTAAGGAGCAGACCTCGGAGAAGTGCGCACAATTGTACTCAGTGCAGCTACGAGCCTTGCAGATAGGACGACAGTTTTAGCCAGATTTTCGTCATTATCGACACTAAAGCGTGTCACTGCTTATATTCTTCGTTTTTCGTATAATTGTAGGCACCGTGAGAAGCGGTTGGGAACCCTAACCGCCCCCGAATTATCGGCAGCACTCGTCAAGTGGGTAAAATTGGTCCAGCAGGCCCTATTCATGGATGACGTAATGGCCCTGCAGAAAGGTCGGCAAGTGTCGCCTGGACTGCGAAAGTTGAATCCGTTTATCGATGAACACGGAATCATTCGAGTGGGAGGGTGGATAAGGCAGTCATTGCTGCCATTTGAACAAAAACATCCTATACTGCTCCCAAAACAGTGCCACCTAACGGACCTAATAATTGATTTTTACCACGAAAGCTACCTACATCCAGGCGCTTTGAATTTGCATTGTATCATTCAAACGCAATTTTGGATTCTAAGCGGGAGGGAATTGATTCGTCGGCGAGTTGCAAAATGTTTTCGTTGTTTTAGAGTCCGCCCTGTGGGACATTCGCCACAGATGGGCGATCTACCGACTGCCCGACTCCAAGGAGTAAAAGCATTCAGTACTTGTGGAGTGGATTAAGGTGGTCCGTTCGACATTTCAATGGGACCCTTGAAAAGGACAAAGACATACAAGGGCTGCATATGCCTATTTGTATGCTTTAATACTCGCGCGATCCATCTCGAACTTGTCTCAAGTCTATCAACCGAAGCCTTCCTGGCTGCATTTCGGCGTTTCATAGCGCGGCGGGGCCGCGTTCAACACATTTATAGTGACTGTGGGACCAATTTCATTGGGGCTCGCATAAAATTAGTTGAATGGTTTCAATTCGTTTCATCGGAAGAGTTTAATGATGCTGCCCGACGAGACTTGGCCCTGAAATCTATCAGTTGGCATTTAAATCCTCCGTCAAGCCCGCACTTCGCTGGAATCTGGGAAGGGGGGATTAAGTCGTCAAAGCACTTGCTGCGCAAAATCATTGGTGAACAAATTCTCACCTATGAGGAATTCACCACTGTGCTGGTCCAGGTAGAAGAAACGTTAAATTCCAGACCGTTGACTCCCCTGAGTTCAGACCCCAATCATTTCCTCGCACTAACCCCTGGTCATTTCTTACTTCAGGAACCTCCTGTTGCCATGATTGAACCTGATCCGACAATAGGTCCAATCAGTTTTCGAAACAGGTGGGCGTTGGTGCAGCGTATATCTCGATCATTCTGGAATCGCTGGAGAAATGAGTATTTATGCAGTCTCCAACAGCGAAACAAGTGGACAAAGTATGTACCAAACCTCGAGCCAGGAACCTTGGTCCTCATCAAAGAGGACAACCTGCCGCCGCTTAAGTTGCGTTTGGGCAGAGTTCAAATTGTTCATCCAGGTAGGGATGGGATTGTAAGGGTGGCAGAGGTAAACACGGGACGTGGAGTTGTTACTCGTCCTGTAGTAAAACTTTGTCCCCTCCCTACACAGTAAATGTCCAATCGATTGTCATGGTACTCACACTCCTATCCGTGGGCTTCGTAAAATACGCGTAGTCTCCGCAATCGCCCCTGCAGGAGTGAAGAATCTGATTGCGAAAGGTTTTTCCCTCTATTTTACCTTTCCGATCCCCACCTACATGAGATTCCATGACACATCACACATTTTCCGTTAATTTATTGCTGATGGTTGGGGAAAGTTTTGTTTCCTCTATTTAAGTTTGGGATTCATTTTTATTTTGTTTACAAATTTGGAATTGGAAACTGCCAAATGTTTTTTTTTTATCTTCTCTTTTTGCTTCTTTTGTATAAATTTGGGATTCGTTTTTATTTTTGTTTTGGAATTAGAAATTTCCAAGGTGGGCAGTATGTTCAGTCGTCAAATTAGACGCTTTACGGATTGTCTACCGTTGTGGTCCACCGAGTGAGCCGGTTTTGAATTCGCTACCATCGGCCAATACGCGGCGCGCCCGGCGGACTTTTTGTTCGTTAGTTTTTGTTCAGCTCGAGCGAGGAACAGAACGCTTTTTCGTCCATCGAAGTTCGCTCGCAATTAATGAAAAATAATCACGCTCAGGCGTCTCAATACATTTATTTACGCTCGCATAATTAATTAGATTAAACGGGGTCGTAATGGCTACTTATAGTTTTCAGCGACCTATGTAGATATTTTCTACTGATTCCCTACTGCTAGTAACTTCTCAGAAACTAGACCTCTTGAGCGAAGTCGAGCAGTGCCCTAGGAGACAGTGCTCTGACCTGAGATGGTGTTGCCACCATGTCTCCAATCAGTGTGTCTGGTGGTAGCTAGTGCTACGCATTCACATAGTATGTGTTGGGCTGTTTCTTCAGTCAGACCACATAATCTGCAGGTGGTGTCATCCACTATGCCCATCTTGTGTAGATTATATCTCACAGGGCAGTGTCCTGTTAGGAGACCCGTGTATACTCTTATCTCGGGCTTTGAGAGGCGTAGGAGCTGTTTAGCTCTACTTACCGAGAGGTCAATGAACAATTTTGATTGCCTTGGCCGGGAGTATTGTCCCAGTGCACCTTTTTGCACTTTTTCCCATTCTTGGACGCTAGCTCTTCTGTGAGCTGTTTATAGCCCACAGGAGGGCCCGGGTCCCGTTATGGGAACTGACGCCCCTTGCTTAGCGAGGGCATCACCTTGTTCATTTCCTTCTATACCGGTGTGGCCGAGGGCCCACATTAGGGTGAGCTTATTTCACTAGGCCTGTTGGTTTAGAGCCTGTTTGCAGTTCCAAGTAGTTTTCGAAACGAAGCTGTGTGGGCTTTGACTTTTTTTCAGGACAGCCTGGCTGTCCGTGATGAAATAGATTTGTGCACCTTTGTAGCCCTTTTCTGAGCACACCTGGGCACATCTTTCTATGGCTATTGTTTCAGCCTATAAGACTGAGGGGCCTTGTCCGAGAGGAATGTATTCCTTGTATTTAGGCCCATATGGCGATAGGGGTCGAGTGATAGCTTATTTGAAAGCTTGCCTAATTTGCAATATAACGGTATATTATTTTTGTTTTAATCTGTCGATTAGTTTTCAAGAAATTATTTTTTTAAGTTGAGTAAATACAAAATTAACATGTCATTTCAGCAACAAAAATTTATCCAGCAACAAAAGTACGAAACTGTCAATTTGACAGTACTAACATGGTTTATTCCATTGAGTGGAGTCGGTGGATAATATGCGTCATCTTTGTGTAACATCCGATAAGCGTTCAGACTTCAGCTTACATTTTGACCTATTGCGCGCTGAAGGTCTCAAAATGTTAGGCTTCGTATTTAGGACCACTTAGCAAATGGTGAACATTCGCGCAATCTGCTGCCTCTATTTCTCACTGGTTAGAAGTATTTTGGGATATTGCACAGTTATATGGAGTCCAGTACAAGCAAATAGAGTCAATCTTATCGAACGTATTCAAAGTAAATTTGCAAATTAGCTACTGTTTAAATTGGGATTTCCTAGCTAAACTTTCGATCTACTAGATTCGCACTGGTGGATTTTGCAATCTCTACAGTGTCGCCGACAAAATGCACAGCTTTTAGTTTTTTTTTAAATAATCATTTGTAATATGTAGTATTTATAACAATACATTTAAAATTCCATCAAGATCACTACGCCAATACCAAACTTTTCACCATAGATTCCATAGAACAAATTACGGCACGTCAAATGCAATTAGCCAATTGTTAATAATTACGAAGAAAACTTTTCTACTGTAGATTTGTTTAATATTAACACGTACTGTACACTACTATTATTGTATTATTATTATGATTATGTGATTGCATTACGAATTTCTGTTTTTTTTTAGTTTCCCGTTAAATGGAGAATTCTGTTGGAAATTATGAGTGTAAATAATTAAGAGGAACTTTTACAATGATGAAAATTGTCGAGTTCATAGTTTTAATTTATTTCATTTGTTACACACTCGTAAACGTCGCTCATATCATAGTACACTAACCTGGTAAGATGACTTTGACACGCTGCAAGCTTGTAAAAGTAACATCACCCGTATTAAACAGTGTAAAGATTTTACACTCTCCCATGTAATTTTCATTACATTTCAATTAAGTTAATGTTCAATTGTTATCATTTGGTATTTTTGTTTCAACTTGGCCGTCGTTCGTTTTAAATATAAAAGTGCAAATATGACATTATGATATGTGTTTATAAAGAAATTGACACTGACAGGTTATATTATTTATTGTTGTGATTACTTTCATTTTATTAATCATAATTTGCTCGTTTAAAAGTTTTTAACAAATAAAATATTGTACATTGCACTCTCAGGGTAATTGTTTTTACCGGCTGCACAAGGTAACAGGCTTTCCAGCGGCTCGCCGTCAGTCATTTCTTTGTATGGCCAGTAAAAACAATTTTACCCGGCTTAGTTACAATATAAAATACTATGACAGCTATGCAAGGTAGTAGTATGTTTAATCAGCTAGTCTAAATATAACTCACCTTTAAAAAAACGTCCAAATCTAATTTTATAAAGCACTAAAGTATTTCTTGTAACTTAATCTTTTAAAAAATATGCTGCAGAAAATCTATCATCGACATTTTTTTAAACAGTTAATCTGTATTTCTTTTAATCCATTTAAATGACCATAGAAAATTTTAATATCGATAATAAAACAAAATGATTGCATTTACATTTATTAAGAATTAGAAAAACTATTTTACAAATGAATACTAGGTATTATAAAATTGAACAGATGTTTGAAATTTAGAAGGAAATTCCGGATGCGTGTCTGGATACCTTGCCCATATTTTATGAAAATGAGAGTGTTTGTTTTGCAAAACTTGGCAAAAAAAAAATTGTTAATTGTTGGATAACATTTTCAAAATTACTCAGCAAACCGTTACAAGACATCACTTCATTCTAAGGTAAACATCTAATTCAAAGGTATACAAACATTGAACATAACAGTTAAGAAACCGAATAGAACGTAAAACAATCGACGTTAGCAAGTAACAAATGGGATGAGTTTTCGTAGAACCAACCTCCTTGGAAGTCTTATTCCTGCAGTATAAATTTATTAATGGCGCCGGCGCCCATCATTAGGTGTAATTCTCTTAATATATAAATTTTCGTCATTTTTTCTAGTAATAAGTAATAAGCCTTCATCAATCACTTACATAATATACTGTATTTTCATTGGTCAGGATCCTCAGGCTATATATTGAACTCCATCCGAAGATGGTATTCATCGCTTCGTCCCTTGATTTATGCAAATACTGTGATTTACCTCGATGTGCACTGATACCCATCCTATACGTGAATTATCCAGTCCTTCATATTTTCCTTCGTATGGAAGGAAACTTTTCCTCCACGTGAGTACTTCAATTCTCATTTTTATATAAGGACTCTTCACATGAGTACTCCAGTTCTCACTTTCATGTAAGGACTCTTCTCCTTCTCATGAGTATCGTAATTATAAAGGACACAAGGACATACCTCGCCTTAATGCAATCACAGTAGTTATAAAGGAGAAAAGGACATACCTCGCCTTAATGCAATCATCACTGTAGTTATAAAGGACACAAGGACATGCCTCGCCTTAATGCAATCACTGTAGGTATAAGGACACAAGGACATACCTCGCCTTAATGCAATCACTGGGACATACCTCTCCTTAATACAATTACTAGGACATACCTCTCCTTAATACAACTATTGTAGTTATAAAGAACACAAAGACATACGTCTCCTTAATACAATCACTAGTACATACCCCTCCTTAATGCAATTTCTAGGACATACCTCTCCTTAATACAAATACTGTAGTTATAAAGGACACAAAGACACACCTCTCCTTAATACAATCACTAGGACATACCTCTCCTTAATGCAATTACTAGGACATACCTCTCCGTAATACAATTACTATAGTTATAAAGTACACAAGGACATACCTCTCTTTATATGAGCCCCGCAGTTGTAAAGAATCATACCTCTCCTTAATGTAAATATTACAATCTAATTGCATATGTCGGAACACCTCAATCTGATTTACATATTGCAGTTTAGGTACTGACATTTAATCCATTGAAACACCTAATCCATAATTGTCCACGTTGTGACACCCACCAAAACAATAGGTCACACATCGTTTTTCCATAAGCAATGCCCACTTACTCATCGCGTATTTTTCAGAGTCATCGCCTTGCACGAACTTACATACGGACTCCGTTAGCGCCAGTTATTCAATGCCCTTCTTTTTTTTTTGTAAGCGTGGCTTAGAGTGCTTCATCGCAATCGACTTATATATTATGTACAAATAAAGCACATATGTCCCGCCTCTATTATTAATTCATCAATTATTAGCCAATAATACAATTTGATATCTAACATATGTCAAAAATGTATTTGACATTCGAATGTGATTCTATCAAATAACGTTCTCGTTACTGCTAAGGTTTTGTGATACCAAAACACCTAAATATTTATCAATTTTGCAATTGATGTGCAAGAGTATATTGAACGAGTAACATTATTCCCGTAAGAATAGTCGTAAGTTTCAAATCACTAGGAGCATAGAATGTATAAATATAATTCAATTACAACAAGTTCCAAAATTTCTGTACGAGTTGCCATCAGCCTAACAATGATTACGTATTTTTGGAATTTTTATTTTACTTATTAATTTATTTCCGCATTTCGATGGGCGTTTTTCTTTTATGTATATTTCTTTTGAAGCAATCTTTGCAGTATTTTCTACAACTATTCTACAGGTAGCATACAGAGAACGTGGCAATTTGGAATCTTTGATTTGAAAATCTTTTATAAAATACTTAATTATCGTTTGGAACTGCGTTTTATTAATAAGACACAATTCCTTCACTTTTCCAAAATACAAAGCAAAAAGCATTCTTCTGTTTTCTACATGAGTTTTAATTTTTTATTGGTGACAACAATAATTAAAATAAATTCTTAGAACAATGACAACAGCAACAATTGCAATACAATAATGAGGAGTCAACACCTCCTTGAAATGTCAAATGTTCCGCATAGTATACTAGGGTAACTAAGGAAATATACAGGGTGAGTCAATAGGACGGGCAGGCTCGATTACACCTACACCGTTAATGATATCGAAATGAACCAAAATACACTGCAAATGGGATGCCACAGTGCAGTTTGTAAAATTATTTTGTCATATTCAGGGTGTTCCATTTTTGCAGGGCAGCCTTTGACCTAGTTTTTTTAAATAGCACCCCCTGTATAAATTTACATATTTGAATTTGCCCTTTTTGGGCTTTATAAATCCGTTTAGTTTTTGCAATTCGCTTTAACCGTTCAGAAGTTGTTCACGTTTTTCTAAAAATGAATGCGTTTGCAGGCACTTATTAAAAAAATCGCAGGGCACTTAGTTTATGGGATATCAAGTTGGGACTTTGACTGAGCCTAAACAACTGACCGAGGTATCTTCTGGCGGCAAGACCGCCTATCTGCATTGTGGCATCACCTTGCTGTGACACATTAATTTTGGTAAACTTTGAAGTGCTATAACTTTTTTTAAATGGCACACCCTATACTTCAGTGCTTAGTCATATTCAGGGTCACAGTTTACATCTTTTTTGCCCCTTATATTTTTTCTTAAAAGTTGATAGTTGAGAGATAATTCTGATTTTCCTAAAAATCGACACAGATCTCATCGATATAAACCTAGCGGGCCATGAAAATCTTAATTCTGTCATGCCAACGTCAAAGTGACATTTATTGTACGACACGTTTTATTTTTCTTAGCGCATTTTCTTAATGAATTTTTCTCATAATGAAATGGTGGATATGATTTATGTACACGCTGACCGCGCAAACCGTTGCTGGTGACCAGATTCTATTGGGCATAACAAATCAATAGCAAAAACATTTGATTTAAACTATTTCATCATGCAAAAATTTCATGTTCACGATAAAAATTACAACGTGTCGTACAATAAATGTCACTTTGATGTTGACATGACAGAAACAATTGATATTCAATGCACGTTAAGTTTATATCGATGAGATCTGGGTTCATTTTTCTGAAAATATAAATTATTTCTCAAACTATGAACTTTTTAGAAAAAATATACGGGGCGACACAGATGTAAAATAAGATGCTCTGTACGACTAAGTAATGAAATATAGGGTGTGCCATTTGAAAAAATCAAGTTGTGGCCCTTCAAAGTTTACCAAAATTAATGTCCCACAGCAAGTTGATGCCACAATGCAAATCAACGATCTTGCCGCCAGAAGATACCCCAGAAAGATATTTAGAATCTGGCAAAGTCCCAACCCGATATCCTAGAAAGCAAGTGCCCTGCGATTTTTTTAATAAGTGACATGTTTTTATACATAAGTCATGGTTTGGCGAACTGTGTAATAACTAATTTAAGTTATATTACGTGAGTTCTCTTTTTCTTAATTTCCTAAGAGGAAACGGAACGCCACTGCCGAGCAAAAGCCTCCTTTTGAGTATTCTGTACTTACAAATATAAAAGAGGTGCTCTATACGTTTGGCACACAGGCGCAGCCAAGCGTCTGCACGGTCCTGACTTGCTGAATAGAATTTTTTGTAATTGTGGTATCCCTAGCGCCTCATATACGCGATCCGCATAAGCTATGTACACATACATACAAATAAATGACAGGTAAATGGAAGTGCAGTGTAACATGAGTGTAACGCATGTGAACCCTCTCTGTAATAAGTTATTAAATAGTGACTAAGCAATCCGACTATCATTCCGACCACTTCCCGATACGACAAATTGGCGACGAGGATAAAGAAAACGGAAAAAGCTAGGAATTCAACACACAGTTATCGAATTCAGTGCGACCGAAAAATCTAACCTAAAGAAAAGCGAGGGAATCGATACGTTCAACAAAACGCAAGTAGAAGAACCTGCTAATTCAATCAATGCACGTCAATGCGTGAATCTCAAATTCCTAACGATTCTATAATTATTATATTCAAACAATGGATCCCGATCAATTTGCGGCATTAATGCAGTCCCAGCGAACGCTCATCGAAGCGCTGGCAATGCGGTTATCGACCCCACAACAAGCACAGCAAGGAATTCAACCAACAGTAAACACAGCCCTACTTCCAAATTTCGACGTTTTTGACCACAAGAAAGAATCATTCCGTATGTACAAACAGCGATTTGAAAATTACACCGAAATGAAAAATATTGCCACAAACAAGGAATAGTGTGCAAAGTTATTACTTAATTCCATCGGGGCAAAGATTTTCGACGTCATCGCCGCTCTAGCGGCACCCAGGGAACCAAAATTGCTCACCTATGATGAACTAGTTGACCTATTGGAAAAACACCTGGCTCCAAAAAAGAATGTTCTGGTTGCACAACATCAATTCCTCTCAAAATATCAAAACGAACACCAATCCATTGCAGAATTTGTAGCTGCACTAAGAACGGGAATCGGTGATTGCGAATTTATCTCACCGTGCAATTGCCAAATCTCAATAGCAGACACATTTCTGCGAGCACAATTTATCCGTGGACTTGGGGACAACAACATCCGTGAGAAACTTCTCCAATCAAAATCAAAGGCATTTAATGAACTTGTTACTGAAGCCATCGCACTTGAATCTTCAAAGACAGACTCGAAGGAGCTGAGTCAGAGATTCTCCAATTCAAACCAGCCATCGACATCTACTGGCGTCAATAAAATTGCAAATAACAACGATAGACCACACAACAATCGAAACAGATCGCAGTCACGTCAACGCCAACCACCGCAGAGACAACAGTTACCATCTCGTGGAAGATCTCACATTGACTATGCTAACATTGGCATCGAAGGATTATGTCTACGATGTGGAAGAAACAACCACTCTGCAAGAGACTGCCACTCCAATCGATCCAAATTGAATTGTTCAAGCTGCAAGAAGGTTGGTCATGTAGCAAAAGTATGCATTCGAATACTACTCGACAAAAAAATACATTCAAACCCGGTAGAAGCACATACAAACTCAGCTAATTACGTCAGCGTAAATGAATCCATGGCACAGTACAGCACATACCACATTGTCGACATCCATCAGATTCGTACGAGTACCCAGGACAAGGATGACGTTCCTTACTACGTACATGTTGACATCGAAGGTACTCCGGCCAGATTTGAAGTCGACTCTGGATCCGGTTACTCCTTTTTACCAAGAGACCAATTCAAGAAGCTCAAAATCAAAACGCCATTACTCTCCACTCCTATAGTCTTTCGATCGTGTACACAAGAAACGTTTCACCCAGATGGGAAAATAAGAATCAACATAACGTATGGAAACAAGGCAATCCAAGACGTAATATATATTGTTCCTGAAAAGCATCCGGCTCTGCTCGGACGGTCGTGGATTAGACGCCTAGTAATCGAACTAAAAGAAATCGATTCTGTTCAAGTAAGCCATACTACGGCTAATCAAATTCATCAACTGAACGAACAGTCCGAATCAACGAAAATTATAGAAGAATACGCAGATGTTTTCGAAGAGAAAATCGGTTGTGTACCCAAATTCAAGGTCAAATTGAAACTCCGCGAAGGAGCAACTCCAGTGTTCAACCGCGCAAGAGAAGTACCATTCGCACTGAGGGAACTTGTCGAAAAGGAACTAAACTCTCTCGAAATACAAGGTATCATCTCAAAAGTCGAAGCAAGCGATTGGGGATCGCCTTTAGTCGTTATTCCCAAGGCCGACGGAGGAATACGATTATGCGTAGACTATAAAATTGGAGTCAACCAGAGGTTAATGAATGCCCATTATCCAGCCCGAAAAATTATCGACATCCTAAACGACTTAAAGAACTCACAGTACTTCTGCCGCCTAGACCTTTACAAGGCATACATGCACATCAAAGCAGACGAGGAATCCAGTCCAATTCAAGCTATTTCAACTCTTCGAGGAACATTTAAGGTAAACCGTCTTTCGTTTGGAATTAAAAACGGCCCAGCTGACTTCAACAATATACTCGATCAAATCATCCATAGCCTTAAAGGTATAGAAAAATATTTTGATGATTTCATCGTGCATGGAACGAGTCTGGAAGATTGCAAAAATAATCTGATTGCACTTCTGGAACGGCTCAGGCAATTCGACTTACACTTGAACCGTCGCAAATGCATCCTATTTACTCAATGCATTGTATTCTTAGGTCATGTAGTAGAATACAACAAAATTTCGAAATCTCCGACGAAGGTAGATGCCATTATGAAAATGCCAAAACCAAGGTCAATCGACGAGGTACGAAGGTTTTTGGGAATGGTTACGTATTACTCAAGGTTTATTCCTAATGCTTTAACCATTACCGCACCATTGCGTAAATTACTCCAGAAAAATACTCAATTCCAATGGTCATCACAGTGTGAAAATGCCTTCAACAAACTCAAGAACGAAATAATCAACGATCGAGTCCTTATTCCGTTCAACTCCGAATTACCCGTACAACTGACATGTGACGCAAGTCCATTCGGCATAGCAGGAATCCTCTCACATGTAGTAGACGAACAAGAAAGGCCCATCGCATTCGCTTCTCGTTCGCTCACATCAGCAGAACAGAACTACTCCCAACTGGATAGGGAAGCCCTAGCCATTGTATACTCTGTTGATCACTTCCATCAATACCTTTACGGACGACCCTTCAAATTGATCACGGACAACCAACCGTTGGTGCACATCTTCCATCAACATGCGAAGTTACCCAAGATGACTTCTGCTCGCCTCCAAAGGTATGCTGCTTTTCTATCTGGATTCGGCTACCAGGTTGCCTACAAAAAAGGTACAGAAAATGTAAACGCAGACTGCCTATCAAGAGCTCCTATTGACGTTCCAATCAAACAGAATGTAATCAACAACGAAGTACATCTAATTTGCAATAACTCCGTTATGCACATTTTGACCTTACAGTTAACTCACGACACCATTCGAACTGAGACTTTGAAAGATGAAGAACTTTCGAAAATTCTCAAAGGCTTAACAAAGCGCGACCCCATGGCCCTTGACTACACACTTGACAATGGAATTCTATTCAAAGGACTCAGAGTTGTGGTTCCGAAAATTCTTCAACCAGCCATACTGAAAGAACTTCACAGTACACACATTGGTATAACAAAAATGAAGCAATTGGCACGACGCTACGTTTATTGGAAGCACATTGATAAGGACATAGAAACAGTTGTTCGATCCTGTCAAGCATGTGCATCGACCCGTTCTAGTCCCGCCAAAGCTCCGCTGCACCCCTGGACTGAACCAGAGCATAACTGGCAGCGCATCCACATAGACTACGCAGGACCCATCGAAGATCACTATTTTTTGGTTGTTATGGATGCCAAATCAAAATGGACGGAAGTTGCCTCCTGTGCCTCAGCACCATCGTCGAAGTCAACAATTGAAATGCTGCAGGACATATTTGGACGTAACGGATTTCCAGACATCATCGTATCGGACAACGCGACCATATTTACAAGCGACACATTCACTCAATACTGCAAGAATGCAGGACTCTTTCAAAAATTCATAGCACCAGGACACCCTGCAACTAATGGATTCGCGGAACGGAATGTACAGACCCTAAAAAACCGTCTCGCAGCCATGAGCAATGAAGGGAAGCCAATGAAACAAAAGATTCGTGAAATTGTCTTCAAATATCGATCAACGCCATTACAAAATGGTAAAACTCCTGCAGAGCAGTACCTACATCGTCAAATACGAACACTATTGGACGCCTTGAAACCACCAACAGTACAAGAAGCAACAGCTCCAACCCAACCAGCCAGGCAATTAAGCGAGGGAGACCGCGTGCAAGCGAGATATTACACTCCCAATAAGGCATTATGGAAGTTTGGTACAATTATTAAAAAGTTCGGCCAGCTTCACTACTGGATTAAACTAGATGACGGATATGAACTGAAACGCCATATAGATCAACTCCGGGCAACAGCCGTACAAAATCAAAGTCAACAAGACACTACGAAAACCATCCTCCGAAAAAAATCGGTTACGTTTGCTGACCTCAGTGATCAGGAGCAATCCGATCTGCCAAGCCAGACAAGAGAGAAAATGGAAAACGTAGTTGAGATGCCAATATTCCCGGCACCCCCAGTTACAGAAGAACCAATACAACAGGCGCTTCCCTCACCCACTCGAGTTATCCAACGGGCTGCCGAAGTACGACCTGTTCGATTGCGGAAACCACCGGCGTACTTAAGAGAATATGCAGTATAATCTTATTAGCGTGGGAGACTGTGGTATCCCTAGCGCCACATATACGCGATCCGCATAAGCTATGTACACATACATACAAAGAAATGACAGGTAAATGGAAGTGCAGTGTAACATGAGTGTAACGCATGTGAACCCTCTCTGTAATAAGTTATTAAATAGTGACTAAGCAGTCCGACTATCATTCCGACCACTTCCCGATACGACAGTAATGGATGGATAGAAACCAATGCAACTATTCGTTCGCCCATTCACCTGATTTAATGCTGTAAACGAGCAGGTTTATAAACAACGAAATAAAAATGTAGTGAACTAGAAAAGCTAATTAAAAATGTTTAAAATAATATTATAAGTATTATAAGGAGGTCAAAAAAATGTATAGGGGGATAAGGTGGGGCCTTTGAACATTTATTACGGTAGATATGCGTTAACTTTTAATATAGTATTGTTCTTCACCAGTTTATTATACTATTTATATATGTGTAAAAGATGTGCGACGCTCCCAATGGGCAACGCACCGGTTTAGGTTGTGGAGCAACCCATGGTGTCCCTTCGGGGGGGCTGTGAGGGGGCTAGCTCGCAAATGTTGGCGAGAGGGTGAGTTATATCAGGGCTCCTTACAATTTTAACCCTCACGGCTCCTCGGGTCCTTGAAGACGCTCTGCATAAAAAATTATGGCGGAGTGGGGGAACGACACATACTAAAAACTGCAAAACTCGAGTCTGTCACCCACACACGCCCACAACGTGACTAGTGAAACTACTAAAATTTAAGGCTTGACCAAGTTCGTAGATTATTCCAATAAATACTTAAGCGCCCTAGATTTCCTGCAAGGTAACTATACAGAAAGCGGGGTATAAATATAAACAATATTCTACATGGAATTGCGATATAAGGTATTTTTTATTCTTTCGAGTAACCAGTCGTAAGGGCGCCCCTAAGGAATGGCTTCCTTTATCTACCTGCGTTCCGCTTCGCGTAACTACGCTTATTTGGCTAAATCACCGCACACGTCCTGCAAGCAACGTAGCGAATCCAGAAAACAACCCTTGTACAAAGTGTACAACAGCAAATGTATTTATAAAGTTAAAGAAATTATATTTGTGAAGTTAGAACAATGAATTTAAAAAGTTAGAGTTAAAGAGTTAAGTTTTTAGAAAGTTAAAGAAAATTAAATTTGTGAAGTTGTGAAAATAACTTAAAACTGTTTTCCGTATAAATTCCTCACAAGGAAAGCGCCTGCGTACACACGACGCTAACAGACTGCGCCGTACGGCTTACGCGCGTACCGCAAAAAACAAACATAAAGATGGCCGCCTCGGCCACAACTAATATCGAAAATTTATATAATAAGTAACAAAATTATTGAAAATGGTATGGCCTGTCTTTAATTCTGCCCCACGTCAGAAGCGGCATAAAACAGAACGCAGGAACTGGCTCGTGATAAAGTTATTTATTTTTTGTGCATAAAATATATTATAAGTCATATAAATTCTTTAGAAACAAACAAAATATTTAGTAGTTGTTGACAGTTGTCACATACTTTGGGTATTGCTCTTAAGTTAGTTGTTAGCGTAAAAAACATACAAATTTTGTCAAGAATTCAGTTCGAAAATGAAGAATGATTATAAGCGTGTCCATCACTTACAACCAGGAGATGAAGTACAAAGATTAGCATTTTCTCGATGGCCTCTAGAACAGCACGGTCAACATCCTAACTTTATTCGTTCCATTATGTAGTCAGACTAAGCTACTTTTAGTTTTCATATGGCCTACTATTATTGTTTTATGAAACATGAAATTATATTTTTCAAAACTTAATCTCGACATCTCAGAAACAAAGATCGATCGGAAAAAGTTATTTCGCATTTTTTGTTTAAAATCCAGTCTCGAGCACATATTTTAATGTTTTGCCTCCTGGTATAAGTCACCATGTATATTAGGGGCATTGGTATTTGTTTGTTTTCATGTTGGTAGCGTAAAGATTTTACCGACCAGGTGCAGGTAGAATTTCTTTTAATACCATTTTTGCTGTTGTACTCTTCTAGTGCTCAAACTACAAAATCATCATCTTTGCATGTAGATGATAATAAATGTTAACAACTTCCGAATCGGAAGATTGTGATGACCTAAGGATAAATATACAAATGTACTTTCCACTTTAGGTATTGAAGCTATAAAATATATGATGCTCAAGATGGAAGGTTGCGACGAAGGCAGGCGAATTCTTGCAGAGAAACCGAGGATCAACTCTAAATCCGTAGATTTAGAAAAGTTGGGGTTGCTGCCCGAAGGCACTTTGGGGAAAACGTACAGCAACTTTCTGGAATACAATGTATGTATAAAATTAACATGAATAGTAAAATTTCCCAAAATTGTACACAATTCACTAAGAAACCAGCATAATTCCGTGTCAATTCCCAACACATTTCAGGATTTTTAAAAATTTCGGAAGTTCCCAAAACTGTTGAATATTGAGAAATATAGCTAGAATATAAAGGGTGTTTCAATAAAATGGATCGATATTAACAGCAAATAACACAATGTTATTTAAAAAATATATTGATTTCTTTATTGAATCATGTTACTTGGTACATAGCAATTATATGTGAAAGATAATGTCGGCCAAAAGTTTATCACAGCTTCAGCGTCACATCTCCATAAACCTCCCTTAATAGTCAAAATTTATTAAATTAAATTCAATTTATTATTAAAATTTAAATTATTAAAACCCGGGCACGTAATGGTGTGTTCTGCCACCGACCCAGTTTCTTTGAATTTTTTAACAATTTTTCCAATTGTACTCTCGGCTGGTCGATATCCTGACCAAAAAAAGTGCAACAAATGCATTTTTGTTTAACCGCCCATTTTCATAATAGTCTTCAATAACTTTAAAACGTGTTTTCGATTGTCTCCAATCTTTCCATGGTTGAAATTGCCAAACACTGAACTTGCCAAACCTGAAAGACAACAAACATTTGACGTTTAAGCCTCATTCACATGTAACTCGATCCGTCCTATTAGAACACCCTTTATAATCTATATTACATCTACTAAGAACATTTCTGTGATGGGTGGGAAAAACAGTATAAGTCAAGAATTTTCATTTTAAGGAAGCGTCGACTTATACCTTTTTTCCCTCCAATAATCGTAGCATTTAAAGTTGTACTAAAACTGCAAACCTATTTAAAAGCCTTAACTGAATAATGTGACATATACTATTTCAAACACAATGTACACCATCACTTTCTAAAATATAATTTGACTTAAACTCATTTTCCCAAATTTTCGACTTATACTGTTTTTTCCACCCATCACAGATTTAATAATACTTATTTATGTATCAAGGATATAACAGGCTTGGCAATTGAAGGCTATAACACACTAAGTGCCGTAACTGCCTTTTTCTATTCCCACATTAGTAGTAATCAGTTATAACGTAACAGTGTTATGTATTAAAAGTCACCTCGTGTTATGTAATATTAATACATAAAATAATATAATATAATATATACTAGCCAGTCTCAATAACTTTTGAATACAAGCAAACTTGATAAAAATTTAAAAAACGTGTCGATTGACTTTTGGGGGGGGAAGTTTAAAAACAATGTCAAATAAATTTTAAATGTCACCCGCACCTCCCTAGCCACCCCCACTTTGAAATTTCAAATGGCACCCCCCACCTTGCGATACCTCATTTTAATGCTTAATTCATTATCTAGTAGCGCAATAATAAAAGATTTTTGTCAATTCGTTTTGGAAAAAAAAAATAAAAAAAATTCCAAAACAATTTATATTGAACAAATCTAAGTCGAACCAGTTTTCGAGACAGATGTTAAAACTAGCGACTATCACTTTTATTACAAATTTTAAATTACTCCCCTATGTTGTGATACCTTGTTTTAAAGCTTAAAACAAATACAATCTAGAGGTGTAACATATGTGTAATATATGTACGTCACCACGTTTCCATAAACGTTTTTCAAAAATTAATTATGCTGACGTTCAGTTCAAGAGTAACCAGTCTCAATAAGTTGTCAATTTGATTAAAAAATCACGTTAATGTAGTTTTACATATTTTAGTTACACATTTATTTTTACAATCAATAAACAAATAGACCTTAATTAATACATTGATGATATATCAATAGAAATAATCGATAAAACATATGGTTATCTCTATTTAAAAAAATTATGTTCAAACATTTTTGTTTGGTTTTGGAAATGTACTGACGTAAATATATGTTTGTTATACCTCTAGATTGTATTTTGTTTAAGCTTGAAAACAATATATCACAACGTAGGGATGTAATTTAAAATTTGCAACAAAAGTGAGAGTCGTTAGGGGGAGGAGGTAATATTTTATATTCAATTAACATACTTTTTAACATCTCCCTGGAAAACTGGTTTGACTTGTTTTTTTTTTATTTCATTGAAAGGAACAGATTTGTTCAATGTAAATTGTTTTGGAGTTTTTCTTATTTATTTATTTTTTCCAAAACGAATCGACAAAAATATTTTTTTATTGCGCCACTATATTAGGTTTTTTTAAGCTTTAACATGACGTATCTCACGGTGGGGTGTGAAATTTTTAATTTTTAATTTAAACTAGGGCTATTTCTACTCTAGTTATATATTTTAATTTTAGTAAAACATTAATATTCTGCCTATTTCTTTAGAAATAATTATAAGTTATATATTTTATTCAATTCCGACGTTTTAAACGGACGTTATATATATATATATATATATATATACCTCTTAGAAGACATCATAAGCAGTTGTTTATCAGCAAGTGAAATAAAATTTTCTTGATTCCGCTAGTGAATTTAAAACATTTAATTTACTCAAAATCAAAAACATACAACCTTTAACACTTCTTTTTCCGAATAAATGTTAGGTCTAGTGGTAGGGTGCGCCCCACAGTTTGGGAAACACTGGGTGACGTTAATATTAATAATATTAAAAGTTTAATTTTAACAAGTACATATTTAAAACTAAAATTATCTTAAATTTTTGTGATGAAAGTTTTAATTTTTAATAGGTTCATAGATTCGCACTAAATAATTTTATAAATTGGATAATTTTAGATTTAGTGATCATCGACCCAGCTACGTACAAAATTATATGTACATTTACTCTCAATTAAAACCGTTTACTTTTATACCCTTTTATAAATCTTTACTGTTCATAATTTCATCGTGTGTCACACTGACACAAAGTTTTGAATTGAGCACTATGTAGGTTATAATGGTACTTGGTTGCCTTAGGATTATAAAGGTACTTTATTACTCTAGGGCTGTAATGATACTTTTTTGCCCTAGGGCTGTAATATTATTGCTCCAGAGTTATAATGGTGTTTTATTGCCTTAGGACTATAACGTGACATTTTATTGCCCTAGAGCAATAACGTGACACTTCGCGCATATAAGCGACAATTTTGAACCAGTCGTACATAGGTGTTAGGTATGCTCTGCAGCATACGCACACGAAAGGAAATAACATGTGATGTAACACTTGAACCTATACTTGCTAGATGCTGATAGTGGACGTTCGCTCTGTAGACAACTTTTTTTTTTCGCAGAAAGTGACACCTGATGCCAGACAAGCCGTGCAGTTCGTGGATGACGTCAACCTGGCTTATGTGATGCAACGGTACAGAGAGATCCATGACTTAATCCACACGGTACTAGGAATGCCCACGAATATGCTGGGTAATTAATTATTTTTTAAACTCGCATTATTTGCTGTTGCATCAAATTAATTCCTGGAGTGATTCATAATCATAAGCAAGACCGCCGCGAAGGTGAATTTTCAATTCAATGAATTCAATTGCATCATAGATTATGCCTGTTTTCATTTAATGTGGTGATTGCTTATCCTCTGCCAGCAATTGTGTACTCATTTATTCGAGGCCGTTCGGATGGACATGCTAGTTTGTGGGTGCAGATAAGGTAACTGGCTTGTTCTCAGTTTAGTATTTGTGCTCCAACAACAATAAAAATAGTTATTATCACTATTTTATTTACAATAAATCATAACTTGCGCGACTGGAAATATTTAAGTTTTCAAATCAGTTTTCACTTTTCTCATTTATTTTCTGAAAGGCCTAGATTACTATTGCAATTTTCGTGTAATTTTATTTTTATTTTTAATATCAATTGTTTTGGCGTACAGAGATTACTTAGATTTCAGTGCCGAGCGTTTATGTTAGTAAATATAAGAAACCAAGGCCGTACTCGTTCAGATTATGTTACAAAATTATCAAAAGTCCGAGCAGTTTAGATATTATTCTAAACAAAACTAAAAATTGCTAAAATTTTTCTAAAAACTACGATATTTCCATAATTATTAAAAATGCAGAAATAAGTTTGAATTACAAGTTACTTGGTTCGATCGCACAAACTTAAGAATCTGATAGAAACAAAAGTCAAGATGACGATTTCCGAGATATAAATAGCAACTTTCTTATTTTACATGGCCGCCATATTTGATTTTTACACAGCTAAATTAACTTTTTTTCTCTTTTCAACGATGTATAACAACCTATGTCAAAATAAAAAATATGGGATATATCAATTGTTCCCATTTTTATTTGTATTCTATAATTTATATGTGTTCTATAAAACAAATGTAAAACAAATTAAAAAAACGTAATATAACTAAGTAGTAAAATAACAATAAATTATAAAACATGTTTAAAATGCTGACTATTATTGGCTAAATGCCAAAAATAAGCTAAACACAATTGACAGCGTTTTTGAATATTGCCCGTTACTTATCGCAATGTGTTGCGAATAACGCCTTTTATTGCATCTGTCATTGCTTCACGAAGTTCATCTATATTATTATAATTGAAGTAACTTCCATAAATTTTGTTTTTTAAAGTACTCTACAAAATAAAAGTCAAGAGGCGTCAAGTATGCAGATCTGGCTAACCACTGAACAGTTGTATTAGTCGCTATTACTTTGTTATTAAAAGGGCCATTTAAATAAGTAATAACATCTCTAGCATTGAGAGAAGGGTCGCCATCTTACTGGTACTGTATTTATTTTGAATAATTCCCATAACGTTGGGCACTTAGAAATATTATAGCACCGTTTAAATTATTTCCCAATATGCCACAATCTGCATTATAGCCGAGCCGCACTTGCATTTGCCATGGAATCACTATGTGTGGATTGTTCTGAGCCCAATAGTGTTCATTATGATGATTAAATAATCCACAATTAGAAAAGTAGGATGCATCTATCCATAAAATTGTATTTATAAAACCATTTTACGTAATTTTGTTGATTAACCTTCTGCAAAATGTTAATCTAAGGATGTTATCATTTGCATTGTAAAGTTTTGTAAGTAAAGGTTTGTAAAGTATGAGAAATGTGCAATTTGTAAGGGCAAAACTTGTGCTTTTTTCATATTGTTGATCCTATGGATTTAGATACGTTAACTTGATTTTCTATTTGCCGAGTTGTAATGTTGGGATTAGCGAACATTTAACATTGTCAATTGTTTTTGGCCAATAACTGTCAGAATTTTTGGGCATTTTTTTTTTATTTATTATTTTACTACTTAGTTGTATTCCTTTTTTTTTTTTTTTAAATTTTTTACATTTGTTTTAAAAATAATTACAAAAATAAAAATAAAAATTGGAATAATTAATATTTCCCATATTTTTCATTTTGATATAGGTTGTTATACATCGTTGAAAAGAGGAAAAGAAAGTCTATTTATACGTATAAAAATCAAATACGGCGGCCATTTAAAATAAGAAAGTTGGTATTAATTAATATCTCGGAAACCGCCATCTTGACTTTTGTTTTGTCTCTCAAGTTTGTGCGATCGAACTTTCATTTTAAACTTTTTTCGGCATCTTTAATAATTATGAATATATCGGAGTTTTTAGAAAATGGCGATTTTTAGTTTTAGTTAGATTTTAGCCAGCATATAAAACTGCACAATATTGCCCATTTAACCATATCTCTAGCTTTAAGAATAAGAAAGATACCCATGCAATCCTACTCTATTTGGGACACCCTGCATAGTAGCAGGTAATTCAAAAAAAAGGATATACCTATACAGGGTATTTCAGAAAAATGTACCCACTGTTTGCACTAAGCTCACTAGAGGGCGCAAAACTGTTAGAATAAGATTCTATCATTCAAATGTTCCCGCCACCGACCAAAAGTATGATTGGTACCGGAAATACAAGTCTAGTTGTTGGACAGAAAGAGACAGTTAGTTTTTAAGTTGTAAAGCCGGTGCGTAGAACGTTATCGAATCCTCTTATGTCAATCTCTTTATTTGATTCTCAATAAACAAACAGTTGTTAAGAATTAGTTTATTATAACAGGTTATGGGCCCAGTGAGCGGTCACGTAAAACAAAATAAAAGAAGATATAAATAAAGTGAGGTTAGGTCACCTCGTGGTGTAAAACTTAAAAAAAATAAAAAATAAAACAAAGATGAGTGAGAGTAATGTAATGGCCAATTGCACCATATTTTCGCAAAGCCTTACTTTACAAAGCCGGGCTTATATTTTAACTAATGCTTAAAGGGAAGGGACTTGCACCGCAGATTGCTTTACTAAGCACGCCCCAAGTCTTGCTTCGTGTGGCAACGTTGCGAAATCTGGTAGAATATTCATTTGGTATGTTGGTAACATTGCGATTTTCAGTGTCGATCTGTCAGTGCGTATATACAAAATTGTTACGTTATTAGGCCTCGGGCACTATTTGAGCGGTGACCGGTGTGCGGTGGGCGGCCAATATAATTGTCTATGAGAAGCAGTAAGCAGCAAGTGCAAAGCGTCAAGTTTTTCCAGCAAGCTGCATTAAAATCTGGTCCACCACCACTGGTGGAATTGTAAACAGAACGTATTGTGTCGCTCGCTGATCGCTGCAGCCGCTCACCGCTCGTTTCGTTAGCCGAGGCCTTAAGACGAATATTGTGATTATTGCACTGCACGGAGATAATTCCAAAAAGGTAAATTAAATCCGCTGCTATAGCTCAGATTTGGAGTTAAAATGCGTGCTAAATATTTGTCACAGTATTTACGATGTATTTGAAGGGCTATGGGGTAGAACCACCAAGTCCATCTTTTATCGAAATCGAGCTGATAACCACATTAGCTCACATGCATCATCACGATTAATTACATTTTCAAGAGCCATTGCAAAAAATGTGTTTCTCAAATGAACATATGCCGGGACAGTTATCGGAATAATTATAAGGTTATGTTCGGCGTCGTAAATTTTAAGATTGGTTTAAGCGACCGCTCTTGACCACTTACATTAAGCGTTACTTGAGACGTGCATAAAATGCGGTGCAAGCGAATTTCTGACTTAAGCCTTGCTCACATTTTAAGTTGTGTTTAAGCCTTACTTGTTTATTGTGGTGCAAGTGGCCATAAGCAACTTAATACAAGTCACAAGATTCAACGGTCAGAATTTTCACCAGTGGAAGTTTCAAATAAAATGCGCCCTGAGAGCGAAAAGAGTCTACAGCATAACTAGCGGATAAGTATTGAAACCAGCTCCAGCTACGGACAACGAAGGAGAAATTGAAAAAAGTGTATCCTAACTTCAGGTCTGGAACTCACACAAATCTCACTAATAGAAAATTGCGAAACGTCCAAAGAAATTTTGGACAAATTAAACTCAGTTTATGAACAAAAAACTGAAACAAATAAAATGCTAGTGCATGAAAGGTTTTATCAATACAAGATGGATCAAATGGATTCTATGGCACAACATGTTTCAAAAGTTGAGTCATTGGGAAGACAGATAAAGGAATCCGGGGACACAGTTAGTGACACTGCAGTGATAACGAAACTGTTAAGTACACTGCCATCGAAATATTGGCCATTTCGACAAGCATGGTTATCTGTAGAAGAAACAAAACAGACGCTGCCAAATTTAACTGCGAGGCTCATTGACGAAGAAGCGAATTTAAACAGTAAGGCTGTAATAGAAACTGCATTAATGGCAACAAGCTCAAATTTTCAAAGAAAGAAGACATTTAAGTTTCAAGGAAAGTGCTATAACTGCAATAAAAAGGGACACATGTCAAGAGAATGTCGAGCTCCGAAAAGATATACGAACAGGAGAACTGAAAATGCTGCAGACGACTCGAAAAGAGGAGGAAATGCCTTTATCACAGAAGTTAAAACTGATGTTCAAGCTCTAACTGCAAATGAAGAAACAAACTGGTTGATGGACAGTGGTGCCACCCACCATATGTGCAGTAGCAAAGAAGGCTTCGTAACGTATGAAGAAATTAATGATGTAAATGTAAAATTAGGTAACCATGAACATCTCCCTGTAAAAGGAATTGGAAATCTAAGAATTCAAAAGTGGATTGACGGTGAATGGCATGATGGTGAAATGCACAATCTATATCACGTACCTGGTTTAAGAAGAAATCTTTTCTCTGAAGGTGTAGTAACAAAAAAGGGCTTCAAAATAATAAAGGACCACACAAAGGCAGAAGTCTTCGAAGAAAAACAATTGGTGGCAATTGCGGTAAGAGAAAGTAACAACCTATATAGAATGCTAATTCGTGTAAAAGGTAGTGAGCACATTGAAGCAAATGTAGCTAGTGCAACGCTCAAAAAATGGCATGAAAGACTTGGTCACATTAACGTTGGTGCTTTAAAAGAAATTGTTGCAAAGGAACTAGCGGACGATATGAAAATAACAAACTTTGACGATTTCTTTTGTGAAAGCTGTGTTTATGCAAAGCAACATAAGCTGAAATTCACCCCGATAAACAGAAAAGTCACAAGGCCTGGTGAACTTATCTTGAGTGACGTATGTGGACCAATGAGTGAACCGTCCATTGGCGGAGCAAGGTATTACGTTCTGTTCAAAGATGATAGTACAGGATGAGAAGTAAAGTTTCTAAAACACAAAGGTGACGTTTATGAGTGTTTTCAAAACTTCACAAGGATGTGCGAGACAAAATTTGGTTACAAAGTACAAAGAGTGCGTGTAGATAATGGGACAGAGTATATCAACAACAATGTTACACAGTTGTTTAACAATCTTGGTATAGTGCTGGAAACAACGGGAATTTACACACCGCAACAAAATAGAAGGAGTGAACGAGACAATCACACCTTCGTCGAAAGTGCACGTGCAATGCTGTACACAAAAGACTTACCAAAGTCTTTATGGGCGGAGGCAATCAACACCGCAACATATATTCTAAATAGAACTCCTACGAGCCAAGTGAAAGATTCCACTCCATATGAAAAATGGACTGACAAGAAACCAACACTTCATCACATCAAGGTTTTTGGATCAGAAGCGTTTCTACATATTCCAGACAGTCTACGTCGGAAATTGGATAAGAAAAGTGAGAAACGAATCTTGGTAGGATATGACGGCAACTCGACCAACTACAGGCTATATGACCCCAATACTCAACGGGTGAAAGTTTCTCGAAACGTAATCTTCAATGAAGAGAAGTCATTCACTGAAAGAAGTCACACAGTTCCTATTGATGTCTCATTCGACGACTCAATCCATGCTCCTGAAGAAGACCCACTTGAAGTTGAAAATCTATCAGCAGCTGAAAATGAAGATGAAGAGACCATAGAGCAGAAGGTAAGTGATGCAGTACCTAGTACTAACAGACAAAATGTTACAGAAAATCACGGATATAATCTACGACAACGTATAAAGCCTCCATCCTTCCTACAACAGTATGAGCTGAACTTTGAAGAGGAATTGTACCTGACTGAAGCAATTCCAAGTACTTACGAGGAAGCCATGAGCTGTAAAGAGAAGAATAAATGGAAAGCTGCAGTTGAAGAAGAGTTAGAAGCTCTCAAAGTCAACAAGACATGGGAGGTCACAATACTTCCGGAGAAGAGAAAAGCATTAGAAACGAAATAGGTGTTTCGAGTGAAGAGCTCATCAGACAGCGATGAAGTCCGATACAAAGCTCGATTATGTGCCAAAGATTACAATCAAGTAAAAGGGATAGACTATGAAGAAACCTTTTCACCAACAGCAAGGTATGATACTATCAGAACACTTCTAGCTATCGCTGCAAAGAACAAGTACATATTGAAGCAGTTTGACATTAAAACTGCTTTCCTACATGGTAAATTGAAGGAAGAAATTTATTTGACACCCCCTAAAGGGTCAAGTGTACCTCTAAACAAAGTTTGTCGCTTAAACAAATCTTTGTATGGATTAAAACAAGCCCCTAAAGTATGGAACGAATTATTTAATGATTTCATAACAAGCTTGGGCTTTGTGCAAACTTCAGACAAGTGTCTGTATCAAAGACATACTGAAGACGGAGTAAGTTTCCTAGTCATCTACGTGGACGATGGACTACTGATTTCAAACAGTGAAGATGAATTGAATCGCATCTTAAGAAGACTTGAAGAAAAGTTTAAAGTAACCATAATTGGAACTCCAAAATGTTTTATAGGCATGGAAATTAAAAGGGATGTATTGAATGGGTCAATCTTCATACATCAGCAAAGTTACATAAATCAAATGGTTAGAAAATTTAAATTGGCAGAGTCAAATCCGATCAGCACACCAGCTGATCCAAACACCCAGCTATCTAAATAAGTTGGCAAACCGTTGGAAATGGAAGTGCCTTACAGAGAAGCAGTAGGCTCACTAATGTTTGCTGCAATTGTGAGTAGACCTGACATTATGTATGCTGTGTCAATGTGTGTGTGAAGCTGGCGTCGCACTTCGCGGAAACTCAAGATCTATTGAGAGTTCTCGCTTCCTTTTGAGGAGTTCTAGAGTTCCTTATAGTTTAAATTAAGAGTTCCGTCCGTTCAGGCCGGAATTTTTAATTTAAAAAAAGTGAGACCTAACTTCACGCAGCGTCTCACTTTCAAAGAAACGAGTTCTTAGACACATATCTTATAGGAATTTGCAATAGGAAGAGTTCTATAATAGTTTTGTAAAGAGTTCTGCAATAGAAATTCAAAACAAGGCAATTTTTATAACAAAAAGTGATGACGCGCGATAGTAAGAGGACTGGGAATGAGGAGTTCTGGCGAACCTAAATGCGTTTTCTTATAGTATTTAATGTAAACAATTATAGTCTGAAGAGTTCCAGGTGGTGGCATTACCGTGGAATGTTTAAATAAATAAATTCAGTCGAACAACAATTTTGCAAGATGGAAAGGTATGAGACGCCGTGTGATAACGTGGAGTTCTGACAAACCTATTTCCGTTTTCTTGTAGTATTTAACATAAACAATGATAATCCGAAGAGTTCTGGGCAGTGACATTACTGTGGAATGTTTAACTAAATAAATTCCGTCGAAAAACAATTTTGCAAGATGGAATCGTATGAGACGCTGTCTGACAACGAGGAGTTCTGACAAACGTATTTCCGTTTTCTTGTAGTATTTAACATAAACAATGATAATCCGAAGAGTTCCGGGCGGTGACATTACTGTGGAATGTTTAAATATATAAATTCCGTCGAAAAACAATTTTGCATGATGGAAACGTATGAGACGCTGTCTGATAACGAGGAGTTCTGACAAACCTATTTCCGTTTTCTTGTAGTATTTAACATAAACAATGATAATCCGATGAGTTCTGGACAGTGACATTACTGTGGAATGTTTAAATAAATAAATTCCGTCGAAAAACAATTTTGCATGATGGAAATGTATGAGACGCTGTCTGATAACGAGGAGTTCTGACAAACCTATTTCCGTTTTCTTGTAGTATTTAACATAAACAATGATAATCCGAAGAGTTCCGGGCGGTGACATTACTGTGGAATGTTTAAATAAATAAATTCCGTCGAAAAACAATTTTGCATGATGGAAACGTATGAGACGCTGTCTGACAACGAGGAGTTCTGACAAACCTATTTCCGTTTTCTTGTAGTATTTAACATAAACAATGATAATCCGAAGAGTTCCAGGCGGTGACATTACTGTGGAATGTTTAAATAAATAAACTCCTTCGAAAAACAAATTTGCAGGTTGGAAACGTATGAGACGCTGTCTGATAACGAGGAGTTCTGACAAACCTATTTGCGTTTTCTTGTAGTATTTAACATAAACAATTATTATCCGAAGAGTTCCGGGCGGTGACATTACCGTGGAATGTTTAAATAAATAAATACTGGCGAAAAACAATTTGGCAAGATGGAAACGTATGAGGCGCTGTCTGATAACAAGGAGTTCTGACAAACCTAATTCCGTTTTAGTGTAGTATTTAACATAAACAATGATAATCCGAAGAGTTCCGGGCGGTGACATTACTGTGGAATGTTTAAATAAATAAATTCCGTCGAAAAACAATTTTGCAAGATGGAAAGGTATGAGACGCTGTCTGATAACGAGGAGTTCTGGCAAACTTAAATGCGTTTTCTTGTAGTATTTAACATAACCAATAATAATCCGAAGAATTCCGGGCGGCGGCATTACCGTGGAATGTTTAAATAAATAAATTCTGCCGAGAAATCCAAGTTGGCAAGATGGAAAGGTAGTATTTAATTATTTACACATTCCACGGCATATCACCGCCCGAAACTCTTCGCATTTTAATTGTTTATGTTAAATACAACAACAACACGCAAATAGGTTTGTTAGAACTCCTCGTTATCAGACAGCGTCACATAACTTTCCATCTTGCAAAGTTGTTTTTCGACGGAATCTATAAATTTAAACATTCCACAGTATTGTCACCGCCCGGAACTCTTCGGATTATAATTGTTTATGTTAAATACTACAAGAAAACGCAATTAGGTTTGTCAGAACACCTTGTTATCAGACAGCGTCTCATACGTTTCCATCTTGCCAAATTGTTTCTCGGCAGTATTTATTTATTTAAACATTCTACGGTAATGTCACCGCCCGGAACTCGTCGGATTATAATTGTTTATGTTAAATACTACAAGAAAACGCATTTAAGTTTGCCTGAACTCCACGTTATCACACAGCGTCTCATACGTTTCCATCTTGCAAAATTGTTTTTCGACGGAGTTTCTTTATTTAAACATTCCACAGTAATGTCACCGCCCGGAACTCTACAGATTATAATGTTTTATGTTAAATACTACAAGAAAACGCATTTAAGTTTGCCAGAACTCCTCGTTATCAGACAGCGTCTCATACGTTTCCATCTTGCAAAATTGTTTTTCGACGGAGTTTCTTTATTTAAACATTCCACAGTAATGTCACCGCCCGGAACTCTACAGATTATAATGTTTTATGTTAAATACTACAAGAAAACGCATTTAAGTTTGCCAGAACTCCTCGTTATCAGACAGCGTCTAATACGTTTCCATCCTGCAAAATTGTTTTTCGACGGAGTTTATTTATTTAAACATTCCACAGTAATGTCACCGCCCGGAACTCTTTGGATTATAATTGTTTATATTAAATACTACAAGAAAACGCACTTAAGTTTGCCAGAACTCTTCGTTATCAGACAGCCTCTCATACGTTTCCATCTTGCAAAATTGTTTTTCGACAGAGTTTATTTATTTAAACATTCCACAGTAATGTCACCGCCCGGAACTCTTCGGATTATAATTGTTTATGTTAAATACTACAAGAAAACGCATATAAGTTTGCCAGAACTCCTCGTTATCAGACAGCGTCTCATACGTTTCCATCTTGCAAAATTTGTTTTCGACGGAATTTATTTATTTAAACATTCCACAGTAATGTCATCGCCCGGAACTCTTCGGATTATAATTGTTTATGTTAAATACTACAAGAAAACGCATTTAAGTTTGCCTGAACTCCTCGTTATCAGACAGCGTCTCATACGTTTCCATCTTGCAGAATTGTTTTTCGACGGAATTTATTTATTTAAACATGCCACAGTAATGTCACCACCCGGAACTCTCCAGATTATAATTGTTTATGTTAAATACTATAAGAAAGCGCATTTAAGTTTGCCAGAACTCCTCGTTATCAGACAGCGTCTAATACGTTTCCATCTTGCAAAATTGTTTTTCGACGGAGTTTCTTTATTTAAACATTCCACAGTAATGTCACCGCCCGGAACTCTTCAGATTATAATTGTTTATGTTAAATACTACAAGAAAACGCATTTAAGTTTGCCAGAACTCCTCGTTATCAGACAGCGTCTCATACGTTTCCATCTTGCAAAATTGTTTTTCGACGGAGTTTATTTATTTAAACATTCCACAGTAATATCACCGCCCGGAACTGTTTGGAGTATAATTGTTTATATTAAATTCTACAAGAAAACGCATTTAAGTTTGCCAGAACTCCTCGTTATCAGACAGCGTCTCATACGTTTCCATCCTGCAAAATTGTTTTTCGACGGAGTTTATTTATTTAAACATTCCACAGTAATGTCACCGCGCGGAACTCGTCGGATTATAATTGTTTATGTTAAATACTACAAGAAAACGCATTTAAGTTTGCCAGAACTCCACGTTATCACACACCGTCTCATACCTTTCCATCTTGCAAATTTGTTTTTCGACGGAATTTATTTATTTAAACATTCCACAGTAATGTCACCGCCCGGAACTCTTCGGATTATAATTGTTTATATTAAATACTAAATACAAGAAAACGCATTTAAGTTTGCCTGAACTCCTCGTTATCAGACAGCGTCTCATACGTTTTCCATCTTGCAAAATTGTTTTTCGACGGAGTATATTTATTTAAACATTCCACAGTAATGTCACCGCCCGGAACTGTTTGGAGTATAATTGTTTATATTAAATACTACAAGAAAACGCATTTAAGTTTGCCAGAACTCCTCGTTATCAGACAGCGTCCCATACGTTTCCATCTTGCAAAATTGTTTTTCGACGGAGTTTATTTAATTAAATATTCCACAGTAATGTCACTGCCCGGAACTCTTCGGATTATCATTGTTTGTGTTAAATACTACAAGAAAACGCAAATAGGTTTGTCAGAACTCCTCGTTATCAGACAGCGTCTCATACGTTTCCATCTTGCAAAATTGTTTTTCGACTGAATTCATTTATTTAAACAATCCACAGTAATGTCACCGCCCGGAACTCTTCGGATTATAATTGTTTACATTAAATACTACAAGAAATCGCACTTAAGTTTGCCAGAACTTCTCGTTATCAGACAGCGTGTCATACGTTTCCATCTTGCAAAATTGTTTTTCGACGGAATTTATTTATTTAAACATTCCACAGTAATGTCACCGCCCGGAACTCTTCGGATTATAATTGTTTATATTGAATACTAAATACAAGAAAACGCATTTAAGTTTGCCAGAACTCCTCGTTATCAGACAGCGTCTCATACGTTTCCATCTTGCAAAATTGTTTTTCGACGGAGTTTATTTATTTAAACATTCCACAGTAATGTCACCGCGCGGAACTCTTCGGATTATAATTGTTTATATTAAATACTACAAGAAAACGCATTTAAGTTTGCCAGAACTCCTCGTTATCAGACAGCGTCTCATACGTTTCCATCTTGCAAAATTGTTTTTCGACGGAGTTTATTTATTTAAACATTCCACAGTAATATCACCGCCCGGAACTGTTTGGAGTATAATTGTTTATATTAAATTCTACAAGAAAACGCATTTAAGTTTGCCAGAACTCCTCGTTATCAGACAGCGTCTCATACGTTTCCATCTTGCAAAATTGTTTTTCGACGGAGTTTATTTATTTAAACATTCCACAGTAATGTCACCGCGCGGAACTCTTCGGATTATAATTGTTTATATTAAATACTACAAGAAAACGCATTTAAGTTTGCCAGAACTCCTCGTTATCAGACAGCGTCTCACACGTTTCCATCTTGCAAAATTGTTTTTCGACGGAGTTTATTTATTTAAACATTCCACAGTAATGTCACCGCCCGGAACTCTTTGGATTATAATTGTTTATAATAAATACTACAAGAAAACGCACTTTAGTTTGCCAGAACTATTCGTTATCAGACAGCGTCTCATACGTTTCCATCTTGCAAAAAATTTTTTTCGACGGAATTTATTTATTTAAACATTCCACAGTAATGTGACCGCCCGGAACTCTTCACATTATAATTGTTTATATTAAATCCTACAAGAAAACGCTTTTAAGTTTGCCAGAACTCTTCGTTATCAGACAGCCTCTCATACGTTTCCTTCTTGCAAAATTGTTTTTCGACAGAGTTTATTTATTTAAACATTCCACAGTAATGTCACCGCCCGGAACTCTTCGGATTATAATTGTTTATGTTAAATACTACAAGAAAACGCATATAAGTTTGCCAGAACTCCTCGTTATCAGACAGCGTCTCATACGTTTCCTTCTTGCAAAATTGGTTTTCGACGGAATTTATTTATTTAAACATTCCACAGTAATGTCGTCGCCCGGAACTCTTCGGATTATAATTGTTTATGTTAAATACTACAAGAAAACGCATTTAAGTTTGCCAGAACTCCTCGTTATCAGACAGCGTCTCATACGTTTCCATCTTGCAAAATTGTTTTTCGACGGAGTTTCTTTATTTAAACATTCCACAGTAATGTCACCGCCCGGAACTCTACAGATTATAATGTTTTATGTTAAATACTACAAGAAAACGCATTTAAGTTTGCCAGAACTCCTCGTTATCAGACAGCGTCTAATACGTTTCCATCTTGCAAAATTGTTTTTCGACGGAGTTTCTTTATTTAAACATTCCACAGTAATGTCACCGCCCGGAACTCTTCAGATTATAATTGTTTATGTTAAATACTACAAGAAAACGCATTTAAGTTTGCCAGAACTCCTCGTTATCAGACAGCGTCTCATACGTTTCCATCTTGCAAAATTGTTTTTCGACGGAGTTTATTTATTTAAACATTCCACAGTAATATCACCGCCCGGAACTGTTTGGAGTATAATTGTTTATATTAAATTCTACAAGAAAACGCATTTAAGTTTGCCAGAACTCCTCGTTATCAGACAGCGTCTCATACGTTTCCATCTTGCAAAATTGTTTTTCGACGGAGTTTATTTATTTAAACATTCCACAGTAATGTCACCGCGCGGAACTCGTCGGATTATAATTGTTTATGTTAAATACTACAAGAAAACGCATTTAAGTTTGCCAGAACTCCACGTTATCACACACCGTCTCATACCTTTCCATCTTGCAAATTTGTTTTTCGACGGAATTTATTTATTTAAACATTCCACAGTAATGTCACCGCCCGGAACTCTTCGGATTATAATTGTTTATATTAAATACTAAATACAAGAAAACGCATTTAAGTTTGCCTGAACTCCTCGTTATCAGACAGCGTCTCATACGTTTTCCATCTTGCAAAATTGTTTTTCGACGGAGTATATTTATTTAAACATTCCACAGTAATGTCACCGCCCGGAACTGTTTGGAGTAAAATTGTTTATATTAAATACTACAAGAAAACGCATTTAAGTTTGCCAGAACTCCTCGTTATCAGACAGCGTCCCATACGTTTCCATCTTGCAAAATTGTTTTTCGACGGAGTTTATTTATTTAAACATTCCACCGTAATGTCACCGCCCGGAACTCTTCGGATTATAATTGTTTACATTAAATACTACAAGAAATCGCACTTAAGTTTGCCAGAACTTCTCGTTATCAGACAGCGTGTCATACGTTTCCATCTTGCAAAATTGTTTTTCGACGGAATTTATTTATTTAAACATTCCACAGTAATGTCACCGCCCGGAACTCTTCGGATTATAATTGTTTATATTAAATACTAAATACAAGAAAACGCATTTAAGTTTGCCTGAACTCTTCGTTATCAGACAGCGTCTCATACGTTTCCATCTTGCAAAATAGTTTTTCGACGGAGTTTATTTATTTAAACATTCCACAGTAATGTCACCGCCCGGAACTCTTCGGATTATAATTGTTTATGTTAAATACTACAAGAAAACGCATTTAAGTTTGCCAGAACTCCTCGTTATCAGACAGCGTCTCATACGTTTCCAACCTGCATAATTGTTTTTCGAAGGAGTTTATTTATTTAAACATTCCACAGTAATGTCACCGCTTGGAACTCTTTGGAGTATAATTGTTTATATTAAATACTACAAGAAAACGCATTTAAGTTTGCCAGAACTCCTCGTTATCAGACAGCGTCTCATACGTTTCCATCTTGCAAAATTGTTTTTCGACGGAGTTTATTTATTTAAACATTCCACTGTAATGTCACCATCCGGAACTCTTCGGATTATAATTTTTTACATTAAATACTACAAGAAAACGCACTTAAGTTTGCCAGAACTTCTCGTTATCAGACAGCGTGTCATACGTTTCCATCTTGCAAAATTGTTTTTCGACGGAATTTATTTATTTAAACATTCCACAGTAATGTCACCGCCCGGAACTCTTCGGATTATAATTGTTTATATTGAATACTAAATACAAGAAAACGCATTTAAGTTTGCCAGAACTCCTCGTTATCAGACAGCGTCTCATACGTTTCCATCTTGCAAAATTGTTTTTCGACGGAGTTTATTTATTTAAACATTCCACAGTAATGTCACCGCGCGGAACTCTTCGGATTATAATTGTTTATATTAAATACTACAAGAAAACGCATTTATGTTTGCCAGAACTCCTCGTTATCAGACAGCGTCTCATACGTTTCCATCTTGCAAAATTGTTTTTCGACGGAGTTTATTTATTTAAACATTCCACAGTAATATCACCGCCCGGAACTGTTTGGAGTATAATTGTTTATATTAAATTCTACAAGAAAACGCATTTAAGTTTGCCAGAACTCGTCGTTATCAGACAGCGTCTCATACGTTTCCATCTTGCAAAATTGTTTTTCGACGGAGTTTATTTATTTAAACATTCCACAGTAATGTCACCGCGCGGAACTCTTCGGATTATAATTGTTTATATTGAATACTAAATACAGGAAAACGCATTTAAGTTTGCCAGAACTCATCGTTATCAGACGGCGTCTCATACGTTTCCATCTTGCAAAATTGTTTTTCGACGGAGTTTATTTATTTAAACATTCCACAGTAATGTCACCGCGCGGAACTCTTCGGATTATAATTGTTTATATTAAATACTACAAGAAAACGCATTTAAGTTTGCCAGAACTCCTCGTTATCAGACAGCGTCTCATACGTTTCCATCTTGCAAAATTGTTTTTCGACGGAGTTTATTTATTTAAACATTCCACAGTAATATCACCGCCCGGAACACTTTGGGGTATAATTGTTTATACTAAATACTACAAGAAAACGCATTTAAGTTTGCCAGAACTCCTCGTTATCAGACAGCGTCTCACACGTTTCCATCTTGCAAAATTGTTTTTCGACGGAGTTTATTTATTTAAACATTCCACAGTAATGTCACCGCCCGGAACTCTTTGGATTATAATTGTTTATATTAAATACTACAAGAAAACGCACTTTAGTTTGCCAGAACTATTCGTTATCAGACAGAGTCTCATAAGTTTCCATCTTGCAAAAATTTTTTTTCGACGGAATTTATTTATTTAAACATTCCACAGTAATGTCACCGCCCGGAACTCTTCAGATTATAATTGTTTATGTTAAATACTACAAGAAAACGCATTTAAGTTTGCCAGAACTCTTCGTTATCAGACAGCCTCTCATACGCTTCCATCTTGCAAAATTGTTTTTCGACAGAGTTTATTTATTTAAACATTCCACAGTAATGTCACCGCCCGGAACTCTTCGGATTATAATTGTTTATGTTAAATACTACAAGAAAACGCACTTTAGTTTGCCAGAACTATTCGTTATCAGACAGCGTCTCATACGTTTCCATCTTGCAAAAATTTTTTTTCGACGGAATTTATTTATTTAAACATTCCACAGTAATGTGACCGCCCGGAACTCTTCACATTATAATTGTTTATATTAAATCCTACAAGAAAACGCTTTTAAGTTTGCCAGAACTCTTCGTTATCAGACAGCCTCTCATACGTTTCCATCTTGCAAAATTGTTTTTCGACAGAGTTTATTTATTTAAACATTCCACAGTAATGTCACCGCCCGGAACTCTTCGGATTATAATTGTTTATGTTAAATACTACAAGAAAACGCATATAAGTTTGCCATAACTCCTCGTTATCAGACAGCGTCTCATACGTTTCCTTCTTGCAAAATTGGTTTTCGACGGAATTTATTTATTTAAACATTCCACAGTAATGTCATCGCCCGGAACTCTTCGGATTATAATTGTTTATGTTAAATACTACAAGAAAACGCATTTAAGTTTGCCTGAACTCCTCGTTATCAGACAGCGTCTCATACGTTTCCATCTTGCAGAATTGTTTTTCGACGGAATTTATTTATTTAAACATTCCACAGTAATGTCACCACCCGGAACTCTCCAGATTATAATTGTTTATGTTAAATACTATAAGAAAACGCATTTAAGTTTGCCAGAACTCCTCGTTATCAGACAGCGTCTCATACGTTTCCATCTTGCAAAATTGTTTTTCGACGGAGTTTCTTTATTTAAACATTCCACAGTAATGTCACCGCCCGGAACTCTACAGATTATAATGTTTTATGTTAAATACTACAAGAAAACGCATTTAAGTTTGCCAGAACTCCTCGTTATCAGACAGCGTCTAATACGTTTCCATCTTGCAAAATTGTTTTTCGACGGAGTTTCTTTATTTAAACATTCCACAGTAATGTCACCGCCCGGAACTCTTCAGATTATAATTGTTTATGTTAAATACTACAAGAAAACGCATTTAAGTTTGCCAGAACTCCTCGTTATCAGACAGCGTCTCAAACGTTTCCATCTTGCAAAATTGTTTTTCGACGGAATTTATTTATTTAAACATTCCACAGTAATGTCACCACCCGGAACTCTTCAGATTATAATTGTTTATGTTAAATACTTCAAGAAAACGCATTTAAGTTTGCCAGAACTCCTCGTTATCAGACAGCGTCTCATACGTTTCCATCTTGCAAAATTGTTTTTCGACGGAATTTATTTATTTAAACATTCCACAGTAATGTCACCACCCGGAACTCTTCAGATTATAATTATTTATGTTAAATACTTCAAGAAAACGCATTTAAGTTTGCCAGCACTCCTCGTTATCAGACAGCGTCTCATACGTTTCCATCTTGCAAAATTGTTTTTCGACGGAGTTTATTTATTTAAACATTCCACAGTAATGTCACCGCCCGGAACTCTTCGGATTATAATTGTTTATATTGAATACTAAATACAAGAAAACGCATTTATGTTTGCCAGAACTCCTCGTTATCAGACAGCGTCTCATACGTTTCCATCTTGCAAAATTGTTTTTCGACGGAGTTTATTTATTTAAACATTCCACAGTAATGTCACCGCCCGGAACTCTTTGGAGTGTAGTTGTTTATATTAAATTCTACAAGAAAACGCATTTAAGTTTGCCAGAACTCCTCGTTATCAGACAACGTCTCATACGTTTCCATCTTGCAAAATTGTTTTTCGACGGAGTTTATTTATTTAAACATTCCACAGTAATGTCACCGCGCGGAACTCTTCGGATTATAATTGTTTATATTAAATACTACAAGAAAACGCATTTAAGTTTGCCAGAACTCATCGATATCAGACAGCGTCTCATACGTTTCCATCTTGCAAAATTGTTTTTCGACGGAGTTTATTTATTTAAACATTCCACAGTAATATCACCGCCCGGAACTGTTTGGAGTATAATTGTTTATATTAAATTCTACAAGAAAACGCATTTAAGTTTGCCAGAACTCCTCGTTATCAGACAGCGTCTCATACGTTTCCATCTTGCAAAATTGTTTTTCGACGGAGTTTATTTATTTAAACATTCCACAGTAATGTCACCGCGCGGAACTCGTCGGATTATAATTGTTTATGTTAAATACTACAAGAAAACGCATTTAAGTTTGCCAGAACTCCACGTTATCACACACCGTCTCATACCTTTCCATCTTGCAAATTTGTTTTTCGACGGAATTTATTTATTTAAACATTCCACAGTAATGTCACCGCCCGGAACTCTTCGGATTATAATTGTTTATATTAAATACTAAATACAAGAAAACGCATTTAAGTTTGCCTGAACTCCTCGTTATCAGACAGCGTCTCATACGTTTTCCATCTTGCAAAATTGTTTTTCGACGGAGTATATTTATTTAAACATTCCACAGTAATGTCACCGCCCGGAACTGTTTGGAGTAAAATTGTTTATATTAAATACTACAAGAAAACGCATTTAAGTTTGCCAGAACTCCTCGTTATCAGACAGCGTCCCATACGTTTCCATCTTGCAAAATTGTTTTTCGACGGAGTTTATTTATTTAAACATTCCACCGTAATGTCACCGCCCGGAACTCTTCGGATTATAATTGTTTACATTAAATACTACAAGAAATCGCACTTAAGTTTGCCAGAACTTCTCGTTATCAGACAGCGTGTCATACGTTTCCATCTTGCAAAATTGTTTTTCGACGGAATTTATTTATTTAAACATTCCACAGTAATGTCACCGCCCGGAACTCTTCGGATTATAATTGTTTATATTAAATACTAAATACAAGAAAACGCATTTAAGTTTGCCTGAACTCTTCGTTATCAGACAGCGTCTCATACGTTTCCATCTTGCAAAATAGTTTTTCGACGGAGTTTATTTATTTAAACATTCCACAGTAATGTCACCGCCCGGAACTCTTCGGATTATAATTGTTTATGTTAAATACTACAAGAAAACGCATTTAAGTTTGCCAGAACTCCTCGTTATCAGACAGCGTCTCATACGTTTCCAACCTGCATAATTGTTTTTCGAAGGAGTTTATTTATTTAAACATTCCACAGTAATGTCACCGCTTGGAACTCTTTGGAGTATAATTGTTTATATTAAATACTACAAGAAAACGCATTTAAGTTTGCCAGAACTCCTCGTTATCAGACAGCGTCTCATACGTTTCCATCTTGCAAAATTGTTTTTCGACGGAGTTTATTTATTTAAACATTCCACTGTAATGTCACCATCCGGAACTCTTCGGATTATAATTTTTTACATTAAATACTACAAGAAAACGCACTTAAGTTTGCCAGAACTTCTCGTTATCAGACAGCGTGTCATACGTTTCCATCTTGCAAAATTGTTTTTCGACGGAATTTATTTATTTAAACATTCCACAGTAATGTCACCGCCCGGAACTCTTCGGATTATAATTGTTTATATTGAATACTAAATACAAGAAAACGCATTTAAGTTTGCCAGAACTCCTCGTTATCAGACAGCGTCTCATACGTTTCCATCTTGCAAAATTGTTTTTCGACGGAGTTTATTTATTTAAACATTCCACAGTAATGTCACCGCGCGGAACTCTTCGGATTATAATTGTTTATATTAAATACTACAAGAAAACGCATTTATGTTTGCCAGAACTCCTCGTTATCAGACAGCGTCTCATACGTTTCCATCTTGCAAAATTGTTTTTCGACGGAGTTTATTTATTTAAACATTCCACAGTAATATCACCGCCCGGAACTGTTTGGAGTATAATTGTTTATATTAAATTCTACAAGAAAACGCATTTAAGTTTGCCAGAACTCGTCGTTATCAGACAGCGTCTCATACGTTTCCATCTTGCAAAATTGTTTTTCGACGGAGTTTATTTATTTAAACATTCCACAGTAATGTCACCGCGCGGAACTCTTCGGATTATAATTGTTTATATTGAATACTAAATACAGGAAAACGCATTTAAGTTTGCCAGAACTCATCGTTATCAGACGGCGTCTCATACGTTTCCATCTTGCAAAATTGTTTTTCGACGGAGTTTATTTATTTAAACATTCCACAGTAATGTCACCGCGCGGAACTCTTCGGATTATAATTGTTTATATTAAATACTACAAGAAAACGCATTTAAGTTTGCCAGAACTCCTCGTTATCAGACAGCGTCTCATACGTTTCCATCTTGCAAAATTGTTTTTCGACGGAGTTTATTTATTTAAACATTCCACAGTAATATCACCGCCCGGAACACTTTGGGGTATAATTGTTTATATTAAATACTACAAGAAAACGCATTTAAGTTTGCCAGAACTCCTCGTTATCAGACAGCGTCTCACACGTTTCCATCTTGCAAAATTGTTTTTCGACGGAGTTTATTTATTTAAACATTCCACAGTAATGTCACCGCCCGGAACTCTTTGGATTATAATTGTTTATATTAAATACTACAAGAAAACGCACTTTAGTTTGCCAGAACTATTCGTTATCAGACAGAGTCTCATAAGTTTCCATCTTGCAAAAATTTTTTTTCGACGGAATTTATTTATTTAAACATTCCACAGTAATGTCACCGCCCGGAACTCTTCAGATTATAATTGTTTATGTTAAATACTACAAGAAAACGCATTTAAGTTTGCCAGAACTCTTCGTTATCAGACAGCCTCTCATACGCTTCCATCTTGCAAAATTGTTTTTCGACAGAGTTTATTTATTTAAACATTCCACAGTAATGTCACCGCCCGGAACTCTTCGGATTATAATTGTTTATGTTAAATACTACAAGAAAACGCACTTTAGTTTGCCAGAACTATTCGTTATCAGACAGCGTCTCATACGTTTCCATCTTGCAAAAATTTTTTTTCGACGGAATTTATTTATTTAAACATTCCACAGTAATGTGACCGCCCGGAACTCTTCACATTATAATTGTTTATATTAAATCCTACAAGAAAACGCTTTTAAGTTTGCCAGAACTCTTCGTTATCAGACAGCCTCTCATACGTTTCCATCTTGCAAAATTGTTTTTCGACAGAGTTTATTTATTTAAACATTCCACAGTAATGTCACCGCCCGGAACTCTTCGGATTATAATTGTTTATGTTAAATACTACAAGAAAACGCATATAAGTTTGCCATAACTCCTCGTTATCAGACAGCGTCTCATACGTTTCCTTCTTGCAAAATTGGTTTTCGACGGAATTTATTTATTTAAACATTCCACAGTAATGTCATCGCCCGGAACTCTTCGGATTATAATTGTTTATGTTAAATACTACAAGAAAACGCATTTAAGTTTGCCTGAACTCCTCGTTATCAGACAGCGTCTCATACGTTTCCATCTTGCAGAATTGTTTTTCGACGGAATTTATTTATTTAAACATTCCACAGTAATGTCACCACCCGGAACTCTCCAGATTATAATTGTTTATGTTAAATACTATAAGAAAACGCATTTAAGTTTGCCAGAACTCCTCGTTATCAGACAGCGTCTCATACGTTTCCATCTTGCAAAATTGTTTTTCGACGGAGTTTCTTTATTTAAACATTCCACAGTAATGTCACCGCCCGGAACTCTACAGATTATAATGTTTTATGTTAAATACTACAAGAAAACGCATTTAAGTTTGCCAGAACTCCTCGTTATCAGACAGCGTCTAATACGTTTCCATCTTGCAAAATTGTTTTTCGACGGAGTTTCTTTATTTAAACATTCCACAGTAATGTCACCGCCCGGAACTCTTCAGATTATAATTGTTTATGTTAAATACTACAAGAAAACGCATTTAAGTTTGCCAGAACTCCTCGTTATCAGACAGCGTCTCAAACGTTTCCATCTTGCAAAATTGTTTTTCGACGGAATTTATTTATTTAAACATTCCACAGTAATGTCACCACCCGGAACTCTTCAGATTATAATTGTTTATGTTAAATACTTCAAGAAAACGCATTTAAGTTTGCCAGAACTCCTCGTTATCAGACAGCGTCTCATACGTTTCCATCTTGCAAAATTGTTTTTCGACGGAATTTATTTATTTAAACATTCCACAGTAATGTCACCACCCGGAACTCTTCAGATTATAATTATTTATGTTAAATACTTCAAGAAAACGCATTTAAGTTTGCCAGCACTCCTCGTTATCAGACAGCGTCTCATACGTTTCCATCTTGCAAAATTGTTTTTCGACGGAGTTTATTTATTTAAACATTCCACAGTAATGTCACCGCCCGGAACTCTTCGGATTATAATTGTTTATATTGAATACTAAATACAAGAAAACGCATTTATGTTTGCCAGAACTCCTCGTTATCAGACAGCGTCTCATACGTTTCCATCTTGCAAAATTGTTTTTCGACGGAGTTTATTTATTTAAACATTCCACAGTAATGTCACCGCCCGGAACTCTTTGGAGTGTAGTTGTTTATATTAAATTCTACAAGAAAACGCATTTAAGTTTGCCAGAACTCCTCGTTATCAGACAACGTCTCATACGTTTCCATCTTGCAAAATTGTTTTTCGACGGAGTTTATTTATTTAAACATTCCACAGTAATGTCACCGCGCGGAACTCTTCGGATTATAATTGTTTATATTAAATACTACAAGAAAACGCATTTAAGTTTGCCAGAACTCATCGATATCAGACAGCGTCTCATACGTTTCCATCTTGCAAAATTGTTTTTCGACGGAGTTTATTTATTTAAACATTCCACAGTAATGTCACCGCGCGGAACTCTTCGGATTATAATTGTTTATATTAAATACTACAAGAAAACGCATTTAAGTTTGCCAGAACTCCTCGTTATCAGACAGCGTCTCATACGTTTCCATCTTGCAAAATTGTTTTTCGACGGAGTTTATTTATTTAAACATTCCACAGTGATGTCACCGCGCGGAACTCTTCGGATTATAATTGTTTATATTAAATACTACAAGAAAACGCATTTAAGTTTGCCAGAACTCATCGATATCAGACAGCGTCTCATACGTTTAAATCTTGCAAAATTGTTTTTCGACAGAGTTTATTTATTTAAACATTCCACAGTAATATCACCGCCCGGAACACTTTGGGGTATAATTGTTTATTTTAAATACTACAAGAAAACGCATTTAAGTTTGCCAGAACTCCTCGTTATCAGACAGCGTCTCACACGTTTCCATCTTGCAAAATTGTTTTTCGACTGAATTTATTTAATTAAATATTCCACAGTAATGTCACTGCCCGGAACTCTTCGGATTATCATTGTTTGTGTTAAATACTACAAGAAAACGCAAATAGGTTTGTCAGAACTCCTCGTTATCAGACAGCGTCTCATACGTTTCCATCTTGCAAAATTGTTTTTCGACTGAATTCATTTATTTAAACAATCCACGGTAATGCCACCACCCGGAACTTTTCAGAATATAATTGTTTACATTAAATACTATAAGTAAACACATTTAGGTTCGCCAGAACTCCTCATTCCCAGTCGTCTTACTATGGCGCGTCATCACTTTTTGTTATTAAAATTGCTTTGTTTTGAATTTTTATTGCAGAACTCTTTACACAACTGTTATAGAACTCTTGCTATTGCAAAATCCTATAAGATATGTGTCTAAGAACTCGTTTCTTTGAAAGTGAGACGCTTCGTGAAGTTAGCGTCTCTCTTTTTTAAATTAAAAATTCCGGCCTAAACGGCCGGAACTCTTAATTTAAACTATAAGGAACTCTAGAACTCTTCAAAACGAAGCGAGAACTCTCAATAGATCTTGAGTTTCCGCGAAGTGCGACGCCAGCTTCACACACACTGTGTCAATTGCTAGCAGGTATTTAAACAATCCAACAACTGCACATTGGAATGCAGTCAAGAGGATAATCAAATACTTGAAAGGAACTTCAAACCATGGAATAATGTAGAAAACAGAAATTGAAGTCCCCTTGCTGGAAAGTTTTTCTGACTCTGATTTTGCTGGGGACTGTGACACAAGAAGGTCAACTACAGGATACGTATTCATGATGAACAAGTCAGCAGTATCGTGGTGCAGTCAAAGACAAAGTACTGTCAGCCTATCTACAGCCGAAGCTGAATATGTTGCAGCTTCCAGTGCGTGCAAAGAAGTGATTTGGTTGCAGACTTTTCTAAGTGATGTCAGTAGTGTATAGTGAAACCGACCACTATCTTCGTTGACAATCAGAGTGCAATCAAGTTAGTGAAGAACCCAGTGTTTCATCCGCGCACAAAACATATTGACATTAAATACCATTTTATTCGTGAGAAAAATATGTCTAATGAAATAAGAGTTGAATATGTACCTAGTAATATGCAACTTGCAGATATATTTACTAAACCTCTGAATTCTCATAAGTTTAATCAAATAAGATTGTTGCTTGGAATGATTAGTTACTGAGAGTTTTTTTTTTTAGTTAGTAGAAATTTAGTTTAAGAACCATTAATCGTAATTGTTAGATTTATAGAATCTTGTGGGAGTGTTAGAATAAGATTCTATCATTCAAATGTTCCCGCCACCGACCAAAAGTAAGGTTGGTACCGGAAATACAAGTCAAGTTGTTGGACAGAAAGAGACAGTTAGTTTTTAAGTTGTAAAGCCGGTGCGTAGAACGTTATCGAACCCTCTTATGTTAATCTCTTTATTTGATGCTCAATAAACAAACAGTTGTTAAGAATTAGTTTATTATAACAAAAACATTCATTTCAGGAAAAATACAAACTAATTGACAACACTGTATTTTGAAAGGGGGTATGTTATAATCTTCAGTGACAATAATATTGTTGATGTAGTACAGAAGAGGTGGAGACGAGATTATACGGCGTAATTGAATAGATAAATAAGAATGTGACATTGACAGATATTTTACTATGACTAAAATTATATTTACAATGCATGCTTTGCTGCCACTTTTCCAATTTAAATAATTCCCTGAGTAAATGCCATCTACATGTAGTAAATGGAAAACTGAGAAGCTTTTTTTGAAGGGCCTTTTTATATTTAAATAAATTGCGATGTGAGGAAAAATAATGTAAGGCGTTAAAATAATTTGTCTACAAAAACGATACAATATCTACGAATTTAGAAAAATTTTGAAATTTTGGGGTTTATTGATATTTTGTTGATTTTATTCAATTTAATTTTATTCTTTTTCTGGAATTTTTATGTACTCTCTTCTAGTTTCGTTGAATTTCGTTATTCTGAAATTTTCATGGAATTTGGTCTTTAATGTCGTAATTTTTAATTTGAATAAGTACCTTTAGTGATGAGACTTATTAGTCAAAAGCCAGTTATAGCCGGTAGACTTTTTTTCCAAAGTTTACTATTTTGTCAAATATTTTTGTCATGATTTAGTTTTCCAAAATTTACGCACATTAAATTTGAATCTTATGAGTGCTCAAAAACTATTCATCTTTGAATCCTATGTTTATTGCAGGGGAAGTCACTGTGAAATGGGTAGAAGCTATACAAACGAGACTACCTATGTGCATTGCAGGAGCTGTCTTTGGACCTGTCCGTTTAATGCCTAAGTACACACTTTTGACATATAATTTTTTTTTAATCTTACAATATAGCATATTTATTACACATACATGGTGTTCTAGGTACCCATTTTTGGTATGTATTTTTTAATTTCACATTATACACACGGTAATTGAAAACTTGTAAAATCTTTAATCTACGACTAATACTTGAGGTTTTTGCAGTATAATGCTATATGTTATTTTATTAATATTTATCCCTATGACACTCTTAAAACATTGGAATTTTAATATATCCGATTTATCTTTTTGTTTCATCTTGACTGAATTTGATCATGTTTTGACACATAACATAACAACATAATAAGGAATTTCAATTAATTTTCACAAGTCAACAAACTACAGGGTGTTTCAATATAAATCACAAAATGCGCAATTTCCATCCACCAGATTGCAGTTATTTATCTGTAAAAAGAAGTAAAAAACAGAAGTTTGGTAATAAGTAATTTTTTTAATATTTTGAATGTGTCCAAATGTCACTGTCTATTTAAAACAATTTCATATATCTAATAAAGATGCCTAGAATTAATTTACACAGACCAGTTTCAATTGTGAAATGATAATATCAATTTCAAGTGATTCTGTCCAACAATGATTTATTTCAAAACACACAAAAAACGACTGGACGATACAGTAACCACTCTTCAAACACTGACTAACAAACGAATGTGCTGGTTCCATAGATAGAGACTCGAACCCAACCCCACAAAATGCCAACTTCTCATCCCCAACCATAGAATCAATGATAATTATTCACCGACCATACAAGTTAACGGAACGAACGTACACCCCACACAGACGATAAAGTATTTAGGTATGATTATAGACAACAAACACAATTTCGACAAACATTTACGGAAGATACAGACTGAAATATAAAAATGAGCAAAACACTTTAGATGTATGACGTATGGGGCAATACTGCAACAAAAATTTACAAGACCATCTGCAGACCCTTGATCGACTACGGACTAATAATTCTTCAGAACGCTAGAGACAACTGGAAACGAATTACGGACGTAACTGAACGGAAGACACCGATATTAATTACTAAACTTAGACACAAGGACAATCATCTTCATAACATACCTGTATCAAACATAAATCTATACAACATTATCAACAATCATACCCATTCAACAAAAACTTGACAAACTATGAAATAAATTTCAACAAAGAAAGGACAACAGGACAATACTCAACTTACTATGCATTAAGAGACGAGACAAACGAACTAAAAAAAAACACCTGACAAAAACACTCCATGAATTATACTACACCTCATAGCACTCTTGCATTAAATCAATCATTCATTAGACTACATACGTAAAAGGTCATTCACGACCTTTTTGCAACCGAGTTAGCTGGGTTTTCTTTTTGTCGTGTTGGACAAACTTATTCAGTATTCAGTGATGCAACGGAAGTTAATTATATTTGTGTGTCGATGTGTATTGGACATGTTCGAATGTTTTTCTGAATAAAAACATGAGAAACCATACTGTGATATAAATCGTTGAATTCGTAATAGGAAATGATATTTAATACAGGGTGTACTTTATTTAGAGGCCATATAAAAATATCAAGTTGATGATGGTTTCTTCGAAACGAAACGTTGTACTGAATATTTATAAACGCTGTCTTGTAGAGCTAAATAGAAGTGGCAACGAGAAAGTGCCTTTTGTTTTTTATGCCTTTTCAAATAACTTTAGAAAAACATAACAATCATATCGCAATATTTCGCGATTGTTTTGGTTTTCTCAACAGAATAATACTGACCACTAAATGCCGCAACTTTTTTTTAATTTAACCACCTTTGTAACTTTTACGGTTTCCGAGATCCCCATTCTGTTGTTACTTATCTTGGACACCCTGTATTACAGATACCTGTGCTCAATTTTTGTTTAGTTGCCAGATTTCCTTTGTTGTGATTTTACTCTAAATGAGCGCTAAATACTCTAAATAAGACTTGGGTTGTTTAATTTGAAACACCCTGTATATATTTTTTTGGATTACAATAATTCTAGTTCTTGTTCATCTTATTGATTGAATTTGTTTTAGGCACAGACAACTCTATCAAACTTACTACTTGCCATGGGCAATTAAAACCGGATATAACATGAAGCTCATGATGAACATATACTACGAAGCCAGGTGGGAGCAGACACTCGACGAGTTCTATAAGGAAATCAATTTCTTTCCTCTATTATTGCCAGAAAATAACAAGGGGATAACAACAGATGATGCAAAAGCTGTGAAAACTGATGCTAGTTAATGTATTGAAGTGTATGAGAAACATAAAGAGGACTATTAGACTTTATCTAATATGTTATTTATTTTCGACGTTGGGAATGGGTATCATTCTTTTTGGTGTAAATTTCTCATGAGAAAATAGAAATTGTAGTTTAGTTATTTTCTAAGTTCAAAGTTGTTAATCAACAATTGATTATAATATACACGGTATTAAAAAAGGTTGTCGGATATTTTACCCAATTGTAGTACTGGTGGAAACAAACAAAAAATCTTAGTCAACATGGGTCAAATTCAACTTGTTCTCATACGGGTAATTTAATTTAAAGTATTATTCTTCGCTTATTTTAAGAATATTTTGTCCTTTGATGATTTTAGGAATGTCGCTTTGTTTCGGAAATAAAAGGTAATAAAAGTCTTTCTACAAAAACCATTTGTTTTGTGCTTAGTGCAAAAATTGAAAATCAGTGTACCTGTGGCTGCCAAACGTTATTGAATACGTCTCGCAAATTATTATTTTCTTGCTTGATAATTTGATTTCGTCTTTATTGTCATTTATCATATTATATTATTTATTATTATACGAAAGAAAATATCTCCCAAAGTATTCATCAATGTCTGAATAAAATATGCACATTTAAACATAATGAAGGGCTAGTGAGGCTAATGTCCGTAAGAACTGTAGATGTAGAGGAAAATCTGCCAAACATGTTAGAGGTTCAAGAAAACTGTTTTCAACCCGAGTTTTCATTGAAGATTTTGTTTTGTTTTCTGGGTAACTGGCTAATTAGACCGGTTTTTCTACCTGGAATGCTTACTGATAAAGTGTATAGAATTTTTTTGGAACACATGCTACAGGGACTTACTGGATGTACGAGCCATTTGTTAATAAAATTATCGTTTTTGTCGAAAAACTTTTGTTGCCTTCTACTTCCAAAGCAAAGGGACATTCCAAAAATCGTCAAACGACAAAATTTTCTTAAAATAAGGTAAGGAATGGCCCTTTGAATTTTTGTCCCATGTTTAGTAAACACCCTGTATAGTCGATTTTATACCATTTTATTTCTGCCCACCTGTTCTGAAAGCACATTTTTCGCTCCTAAAATGCAGGCGGAAAATGAGATTTAGAGGCCCAAATTTCCCAATAGGTGGCGGCAAACTTTTCAAAAGCAAATGTCGTTTTGACTGATGCAGTGACAAATACATTGTGCTCTGTATTTGAAACTTGTATTGTATTACAATGGATGTTGGCAACGATGCAGGCTTGAGACCACCTGAAATGAAGGGAAGTTGCCGCTGCCGCTTCCGCTAACCTATTGCCTTCAAAATCTAGGATACGGTATGAATGTCAATATAATAACTTTTATGGATAGAAAACGGCCAAAAGGCGAAAACCCTTACAGAAAATACTATTATTGTGTACACAGTGTGGAAATTAAGTAGCAGATAAATTCTGTAACTCCGTTAATATGTATGAGAGAGAAAAAATCTAAAAGGGAGATAGCGATATAAATTACTGCACATATAAATTTTTTTTTTTTCAGATTTAAGATAACAAAATTTTAAATAAGGCCTTTTTTCTTACGTAACCTATTCAAAATGTTGTATGGACTACCAAAATAAAAATATAGGTTGGCATTTAAAAAAAAATTTACTAACGTAACAACTTTTAAAATTTTGTTTTTTTAAATATGAAAAAAATATTTTCATATGCGCAGTAATTTAAACCGCTCTCTCCCTTTTAGATTATTTCTCTCTCATACACATTATCGAAGTTACCGAATTTATCCGCTACTTAATTTCCACACTGTATAGCAAAAAGAAACAGGATCATCAATAGTGCTACATTGTAGTCTGAGTATTCAATGTTGAAGTGGGTTTTAAAAATAAAAGAAAATATAGACTTACAAAAATTCAACAGAGTTCAGGCGTAGCTGAAAAAATTTTGGAGGATTACAAAGCAAAAACGTAAAAACTATTAAACAATACGGATACGATTTACTTTCCTAAATATGGACCTGATGAAACATACCTAACGTTAAAGGTTAGTGAAAGGATCTATTTTTCAAAAATTACATTAACTCTTTATGTGATCTATTTTTACAGATAGCTCTTATAATGGGAATATATGGAGCCTGTAGAAGAAATGAATTAGTTAACATGAAAATAGATGACATTACTGTAACTGGGGATTACGTAATAGTGGAAATTCCCTATACAAAAACGCACATATCTCGTAACTTTGTTATTACAAACATAATCATTGACAGCATAAATATGATCAATATCTTTAAAATATATGTTGGCTTGAAGCCGCCACATACACCACATAATAGACGATTTATCAATAATAAAATGCGAAAATGTACCATTCAGCCAGTGGGGAAAAATACATTTAGAGAAATTCCCTCACAAATTGCTACCTTTTTAAATTTGCCAGAGCAAAATGTATATACGGGCCATTGTTTTAGGCGTAATTATGCCACTCTTAATTGCTAATTTAGGGCCAAACTTGGTAACAATTAAAAAGTGTGAAGGCTGGCGATCATCAGTGGTAGCTGAGGGATTCATAGGTAGATGCCTCAGTTAAAAATACAATTCGCATATCAAATTAAATATTAACAAATAATTCCATATTGGTATGCACGGAAGGCGGAAACTTAACAATTGTAAGTACAGAACAATTACAACCACCTTAAGCAACTATAGATATTACCATTAATAGTGCAAATATTGATTTGTCTAGTTAAAGCATAACTATAAACTTATATTATAACTTATAACGCATTAATAAATGCGAATATGGCATTATAGACATTTATTTTAATAAATAACTTTAATTATAAAAATTAGTGCTTCAAATAATTTATTTTAAAATATTGTACAGTTGAATGCGAAAAAGTAGACAAAAACAGTTTCTTGTATTTATTTTTCTTCAAAATGTTATTGAATAAATGTGGCTTTTATTTATCAATCAGTAGCTGGGGGCAATAATAGTTATTTAAGTCATAAGGAACGTAAGGACACTATAACGTTCGAGGAAGAATTGTACGGGCTGAGGGAACCGAGGCTGTAATTCTTCCGAGGATGTTAGTTCTTACATTCCACATGGCTTATTATGTTTTTCAGATTAGCAGGAGTCAATATCTTGCAAAGTTTTCTTGCCAAAGGAGTGCTAGTTCATAAACTAAGAAAATTGAAATGTCTATAGAAATCGCAACTGCCTGGTTGTCATGTGTTCAGGCATATTTTGTTTTCATAAACAGATTGATCGATGTGGCTTTTACTTGTTGAAAATTCATAATTCGACATGTATGTAATAAAGTGTTTTTATTCTTCGCAACAACTGTTTCGCCACACTGGCTTCTTCAGGCGAAAAACCAAATAAATTTTCATAAACAAATTAAAATTTCAAAAGCTGTCACGTGTAGTGGTCTACAGTGAAAAGAAGATGGATATTGGGGAAATTACGAACGCTGCTTGTGAGAATTTATCACCCCCCAAATCTTAAAAGCGTTGTGAAAGTACATACTATTGGCATAGATGGTGGAACGCTCCGAAAAACTGCAATCGCCCGCTAGTCTGTGGTGTGAGTATTCGATGTTGAAGACCTGTAAGAGTATACGGATATATCAAAATTCCACAAACTAATGGGTGGTTAAAGCAAATAATAAGAATCATTTTTGATAATTTATGGTTCATCTTTATTATTTTCCTAGGAATATAATGAATTAAGTTCCGTTGTCAAAGATGCATGAATGCAATGTCATCTTACGATACTGCTAGTGGGAAAGTGAATTAGTAACAGTGTTTCGGGGTACACTGTCGGCTCACCAGTTCATCAAATACAATAAATGTTACTGTTGTAGTTCTCTGTTGTTTAATTGTAATTAATGACACTGACACTTAGTGACATTTGTAACATCAAGGATGTTCAAGCAGCTGAAAATTTCTTGTCTACTTTAGTTTTTTTCATTCAACAGTAGGTAGGCAGAAAACTGAAGTGTGTCCCGCAGGCAGTAAAGCATTTAGCAGGTTTTTGTTTCTTGGCGCCCTCGTTCATGCGCCAAGAGATGGTAATTACAGAAATAGAAAAAACTACCAGAGCAAGGAAATAAGAAACCAGTATGAAGCACTGCGAGCTGCTAAAACCTATTTTCTTCCCTGGTACACAATATACTGTAGGATGAAATTACATAGAAATTTTTATGACAATGCGTATAAAACAAAAGATAATTTGAAGCAACTTACCTCTTAAGTAAGAGAAAAGAAAAGAAGAAATAATGAGATGGTTATTACTAAAACAGAATAAATCTACCAGAGCAAGGAAATAAGAAACCTGTATCAAGACTAAAAAAAGACAGGAAGGGGTATCAGCAACAACCAGTATTTTATGGGAATAAAGAAGGAACCTAATTGGAAAAGCAGAGGACATCATCGAAATGTGGAAACAGAATTTTTCGGAACTGCTAGCGAGAACGTAAATGGAGAAGTAGTAATAGAAGAGACGGATGAAATAACGAAGGGCAATAACCAAGAAAAAAAGCACCACCATCTCTAGGACATAGGACATAGAAGAAATTATCAAGAATTTAAAGAAAAACACGAGCCCAGGTAATGATGACATAAGTGCTGAACTATACAAGTATGGAAAGGAGCAGCTACCAAAATGGTTCCGGATACTCTGTGACAAAATATGAGCACAAAAAACAATACCCCAAAGCTGGAACAAAATTTGAAAACCACAGAGGAATAGCCGTGTTTAATGTGGCATACAAAATCATCACCACACACTTAAAGAACATAGTAACAGCTAAAATAGAAGAAGCATTAGGGGAATATCAGTATGGTTCTATAAGAGGTGGACTAAATATTTGCCTTGCGGGACATACAAGCAGAAAGCAGAGAGCGTAGTAGGAAATCATTCATACTATTCATATATTTTAAACAGGCATACGATAAAGCAAAAAGAAGTGAGCTGTATAAAGCACTAAGAGAACCAGGAATAAAAGGGAAGAACTATTGAGGTTTAAAAGAGACTAATAATAGAGTAAAAGTGAAAAACAAAGTGTCAGGGAAATTTGGAGCATGGGAGGGGTGGAGACAAGGGGACCCACTAGCTCCTGCACTCTTTAACTGAGCGTTGGAGTACGTCATGGGAAAAGCCAGGGCTGTTCTACCATAAAAAACATCAGTGCCTGGCGTTTGCGGATGAAGTCGCAGTAATCACAAGGAGTAAAAAAGAGCTAATAGAAGCTACAAAAAAAATTCAGGCAGCCAAAAGCATGGGACTCGAAATAAATGCGGTCAAAACTAAATTCATGGCGTGGACGGATGGGACAAGGAACTACAGAAATTGTACAATGAACCCGATATAATAGGAGTAATAAAATGGCAAAGAATAAGATGGATAGGACACATCATGAGAATGGATAGGGACTCGATGCCAAGGAAAATAATGGAATCCAGTATTGGGGATAAAAAGAAAGAGGCCGACCTAAAGCAAGATGGAAGGAGGAAGTAAAAAGAACAATGCTACGTTACCAACTGGAAGGAAAAAACTAAGGAGAAAAGAGCATGGAGAGAAATTGTAAATCAAGCCATAGGCCTGCTAGGCCTGGAGAGCTCATGCAGGGTGTCCAAGATAAGAATCAGCAGTATGGGGATCTCGGAAACTGTAAAAGTTACAAAAGCGGTTAAATAACAAAAAACTTGCGCAGTTTAGTGGACGGTCATATTCTGTTGAGAAAACTAGAAATTTCCGCTTACTTCCGTAGATATTCGACAAAATCCGAAATCTTGTGATTTCGTTTTTATTTTTTTCTGAAATTATTTACAAAGGTATAGAAAAACAAAAGGCACTTTCTCATTGCCATATTTTTAGCTCTACGAGGCAGCGTTTACAAATTTTTTGTACGTTTCGTGTTAAAGAAAGCATCATCAACTTTATTTTTTTATAAATTGCTGTTAAAAATGTACACCCTGTATTAGATAGCGTTTACTGTTACGAATGCAACTATTTCAACATTTTCAACATGAAGAACATTTCCTTGTAGGTAGTAGGTTGATATAACTACGAAGAAAAAAAATTATCTAATTTTAGTCCAGAATAGGTACCAAAATAGTAACTAAAAACAATTTAGCAAGAATAGTTGTTAAACATTGAAACATTATGGCTATTTAGAACCCCACTTATTATTTTGTATGTGATATGAAAATTGTTCTGTTCATTTATGGCGACGAAGACAAAAATTATTAGATAATAAATAATATAATAATAATTATATAATAAATAACCCAGAATATGTACCAAAATAGTAACAAAAAATAATTTTGCAAGAATAGTTGTTAAACATTCAAACAGTATAGTTATTTAGAACCACCATTATTTTTCTTTTAACTGTGGTGTTATGAGAGTTGTTCTGTTCATTTAATTATCTCTAAATTAGGTGATAAATTTTGTCTTCGTCGCTCATTTTAACACCTACTACATCAAAATGTTCGAAATGTATTAACAAGCCGTTTGTTCTGAATAAAAACATCTCAAAACCATATTGTGATATAAATCGTTGAATCCGTAATAGGCACAGGTAATAGGAAATGCTATTTGATACAGGGTGTATTGTATTTACTGGCCATATAAAAATATCAAGTTGATGATGCTTTCATCGAAACGAAACGTTGTACTGAAAATTTATAAACGCTGTCTTGTAGAGCTAAACAAGTCGCGGGTATTTTGCAGTTTAGGTGCATAACACGAATTTCGCTAAAACCCCATCCCCCCCCCCCCTATTTAGAGGTCGCTGATTACGAAAATGTAAGTTTTTTTCCGCGGAAAAGCTTCCTTCACCCTTAAATAGGGGTCTGAAAATTGAGAAAATTTGAATTTCGCGCTCAAATTGCAGACCGGTTTTTCAGCTATATGTATCGAAAGCAGGCATAATTGTATTAATAGTGATGGTATTTAGTAATTTTCATCATCACTGATAGGAAGAATATTGTTTTATTGTGCGGATATGGTTTTTTAACACTTTAACTATCGGTCTGGAAATGACAGACAATTGATAATCGCGGTGAAGTAAGTTTAACTGTTCTGTAATTTCTACCTTACCGGCATCTTAGCCCACGCACGCAACGCAACTGAAAACAGCACATATTCCCGGAGATTTAGCCAAATACATGTTCCAAAAGCGATCCGATCAATTGGGTTTGGATCGAGCTGTGGATTTTTTTCTTCTAGCCGGTGCATTATATAGGGAAAGTGGTGATAATGAACCTGTAGATGAAGATATCGACGGCGAAATTGATGACGAATAGATGTTCTTCTGGAGAAGTGAGAGAAGGTTTAGTGGGTAGGGCCTACTTTGAAAGGTAGGAGGAGTCCCACACACCCCTGCCTGGAAGGGAAGGTGCTTAACGCATTCCTTCTTTCAATAATAATTTAAAAAAAGTAAGTGTAGTTTGGGTTAGGTTAGGTTTAGGTTATGTTATAGGGGTAGAGTGAGGTTCAATTAAGTTAGGTTTAGTTTAGGTTAGATTAGTTAGGTGGGCCTACTTTGAAAGGTAAGAGGAGTCCCACACACCCCTGCATGGAATGGAAGGTGCTTAACGCATTCTTCTCTCAATAATAATAATAAAAGTTAGGTTTAGGTTATGTTATAGGGGTTGCGTGAGATTCGGTTAGGTTAGGTTAGTTTAGTTTAGGTTAGGTTACGTTAGATTATGTTATAGGGGTAGAGTGAGATTCAATTCGATTTTGGTTTAAAATACATTAGGGTGAATTCCGCGGAAGTCAAAAAAACCTGTTTTTAAGCGTAGTTTAGAACATTTTGAATTAAATATTCGTGAAGTTTCAACAGAATTAAGAATCTTCACTAGAAACACATAGAAATTCGTAAACAATTATTCCGCAACAACCCTGTATCCGATAGGTAGCCACGGCGTGTGTGGGCTGAATGCCGACAGAAGTCGGTAACGTAGGAATTACAGAACACTGAAAATTGTGCGCGAAATTCAAATTTCGTCAATTTTCAGACCCTTATTTAAGGGTGAAGGAAGCTTTTCCGCGGAAAAAAACTTGCATTTTCGTAATCAACGACGTCGAAATAGGGGAAAAAAATGGGGTTTTAGCAAAATTCGTGTTATGCACGTAAACTGCAAAAACTCCCAAGTCGCAATGAGAAAGTGCCTTTTGTTTTTTTATACCTTTTCAAATAACTTCAGAATAACATAAAAACGATATCGCAAAATTTCGGATTTTGTCGAATATCTCGGGAAGTATGTGGAATTTTCTGGTTTTCTCAACAGAATATTACTGAACACTAAATTCCGCAACTTTTTTGTAATTTAACCGCCTTTGTAACTTTCACGGTTTCCGTGACCCTCATGCTCTTGATCCTTTTCTTGAACACCCTGTAAGACACCTCTTAAGTACTTTCACTTTGCCAAATATGACAGCTGTCGGTAAACTTTTATAATTTTTGTCGGATGACAGCTTTCAGAAAAAGTGAAACAATCAATGTGTGGAACTTCCATTTAATTTAGAATTTATTCCTAATCACACTAACACTGCAAATATTTCGTTAATTAAATGTAAGGAACTTTCATTGAATTTAGAATCTATTCCCAATCAAACTAACGCAACAAATATTTCAGGATGACTTATCAGAAATGGAAATGACATTTTTGTAAACGACGGTATTTTAAAATAATTTATGGTTCATGTTTATTCATAACTAAAATACATTCAAAATGCAAATTTTAATAACTAAGTAAACATTTAACTTTCACAACAAGTAACATTTTAATTTAAAAAAAAAATAATGCATTTGTATCACTGTCATTGAATGTGAAAATTAGTTGTGAAAGATATGTTTTGTAAATCTAGCGCCTGTCACTCATTACATGTCCTGAAAAATTGGCTTAAAACGTTCGCTGTGCTTCTTGTGCGAGTTCGGCGACCCCTGCGGTACAAAGAAACTGTTGAAGCTCATTGGGCTACCAAAAAGCTGCTCCGGCGGCTCGGTGGAGGTTTTCTGGAAAATTATCTCGCGCTTGTAGGTTTCTACCTTCGACTGTGGAAATCAGCTTTATATTAACATTGGGCTGGTATCAAGCCAGCTTACATGGGGCATTTTTCTTGTGCCTTCAAACACTGCATACGTGAACGAATGCCTCATATAATGTCAAGCACCCAGAAATGAAATTTGTAGTATAATGATTTATTAGTGGTCAGAAAGTTACCTGTAGCTTTTTATTTGCTCTCATGAGTTGAGTTATCTTGTCTTTATGGTACTCGACTTCCTTCATCTTCTCTTCTAGCTCCTTTTTTAATGCTACAAACAAGTTGTTCCATTTTTGACAAGAAATGCATAATATTGCATAAATAGTAGTAGTGACTGTATTTGTTAGGGATATTATATCATTATAAATATTTTCATAATGTAAAGGAAATGTAGAAATAAGGGACTTGTTTTAGTAAGAAACATTTCCCAAGCCTATTGCGATTATCTGGGGTAAAGACTGGAACACCTAGACTAACCGAATAAAGGGTATTCTAATAGGACGGATCGATGTTACATGTGAATGATTCTTAAACGTCAAATGATTGTTCTGTTTTGTTTTCAGATTTGGCAAGTTCAGTGTTTTTCAATTTCAACCATGGAAAGATTGGAGATAATCCAAACATCGTGTTAAAGTTATTGAAGACTATTATGAAAATGGGGGTTTAAACAAAAATGCATTTGTTGCACTTCACAATTTTTTTGGTCAGGATATCGACCAACCGAGAGTACAATTATCAAAATTATTAAAAAAATCAAAGAAACTGGGTCGGTGGCAGATGTGAAAACCATTGCGTGTCCGTGTTTTAATAATTTGAATTTTAGTAATAAATTCAAATTCATTTAATAAATTTTGACCATTAAGGGAGGTTTTTGCAAGTGTGCCGCCGAAGCTGTAATGAACTTTTGGCCAATATTATCTTTCACACATAATTGCTATGTACCAAGTAACATGATTCAATAAAGAAATAAATATATATATTTTTAAATAACATTGGGTTATTTGCTGTTAACATCGATCCATCTTATTGACACCCTTTATAACATAAGACTATGGGGCAAAAAATGAAACAATTTGGACTATGTAATCGACTTCTTTCGGTTATTACTATTTTATATACCGAGTATTACGTCAGACAGTGCACCATAGGGATTTACATATAAAAATTAAAATCTTTAAATATTGTCTTCCCTAATTATTTTAGAGAAAAACTGTAATGAACTCTTTTGTAGAGCAAAAAATACTGCTTCAATTTATGCTGTTACGTTTTATTTTGCATTATCCATAACCTAAAAAATCCTTTAAATAAATCCTTATTGTGCGCTTCCCGACGGACCACCTGTATGTTATCTGGGTTTGATTTTATATGAAAATAATATACATGTCAAAATTAGATTCGTTTCAAGCCTTTTTAATGGCTGATTTTTCAATCCACCGATGAAGTATACTGGAGCTATTACAGCACATAATAAATTCCTCCACATTAAAAAAGCTTTTTACCCCTAGCTGTCTTATTTTCTATGTGTGCGGCCTCCCTCAAGTGCAAATGTGTAATTCTATAGGTATAACCAACTTGATTATTTTTTCTGACCCTTGCAGTCTTGCACAGTCCCACTTACAGTCTGCAAAACGTTGCATCTTCGTCAGCTCCGCTTTGTAGGTGCTGCTCATGGAAATGCAGGTCTCCTCCTGCTGCCGCCCCACGTTCTTTAAAGCAGTAACTTTCATCTGCGCTTCAACGCTCATCTGGTAGGTGAAGAAGCTTATGGCTCTACTGGCGATGTCCAAAACTTGCTCTGGATTCAATCCGTTAAGCACAATCTAGACAAAGATTATTGTATGGTATACAATGATTATATGGGCTACTTGGAAAACAGTAAAAATACAAATATACATATCTGTATTTGTTTACGTTAAGACTGGTATTTGAACGGATAGAAAACGTTTGGATAAGTGGCGAACGGATAATCGCCACTGGAATGTTTTACTCATACGTAGCGTATTCAACTGAATGATACTAGGAATCAGACCAGTTCTGAAACTATCATCAATAACTACTCAACGCAAATATGGAAATCATGACATCGCAGAGATACCTACCGATTTGTATTTTTCGCTGGGTTTCAACTTGGCCAGCAAGAAGTCATACTGGCTGGAGAACTTGGTGCCGCACATGAGGCAGCTGCCAAGCGCTTTATTCAGCATCCGCTGCCCGTGGTCTGTGCAGTAGATATGTGAGCAAGACGTGACGTAGGCCTCCTCGAAGAGTTTCTTGTTGCACCCACTGGCATTACAACTGAGGAATATCTCTGCCATGGTTGGAATAAATGGGAAAATTATGCTTGGTTTGGATTGTTTGAAAATTTGGGAACCGGCTTTGTAGACATCAGATTTTCTGTTGGCGACACTATTTTCAGCAATTCGTTGTTTGTTCGAGGATTTTTTGCTAGAATATGCTGGATGAGTATAAAAACGCATGAAACCGCTTTATTCCTTTACACATATGCCCTTTGCATTCGTATATTGCGGTATTTAGGCAGAAATAGTAGCAAGTATTTTAGGTTGGCGGTTCTGTTTGGGGTGAAACATTTGAACGCGTACTGCTAAAATGCCAAATTGCGTTAAGAAATTTAATTGTATTTAAGTATTATTATTAATTGGTTTTAATGTGTATTTTCTTTGTATCGCTACTTTGGTTCTTATTACTTTGATATGCGAAGTATACATTCTCAAAAGTTTTGCGCTTGGACTACGCGCGCCTGAACAAAATATATTACATAACCTATAAATATCGATGAGTCATACCCACAAATACATGAGTTACAGGTTACAGTCTTGGTCAGATAAATGTAAAAAAACGTAGTCTAAACACGTCTCCAAGCAATTGCCGAAGTTGAAACCTCGATAAATCGCGCGACAGAAAATTGCGACAATTATTCGCCACAGTGTCAATAGAGTGGCGACATTTTTGTCACAAGTAACTTGTCCATTTATTCTTTTGGAACAAAGACGGGATGAATTATGAATCGATAGAGATTGGAGTCATTTGCCTTGATAAATATAATTGTAATAATTTCAAAATACTATAACGGGTGTTGAATCGGTTAGGAATACATAAGAATTTAACATGTAAAGCCACATTTATTCAATTTCCTGCTTCCCCGATTATTTTAGAGAAAAAGAACAAGAATAAATAAATGTTCAGAAACCAGAAATCTACCAAATTACATTTACATCCTCTATAGATGTGACCGAAGAAGAGAAAATGTGAAAATGAAATAGTGATACATACATCACTATAATCTATCTATAGCCATGACAGTGAACAACAGAAACTTGTAATTTCACTGTCAGTTTTGAAGTTTTATTAATCAATGCGTGTTGGAAATTGCTTATCGACTAATTTTAATATATATATATATATATATATATATATATATATATATATATATATATATATATATATATATATATATATATATACAGTATGTCCCCGGATTGAGTTTACAAGAGGAAAAACTTTTTTTTCTTTTATTTTACGCCAAAACTTCAAAGGAATAAGATTTTTGCTTGTCCTGAAACCAGCAAATCTCTAATTAAAACTTAATTATTGTGACTCAGTGGAAAGAAAAGTTCATTTTTCTTTTGATTTCGGACTTTCCTTGCTTTTTAAATCCCATCACATTGGCCGTTTTATTTTTTGACGATGTCACTTTGACAACTGAGTTTACGCAAGTGTTTGTGAAAAGCATAATTTTAATAAACAGCAACTCAAACAGCTTTAAAATAAAAAAGTCATTTTTAACAAGAACGATCATTATTTAATTAACCGAGTGGTATACCGTTGGTTATCACGGGATAATATGTCCATACTTTTTTGATAACAACGTTATTCAGCACACATATTTAGATATGTTACAACATTTTCTTAGCGATGGGCTTCATGTTTTAGAAATTAATTACAGACGTACAATGTTTTTTCAGCAAGATGGTTGTCCTGCACATTATTCTCGCATTGTTACTAACAGGTTAAATGTTAAATTTGGAGATCTGTGGATTGGAAGAAATGGTGCAGTATTGTGGCCTGCCAGAAGTCCCGATTTAACAATTTTGGATTTTTATTTGAGGGCACGTTTAAAGCAAATTGTGTATATGGATAACCTACCTAATAATGACGAAGAATTAAAAAATCGAATAAGAGACGACGTGGCATCATTGTCCATCGAAGAAATTCAAAGAAGTTTCAAGGAGCTTCGTTTTAGAGTAGAATTGTGCGCAGAATTGGGTGGGGGGTTAATTGAATAATGATTGTTCTTGTTAAAAATGACTTTTTTTTAATCTTAAAGCCGTTTATTTGAGTTGCTGTTTATTAAAATTATGTTTTTCACAAACATTTTTGTTATTTAACTTGCGTAAACTTATTTGTAAAAGTGACATCGTCAAAATAAAAACGGCCAATGTGATGCGATTTAAAAGCAGAGAAAGTCCGAAATCAAAAGAAAAATGAACTTTTCTTTCCACTGAGTCAGAATAATTAAGTTTTAATTAGAGATTTGCTGGTTTCAGGACAAGCAAAAAATCTGATTCCTTAGCAGTTTTGGCGTAAAATAAAAGGAAAAAAAGTTTTTCCTCTTGTAAACTCAATCCGGGGACATACTGTATATATACGAGGTGTGGCTATTAAATAACGAGACTGACACTGTAAAAAAAATATTTTCAATTAATTTATATAAATTAGTTATCCCCTTCAATATACACCCCTCCACGATCCCTACACTTCTCCATACGAATTTTCCACTGATCGAAACAGTGCTGGAAGTCTTCATTCGTCAGCTATTTCATGACGTTTGCCGCTTTTTTTTAACTTCTTCAACGCTGTCGAAACGTGTCCCTTTTAACGCGGATTTGATCTTGGGGAACAGGTTAAAGTCACACGGAGCCAGGTCAGGTGAATAAGGCGGGTGGTCTAACACCGGGATGCTGTGCTTCCCGAGAAATGATTTAACTAACAATGCAGTGTGAGCTGGTGCATTGTCTTGATGCAGCACCCATGATTAATTTTTCCATAATTCGGGTCTTTTTTTACGAATTCTTTCTCGCAGCTGAGCATGGATTTCAAGGTAGTATACCTGATTGATAGTTGGACCTTCTGGAACCCAGTGAAGTAATTTTTTCGGCGTTTTTGTGTGTTTTTGATGTGACAGGACGACCTGGGCGAGCATCATCTTCAACGTCCTCTCGGCCGTCTTTAAAACGTTTATACCACTCAAAAACACGTGAACGGGATAAACATTCGTTGCCATACACTTTATTTAATAACTCATAAATTTCTTTAGCCTTTTGTCCAAGTTTCATATGGAATTTGATGACAACTTTCTGTTCAATAATATTAGTTAATATTTTTCCGGAAAATTATAAAAAACATAAGTTATGAAAATAAATGCCACGTGCAGACAAGTCTATTTACTGGGATACAGTTTACGGCAGCCGATAAAGGGGGTTTTACACTAAAGAATGGTGTGCCGTACAACCTTTTGACATGCACAGTTCGTCTGTAATCACAACAGTCTCGTCATTTAATAGCCACACCTCGTATATATATATATATATATATATATATATATATATATATATATACAACGTATTTATTCAAGTAAGGTACATAAGAAATAACAGCATTTATCATAATTTGTATCAATAGATGGTGGGTTTGTTGAAGAACCTTGGATGTTCGTGTTCTGGTTGTAGGTCGCTTGCCAGTACTAGGTCATACCAGTTAGGTGATTATACAGTGGAAGGGATGGGAATTTATTTTTTGGGCTGAGTGGGATCTGGTTATGAATTAAAGGGAGGAGATTCTGAAATGGTGACTTGGATATGAATTTGGATGCAAGACGGTTTAGGCGTTGTGTTATCGGGATTATGTTGGTTTGTTGGTAGAGTAGATTGTTAGGTAGATTGTGTAGAGGATTACTGGGATGACGTAGTTTGGTGATGCTTCGGAGTGTCGCTCTTTCAATTATATCAAGTTTTTTCCTGGTGCTGTCTTTGGTATTGGCTAAGATGATGGTGGCGTATTCGATGAGTGGGCGGCATAACATTTTGTAGATGTTGACCGAAGTTTTTAAACTGATGCCCCTTTGGCCGCATATTAGCGAGCGGAAATGTTTTGATCTGCACACAGCTTTGGTTTTTAGGGTTTTGAGGTGCGGTTGGAAGGAGAGTTTTTGGTCAATTTTGACACTCGAGATATTTGGCTGCAGGTTTTGCGGGGATTACTTGATTCTGGAGGGTAATGTGGGGGATAGGATTTTTTAAGCGGTGATTGAATAATATAAGTTGCGATTTGTTTGGATTGAACTTTAGCCGCCATTTGTTGTACCACAGCTCGAGGTTGTCAGTACTTGTCTGTAGGGTTTCCAATGCTTTCTGTGCAGTTTTGGCATGGACAACTACAGCAGTATCATCTGCATATTGAATGATGTATGCGTTTCGGTCCGGAGTAGGGTTGGCTCGGTCGGACAGGGATATATCATATGAATAGGCGTTGAATAGGAAGGGTGAGAGAGGGGAGCCTTGTGGAACCCCCTGGATAGGATGAAAAGGCCTTGACAATTCGTTGCCTACTTTGACTTGCAAAGTGCGTAGTTTGAGGAAATCATCTATAATAAACAGCAGTTCCGTCGGACTTGTACTAATATTTGGATTATTGTCACTGCATGTATCATGTCACTGTATCATTCGCCAAATCATGTTCACCTTTTTTGTGAAATTTAGTTTCCTCGAGCATCTCTGGATGTGAGGTAAACTCACTGACGCAGCCTCGCACATTGCATGTTACGTTTCATCCCTTAATTATAAATAGTTATTGTATACAAGTGTAAATTAGGTTGCCTATGTTAAAACCCTACAAGTGTTTTAATTAATATTTACCTATTAATAAGTTTATTGTGGAATGACATCCAAACGTATAAATAACAAGAGATGATAATTTATATTATCATCGTGCAGGTAGAAAACCTGTTAAGTAAATAAGTATATTGTATTAATATCGCACAAATGCTGCGAATAGATAAGCTGTTTACAGCTCGCAGTGTTTAAACTAGGTATTTAAAGGCGTATTAGACGACCTTTTAAGTACAACATTATATCAAGTAAGCACAGGTGTTTAAGCGTTAATAGTATATATCCTATTGAGCAGGAGCGAGTGAATTAGAGCCTAAAATAATCCAAATAAACATTGTTACTCTAAATATACGGATGTGTAAGTCACATCGTGATCGAACCCTGGTTTGGACCTTTGACACTCTTTTGTTCTTCGGAAAGATTATATAAAGGCGAGTCAATACTCACTCGCTTTCATTATTCGGCGCGCTCATTTTTCCGCGCTCTTCGGCGCGCTCATTTTGTCGGCTGTCATTTTCTCGCGTTCATAATCCGCCCTCATACTCCGCGCTCATTATATTCATTATGTTGCGCAATTTACTCGCGGTCATTATTGTATGTTAAATCTTGAATTAATATAAGTGTTAAACGTTATTATGAGTCTCGTCATTTTCTCGCTTAACTCGTTTTCAGCAGTGCCTTCGAGATGAACAGTGGAATGGGTTTAAAAGGTAAGTGAGAGTTAAAGTTTAGTTCATAAATGTATCAGTACGCAAGTCTCAGCTTACGTCGAACCCCACAAATAGCCGACCATATGAACAAACACATGTCATTACCGCTCGGCCAGTGTTTGCTCATTAGGAAGGTAAATTTTACTTGTGATAAGTAATCCCGCGGCTAACCCACATGGCCTGCGGGCATCACATAGTAAATTTGGTGTCAGATGTGGGGTTGATTAAATTGTGGGTTATTAAAATTGAGGATTTAAATTAACTTATACCAAGCTGAGTATAAGTATGATGTATTTTTTTGAGATATTTATGATCAATTTGTGTTCAATGTGATCAATTGCTGTGCAGGTCAGATTCCGACAGTGTCCTAATTAATTGTGAAAATGTTAAAGCCCTCCAACTTTGCTTGCTGTGCAGGTCAGATTCCGACAGTGTAATAATTAATTGTGAAAATGTTAAAGCCCTCCAACTTTGCTTGTATGTGTAATTATTGGTAAAAAGTGAAAATGTTAAAGTCCTTCAACTTTGCCTGCTGTGCAGGTCAGATTCCGACAGTGTCCTAATTAACTGTGAAAATGTTAAAGCCCTCCAACTTTGTTTGCTGTGCAGGTCAGATTCCGACAGTGTCCTAATTAATTGTAAAAATGTTAAAGCCCTCCAACTTTGCTTGCTGTGCAGGTCAGATTCCGACAGTGTCCTAATTAATTGTGAAAATGTTAAAGCCCTCCAACTTTGCTTGCTGTGCAGGTCAGATTCCGACAGTGTCCTAATTAACTGTGAAAATGTTAAAGCCCTCCAACTTTGCTTGCTGTGCAGGTCAGATTCCGACAGTGTCCTAATTAACTGTGAAAATGAATAAGTCCTCCAAACTTTGCTTGCTGTGCAGGTCAGATTCCGACAGTGTCCCAAATAATGAAAATTTAAAGTATGAGTGAGTGATTTTTTTTTCAGGAATTTCGTATTTAATTGTAATTTTTTTTCTTAGTAGCATATTATAATCGTAAGCCTGAGACATATTTATGGAGAGTACTGATACATATTATAGAGTAATTGGCGATAATTTCGAAAAAAAAATTAATTGAATCTGTAATCTAAATTTTACGTATATCCTTCATAAATTTTATTAGTTAAGCGGTCGTTATAATTTAGTCTAGGTGTGATATAAAATATTCAGTTAAGTCATTAGTGAAAGTGTTAAGAAAAATTAAATTAATAGATAAAATAAATCTAAGAAAATATAGGAAAATAACGCGGAAAACGTTGAAACACGACGCGTAGAAAGCGCATTGTTTTCCGCAAGTACAGTACCTACATTTAATGGATCAACAAATGTAAAACGTAACTTTGAATTGTTTGAAGACACGGCATTATTGGCGGGATGGAGCAATAATGAACGAGCATTAATAAGAATTAAATTAAGAGATACAGCAGCTGATTTATTAGCAGCGGAACCTAACTTAAAAACAGAAAATTATCAGAATTTAAAGGAGGCATTAATAAAGCAGTTCCAGACAGAGGATACCCTTGGAGAAAAGCAACATAAATTTTCCTGCTGCGTACAATACACTGATGAAAGTGTAAAAGAATTTGTTGTAAGATTAAAACAACTGGCATATCAAGCAAACCCCGATCACGCGAATTATGTGGATAAATTAAATGAAGATCTTTTACTCCGTTTTCAATTGGGACTTCTAAAGAAATATCAGAGGAGCCTGATGTTAGCAAATCCAGTTCATTTAAATGAAGCAATTCACATGGCGATTCAACAAGAAAAAGTAAACCGTCTACTGAAACAAGACTACGTGGAACAGGCAGAAAGAAATATTGAAAGAACTGTTCAACAAAACAGGCCTAACAACAATAGTTATAATAATAATCAAAGAACGAATTCCGGACAGAGACAAAACAGATATAACTTTGATGGGGTTAGAGAATTCCCTAATACAAACTTGCATTATAATCCAGTTTTAAAACCACCAACACGAAATAGCAATTCCTTAGACACCTTTGGCAGACATCATAGATTTAATCAGCAACACGAAGAAACATTTGAAAGAAATGTTAATCAAAATAGAAAAACAAATCAAATGGATAATAATGGTTTCCAACAGCAGAGTTCCAGCGGAAATTTTTACGGCAAAAAAAATTACGAGAGCACACAGCAACCAAAGCGAACATATCAGCAGTTACCGTCAGGTTTTCGACAGTTCAATGAAAGAAACAACTATCAGGACAACAATACTCAACAAGTTTGGTCTACACCAATCCAAAATTGTAATTAAAATGCTTTAATTGTGGAATGCCAGGTCGCTTTTCAAGAAATTGTAGACAACATTTAAACGGGCAGCGAGTCGCGGACAGGCGTCCTCCGGCGACTTGCAACAATTAGAAGAAAATAATCAAGTGCCGCAATCAAACAACATAAACAAGACTGAGATCACCAGCAGCAATAGTTTTAAAATTAAAATAAATGATAATAATTATAGAGCCATAATAGATTCAGGAGCAGTAACTTCTCGAATTCGTTCAGGTATTGTAAAAGAAATAAGGAAAAATAATAAACCAAATCTTATCAGCATAAATGGAGATGAAATTGAATTCAAAGGAGTAGCAATAATAAACATAGAATTAAAGCCAAATGAAATTATAGAACATAAAGTTTTTGTGACAAAAAATATCAACTTTCAAGCAGATTTATTATTAGGATTAGATTTTTTATCAAAAAATGAAGTATGGGTTAATTGGAAGACAGGAAGAATGTGTATTAACGGAATGAATATGCAATTAGAAGATTCAACAGAGGGAGATAAACCATTTTTAGCAAGAAACATACAAGCTATAAATTCGGAAAATAAAATTTTAGAGCAATTAGAGAATATGAATAAGCTTATTAACACTGTGAAAGAAGTTGTTAATGATTTATCAAAATACCAAGTACCTAGAGTAGAAGCCAAAGGCCACGGCAACTGCATCTGTGCGGAAAAATATATTTCAGATGAATCGAGACACTCTTACAGAAAGAATAATGCCAACACAGAATCTCAAATTCTTGAAAAATTCGACAAAATGAATTTAAGCGAAAGACTACAGAGATTAGAAGAAAATTTTGACAATCAGAGCATAAGAATTAATGAACTAGAGGATTTCACCAATTTTCTATCACACCGTGTACCTAGTATGGAAGTTAAGTCGACAAACGACCTTATCTGTGCGGAAAAGTGTGTAACAGTTGAAACAACAGAAATTCGGGACGAATACATTCAAAGCGATGGTAATCCAGAGATGGAAAAGGTTCAACAATCTCTCATAGCTAAAGATATGAAACAAAGAAGACAAGGAAAACACAACAAATCCCATCGTAACAAAACGCCGAATGAAGTTGAGAAAAATGAAAATCGCGCTAATAAAGTAAGTATAATTAAGGAAAGTGCAATAAAAGAAAACTCATGCAAGGAAAACAAAAGCTGCTACATAACAGAAATAAATGCGAATTTATTTGGTGCTCCAAGTGATTACTCACTGGCGCATTGCGTAGCAGAAGATTTTTTTATGGGTAAAGGTTTGCAGTCGAATTTAAGAAAAGATTTGGTAAAATAGATGAACTAAAGGAATTAAACATAAAGGTTGGGGGAGTTGCATTTCTAAAGGAAAATGGAAGATTTATTTATCACTTAGTGACGAAAGAGAAGTCAGGTGATAAACCAACGAAGCACTCCCTAACACAAGCGTTAATATCATTAAGAAATTTAATGTTATACCAAGGTGTAAATAAATTAGCGATACCACGGCTGGGCTGTGGATTAGACAAGTTAAATTGGAGTGATGTAAAATCACGCATTGGATTCGTATTTGAAGATACAAGTGTAGAAATAAGAGTCTGCAATTTGGAAACTCCCGAAGAAATTTCAGAAAGTAGGAGTAATTCAAATTATATTAGTATTCAAAATGAAGTTTTATTGGAAGAAAGTGAAAAACAAGTAGAAATAATAGATTATGTAGAAAATGTAGAAAACCAGGAAACCGACAGTAATATTATTGAGATGGAAAACCAAAATCCTAACAAAAAAACTAACGAAGTAGATAAAAACTCATGCTATCAAGATGAAGAGAATTTTGACACATGTCACAAACCACAGGATCACACTGAGGTAAATGAAAAAGGTGAAAGAGTCAAGGTCATTATAGACAAAAATTCAGTATATGATTGTAATGTACCCAGCCACCATTTGAATTACGAGGAACAAAAAAAGAGCAAAATACAATCTAATATTCAAACTCCCACATCATCTAAAAATCAAACCCCGAATAATATTCCTCAACATAATTATTCCACCCGTTTTAAAGATAAACCAAAAAGTCCCTTTTCATGGTTAAGAAATTTTTTTTTAATGTAAATTTTAATGTAATTAATGTACTTAACCACTACAAGTTTTTTTTTCGCGACTGAGGATAAAATTAAAAAAAATCAATATAAATTAAATTTCCGAACTATTTAAATTATTACACTCAAAAGTAATCAAAAAAAATTAAAGTCTTTTTCTTCCGGGCTTAAAATACGGAAAAAAATAAAATAACTGTCAGCATGCACATATTTTTGTACATATTATAGGGTAATAATTATAGAAAATATGCGTAAATGTATATATGTATTGTATGTTGTATGATATTAATATGAGAATATTAATTTTTGTTATAAATAGATGTAATTTAAACTGTAAAATGATTTAGTTTGTAAGAAATTTTAATGTAAAGGAATTTAGTGAATTTTGTAATTAAACAATGAAATACGTTGTGCGCTAATTAAAAAGTGAAGTGAAACTACAGTGTTTCGAATATTAAATGCAAAAATCAAACAATTAATACAGACATTTTGAAAATGCACAGTTTTTTTTTTGCATTCATGACAATGGATGGGTCACCCAATCGACAATAGTCTTCAGCATGGAACCCCTTAATTGGTCTGCAAACATTGATAACGACCAAGTTCCTTTAAATAGTCGAAACCCATAGCTAATTCTCCCAGAATTTTATAATAGTACAAGAGACGATGAACCCATCAACAAGCCCAGCCGCAGCAATTCAAACCCCCCAGGAAGTCATGGACCCCCTGGTGGAGGATGTCCTGCCGGAAGATCTGGACTGGGATCTTCCGCTCTCTCCGTTATTCCAAGAACGGGACAGAAGGAGGACAGCGGAACGAAGAGTCTTCGAACTGGAGCTGGCCAGTGAGCTAGCCGTACAAAACCTAAACGATGCAGACAAGCAGATGAACAAGTTAGAGGGGGTCTATATCATTGAACCGGTTTTCAATGGATATCTACGTCTTTCGGAGCTCACAGAATTGGGTGCCGAATGCTTCGGATGTTTGTGTCGTTGAATATTGTATTAATGGAAATTGTATTGCTGGGCGCCAGTATTACAGAATACTCGTTACGATGGATATCTTGTCGATTTATCGAAAAAAAGTGGGGATGATGATTGCAGGAATACATGTGGCAACGCTGCATTTAGCTGTCAGATGTTTGACGTTGAGAGAGAAATATTTTCACAGCATGTAAAATGCAAAACAAATATATTAACCTTGTTTGTTAATGACACTGTTGTGTCCACCTGTGCTGTGTTGTTGTACTGTGTACAAACTACTACGTCTGTGTTTAAAACATCTTCTGGCTTAGCGTGGAGCCCAAGCAAACGACAGAACAGAATGTCAGGACAGAGGACGTGAAGCAAGGTTACCCCCGCAATGAGTTGGCTGATGGGAACAGTCAAAGGAGTCACACGGAGTCTGTGCGGAAACAATGACGGATGGAAACCATGGCACCGGATTATTATAGGTGACAGAGTACACGTCGTAGAGATTTGGGTCTGATCTGCACTGTGATATCCGTGAAAGATTATTAATATTAAGTTACGTGAAGACGCTACACCAACTACATGTTCTTCCCTACGCCCTTCGTAGATTGTATCTACATGAACTTTGTATCGAGTTGCTCGTTGTGAAGTGGACATGCCACGTCCAAAAACACATTATGTTTGTACATGGAACTATTATGTAAGAAACAAATTGAATGTCAACATTGTCACACCTTGATTATCATATTTACATTTGTTCACTTTTGTGAATGCTGTTTAGTTTTGATTCGTAGTAGGATCGCGTATAAATTTTGATTTGTGTTTTGTTAATGATTTAATGCTATACTCTATTAATAATTTTATAAAACGTTTATTTTTTATAATAAAAGATTGACAATGCTTTGGTACAACGATGCTACTCGGTCCGCATCACGTGCGCGAATGTCTTGTCCCTCTCGAGGGTCTCTGGTGAGCTGCTAACGGCCCTCAACCTTTACTTGCGAAGTACAGGCGTGAACAAATACTAATCCAGAGTTACGTTGTGTCGTTATTGGATAAACACTTGAATGACTGAATAAAATTAAATAACTTTGATAGATATTCATAACAAATTAAATTGTAAAACCCATTGTTGACCGTTAATTTGTGAAATTGTGAAATTTGTAAATATATGTACATGTTTCGTGGACATAGAAATTGTCGCTGCTTATTTGATGGCTATCTTTTTTTATTTTTCGTTATTAATCTGTACTGTGCTTCTAAATTAAAGGTTAGCAGCTAATAGTTAATATTTGTTGAATACTTACATTAAATAACTACGTTCTTTTTAAATAAGTTGCGGAAGAATTTAAAGGATTGTTCAATGAATTTTAACAGTTAACTGTTAACTTCTAATTTAGAAGAACAATTTACATTAAAAAATAGGGTATTAAATAAAATTACACCGCCATGAAATGAGCAGACATTTCTTATGTCGCCAGTTTTGTTTTTCAATTGCACGGCTTTATAGTACTAAAATCTTTAATGTGATTGTTTTTTATCAATTCATACATGTTTATTATATTTTATTATTTGTTAAATTTTATTCTTTGAGCTATTCTATTAAGATATTATGTAAATTGTCTGTATTTTAAGCCTTGTGAATAAACTAAAAGAAATATATTTTCCAGTGTTTTTTTTTTTAAATTTAATGTGGATATTAGATGCACCTGATAAATTTATACCCTATCTTACAGTTTCCGATGACCTATCTAAAACCGATAGTCATTCATTTGATACTATTGCGGAGACAGAAAACTAACTATCAATTAACCCTCGAGCGCACGGAGGCCAAATATAGTAAAAGTAATAGTTTTCATAAATATTCTTTTATCAGCTTTAAATTTTATGTACCTTCCTAAAACATGTTAAGCCATGTAATTAACAACGTTTTAACGAAAATAAAATTTTATTTTTTGAGTGTGTAAGAATTTTGGTCCCACAGACTAACCGATGCGCTAATGGGGGTTTTATATGCAAAATAATTATGGTTATGCATATTAAATATGCCATCACGAGCGAAGGTAAATTCATCTGTCCACACTGCTTTTGATTCCAATTGATTACATCTAGCATCCAACGACAAGACTTGATATTACACCATACTCTTATTTAAAAAGTTTGAAGACTAATGCAACAATAGTAATAGTAGCAATATTTTATTGGCATCAACTTGCGGTCTTTTTGCCTTGTAATAATATTTTTTAGTAAATGATAGTAATGATTACCCAAAAGAAATTGATAAAAATGTTGAAACAACAATTGTTATACAATATTCACATGATTCTAAATTATTTTCGTAATTTGAAAATCATTAATGTTCGACAAGCTTGTTTAAATAGGCAAAAGTATATGATACTTTATGAAAATTTCCGTATTTTTCATTAGATTAAATTAGGCTTTTTTCATTGGCATTCCTGCAGGAGTTACTATGTTTTGCTGCAATGCAATTCTTACCACAGAAGCTGAAGACCACGTTTCTTCTAGCTTTCTGAATCAGAGAGAGATGTGGCATTTTTGTAAAACACTTTCAATATATTTTTTAAAGCTAGTGTCACACTGTGACATTTTAGGAAAATAGAAAAAAAAGTCAAAATTAAATGATGGTAAATACATGTAAAAATTACTGTAGACAGTGAAACTTGGAATTTACTGTCATTTTCATTAGAAGTTTCATTAATCAATGCGTTTTAAAAAGGTTTCATTACACAATTAGCAACAAAAAATCTGTTTTTAGAGCTTTATTATGGCGCTAATACAGTGGATTGCAAAAATATGACAAAAACAGTTTTCTGCATTTATTTTTTCTCAAAATGTTATTACATAAATGTGGTTTTTCATAACCCCAAAGTCTTTCAAAGTTGACATTCAGTTCATATCTTTTATAACTTAAGTATTAAAATGCCACTTGTTGATGACAAAACCAAAGGTGTAAATGGTTTAGGAACGGTGTTTGGGGGTATACTTTCTGCACACCAGTTCACGAAATACAAAAAAGTCAGCTGTTTAATTGTATTTAATGACACTAACACGTGACATTTCTAGTATCAAGGTCGAAGGTCAAAGTATCGAGGTCAATGTCTCCGGTAGAACGTCGGTAATACTAATACATGTAGTTAGGTTGATTTTTTATTTCTAAACATTTGTTTACCTTTATTTTTTCTCTAAAATAATCGGGGAAGCAGAAAAATGAACAAATGTGATTTTACAATTTAAATTCATATGTATCAACACCCGGTATGTGGTTTGTTGATGTTAAATAACAATTGAAGTCGCTAAAGTGTTAGGCCCTTTTTCTAGACTGTATACATTCGTATGAATGAACATTATCTATATTTTTATAGTGATCTCTATCCTCTTATAATTATTATTTATATTTTCCTCCCAATAAAAACAGATCTTGATTTATCTATAGCGACATTTTTTGTTCACGCCAAATATAGTTGTTTTGGTTTGCTTAGTTGCATTTAATTGAATTTGTAATATTTTCTTGTTATTTACTCGTTTCTACTCCTTCGGGTTGCCAATCATTTATTTTTTGTCGGGGTATTTCAATAATCTCAGCCTATAGGCTGCTCCCAATATACAAAGGAACAATATAAATTTATTTACAATTTTACGTAAGTTTTAATATATACAAGGTGTCCTAGATAAGGATGAATAGCATGAGGATATCTGGAACCGTAAAAGTTACAAAGGCGTTAAATTAGAAAAAGGTTGCTCAATTTAGTGGTCAATAATGTTCTGTTGAGAAAGCCAGAAAATATGCTTACTTCCGGTGATGTTGGACAAATTCAAAAATTTTGCGATTTCGTTTTTATTTCTTTCTGAAGTTTTTTCAAAACGTATAAAAAATGAAAGGCACCTTCTCATTGCCACATTTTTAGCTCTATAAGACAACGTTTACAAAATTTCAGGACAATGTTTCGATTATCAATTTTATATATAATGTTTTTTATACGGCTCGTAAAAAAAGTACGTCCTATATTAATTAGCTTTTTCATTTTACAAATTCAACGATTTATACCACAGTATGGTTTCTCAGGTTTTTATTCAGAAAAAGACGTGTTAATACATTTCGAACATTTTGGTGTAGTAGGAGTGAAAACGATGGCGATGAAGACAAACATTATTACCTAATTGTAATCCTTAATAGGTACCAAAATCGTAACTAAAAGCAATTTAGCAAGTTGTTAAACATTGAAACATTATAGTCATTGACATTATAGTTTTTACTGTGGTATGAGAATTCAATATGTTTATTTAATTATGTTAAAATCTAAAAATTTGATAATAAATTTTGTCTTCGTCGCCATTACATCAACGCCTACTACACCAAAATGTTCGAAATATATTAACAAGCCTTTTTCTGAATAAAAACATGAGAAACCATGATGTGATATAAATCGTTGAATTCGTAATAGGAAATTTTAAATAATACGGCGTGTACGTTTTTACGGATTTCTTCGAAACTAAACGTACTGAAATTTATAAACGTCGTCTTATAGAGCTAAAATGAAGCAGTGAGAAGGTGCCTTTTATTTTTTATACGTTTTGAAATAACTTCAGAAAGAAAAAAATATAAAAACGAAATCGCAAAATTTGGGAATTTGTCCAACCTCACTGGAAGTAAGCAGATTTTCTGGCTTTCTCAACAGAACAATATTGACCACTAAATTACCAATTTTTTGTTATATAACCGCCGTTGTAACTTTTAACTTTTCCGAGATCCCCATGTTCTTCATCTTTATCTTGGACAGCCAGTATACCGCGCGTTTTTTTAATCGCTGAACATAGGGTATGTTCAGTTTTAACACGAAGGGATCAATCCTATGCTAATATTCAATTATATGCAACCAAATTTACTAGCGTATGTAACTCCATTAAAAAAAAAACAAATTTGTAACGTATATTTACGTAACGTATAAAACGTCGAAACTGTTAACGGAAAATGTATTCAACGCAAGAAAGTATTTAAATTTTCTTCAACAGTATCTTCTTCAGCATAATATAACACGTTTAATTTCATTTCTTCAGTCAAAACGTGGCATCTCCTAGTTATTTTATGATGACTACCGGAGATGCATCCTCTACTTTTAAATTTGGCGATGATATTACAAATTGTTCTGATTGATGGTATTGGTCTCTCGGGATAATGCACAGAAAATAAATCGCGCACAGTCCATATACTAATGCCACATTGTTACCAGTGCACTGTATTTGTGCACTGGTATAGATGCACTGCCCAGATTGTATCTTTTGTTGCGTTGAATACATTTTCTGTCTACAGTTTTGACGTTTTATTAAATGGGTTATGAATTTGTCTTTTTTTTTAATAATTGAGTTACCCACGCTAGTAAATTTGGTTGCATATAATTGAATTTTAGCATAGAATTGATCTTGTCTTTTTAAAACTGAATATACCCTATGTTCAGAGATTTAAAAAAACGCGGGGTATACACAGCCAGGGGCGCGCCTGACGGGCGTGCAACGCGTGCGGCGCACGCGGGCGGCCAAGTTTGGGGGCGGCCGTTTGCCGTTGTGCTCAGCAGCGCCCCAAACCAAATACAGTGGATGCCCACACTTCTGTCAGTTCTACAAAAAATATTTAAAACTAGTAGTAACTAATAGTTGCAACTTACAACTTTTTCATTTATTTAGTATGTCGGAAAGAAAAACTAAACATATCCAGCGTATTGAGAAGCAAAAAGATAGCAATAAACGAATTCCCCATTATTTGGGCGACAAAATTAAAAATGAAATTATTAATCTAATTGGACCAAAAATTAAATGTGCTATATTGGATTTGCTCAGAAAGTCGAGATATTTTTCTATTATATTAGATTATACATCGGATTTAAGCCATGTAGAATAGATTACTGTTATCGTACGATTTGTACTCTTAGATGAGAAAAGGGTAGAAGTAAGGGAACATTTAGTAGGATTTAGTTCAACTACAAAAAGTACATGAGAAAGTATATCTGAATTTCTCTTAGAAGAATTATCGAATTTGAAATTAAATATGTTTGATATGATGGAGCAAGGCTATGATAATGGTGCAGATATGCGAGGAAAGCACAATGAATTACAAAAACAAAAATTAAACATAAACCCTCGTGGTTTTTTGTGCCACGTTCAGCACATAGTTTAAATCTGGTCGTAAATGATTCAGCTAATATTTCACATGAAACTGTAATTTTTTTTATCTTGTTCAAGAATTGTACGGTTTTTTTTTCTGGAAGTACACAAAGATGGATAGTTCTTAAAAAATATGTAAGAAAGTTAAATTTAAAACCACTAAGTGATACTCGATGGTCCTGTAGAATCGATGCCATAAAGCCTTTACGATATCAAATTGTACACGTGTACGAAGCTTAATACAAAATTTATAATAATAAAAGATAAAACTAAATACTTTAAAACTGTACATATGGCGCATTCATTGCTATTAAAGATATCGAGTTTCAAAAATGTTTATGCTCAATTCTGATTTGGCATCAAATTTTATTTGAAATCAACGTAGTCATTTTTCAAAACCCAAAACTAAATGTAAGATCCTCTTTGACGTATTTAACAAATTTGACAAACCATTTAAAGAAATATCGTACCGATAAATGTTTTGAAGACATTATTGTTGCAGTTAACACTTTAGCTATGGAATAGGAAGGTTGAATGTAATTTCTCTACAGTGGAAAATATAAGAGTAAAGCGAACACCCAAAATTTTTGAGCATCAATCTGCGGATGAGCCAATTTTAGATCCAAAAACCAATTTTAAAGTAAATTTTTATTTTTGTGTATTGAACCAAGCTTTATCATCTATCGAGACCAGATTTGAAACACTTGTGTATTACAACGATTTATTTGGCATAATGACCAATATTAATAGCATTTTGAATGAAATGTTGTTAAAATCTTGCAAGGATTTGCAAATTAAACTAAGAGATGAGCAAAGAAAAGAGTCTGATATTGATGGGATAGATATCTTTCAAGAAATTTTATCCTTGAAAAACCATTTACCATCAAAAGATGTCACAGAACCACAAAGAATTCTTGAATACATATTGGAAAATGATCTGCAGGCAACGTTCCCGAATATATTTATTTCAATAAGAATTTTGTTAACATTGCCAGTATCCGTAGCATCTCGTGAGCGATCTTTTTCGAAATTAAAGATTATAAAAAAATACTTACGATCTATAATGTCACAAGAACGTTAGTAAATTTATCAATGATATCTATTGAACATGAGATATTGGATCAGCTAGTCATGCACGATTTAATATCAGAATTTGGTCTGCGCAAAGCGCGAAACACATATTTTTTGTAGTTTTCGCTTGTAGATTTTTCAATATTCTTCCTATATTGTGATTAGTGATAAAAATGTAATTTATTATTTGTAATATATTCTGAATAAATGTTAGTATCATTGCGAAAAAATATATTTTATATTATTATTATTATTATTCCCCGACCTGTCTTTAGAATGGATAGCTACTCTGTGTAGGGCGGCCAAAATTCTATTGCACACGGGCGGCCAACTACCTAGGCGCGGCCCTGTACACAGCTGATTACATTCATTTTTAATATACTGTAACTAAATAATGATGCAATGAGATTTAGCACATTTTTAAGAAATTGTGAATATTACAAAAATTCGAAAAGACCAGTTAGGTCGTTAGCTGAATAAAGATCAATCTACTGCTACTACTACAAAAATCAATTCATTTAAGTACAGATGATCATTAACAAACTTGTATTTGTTTTACGTATGGATTAAGAAAATACAACATTATATGATGTTGGTGATTTCAAATAACAGTTACTGGGTACCCAGTTACATTATGAGATGTCCTTTGTGTATAAAAAAGAAAAATTAGGTCTCATTATTTAAATTCAAATTATTTATATTCAAATTAGGTTTCATCATTATTTTATCGAGCAGATGATTTATGCAATACAGAATTTAAATATTTCACTTAATTGTACTGCACTTGTATCAACACCTAAACTTGATATAAATGAATGTGACTTTTGATTTGATTTTGAACATAATTTTAAGATTAGAAACAATCTAACATTTTATTAATATAAAAAATGTTTGACTGTGCAATGAGCTTTGTTCATAACTATTGGATTCAGAATGTCTCAAAGCAAAAACGTTGCATTATTATTTTTAGAAATAAAGTTTTGAACAAAAGAATGATGGCTAATTATTTGCCACACTTTAACAGTTTCATTTTTTTGTGACTTTTGTGACTTTTGACACTTTTTGGAAATGGTGTCATCGATACTTTTTTAAATGATAACTATTTTTTTATTAACAAATTTGATAGCATTTGTTTTTCTCTTTACCAATATCTAAAAATACCATGGGTTTGCCTAACAAAAATTTCTAAGAAAATCGAGTTTTATGCCGGATTACAAAATTGTGAAAACTTAAAGACTGCCCTGGAAAACAAATGAAACAAGTTAAACAAATACGATTTACATTGTTAGTTTGTGTTTATCAAATAAGGTTGTAAATTAAACTGTGTTAGAAAGTGTTTCTCAATAATAAGGGTACGTTTAACAGAAACAAAACGCATCGAAATTTTGATGATTAACAAAGATTGATAGAAAGTAGAACAAAAAATGTAAAAGAAAAAAAAGTTCGTATGTATAACAAAAAAACGAACTATTTCATTAAAACCATTACAAACAAAGTTTAACAATACTAACGGGTTTTCCAATAAGAGGTGTTATTTTGAATAGCCCGCTATTTCGGTAGATGTCACTTTTGAAGCTGTCATTTCTTGGCATTTGACAAGTAGAAACTACGCCATTAATAAAAATGGTACGATACACGCTTCAACAACGCATTGAAATTATTAAAATTCACTATAAAAATGGTGAAAATTTGGCAGAGACGGTTCGTAAAACTCGAACATTTTTGGGTCGTCGTGAAGCACCTTGTCGGACCGCAATACAGAAATTGGTGGAAAAATTCGAGCTGTTGGGACAAGTTAGTGATGAGAAGAATAAAACCCGTGCACGTCGCTCAAGAACAGCCGAGAATATTGCTGCTGTAGCCGAAAGTGTTGAAGAAAACCCAGGTTTGTCCATTCCTCGTCGTTCTTTGGAATTAGGTATTCCACAAACGTCATTACACCGTATTTTGCATAAAGATTTGGGTCTTAAGGCTTATAAAGTCCAGTTAACACAAGAACTCAAGCCGGCCGATCATCAACAACGTCGTGACTTTGCTGATTGGGTCGTTGAAATGCATGAAAATGATCCGGAATTCCATCGAAAAATCATCTTCAGTGATGAGGCCCATTTCCACCTCGGTGGCTTCGTCAACAAGCAAAATTGTCGCATCTGGGGCTCAGAAAACCCAAGAGTTATTGTTGAAAAGCCTCTCTATCCTCAACGTGTGACTGTTTGGTGCGGTTTATGGTCCGGCGGAGTCATTGGACCTTACTTTTTCGAAAATGAGGCTGGCGCAACAGTTACGGTGAATGGATTGCGCTATCAAGAGATGATTAACGATTTTTTATGGCCGGAATTGGATGGTATTGATCTGGACAACGTTCACTTTCAACAAGACGGCGCTACGTGCCACACAAGCAACGAAACCATTGATCTTTTAAGGGAAAAGTTTCCGGACCGTGTTATCTCTCGAAGAGGTGATCACAATTGGCCACCGAGATCTTGTGATTTAACACCTTGCGACTACTTTCTTTGGGGCCACGTGAAGGAGAAGTCTACGCCAACAGCCCAGTATCGATTCAAGACCTCAAAGATGGAATTCGTGAGGCTATCGAGGACATACAGCAGCCACTTTGCGATTTAGTTATGGAAAATTTCATGAAAAGGATTTTGTCCTGAAAGCGTGGCCGTGGTGGTCATTTGCTTGATGTTATTTTCCACTATTAACGGCATACCTTCCTCTTTGTAATGAAATAAACATCTGATGATTTATAATAAAAAATGGCATTTTTCTTTGAATATCAAAATAACACCTCTTATTGGAAAACCCTTTAGTTCATCATAAAAGATGCTCACATTGTTGTCTATTAACTATGACCAACAACATGCGTTCCATTTCTGTTAAACAGAATAATAAAATATAATTATTGAGAAACACCTTAATTCAGTTTAATTTACAAACTTATTTTCGAAACAAAAACTAGCATTAGTAAATTATTAATTATTTATTTCTCGTATTTTTTCAACTTATATCATTTGTTTTCATATTTTTGTCATCAGGCATTAAACTCGATTTTCTTAGAAATTTTTGTTATGCAACCTCATTGTATTTTTAGATATTCGTGATAAAATATCCAGTTGTTATCAAAAATAATCGATGACGTCATCCCCAAAAAATTGACGCGTCACATAAAATGAAATGTCAAATTTTGGCAAATAATTAGCCATCAAATTTTTGTTTAAAACTTTCTTTTTCTAAAAGTAAAAATAAAGGCTCCAGAGAAGTGGCATCTTACTTTTTACTCACCCATTATGTGTACATTAGGGTGTTCCATAAAAAATAATGGGCGAAATTTGAATAATTAGTGTTAATGTCAGTAAATTTTAGTAATTATAAATAATTATTAATAATTATAATTCGTGTTATAAACGAATACTGTTTTCCAATATTTCTGTTTTACTGTTTTCGAAAACGAATACCTTTTCTGGAGAATGTGGCCGAAAATTTTGGTGCGCTGCATGATATCATGCAGGAGATATTTAGTTAAACTTGTTTTGCAAATACTTGATCAGCATATAAGATGAACAGCTCGAGTAGATGTTAACCAAGAGACGGTAGGTAGGCAATGCACAGCAAAAACTGCCCAAGCTGAGGAAGCTGTTTTGCAAGCCGTTGAAGATAATCCTAAGGCCAGCATTCGAGGAATTGGATGAACTTTAAATGTAAGTTACAGCGTCATTTAGTGTATTTTAAAATCAGAAGCTCACTACCATTTCCATTATGTGTAATCGATGTAAGATGTAATCGATTTGAATTAAAATTTGAATCAAAAGCAGTTGTGGACAGATGAATTTACCTTCGCTTGTGATGGCATATTTAATATTCATAACCATAATTATTTTGCATATAAAACCCCCATTAGCGCAACGGTTAGTCTGTGGGACCAAAATTCTTACACACTCAAAAAATAAAATTTTATTTTCGTTAAAACGTTGTTAATTACATGGCTTAACATGTTTTAGGAAGGTACATAAAATTTAAAGCTGATAAAAGAATATTTATGAAAACTATTACTTTTACTATATTTGGCCTCCGTGCGCTCAAGGGTTAATTGATAGTTAGTTTTCTGTCTCCGCAATAGTATCAAATGAATGACTACCGGTTTTAGATAGGTCATCGGAAACTGTAAGATAGGGTATAAATTTATCAGGTGCATCTAATATCCACATTAAATGAAAAAAAAATACACTGGAAAATATATTTCTTTTAGTTTATTCACAAGGCTTAAAATACAGACAATTTACATAATATCTTAATAGAATAGCTCAAAGAATAAAATTTAACAAATAATAAAATATAATAAACATGTATGAATTGATAAAAAACAATCACATTAAAGTTTTTTTTTAATTTGTATTCATAAAGACGTCATTAACGTCGTTATAACAAACAATCTAAACAACCGTTTATGTGCAATGCTACAATATTTTATAGCAACGGACGTTAAATTTTTTGTTTTATAGCAACGGACGTTAAAAACCGCCACAGCGGACTTTTCTGTTTAACGAGATAGAGAGAATGAGATACGAGAGGACGATATAACTAGAAGAACGAGATTGCGAATTAATTATTATTTAGTTAATACAAATCTAGTATTGAATTTATACATAGCAATATTAGAACTTACTTACTAATATCCACTTTTTCCTTTACTTTTAGCACTTTCTTCAACATTGAAAAATATGACCAAAGACTAGATGGTTTGACTTGTTTCGATTTCTCATTTAAGTAAGCCATAAGGACTTGTTCCGAAGTTTTTCGAACAGACATTTTGTTGCGCCAATCGCAAAACAACTTATACGTTTTTTCGTAAATGGCAGCCGACTTCACGGGCATCAATCGACTTTGTGCTTGTGCAGCTTGCTCGATAACTTCTGGTGGCAAATCATAATCTTCTTCGATATTATCTTCGATATCTGACATTTTGTCAAATTTAATTTGTCAACAACAACACTGTTGTTATGGTTGGAAATAACATATTTCAATATTATTTTCAAATCAATATGTGTACAAATTAAAAAAAAAGTTGTATGTTACACGTACGCTAAATGGTCTTATGGACTTGGCCGGTTAAATGGCTCGGCTAACGCCTCGCCATTTAATCTTCCGGCCGCGTCCATAAACACCTATTTAGCGTACTTGTAACATAAATAACTATTAGTACTATAAAGCCGTGCAACCTAGCAATTGAAAAACAAAACTGGCGACATAAGAAATGTCTGCTCATTTCATGGCGGTGTAATTTTATTTAATACCCTATTTTTTAATGTAAATTGTTCTTCTAAATTAGAAGTTAACAGTTAACTGTTAAAATTCATTGAACAATCCTTTAAATTCTTCCGCAACTTATTTAAAAAGAACGCAGTTATTTAATGTAAGTATTCAACAGATATTAACTATTAGCTGATAACCTTTAATTTAGAAGCACAGTACAGATTAATAACGAAATATAAAAAAAGATAGCCATCAAATAAGCAGCGACAATTTCTATGTCCACGAAACATGTACATATATTCACAAATTTCACAATTTCATAAATTAACGGTCAACAATGGGTTTTACAATTTAATTTGTTATGAATATCTATCAAAGTTATTTAATTTTATTCAGTCATTCAAGTGTTTATCCAATAACGACACAACGTAACTCTGGATTAGTATTTGTTCACGCCTGTACTTCGCAAGTAAAGGTTGAGGGCCGTTAGCAGCCCACCAGAGACCCTCGAGAGGGACAAGACATTCGCGCACGTGATGCGGACCGAGTAGCATCGTTGTACCAAAGCATTGTCAATCTTTTATTAATAAAAATAAACGTTTTATAAAATTATTAATAGAGTATAGCATTAAATCATTAACAAAACACAAATCAAAATTTATACGCGATCCTACTACGAATCAAAACTAAACAGTATTCACAAAAGTGAACAAATGTAAATATGATAATCAAGGTGTGACAATGTTGATATTCAATTTGTTTCTTACATAATAGTTCCATGTAGAAATATAATGTGTTTTTGGACGTGGCATGTCCACTTCACAACGAGCAACTCGATACAAAGTTCATGTAGATACAATCTACGAAGGGCGTAGGGAAGAACATATAGATGGTGTAGCGTCTTCACGTAACTTAATATTAATAATCTTTCACGGATATCACGGTGCAGATCAGACCCAAATCTCTACGACGTGTACTCTGTCACCTATAATAATCCGGTGCCATGGTTTCCATCCGTCATTGTTTCCGCACAGACTCCGTGTGACTCCTTTGACTGTTCCCATCAGCCAACTCATTGCGGGGGTAACCTTGCTTCACGTCCTCTGTCCTGACATTCTGTTCTGTCGTTTGCTTGGGCTCCACGCTAAGCCAGAAGATGTTTTAAACACAGGCGTAGTAGTTTGTACACAGTACAACAACACAACACAGGTGGACACAACAGTGTCATTAACACACAAGGTTAATATATTTGTTTTGCATTTTACATGCTGTGAAAATATTTCTCTCTCAACGTCAAACATCTGACAGCTAAATGCAGCGTTGCCACATGTATTTCTGCAATCATCATCCCCACTTTTTTTCGATAAATCGACAAGATATCCATCGATACGAGTATTCTGTAATACTGGCGCCCAGCAATACAATTTCCATTAATACAATATTCAACGACACAAACATCCGAAGCATTCGGCACCCAATTCTGTGAGCTCCGAAAGACGTAGGTATCCATTGAAAACGTATTCAATAATGCGCTCCGGTTAGAGGAGCAGCTAAAGCTCGTCACCCGTAAGTGGATCGCAGCCAAGTCCAGGCTAGTTAACTTACGTTCCACGCCATCGAGCCCAGCAGAAGAGAATGTAGAGCAGGAGCAAGTGAATTAGAGCCTAAAATAATCTAAATAAACATTGTTACTCTAAATATACGGATGTGTAAGTCACAACGTGGTCGAACCCTGGCTTGGACCTTTGACACTCTTTTGTTCTTCGGAAACATTATATAAAGGCGAGTCAATGCTCACTCGCTTTCATTATTCGGCGCGCTCATTTTTTCGCGCTCTTCGGCGCGCTCATTTTGTCGGCTGTCATTTTCTCGCGTTCATACTCCGCGCTCATTATATTCATTATGTTGCGCAATTTACTCGCGGTCATTATTGTATGTTAAATCTTGAATTAATATAAGTGTTAAACGTTTATTATGAGTCTCGTCATTTTCCCGCTTAACTCGTTTTCAGCAGTGCCTTCGAGATGAACAGTGGAATGGGTTTAAAAGGTAAGTGAGAGTTAAAGTTTAGTTCATAAATCTCAGCTTACGCAAGTCTCAGCTTACGTCGAACCCCACAAATAGCCGACCATATGAACAAACAAATGTCATTACCGCTCGGCCAGTGTTTGCTCATTAGGAAGGTAACTTTTGCTTGTGATAAGTAATCCCGCGGCTAACCCACATGGCCTGCGGGCATCACATGGATATATTTCTCCGAACAGATCACGAATTTCACATACAGGGTGTCCAAGATAAGGATCAACAGCATGGGGATCTCGGAAACCGTAAGAGTTACAAAGGCGGTTAAATTACAAAAGGAGTTGCGCAATTTAGCGGTCAGTAATATTCCGTTGAGAAAACTAGAATATTCCGCTTACTTTCGGAGATATTCGACAAAATCCGAAATCTTGGGTTTCGTTTTTAGTTTTTTAAGTTGATGATGGTTTCTTTGAAACAAAACGTTGTACTGAAAATTTGTAAACGCTATCTTGTAGAGCTAAAGATGTGGCAATGAGAAATTGCCTTTAGTTTTTTTATACATTTTCAAATAACTTCAGAAAAAATTAAAACGAAATCGCAAGAGTAGATAAGCTAGGCCGGTTCGGCCTCATTTTCCCATAAGGTTTTACACAGGGGTCTAAATTCACTTTTCAGCCATTTTGTTTTTTCAGTCTGCGAGATGGGCGAGCCTTATTTGTACAACGGGTTGCCTATGGGTCTATGTTGTGTTGCACGAGGGATATGACGACAGCGCGCGAGTTTTATTTATTTATTATAATTTTTAATAATTTAATTTTTATTATGATTAATTTAATAATTATTATTTATTAATAATTATTGTTATTATTATTAACCAAGACATTTTTGCCCGAATAAAAATCACATGCCTGCCCAGAATCGAACCCAGGCCTCCCACGTGAAACGCGGCAACTTTACCGTGGAGCTAATTACCTTAACTGATAGAGGCGGCTGGAAGCGTCGATATATAACAAAGGTTTAAATTACATGAGAATATCTCATTGCATCAATCGTGTGATTTATTTAAGTTGCATTAAGTACATGAAGTCTGCAATAATCAAGGGTTTTTAGCAGTTTTGGGCAGGTATCAACCTCTTCTAAATTAACAACGTTAGCCGTTATCACACGAATTAAAAACAGAATAGAACTTTCTAAGCCACATAAGCAATGAAAATTATCAACATATTACTCTCTAGCTTCTTTTGACATAATACATGTATATACAAATATAACAATAACAGAATAACCTACTTGCCAACTGAATTAAAAAAAATATACACAAAAACAACAATACCCACGCATATTCAACCTAATTAAATTAACTTTAGAATAAAACTCATTATCTACTGTTATGGATAAAATAATAAGAAAAGCAGAGAGAAAAACAAAACCACTAGTATTTGTGATAAGTAGAAAAGAGTGAAAAAATATATACTCGAGAATTTAAAAATATGGAATGAAATGATGCATGAAGCAGGCATAAATATGAACAAGCAAAAACCAAAATTGTGGGCATATCAAATGAAGAAGAAATGATAAATATATACATAGAAAGAGCAAATATAGAACAGATTTAATACTTTCATTATTTAGGTTTAGGAAATAAACATAAACCACAGAAAGGAAAAGGCAGGCAACCTACATCACGCAATACACTTGGGGGGAAAGGAGGTGTCAATAGAAACAAAAATCAAGATATATAAAATCATATATCGGCTCACTCTGACATATTGCTGTGAGACACGGATATTCAACCAAAGATAAAAAAGTAAAGCCCTGGAGATCGCGGCAAGGTGAAAGGGATAACAAGAAGAGGCATGATTAGAAACGTAAATATAAGAACGGAATTGAGCACAGAACAGCCTCGACAGTCGTCGGCATCAGGGCATACGCCTCTCCAAGCGAGAGAAATGAATTTTCAACACCCAACAACAACGTCCCTCTTACCAACATAAATATACAAACAATCTTACCAACATAAAAATGGAGGCGTGCTAACGTGCTGAAAACAAATAAATACCGATAGATTAAACATCGTCTAATTTTTATTGATAAGTTTGTAAGCGGTTACAACATACTCTGCAAATTATACAAGTAGTTAATTATTTATTGAACTCTGGTATTGTTATCACATGTTAAATATCTCTTATTTTAAATTAAGCACAACACAATCAAATCAGCCCTTTTTAAAACAAACAAAAAAAAATATATAAGAGCGAAAAATTCGATAACAGATTCCACAAACGCAGCACCTGATCAAAACACAAATGAGTATTGAGTAACCATAAACACACGACGGTTGGTTATGACTTTTGATTGACATTTGCCGTAACATAACCTCAAAATCGTTTTACATTAGTTTTCAACCAAATGATTTTCAGTGTTGCCATGTGTAAATTACAGTGTTGGCGATTTGTTATTTTATTAATCAACCGAGTATAAATTAAATTGATAACGCCTGTTCATATCTAATAAATTATACTATCGTAACATAACTTTATTTTAAATTAATTAACCCTGAGCCGTGCATCAAGTGTGAGTGCGATGGACACCCAGCCAATGTCAGCATCAAACGAGGACAGCGCAACTATAAACAGCAAGGAACCTAAAAATTAAAACGCCCCAGACGCCGACCGCGGAAAAACATCGAATAAGAAATTAAAAACCAAAATTAGGCCTAATTTTTAGCTTACAATTGGGCGCTAGTATGTGGACCCTCCCGAAGCACCTCCGTACCCTCCTGAAGCACCGCCGTACCCACCCGAAGCCCCTTCACCTCCATCAACATCGCCAGCCCCTCCTGAAGCCCCTCCGCTACCACCAACATCACCCGCCCGTCCGCGCCTCCCGAAGGGGGGACGGGCATTTACGGACTGTAAATGGATATATATTTCTAATTACCCTCTAACTTCATCTAGGAGGAATTGTTTACCATTAATAGCAAGTTATAATTTACTGAATATTTGTAAAAATACAAGTTATTCATTACTATTAATTTGTTTTTATCTATAATGTTTTTTTAAAATTTGTGTATTTATCGACAGCCTATTTCTGCTGCTATGGATAATTACCGTCGCAGCAGAATTATTATAACTGATACATTATGCAGTACACTGCAATACATATTATATAGGAGGTAAAAGTTCTGCACCTAACTGAAAATGATTGTACGGTCGCGGCCATAAAAAGGTGGGACAGGTTTTTTGCCTAGTGTAAATTTGGTTTAGCTGAAGATGTAAAAATATTATGCAGCTTGCCTGATAGACCGTCCGTTTTCAGTTTCTCTATTATTCTTGCTTTATTAATAGCATAAACTTGAGGGGCTATGTGATCCCGCAGGCCATGTGGGTTAGCCGTGGGATTACTCATCACAAGCAAAAGTTACCTTCCTAATGAGCAAACACTGGCCGAGCGGTAATGACATGTGTTTGTTCATATGGTCGGCTTTTTGTGGGGTTCGACGTAAGGCAGGGAGTTACGTACTGATACATTTATGAACTAAACTTTAAATCTCACTTACCTTTTAAACCTTGATGTCCCATTCCACTGTTCATCTCGAAGGCACTGCTGAAAACGAGTTAAGCGGGAAAATGACGAGACTCATAATAACGTTTAACACTTATATTAATTTAAGATTTAACATACAATAATGACCGCGAGTAAATTGAGCAACGTAATGAATATAATGTGCGCGGATTATGAACGCGAGAAAATGAGCGCGCCGAAGAGCGCGGAAAAATGAGAGCGACGAATAATGAGAGCGGTGTATATGAGAGCGAGTGAGCATTGACTTATTATCGGTTGATTAAATTGTGGGTTATTAAAATTGAGGATTTAAATTAACTTATACCAAGCTGAGTATAAGTATGATGTATTTTTTTCAGATATTTATGATCAATTTGTAGTATGTGTAATTATTTTTAAAGAGTGAAACTGTTAAAGCCCTCCAAATTTGCTTGCTGTGCAGGTCAGATTCCGACAGTATCCTAATTAATTGTGAAAATGTTAAAGCCCTCCAACTTTGTTTGCTGTGCAGGTCAGATTCCGACATTGTCCTAATTAATAGTGAAAATGTTAAAGCCCTCCAACTTTGCTTGCAGCGCAGGTCAGATTCCGACAGTGTCCTAATTAATAGTGAAAATGTTAAAGCCCTCCAACTTTGCTTGCTGTGCAGGTCCGATTCCGACAGTGTCCTATTTAATTGTGAAAATGAATAAGTCCGCCCAACTTTGTTTGCTGTGCAGATCAGATTCCGACAGTGTCCCAAATAATGAAAATTTAAAGTATGAGTGAGTGAATTTTTTTTTCAGGAATTTCGTATTTAATTGTTTTATTTTTTTCTTAGTAGCATATTATAATCGTAAGTCTGAGACATATTTATGGAGAGTACTGATAACTATTCCAAAATGTGGCTTTTTATTAAGTAACATGTAAGTATTTATGTCACAATGACAAGTTACTTGATTTTTCTTTGCAGAGACGAACGACTTGATTGCACAGCTTAATTTTAGACAAATTCACTATAATACTTTGTCCCATTTTTTTTGGCAACGACCGTACATATATTTACATATCCAATAAACCCAAATATCAGACCGAGCAATGGCTTAGTACTGCACTGTTTATTGGATGTCTATGATTGATTTACGGCTAGAGCGTTGATTGAAAACTGTCCTTTTAAATATATTCAATATATATTCAATACTTTTTCGATGTCTTTGGTACCTCTGCAAAACTAAATGCTCTTCGAGTGCCATATCCTGTTCAAGTCGTTGGCGATATCCTACATTCATTAGCGGTGTTTGTGTTACCTGTTTTTACATAAATGCAAGGTACCCACAGTTAGGCATCAGATGGGAAGGCTTCCTGGAACAAATACGTTCAACGCTGATTCATAGATTTCTTACTCAACGCAATGCTGTGGCAATTCTATCGCTATAGGCATTTTCAATGCGCGTTAAAAATGCCCATAGCGATAACACTTCCACGGCTTGCGTTGCATCGCATAATAAACCTATCAGCCTTTACTGGATACCCAACATCTTGCAAGAGGAGGAAAGCTGTAAGTGCCAATGTTATTTCCCAGGTTTGAACATTCAACTCAACAGTCGAAACACATTCCCGCCGAGTCTAGTTTCTGTCATTGATGACTTGGTAGAATATACAGCGTGATCAGAAAATTATATTAGAGGAAAAAGTTGTTAGGCAAAAATAGTCCTGCATTATCTCAAATTAATAATAGCATTATTTGAAAATTGAATATTTTTTTGCTGAAAAATTGTATATTGATTTAATAGATCTAAAATAGGCGAGCATTGATTAAACTTACTTAGTACTTGCGCGACAGTTTTGCCAGATGGTTTTATCAGGATGATTTTATATTACATTCATTAGCTGCTTCTCTGCATGTTCTGTAATTATTCCCCACAATAAGAACAATTTCAACCATTTCTGGGTTAGATAACAGCATTTTACTAGTGCAAATGACTCTTAGTGACAAACATATTACAAACCGGAAAATTAAACTGGCAAAACAGATAACTTGATTTATAAATTTTATTAGAAGTGTGAAATGCAGGTAAAGGAAGGGAGAGATAAAACAACCCGTACAAGGTAATAACGAACCATACATTATATCTTCAATTTAGGAACTTAATGAATCCTTTTTCCAAAAAATTTATTTGACATAATGCGAGACTTTTTCCTAACTTTTGCCTATAAATTGCATACTTAAAAAATGTCACATTTGTTACCCGTTATTCTGAAAACGCTGTATGTAAAGAATTCTCATACACTGGGTATGAGACTCATTGACTGAGGTCTTTGGAGCCTGTTTCGTTGATGGACCAAAAAGTTGTCTTTTCATAGCTGTAACCCATTGATATACTCCTTTCACTTACCAGTATAACATTCTATACAAAAACGTATTCCAAGGAAAATTGAGTTTTAACATTCATGTGAGATATTTATGTGGCTCCACAGAAATGATCGTAGGGAAAAATGTTTCCACAGGAATTGCTGGTTTTGCAGAAAAATAACAAAAAACATTATAAAATTGAATTATTCAAAGGTGAAAATGGTCTCATTGCCCTGATCTACATCATAACTTAATGCAAGTATGATGATAATGCAATGACAAATTCTTTATACATTGAATAGATTAAAAATAAACAATTAACTCTAGCAGCGTTATTCATAAAAACTTAAACCATGGTTTAGCAGTGTTTTATAAAGGGTTACCAAGGTTACTAAGACAAACCAGCGTTAAATCGAAACTTAAATTATTATGAATAACACTGTAGGTGTACTCATGCCAATTTTGTTTGAATTTAGTTAAAAATTATTTCTTCAATATGTTTTGAATCCGCCTTATTCTTTGTATACAGGCTGTTTGAAAATAAGCTACCTACTTTTCCCACTAAGCTCACTAGAGGATGCAAAACATCTTTATTTTAGGGAAAATACAAACTAAATTACGCTATTTTGACTGACAGTGACATTTATTCCAAATAAAATGCCAAACTTGAGTACTCTGAAACGAGTGAATATAGTAGACCGTTTTATTTAGTGAAAGGCAAAATAGTATTTTACGTTACAAGTCACATTTACATATAACAGTACGAGTTAGACATTATGGACGAGGCGACATCTTTAGTATCCGAGTCCAGAATGTCTTCCAAAACACGGTTTCCATAAGGCAGTCTGGGTTTCTTGAAAGATCCATACTACCCTAAATTGTAATCCAATTTTTAAACAAAGTTTGGGAAGGGTCTTTCGGGATACACTTGTAAATAGTTTTCACTTGCTCGAGCAGAGTTTCTCTTACAATGATAGTAAATTCATAACATATCTCTTTTGTATTCGTAAGAAAACATTTTTAAGAAGTAACTAAGCACCTTTGCAGTAAACAATGTCTAGTTTTATTGTTTTGTAACAATGTCTCGAATTTTAAACTGTTTTCACGGCACTCTAGTATATATTTTTATTTTTTAAATCCAGTTTAGTGCTAATTGTAGATTTTGATTTACTTTCATATTAAAACGTTATTAAAACCTCAAGTGTTGGACATTATTGTAACAGTATAGACGTGTATAACTCAAAATAAAAGTAAAAATTGCAGGTCCGTATTTAAAAATTTTAACTTGATGCGGTTGCACTCACACGAAACGTCTGATTCAAAATCTAAAATTCCCATGTTGTAGATGAGAAAAAGTGGCAATGAAGATGTACTTATATTTCTTATATTTTTTTAATATCTCTTCAAGTAATGACAGGTAAAAATAAATAGGATTTTGCAAAATTTCAATTTTTTTTAAATCTCAGCAATCATTGAAATTTTTCTAATTATCTTTATTGAATATTTTTCCCCATATGATTACGCAACTTTGCCCCAATTTAACCGACTTCGTATCTCTTACCGTTTCCGATATCCCAATAGTGGTAATCAAATTTAAATTACCCTCTATATATATATATTTATATATATATATATATATATAGCGTTCATTACTTGAGTTGTAAGTCAATTACGCACTCAAGAAATTATCTTTTTCTCCTCGGTATGCTATAAAATTATAAATGTATGAAATAAAGTTACAATTTTTAATTTTCAAACAGATTTTATTGTTCGCAACAACTGTTTGGCCACACTGTGGCTTCTTCAGGCGTAGAAATAATAAATTAAACTAAGTACGTAGCGCTTAAATAGTGTATTTATGGGGGTGGGGGTGGTTATTGACAAGTTTAAAAATGTTGAGGAGCGGTGAATAATTGACATCCGTTTGGTCGTTAAGTAGGAGGCCGCTTAATTTTCTTTTGTTAATTTGAAAAGTGTAACTTTATTTCATACATTTCTAATTATGAATTTTCAACAAATAAAAGCCACATCGATCAATCTATAAAATTATATTCTCATTCTCTACTGTATTGCCACTTGCCAATATACAGTTGAATGCAAAAACAAGTAGACAAGAAATTGTTGGCTGCTTGAACAACCTTGATGTTACCAATCTGACTGTCATTAATTACAATTAAACAACACATTTCAGCGACATTTTTTGTATTTGGTAAACCAAAAATGTTCCCCGAAATACCGTTACTGATTCATTTATAGCCGGTAGCCACTCATTGATAAATAAAAGCCACATTAATACAATAAAATTTTGAGGAAAAACAAATACAGGAATTTGCTTTTGGCTACTTCTTGTTGCATTCAATTGTAAATAATTCCTGAGTAAGTGCCATCTACAGGTAGTAAAAGAAAAACTAGGTAGCTTTTTTTGAAACACTGTCTATAAATGAATGTTTTTGTAATAAATTAGTGGTAAGCAAGACATCACTTGTACACATTATCGTTCACAATGATAAATCCGAATAACTTCCTTCACCTTCACACAAATCACCCGACGGGATAGTCACCTCCGCACTCTGGACATCCGCTTCTGCACCGTCCACGTTCAGCTTCTGCAGCAGCTCGTCGAGCCGGCCGGCCTTGCGCTCCTCGTTCTTCTCAATTATGGCGCACAGATACTCGGTAAGCATCTCCTTTTTCTCGAGCTTCTGGTGCAGGTGCAGCTTGGCATCAAGGAACTCCTTCTCAATCCGACTGTACCGCTTCTGCGCCTCCATGTAGTCCAGGCTGGCGCCCTCGATCTGCTTCCTGAGGATCTTCACATCGTTGGAGAGGTCGGCGTCGAGCTTGCGGAACTCGTTCTGGATCTCGTTGAGCCGCTGCTGCTCGTCGAGGGTTCGCCTCGTCCGGTCCTCAAGGGCCTTGGCGAGGAGCTCCTTCCGGCGGCGGTTCTGCTCCTGCATTAGCTTCTGCTTAACCTGGAACTCCTCAAGGTCGATGAATTTTTTTTCAGGCTGATTAGATGTTGTGCCGATTGTGGTAACGATCTGAGACATGTCCGTGTTTCTTTTAATGGCTGTCACTTCGGTGACGTGCGTGGGCTGTGAGAGCTTGGCCTCTTCGGGGATTGGTGATGGTTCGTTGAGGCTCATCTTGGTTAGTGGAATCACATTCTGTTTTCGAAAGTCAACACTTATTCTATTGGTCCTCTTCTGCCTGCTGAGGTTTGATATTGTTTTGTTTTGTGATTCTAAAATTTGAAATTGGCGGGCGTAAGGGCGTAGAATTTGTTAATTGATGTATTGCTGTGACTGCTTTTGGGGTACTCACCATTTGCAGATTTCTTGGAGATGGGATCCTGTCCATTTTGCACTTTCCGGATGTCGGCGTCGCTGAACCCTGTGAAACTCGACATCTCGATACACACATTTGAAAGAATCAGTTGATTGCCGAGCAAGTTAAGTTCACCGCGCAGGCGCTTCGGAATTCGTAGAATGCGTAGAATTGTATTGGTTGGGCAATTTTCGGTCGTTTACATGTTTTTGTGCGCTGCTCCAGATTAGAAGCAGATGGTTGATAATTCACGCTCATATGGTAATTTTAAATGCATAACCATTACGAGACAACGATAAGAGAGTAGAATGAAATTAACATTACGAAACAAATCAATTGATGAGTCGCTACAGTATACTAATTTACAGTCATTGGAACTACCGCGGTAGAAGTACCACAGTACTCTACCGCGGTACTTTTTGGACTACCGATTACCGTACCGCGGTACTTTTTTTAAAAAAGTATCGACTATTGTACCGCGGTACTTTTTTTCTCAAAATCTACCGTAAATGTTCGGTACGGTAACGGTAGTTTTTTCGAATGTTTTCGTTTTCGAAGATATATCTCAGGAAAGCAATGTGATTATCTTGTGCAGATAAATACCTAGAATCCCAAAGTGCAATAAATGTCTTAATAAGGGTTGGGATTATTTGTCAATAACAGGATTAGAAGGGTCGTAAATTAACCTAAAATGACACCGTAATTACACAAAAGTACGGTTCCCGTACAGGTTTTTACCTTTGTAGTGCGCCTGTCATTTTCATTTGAAGGAAAATGAGTCATAGTTACTTGTTACTTTATTACTTTATTGGGGCGATAAGTAGCATTCCCGTTGATTCCGGTCGGCCGACTAACGAAAAATAGTCGAACAGGTAGTAACTTGATGGTTTTATAATGCATAAAGGGTGAATTTAAATAATTGTGGATTTGTTACGAAATGTGTATAAAATAAAATTCTTGCACAGCTTTTCGCCACAGTTAGCCAGTAAACCATTATGAATTATTTGGTACATAAAGATAATATAGATTTAGAGATAAAATCAATTAAAAGAAATGACAAGAAAATCGAATGAAAACTACCGCGAAACTACCGTTACCGATTTCGCGGTAACCGACTATCGCTACCGCGGTACTTATTCACATATGTACCGAATACCGTACCGCGGTACTTTTATAGGGAAGTAACGCTACCGCGGTAGTTTTCTGGACTACCGCTCCAATCACTGCTAATTTATCATGATACTAAAATGTAACAATGTAACAAATTTTACAAAAATCTAGAAGCCATACATGCAGTAAAATAGATGTTATTTAAGAGATTTTACAAATTTACTCTTTATTGCAGTCCGTAAAATTAAATTTCAGCATTAAATATTTTACGGGAAACTTATGAAAACACTTTATAAAGCAGACCTTACACGATAAGTAATACTGTCATTACTGAGCCTCGTCATCAGTATTCTATCTTATGTCTTCAATCCTGAGCGGACCTTACACCATCAATCATAATACCAATAATATTGTCATTACTTTACGTCAGTATAATTTGAGTAGTCAAGGAGAGTGTATCTTTCTTTAAGAAATGGATTCAAAAAGAAACGCATATTTAGCTATAATATTAGCACTTGGAACAAATCGTGAAGTTAAGTGGCAGTAGGCGTAATCAGTATTCGCACACTGTATTATTGAAGGATATAAGTGATTTAAATAAAATTGATGATTACAAAAAATATTTCCGCACGAATGAAGAAACATACAAGAAATTACTGGAAATGATGAAATGAACCTTTTTAAATTATTATTTAGTGTTTATTTCGCCGTTTGTAAAATGTTCTTCCGAAACTTTGCGCTCAGGTGCTCATTGTCCGCGGCACATTCCATCACATCGCTGCAGTTTGAACTAAGTAATGATGCAAAAATGATCAGTGTGCCTTACACCATCATTATTACTGACAGTATGCCCTCCATCCGCAAGTATTGATGCACCAATATCAGAAAATCCGGATCTGCGTCATTACTTATTCTACCAGATTTCGCGACGATGCTACGCGTAGCAAGACTTGGTGCGTGCTTAGTAAAGCAATCTACGGTGCCAGTCCCTTCCCTTTAAGCATTAGTTAAAATTAAGCCGGGCTCGTTCCAATCACGCTAGAGAGAGACAGGGGAGTCTCATATAACTATGCTTCATATATTTGTATATAGCCTCATCAGAGCCCCCGACAAACCAAAGACACTACTTGAATACGTTTAATTAAGTTCAAATAATAGTCGTATATTATGTGGGGGCGTAAGGTTACAGCAAACAATTGCCCCTAGAGACAGGCGACTCGTTATACCATATTATAGTTAGGTGACTGACCGCTAGGGGTTTCTACTGGCCCTCTTAAGTAAGGCAAAAAAGTGATTAAGCGATCGCTCTTGACCACTTACATTATTTCGAATTTCTGACTTAAGCCTTGCTCACATTTTAAGTTGTGTTTAAGCCTTACTTGTTTACTGTGGTGCATGTGGCCATTAGTCAATTAAACTTCAAACGGTATCTCCCCAGCATAAATCAAATAAGCACCTAAATTGATTGATTTAGTCAACTAAACTTCAAACGGTATCTCCCCAGCATAATTCAAATAAGCCTATATGAGGTAAAAACGATTATTTTTATATCAATTTATAATTTAAATAAAGTAAAACAGAATATAAGTGAAGAGTACATTGGAATAACGATTAGAGTCCATTCCCACTCGAAAACAAACGGGTGATGCAATGTGGTAGACTTTAATGAGAGCTATCGTTTGGGGTGAACATGGATATTTAAAAAAAAACGCTTGTAATGTCCACTCCGATTATTTTTCCATTAAGATTGGGAAATATCATGGACAAAATCAAGCGAATTCGGCAGTTACCGGCACAATTAAGGTGGCGGAATTCTCTCGCTTTTCATAACTACCTCATGAAAGGCGAACAAACGATTAGAGTCCAATCCCACTCTAAAACAAACGGGTGATGCAATGTGGTACACTTTAATGAGAGCTATCGTTTGGGGTGAACATGGATATTTAAAAAAAAAACGCTTGTAGAGTCCACTCCGATTATTTTTCCATTAAGGTTGGGATATATCATGGACAAAATCAAGCGAATTCGGCACTTACCGGCACAATTAAGGTGGCGGAATTCTCTCGCTTTTCATAACTCCCACATGAAAGGCGAACAAACTTTTCTTATTTGGCACAATTTTTTGTACTGGAATGTAGAATCATATAATGTATGTCATAGTATAGTAGTGAAAACCAAAAAAAATTAAACACAAAATATTTTGCACTCGTATTTTGATTTATTTAAAAAAATTAAACCTTGTATTTTATACTATGACATGTAGAATGTCTTCTAGTTTTATTCTGGAAAAAAAATACATTTTTTTTAAATTACTAGTAGTTAATGTAGAAGTTCTGTTTTAAATGTAGGTTTAAATTTGGCGCGTGATAAATGCTCCCGACGGCCACCCAACGCCGGCTTAGCAGTTCACGCGAAGTTAATTAGATGGCGCCTGTACTGTCGGCAAGGAAATGGTCTTTTATTGGTTTAATTTTTTTAAGTTTCGTAAACCCTTGCCGGACATTATTATTGAAACAGTCTATGTTAGACTGTTTACCACAGCAATTTATCCAAGAAACGATTGGATTTGTGGATGCAGTATGAAAATGTTTTGTTTTTGTTTTCCATGTTTACTCTTTGATGGCGGTTAATGTTCAATTAGATTCAGCTTATAGGATAATGTACACTATATTGGCAATATAACAAAACATACATAGATACGTTTTCAAATATTGTAAATTGTTGATGAGGATGGTGGCGACCGTTACTACGTGGTACTCCAGTTTATGTGAGATAAATGAAAACCATAATATGTTTTATTTATACCACTTATTTCATAAACTTTACCTCACATTGTAAATTGTGAATTTTGAGGAGCTTTTTAATTGGCTATCTGTAAATATAATATATTTGATGCGCCTGGGCAATTTCATGGATTGAGCTTTTAAAAAAATTACACACGTACATAAATTTCATTGTATTTCACTTTTACAACTTATACAATATTTAATTGGGAAAAAATACAGAGTGGTTTTAACCATGACGAATAAACACATTTCAGTATGGTGTTTTATTTAGTTATAATAATATTTATTCATTTTTACGTAATCGATTAATGCAAAATTAGGTAGTTTCCGGTTGCTTCTTAAAAACAAATTTAAAACAACTAATTTCTCAATTTTATTTTATGTAGTTCGGGAAGGAAGTACTTCCTTTATTAGACCTCTGTAGTATATGTATAAAGATATTGTATGCATGGGCCTGTCACATGCGGCAGTGTGCCATGAGCTACCATAGAGTACGCAACGACCAAATATAAGTAATAGTTTGAATGGGTATACCTGGCTATTTAATAGTTCCCCTAACCTTGTAGAGTAGACACTACAAATTGGCCACGATTAATTAAATTCTTAAGTACCGAAAGTGAAGTGAAAAGAAGCAAGAACAAGAATTTGACGAACCACGTTTTTAAAAATGGCTGACGGCCGTGAACAGGACCAGGGGCTGACAGTGAAATTCACGAACACGATTGGAATTCAAGTGGAATTCAATCCAAAAATTCATGATTTCTCTGTATATAAAAGTCGAATTGAGCAGTTTTTTGTGGCAAATGCAATTAGTGACGACGCACAGTGGTCCAGATTCAAATTTTAGGTGGACAAAAATCTATAAACCACGAAATCAACCCAAAATATTTGATAGATAATGAGAAAAATACTGAAAAAAATCTTACCACTAAGGGCGAGTATTAGGGGGGGGGGGGGGGAGAAATATATTTTCTCCAAAAATTCTGAAGCTTTGTAAATACACCAATATTATACTTGTGAAGACACAAAATAATTTTAAAAATCCCAGCACTAAGGGGTGGTTTTTATGAAGGGATGAAAACATGTTATTTTTTCAAAAACTCCGGAAGTGCTACTGGTATAAAAGTTAAGCGTGTACGCCCACGCAACTGAATGAAGACCCTCAAAATCCGTGAAAGTCAGTAGTTTACGTCACTCCAAAGTTTTGCCGCATGCGCATACACTATATTATTAGTATAAATTATAACTATTTATTACGTAAAATAAAGAAATATTTGAATATATGTCAAGTAATGTTAATTTTATTTTAACAAAGATACAACATATTTTGATAAAGTAGACAATTTCCTTTTTGGAAGAGGCCTTAGGCTACTGACAATAGGATCCGACGAAATTAACAAAACGTGAATTAAATCTTCATTAGTTTTTATTCTGGACATTTTTCGCGTATTATGTCTTCTGAATGTTCTACATTCTTTGTGCCTGGATTCAAGAGCTTCTTCACTTAATATACCAATAGGACACAATATATGTTTCATTACATCCGCGCTGTGAATTAAAATCTTGTGAATAGAAGCGGGCATCGGGTACCAGTTGTATAATGAAATGTACAGTCTTGCAGTTTCGTAGGTGTATTCTTTAAATTTCTGAATATTTACATCGTATCCTGAGCATATAGTATCAAGAACAACTGAAAAGCGGCGAATGAGCTCTTCATTAACTCCAGTTATCTGTGATGCTTTGGTTTGATTAGAAAAGAAACCCCTTGACGTATTTCCATCGTTTGACGTACCTTTGCCTTGCTTTACGACATCTATTAATATACCCATTTCGTTTCGCAATTTGTTAATAACAGTTCTCTTTCTTCCATCTATGGATCCTTTCGGTACTCTCCATTGCCTTAATATTAGTCTATATGATATATGAATTACGCACTCGAGAGACCGAATGCGAGCGTGGAGTGTAGACAGACCATATGAAAAACACTCTGTTTTGCATGGACGTTAGAGAACTTCATCCATATTATTCATATCTTTGGGGGATACGCCACATATATAACATACTTGTGCAGATCGGTTACGTGCTAAAAAATTGCACACTTTGCCATCGATCATTGTTTTGTGCAATTCGTGGATTACGAGAACATTATTTAGAGACGAATTGTCTACTGCAAGAATTGAAGGTTCAAGACGATTTATTTGTTGTTCAATAATCTCCATTTCATTTGTAAGTTTCTCTTCAGTTTCTTTACAAAATGTAAAACGAATTGGTCTACAAAAACGGGTGGAACTTGGTCTTGGATTTTGCTACACTATAATGTTATCACCACTGGAAGTTTCATATTGTAAACGAAGTGGCAGAACTGAGGTCTGTAGGATATCGGAATCCGTGTAATCCGAGCTACCATCGGTTCCCCATTTGTGGATCAATTTAAAGATGCCATTGCTTTCTGATCTCTCCAAAACTTCAACAATAACCTCTTTTTGGACGTTAGCTAAACGATTGACCGTTAGGTTTAATAAGCTCTGTAGATCAATATTAACTGATGTTTCGGTTATATCAATTTTTTCTTTAGGTGTATAGCACTTTTGCTTCGATTCCATAACACGAGAATAAGGCGGATAAAGATTGACTCCGTTTACAAGGGCACTGTGCCGAAGTGAGATATACTGCGCTTTTGTTAATTTGCAATTCATTATAAGAGCCAGCGCTTCATCGCATGTATAAGACTCTTCTGGCAAACGCTTCACATTATGTTCTGTATGCCTACAAACTGTTTTTATCGCTTTTACAGATTGAGGTGATTTACGTATGACTGTTTTAATAACGGATGCCACATTTCTCCTTCCTTTGGATGTATAAGCTGCATGTGCGGCAAATGCTAGTTCTTCTGGAGATTGATTATCTAGCAGTGATTGAATTTTTCTCTGCTTAGCTTTTGGTGTACATTCCGTAAACGGTTTAGATGGCCGTCCAATTTTCGCTGTCTGATTTCGTTTTTTTTTAGTAGGTGTTGTACATGATTCTATGTATTTTGATACTTTAATTGTTTCCTCTAACCACTTGCGTTGTTTTACAATAAAAACATCGTATTTACTATTGTATTTTTTCCAGCGTTTCAGAAGATTGCACACAAATAGTTTAATATCTTCCGATATAATGGCATCGTTAAACTCGAAATGTAAGTGCTTAATATGGTCTATTATGTACATCTTTAAGCGATCAATAACTTTGTTTAAAGCCCCATGTCTTAATAAATTTTCAGATCGCATTAATTCGAACAAATCCATACGGCTAGGATCGGGCGGTAGAGCTTAAAAAATCAACAATGTTCAAAAGAGACTCAAGGAGACAATGAAACATAGGTATATATATAGACAATATACTAATCAATATATCTAACAAAGTAAAGGAGTGAAACAAATTGAAACTTTTTTTTAATCGCTATAAAAGTGACGAAATTGTTTAGTCAATTTATTTTAATTTTATTAATAATAAAACAAACGACATGTTCATATTTCATGTATTCAAAACGCTCCGCCAACAAAATAAATAACTACTCTTCTTTCACTGGTGTAGTACAGCGCAACAAATTGGAAAAATAACTTTACGTTATTGTGAAGTTAAATAGCGTTTCATCAGCGAAGATTATGAATGTTATTAACACTCCTATCAGTACTTCTGACATCAGAAATTAACAGAATGTCAAAAAAAAAACAACAAATTAATATTTAAATTTCGACTTTTGTCCCGCTATTGATTAATAATTAGCCCCTGTGCGACGCGATTAAGCGTGCAATTGTGATTAATGGGCTTACAGAGGAAGCTTATAAACTATTGGAAAATCTGGTGATACCAGAAAAGTCCGTTAAATGTTCATACAGTCTAATTATAAGAGAATTAGAATCATATTATACACGTGCAAAATCTGTGTTCGCTGAAAGAAGACGTTTTTATCAAACAGAAAAAGCGAGCACCGAATCAATTCAAGAATGGGCGGCAAGATTAAAAAGTTTGACCGTGGATTGTAAGTTCGGCGCACAGCTGCAAGAGGTTCTGCGGGACAAATTCATTGTTGCCTTGGATTGTAAGAAAATAAGAAAACGTTTGTTTCTAAAAAACGAAAATATTACGTGGAAAAGAGCGTTAGAAATTGCACTAGGAGCAGAGTCTGCGCAGGACGACTATGGAATCAAAATGGAACCAGTAGATGCCATGGATATGCATCGGTTAAAGCTACGTCATCATCGAGGATCATCGGCGGCCACTTCGCGCACCATGGATGGAAAAAGGACGCCGGCGCGGAAGGATCGAGCACTCGAAAAACCAGCACACGGTGAACTTAATTGCACTGTATGTGGACGTACAAACCATTCAACGGACAAGTGTCGGTATCGTGAGTACAATTGCAAAAAGTGCGGCAAGAAAGGTCATCTGATTTATGTTTGTAAACAGAAATCACCTGTTCACTATATGAATGCGGAACAGGTAGACCGAAGTACATCTGGAGCATCATTGTTTAGTTTAAAAAGCCAAAACGGCGCACCAATTATGATAAATGTAGCACTAAACAATATACCGCTGCAGATGGAGCTAGATTCAGGTGTGGCCGCTTCTGTAATTTCACAAGATGTATGGTTGCAAAAATTTAAAACACACCCGATGACTAAAACTAACACAGTTTTCATAAATTATACTGGCGGAAGTATCCGACCACTGGGAAGGGCATCTATGACCATCAAATTCAAAAATAAAACAAAACTAATTAATATTTTTATAATAAAAAGTGGCGGTCCACCCTTGTTAGGACGCGACTTTATGGAGATTTTCAATTTTGGGTTTAAAGAATTAAACTTTATGAAGAAAAATAACAGTTTCACAAAGAATATTATAAAAAAGTTTCCGTCTTTATTTAACGATAAATTGGGCACACTTAACAATTTTAAATTAAAATTAAATATGGCAGAAAACGCTTTACCAAAGTGTCATAAACCAAGAGCCTTACCATACTCCCTAAAAAATAAAGTAAACGAGGAAATAGATAGATTAATTAATGCAGGTATTATATCACCCATTAAAAATAGTGAATGGAGAACCCCGACTGTTCCAATTTTAAAGAAAGACAATTCTGTAAGGATATGTGGTGATTATAAGGTCACTATAAACCCACACATCGTTTTAGATCGACATCCCTTAACAAGGATAGATGACTTGTTCACGAAATTGCAAGGAGGTGAATGTTTTTCTAAAATAGACCTAACTCACGCTTATCAGCAAGTATTGCTGGATGATACTTCGAGGAAATTCACGGCAATTTCCACACATAGAGGTACATTCGACTACAACCGATTGCCCTTTGGTATTAGTTCAGCCCCCTCACAATTTCAGCGTATTATGGACGACCTATTAGGAAATTTTGATGGAGTATGTGTATTTTTGGACGATATTGTGCTCACCGGTAAAACGAAACAAGAACATTTCGACCATTTACATAACGTTTTAAATATTTTACAACACTCCAGTATGTCGGTCAAAACCGACAAATGTCATTTCCTTCAAGATAGCATTTCATATTTAGGGTTTACAATTGATAAACATGGATTACATAAATCACCAGAAAGACTAAAAGCAATTATCGATATGCCTGAACCCAAGAATGTTTCTGAATTACGTTCATTCCTGGGAATGATCAATTACTATCACCGTTTCATTCCAAATATGCCTGATGTATTACACACCCTTTATGATTTAATTAAGAAAAACAGCAGGTGGAATTGGACAGAATCATGTAAAACAGCGTTCAAGGTTGTAAGAAAAATATTAATGTCTGATCAATTTTTAGTACATTATAATCCAAGTTTGCAGTTAAATTTAACGGTAGATGCATCGCAATTTGGACTGGGTGTGATTATTTCACATGTGTACGATTCCGGTGTCGAGCGGCCTATCGCTTACACATCGCGAACTTTGTCATCTGCAGAGAAAAGTTACTCCCAGATAGACAAAGAAGCGTTAGCTATAGTTTATGGAATAAGGAAATTTTACCAATATTTGTTTGGTCGAAAATTTAATCTATATACGGATCATAAACCCTTAGTATCTATTTTTGGTCCAAAGCACGGAATCCCAACCATGGCAGCTAATCGTATGCAGCGATACGCATTGTTTCTAAGTGCTTTTAACTATGATATTAAATATGTCACCTCTCAAAGGAATTGTGCTGATTTTTTATCACGGTTGCTAAAAAAAGACTAAAAAAAGATGATAATGAAATTAATATTATTGATGAAGGCGCAGGAATAAATTACCTTAATCAAGCTGACTTACCATTAAACGTAAATGACATAAAAATTGAAACAGAAAACGATGAAATTTTAAAACAAATAAAAATATTTATAGCTAAATGCTGGCCACAAAATGCGTCACCCGAATTAAAGGCATATTCAAATAGGAAAAATGAACTTAGTGTTGAAAATGATATTTTACTATGGGGATATAGGGTAGTTGTTCCATTAAAACTGCAATCAGTACCAAGAAAGAACTTCACAATACCCACCAGGGAATAGTTAAATGTAAATCATTGGCTAGGTCTTATGTTTGGTGGCCATCATTATATAAAGACATAGAAAATATGTGCAATTCATGTAAAATTTGTCAACAGTTCCGAAAGAACCCCGAGAGAATGCCCTTGCAGGGTTGGCCTATCCCAAGTGCTGTTTGGGAAAGGATACATATAGATTTTCTTGGACCATTTCACAATAAAAATATTTTAGTCATCACGGATGCTTATTCGAAGTGGCCGGAGATATTTGTCTTGAACAATATTACGTCACAAACCACTATAGTAAAGTTGCGAGAAGTGTTTGCAAGGTTTGGTATTCCAAAAGTGTTAGTTTCAGACAACCGAAAACAATTAGTTTCTAAGGAATTCAGAACTTTTCTTGAAATGAATAATGTACAATTTTTAACTTCACCACCATACCACCCAGCATCAAATGGTGCTGCAGAAAACAGTGTTAATACAATTAAACAATTTTTGCTGAAAGAAATTAAAGGTTGTGGAAAAATAGATTTTGAACGTGCTATATGCAGATTTTTGATAAACTATAGAAATACAGAACACTGCTCTACTGGAGAGTCACCGGCACGTATGATGTTGGGCAGACCATTACGAACCAGGCTTGATTTTATTAAACCAAATGATATTATTAGAAAAAATAAGGACTCAACAACAATTTTAAATACTATTAAATCCAGCCAGGTACGCAATCGTAGAAATTTCAAGGGTAAAAGACATATAAATATCAAATTAGGTAAATATGTTTTGGTTAAAGATTACCGACCCATAAAACCACAATGGTTAAGAGGACAAATTGTAAAACTTCAAGGTAAATGTATAGTGTATGTCAAGGTAGAAGATTGTAAAAATTTATGGGAACGGCACATCAACCAAATTTTGGAAGTGAACGAAAATCGAGATGATAGTGAAGTTATAGGTGCTAAAGAAGACGATAGTGAATGTGAAATCTCAACAAACATTAACAATAGTGATAGCGACTGCGAAACGCCTTTTGCAAATATTGAATCTGAAATGGATGTAAATACGGATAAGTCAACTGAAAATGACAATGTAACAGCATCCACCTCGGATTCGCCTGGGGAAGCACCAGAAACACCAACACGCCCTAAGCGACGACGTGCACCCCCAGATAGATTAGGATTCTGATTAAGTTGTTTTTTTATTATTATGTATATTTGCGTTGTAATTTTAAGGGAGGATAATGTAGTATATGTATAAAGATATTGTATGCATGGGCCTGTCACATGCGGCAGTGTGCCATGAGCTACCATAGAGTACGCAACGACCAAATATAAGTAATAGTTTGAATGGGTATACCTGGCTATTTAATAATTCCCCTAACCTTGTAGAGTAGACACTACAACCTCCAAAATTCAAAAAATTGGCTGGGTAATGAGTTTAAAGTTTGACAATTTTCAAAAACCATTCTGCAATACAAAACGCATTATTAAACTCATACAGACAAGGATACCGTAATCTGTAAACTGTTTTTCTAGTTGATCTTATTTTCAAGTATTTATTAGACAAGTTTCGTCTTTTTATTTCCTTTTCGATTTATTCTTCTGTTTTTTTTGTGCTTTCAGAATATAATCAGGATCAATACATCTCAATCCACTTTTAATCCGCCCTCGAACAATTTCTGGAAATACGCATTTTTTATAAAAATGCTCCAGTTTTTATTCCATTTGCTCTTTCCAAAAATTATCATCTCTTTTTATTTCTTCAATGAAAATATTCAGAGAATCCTTCACAAATACTACAAAGTAGCATAATGATATCTGCGATATGTGAAGTTGTCCTTGAACCTTCATTTTTTTATGGTAGTGAATGAAAAAATTATGATAGTTTTGGCACCAAACAATTGACAAACCTGAAAATAATACAAATGGTCCTTCTTCAGATATAATTTATTATCTTTTATCTCCAGACAAATATTATGTTCTGCTGCTGCTTCTTCTAGCTAGCGAAATGTTTAATTTAGCTACCTTTGGAATACACTTTACTTCGACCAATTTATCCTCATCTATAAAACCTTAAAACATAAATGAAAATAGAAATAAATGATTTGTGATACTGTGCTGTTTGCTATTTATTATACATCATTTATGTAACACGATCGTATAACGTATATATTTTATGTATTACAAAACATACCACCAGGAGAAGCACCCAAATATGGCTGATTTACATTCAAAAAAATCCACTGGGTACGACTTTTACGCCTAAAGTGTCTTCCAGTTTTAATATTGTGACAGATTCATTGATCTTGTCGTACTCTGTGAACGCATTTGTAAATGTATTCGTTGCTAAAACAGTTTTAACATGGGAATGGCAAGGAGTGTGTTCCCTTATTTTTACAACTAAAGAAAAATTTGACGCAGTTAGTCGTTGCTCTCGTTCCTGTTAGAAAATAGGGTTATCGAATTGCCCCACCGTTGTAACCGCTATTTCTTTTTGCAGTTCATTTGTGACCTTAAAACATATATAGGTATAGTCCGTCAATTGCTTTCTGGTTTTTATAATTTTGACTCTATAATTAATAATTTATTATTTTCAATTTCGTGTTCAATTTGAGTTAACTGAGTATTCAGATGTATTGTCTCTCTAATACGAAGGGCCCTTTTAGTCATCGAACTATATCTACGCTTCTTCGAAAGGGAGGATCTTGCTTTAGGCATTATAAACAAAACGAAACACCATTGAATAGATGCAGTGCGGATGCAGTAACTCTGCTAATTCAATACGCGATTTCAACCAGAGCCGGGCGGCACAATTCATAAGGCATTAGACGTAAAAACACAAACACGGCGGTGGCGCCCCCTGCTCTGGCTTCGACGACGCGACACGGAACTTATATTTTACAATCCTAAATCCTAACTTGCGACACCTCATTTTAAAGCATAAAAACAATGTAATAATGGCGTGCAAAAAAAAACTGTCAGAAGGAAAATAATATGAATAAAAATAATCAATTTTTTATTTATCACGTCAAATAATCGTCAATTATTTCAAATAAGGTATCGCAAGGTAGGGGTGTAAAATATAATTTTAAAGTGGGTGTGGTTAGGGAGGGAAACCCTTATAACTGATTTAACATGGTTTTTAACATCTGCCTTGAAATCTGCTTCGATTTGTTTTTGTTTTATTCAAAGCAACTTAGATTCGCTCAACATAAATTGTTTAAGAATTTGGTTGGTTATTTTTTTGTTTCTAAGCGAATCGACAATAGTTATTTAAGAATTAAGGGAGGTAAGTATTGTTTACCAGTGGAGGTCGAGTTTGCGCCTGAGCGACAGCGAGGGCTAGCAATAAAGTCCGAGACTGGTCAAAACTTACCTTTCGAATTGCTTATAACTGTTTTTCCACTCCTGAATTGGTTTAATTGTTTATGTTTGATTAGTTTATATTCACAACTTGAACAAAATGTCAGTACGGCTTTGGTTGCTAAGACTATTTTTCAAACAAAGTGTGAATGTCAGAAATTGCATTCGTTCAGTTGTAAAATGAATTCCAATGAAAATAAATAAGAAATGGCAATTGAACAGGCTGGAGATGCTGCCTGTTCCTTCCTACTGCCGGAGAAGTCGAAGGGGCGTTATCAAAATGCGTATAAGTGTTATAAAGAGTGGTGTCAGAGAAAGAACGCATTGTAATTATTTTACTTACCTCCCTGAGGGATGTAATTTTTACTTACTTCCCGTTGTTCATAGTAACCACAGCTTTATCGTTAAGTGGAGCTTACTTCCATCATATCAATGTTACAACAGTGTACTTACCATGCAGGGAGTGGAAAAAAAGTTTTTGTTACGCTTTTATATTGCGGTATTTTTGAGCTTTAAAATGAGGTATCGCAAGTTGGGGGGTGCCATTTAAAATATCAAAGCGGGTAGGGCCAGGGAGGAGGGGGTCATACTTATATTTTTTTTAACATTCATTTTATACTTCCCCCTCGAAAAATAAGTCGACATGTTTTTTTAAAATTAATTTGACTTAAATTCAAGAGTTATTGAGCCTGGCTACTTTTGAAATAAAAGCCCTGTATAATGAATCTGACACGCCTGGGAAATTTCATCGATTGAGTTTTTTATAAAAAAATAACACACCTACATAAATTATATACTGTATTTCACTTTTACAACTTATACAACTTTCCTCGATTTCATTTTATATTGTTCGGGAAGGAAGTACTTCTTTTATTAGGATTCTATTCTAAATATATCTCTTTTAGGATTTTTTGCAAAGATTTCAAATATGTTATAAAAATTAAACTTTTGTAGTATTTTTGTAATGATTAAAAATGAGAAGGAAGGTCTAAAAAACATACGTGCCTTAATCTGTAATAGTACATTGCGATATAAGTGTGGCAAGGGCTTCATTGCAAAACGTGTATGAAAGTTGGAGCACGAGCTTGCGAGTATTCCAATCATACAAGTTTTGCTATGGCCATTGCCACACGTGAGTAGAAATAATCGCCAACGTGACGTTTATAATTATTATTATGTTAGTTTATCATTATTTATTCAGTTTTTTTTTGTGCGCCCAGAATATGATCAGGATCCATACATTTTAATCCACTTTTAATACATCCACGAACAATTTCTGGAAGTACGCATTTTTTTTATAAAACGTCTCCAGTTTTTGCTCCATTTTATCTTTCCAAAAATTATTATCTCTTTTTATTTATTGAACAAAGATATCCAGAGAATCCTTCACAAATAATGAAAAGTAGAATAACGATCTCTGAGATATGTGAAGTTGTTCTGGAACCTTCAATTTTTTTTTTGTAGTCAATGAAAAACTTGTGAATAAATTTGGCACCAAATAATAATTGAACAGATACAAAACTCGACTAATTCAATGCGCGAGCTGCAACTTCAAGCAGAGCCGGGCGGCACAACGCATCAGACGTAAAAAAAACACGGCCTGTATTTTATTTCAGAAATCATAGCGCTCGCGCCACCTACCCTGGCTTCGACAGCGTGACACGGAAATTCCGTCACGTTAAATGCATTATATTATACATCAAATTAATCATAAATGTTCGAGAATTGTATTTATATAAGTTATAACGCATTTGTGTGTTTAGTTTTGGTAATAAATTTATGAAAAACGTTATTTTTGTCCGACATAATTTTCAAAGTTAAGACGGGAAATATAAGTTAAATCCAAATTTCCAATGCATACATATAACATATAAGGGTTATGCAGGGGTAACGTCGTAATTTGAACCAAATTTACATTCCGATGTGCATCCTGGATGTGAATGCAATAACTGTTGCAATTTAAATTGTGACGGCCTTATTTGCAATAGAAATTAGGGAATACTGTAGTATGTAGTAAATTGGTAGTTTCCAGTGGATTTTTGTTCGGCCCTTGTGACCTAGGTGGCGCAATTGCATTCGTAGATGCTCGATAATATATCACAAAATCTAGGTCGACGGTGCCTGAGAGGTTAGTGTCAAGGGTCACAGGTTCGAACCCCATAGCCCTGAGAATTTTTGAGCGAACTGCCGAAAACGTAAACCGGCAACTATTTTACGTTGTGCGGGTATAACTTTTTAGCGTGGGCACAGTTGTCAGATCTGCATTTGTAAATCTCCACCTGTAGATACGTGTTTTGTCGAATCTGTACTGTTTCGTTAATTGGTTATTGTTATTGTTTATTTGTTAGTGTTCAAAGCTTGAATGGCCGTAAGAGGAGCAGCAGCGCCTACTTTTATAGAGCTAGACGAATACAACAATTGGATTGATTGCAACATTTCAATTTCATAGTGATATAAGCACGAAGTACTTATATGTCAACTACTTTATTTAATAACATTGTTGATTTTATTTATCTTATTTAAAGTCACAGATCAGTTGTGAATTTTAAAATGCAGTTAGTCGAGGAAAATTTCTACATCTGGCAATATTGCAAAACGCGCGACAGTCGTTCGAGATTTGGGTACCTAAAATGCTGTGCTAAAATTTAACCAGCGTTTGTTTGCATGACCTTGGTGACGTAATATATATTCTGCCCATATTCGCGTCTCATACAAGCGGCTGACAATAGTTTGCGGCACTGTAGTCTGCGATTCTTCCTAGGAGCGATATTTTGTCTATAAGATACCGTCAAATACGGTATTTATTTGTCAAATTATATACTGATAGGATATAACAGTTGTATCTGGGCTATGGCCTGGGCCACGGGGTGGGGGCCGGCCTGGCTTGTCATTCAGTAAAGTACTGGATATTATACACAATGGATAAACCGAATGTATGAATAGAAGATGATGTATGATTTATAACAAGCTGGCTTTAATTTTGTCCATTCGTATCCTAGTACACATAGTTTTATGAATAAGGGTGTAGTGAGCCAGAACATACGCACATTATGAAACGCACCCACGTGATAAAATGACCAATATTATAAGATTACGAGTAATAAATAAAATCTTTAAACTTATTCATTTAAAGTAAAGGCCAGAAAATGCACACGACAGGACGGCGCCAGCCAAGTCGAAGCAAAATAGACACCCTATGCATGGTAAACACGAGTCGATAAAGTTACGTGTTAGGTGTCTCATATGTAAAAACAGCTACTCAAATCTCTCGATAAGAGACTGAACGCGCTAATCAGGGTGGGCGCCGAAACACGGAAAATGCGACGAATTCGGGGAATAACAATGCCTCTGGCGAATGGTAACAAAGAACTTAGCCTAATCTGTGGCACTCGAGCACGAAAAACGCAACAAACTTAAGCCACGTGAGCCACACAAGGGATTTTGGAAACCCACACTTGCACCGTGGAATGCAAGGGGGGTGGAATTAATAACTCAAAATAATTATAAAAGGGAAACAAGAAAGGAGGTGGGGATCAGTCGGTTCAGATCAGTAGTTTGGCGAACGTCGACAAACGTAACACGCGCGCGAATAACCAAATTTACGAATCATTAGTATACTCTGATTTTTCTAAACTGGCGTGCACGTCATCAAACAGCTGTGCGATGAGGTTTTTTCGTACCAACGTGATTGTTTTCGAGAATATGCATAACAATAGTTTAAGAATCGAAATTAATCTGAAGATTATTTGTTACATAACACTGATCACCGGTGGTTATAAATAGGTAATCGGTGTATTAACCGCGGACACAATTTTCGCCTGCCAATCATGTAATAAATCATCTTATGTTGGCATCGGCGATATTTTCTCGGCTACGATGCCACATCTTTTTCACTAATGCTTCAAACTTCTTTGACGTCTAACTTGTTACATTTGATCGATTATTACAATGCATATTTTGTCATTGTAGATGGTAAACCATAACCACAAGGTTGATATCTGTACGATAAACGGTAGAGAAGTCGATGAATTTGATACGAACCGCGCACTGTCGCACAAGATTGCACGGGCGCAACAGCTGATTGCAGCCATTTTTAAATACCCAGGACAGCTGGCAACTTTGTAAAATTGTCTGGTCATTATTATGATTATTATTTTGATGACGTGCACGCCAGTTTAGAAAAATCAGAGTATATAAATAAAATTTCACGAGTCCACGAACGTAAAGTCGTAGGTATGATAAATATTCCTCATATTAATTCGGGATCATTTTAGAAATAAAATCACAAGTTAAAGTATCGGGAGTGAACGAATTACCATAAAAGCTACACCACAGCTATCACCTACATCCTATCAGGCCATGGCTAGAAATAGCCGTTTCGTCTAAACTATTAAGGAAGCATATTAATGAATATTCCGCGCTTTCAATAGCGGGGTGATTTTTATCAGTAGTTAATATGGCAGACTTAATTCCCGGTATTATATATCAACTAAACGAATATAATATCATTAACCAATCACTACGAATTACCATAAAAGCTACACCACAACCACTATCACCTACATCCTACCAGGCCATGGCTAGAAATAGCCGTTTCGTCTAAACTATTAAGGAAGCATATTAATGAATATCCGCGCTTTCAATAGCGGGGTGATTTTTATCAGTAGTTAAAATGCAGACTTAATTCCCGGTATTATATATCAACTAAACGAATATAATATCATTAACCAATCACTACGAATTACCATAAAAGCTACACCACAACCATTATTACCTACATCCAACAGGCCATGGCTTGAAATAGCCGTTTCGTCTCACTATTAAGGAAGCATATTAATGAATATCCACGCTTTCAATAGCGGGGTGATTTTTATCAGTAGTTAATATGGCAGACTTAATTCCCGGTATTATATATCAACTAAACGAATATAATATCATTGACCAATCCCAACGAACAACCTCGTTACGGCATCATTAAAGAATCAATCATAAGGCTAATCACCATTTTCGTTGGCGAGAATGATCGCCAACGAAATGACGATCCGCGCGCGAACGGGTTAATGGGTCAAACAACAACCAAACTAAATGTTGATAATATCCGATAGCATCCAAACAAAATCAGGCAATGATCAGCTCGGTCAAAAAGGGGACAAAAGAACAAGCATTAGGTTCGGTTAAATCAATACAGTACATCCTAGTATTCATAGTCATGAAATTTGGATAAGTTGGCACAGAAAGGGTAGAGAAAAGCACTGGCAATTTCACTCGTAATCATCACAATGACAAGTAAATGGAATTATTAAACGTAGACATGTAAATATAGAGAATGAATAAAATGAAAATGATTAACAATTTAAATAAACATAGATTGCATAGAATTAGTAAACGTAGACATATACATACAGAGAATGAATAAAACCAAAATGAGTAACAATTTAAATAAACGTAGTTTGAATAGAATTAGTAATCGTAGACTGTTAAACATAGAGAATGAATAAAATGAAAGTTATTAACAATTTAAATAAACATAGATTGAATTGAATTATTAAACGTAGATATGTGAACATAGAGAATGAATAAAACGAAAATGAGTAACAATTTAAATAAACGTAGTTTGAATAGAATTAGTAATCGGAGACAGGTAAACATGGAGAATGAATGAAACGAAAATGATGAACAAGTTAATTAATCGTAGTTTGAATAGAGTCATTAAACGTATATATATGAAGATAGAGAATGAATGAAACAAAAATGATGAACAATTTAAATAAACATAGTTTGAATAGAATCATTAAATATGCAAGTTGTCACAAACAATCAGCTTCTTTATTATTATATAAAGAGTATTATTTAAGACGGATGCATATGAGCGCGTCCCACGCATTATATGTTATCTTTTATTGTTCATTTATAATAAGTTATATTACTAACAGGTTGGCCTTGCCACATTACACTCTATATTCGTATTCCGTATTAACAACATATTAAATTCTAAGTTTTAAATTAAAAGTTCCTTTTTTTAAAACCTACATTTCGGCCCGTGATACGTATTTGGTGCAGTCGGCAACGGATTCCCAAAATTTAACAAATTGAGCGAATATCAAATTTGTTAAATTTTTCGTTTACGAATTAATCGGGACAGAACCAGCGAAGACTACAAGACTCCGAACTTCGAGACACCGCAGCTTCGCAACGAATCTACAAGCATCGAGGACCCAGGCAGGATTCCAAACATTGAAACACCGCCCACGTCCCGCTTCGCAGATTCAACTTTCACGGCCGGATGGACGGAATATTTGCACTGTGAGTACATAAATTGTTTCGAGTGCCTAAATTCAATTGTCCATTTAATATTCGTTTTCGTCGTTCGACTAATGAATGCACGAGACATTGTTGAGACAAATTCGGACATCGAATTAGAGTTGTCAATTCCCTTATCTGATCATCGAGATCGTTCCCGTTCCCCAATAAATCGTTCACAAAATCCCACATTGAACATGGCATTGAAATCAGAGTATTTGGCTATGATTCCCGATTTCTACGGCGAGACAGAATTACTGTCGCGTTTCGTTGAAATCAGCGAAAAATTGGTAAACAAATTTTATAACACAGCAGATCCCACGGACTTTCAAAATGAGTATTTAATGTCAACCATTCTGTCGAAAATTAAAGGAGAAGCGGCAGTTAATATTTCATCAAACAGAATCACCTCCTGGCAAGAATTGAAAACAGCCTTGTTGAATGCGTATGGCGATAAAAGAGACCATTATAGTTTAAATTTCGAAATAACTAATTTAAAACAAAATTTCACTGAAACCCCATTCGAATTTTATAATAAGGTTCAACACTTGCTGAATTTGCAAGTATCATATGTAAGGGCTCATATCGCAACTCAACAAGAACAACATTATCTAATGAACTTTTTTCATGAAAATGCATTGCGCGTCTTCCTCCGTGGTTTAAAAGAACCAATAGGTGCACAAATTCGTGCAAGGAATCCACTTAATTTAAATGCTGCTTTAAATATTTTAACTAACGAGTTTCAGTTAGATATTACAGTGAATAAATCCAATTTTAATAAAGTAAGTCCACGTTTCCCCAATAATTTTAGAAGTAATTATCCCGTAAGAGTTCCTAATAATAATGTAAATAATATTTTTCCCCGAAATAAATATAATGTTCCTAAATTTAATAATTTTACATGACCTCCTAATGGTAATCATAATATTCCAAAACCAAACTTTATTAATCAGAGGGTCGGCCCCAGTCAATCTAGACCGACACCCCAATATAGACCCACACCTATGTCGGTGTCTACACAAAATTTACTTAATCAAAATAGAGGTTACCAAGGTCGGCCAAATAATTTTATTTCGGAGGAATTATATAATATCGACGAGGAACCAGGCACGGAACCAAATGTTCCTTAAAATCCGTTTTTAGCCTTAGAGGGTCCGTCAAACGACCGACCCGAATAGAATTAAATAGTATAAATAATAATGAAAGTCGTCTTCCGTATGTAACCGATCCATTAAATAATTTGAAAATATTAATTGATACAGGTAGTAGCAGGTCATTTGTAAATCCTAAAATTGGATACAAATTGTTCCGAAAACAAATCAGAACCGACCCCTTTCAAGTGTCCAGCGCACATGGCACTACTTATGGAAGGTTTAGCACTACTGTACCACTAAAACGGTTATTTAAATCAAGAGAAGCGAATATAAAATGCTTTATTTTCGACTTTCATTCAAACTTCGACGTATTAATTGGAATCGATAATTTAAAATATTTAAATGTAAATATTAATTTATCTAAAGGTGAAATAAATACACCTGAGTGCGATATAAAAATAAATTATAGTAGAATTCGTGGAGACCCGGACGAGAAGTGTAAAGTATCACCCGGTGCTCGCGAAGAAATTAATTGTTTTAATTCTCAGGAAATTACGGATGTACAAAAGGTACTTGTACCTGGGAGATTCGAACAAATTATTGAAATAGATATCGCAAATATAAAAAAACGGTGAAGTAATAATCCCGTATTCAAAAATCGATTCTCTGGAAATACCAGAATGTATTACTATGGTAAATAATTATAAAGCAATTTGTACAATAATTAATCCGTCAACAGAAGATCTCAAAATTTGGGTTACGAGACCATTAGTGGTTGCTCCAATCAATGAATATGATTGTCAGCAGTTGGGCTCAACACACCCCGATCTTAACCTGTTGAAAAACAATAATGTACAGTTTAATAATTCTCAAATTCGCAATGAGCATATGAATAGCGAAGAGAAAAAAGTTATAATGAATTTAATTAAGGAATATTCCGACATATTTCATGTCGATAATAATAAATTAACCTTTACAAATAAAGTCAAGCATCAAATTAAAACCACGGATGAATTACCCGTGTATAGTAAATCATATCGTTATCCCCAAATTCATAGGGAAGAAGTTAGGAAACAAATAAATAAAATGCTTGACGATAAAATAATAAGACCGTCGCACAGTCCATGGTCTTCGCCAATATGGGTAATTCCCAAAAAACTAGACGCATCTGGTAAGCAAAAATGGCGAGTAGTAATTGATTACCGCCAATTAAATGAAAAAACAATCGGTGACCGTTATCCCTTACCGAACATTAATGATCTACTCGATAAATTAGGGCGTTCTCAATATTTTACGACCCTTGATTTAGCATCTGGCTTCCATTAGATTGAAATTGAAGAAAGTGACACTCCCAAAACAGCTTTTAATACTGAAAATGGGCATTACGAATTCATGCGTATGCCATTTGGATTGAAAAATGAGTCATGGATAATATCCTGCGAGGAATCCAAAATGAAAAATGTCTGGTCTATATGGACGACATAATAATTTTCAGCACAAGCTTACAAGAGCATGTTAATCGTTTAAGAGAGGTGTTCGATCGTTTAAGAGAGTCAAATTTTAAAATTCAACTCGATAAATCTTTTGAGTTTTTGAGAAAAGAAGTCACATTGTTACTCCTAAAGGTGTAAAACCGAATCAGGATAAAATTAAAGTTATACAAAATTATCCCATTCCAAAAACTACGAAACAAATTAAAGGCTTTTTAGGTATCCTCGGTTATTACCGAAAATTTATTAAAGATTTCGCTAAATTAACTAAACAAATGACTAAGAGACTAAAGAAAAATTCAATTATAAATGTAAATGATTCGGATTACAAAAATAGCTTTAATTTATGTAAAAATATTCTTACGAACGAACCACTCTTACAATATCCAGACTTTCCTAAACCGTTTAATTTAACTACAGACGCGAGTAATTTCGCTGTCGGAGCTGATTTGTCACAAGGAATTATTGGTAGCGATTTACCAATTGCGTACGCGAGTAGAACATTAAATGAATCAGAAATAAATTACTCCACAATTGAGAAGGAGCTTTTGGCAGTTATTTGGCCCACGAAATATTTTCGACCATATTTATTCGGGCGAAAATTTAAAATATTAACGGATTATAAACCCCTACAGTGGCTCATGTCCCTTAAGGACCCTAGTTCAAAACTTACCAGATGGCGAATCAAATTATCAGAATATGATTTTGAAATTGTATATAAACAAGGCGTATTAAATAAGAATGCGGACTTCCTGTCTAGGCTAGAGATACACGTTCACGACGAAAACAAAGACGCAAGCAGATTTTACTTAAGGTCATTTGATGAAGGTCTGCTTGATAATGGAGAAAATGCACAATGCACAGAGTCATTAATTGTTGAAACTGGGGAACCAGACGAAATTGAAAATGATCATCATACAGTACATTCAAATATTGAAAATCCAATCATCACAATCCCTGTAATAGAAATATCAGTCAATATCGGAGATAACCAAATTTTTATATCAAAAGTAAATTATACCCCCGGAAAACCCAAAGTGATAAAATTATTCGATAATAAAAAAATGAGACTAGTAGTGCAATTCTCTCAATCATCATTCGTAAATGATGTAATGAAATTCGTGAAACAATTCATAGTCCCAAAGGTAAAATATTGTCTATATTTTGAGAGCCCGATTTATGAGGAATTCTGTGTAACCTTACAAACTTATTTTAAGAACTCTCAAATAAATTTTGTTAGATGTACCGAAAAGGTAAAGGATGTAGAAGATAAGGACGAAGTCCTTAATATTATAAAAAATTACCATGAAGGTAAAACTAATCATAGAGGAATCGATGAAACAGAAAACAAGCTAAAACGTCGTTTTCACTGGCCTGATATGCGCCGCACTATCCAAGAATATATCAACAATTGTGAAATTTGCTTACTTAGTAAATATGAAAGAAATCCATTAAAACCAAAATTTAATTTAACTCCAACACCGGTAAAACCGTTTGAAATAATTCACATCTATAGTATTTCTTTTGAAGGATCCAAATTCCTTACACTAATAGATTCATTTTCAAAATATACTCAAATTTATAAACTAAGTTCGTATCAAGGAATAGAAATTGCAAACAAACTAATGGTATTTTTCAGTCACCGCGGTATTCCTAACCAAATAATTGCAGACAACCATTTAGAGTTTAAAAATTCAATAATTAAAGAATTATTGGAATTACATAAAATTAAATTACATTTTATCAGTTCTCAGCACCCAGAATCAAATGGGATGGTTGAACGTGTTCATTCCACAATAATTGAACGCATCCGTCTGTTTAATAATCAAGACCTATACAAAAAGGAACCGATAGAAATCAAAGTTAATTATGCAATTCTTGGATACAATAGCTCGATTCACTCTACTACCAAATTTACGCCATTAGAGGTAATCACAGGTCATTTGGATACTCCAGACCCAGGTAATATTAATGAAAATACTAGAATTATTATTGATTATATTATGAATCATAAACGCAAAGTAAAATTAATGTACGACAAAATAAATGAGCGTACACAAATTAATAAAGAAAAAACTATTAATAAAAGAAATGAGAGCCGCGAAAATTTACCTAATATACCAACAGAAATATTTGTAGCAAATAAGCAAAAACAATCTAAGACGAAAAATAAATATAAGAAAGAAGAATTACAATGTATCAATCCAGAACTAAAAACTGCGAGGATAAATACTCGACACCATAATACCGTCGAGAAAATCCACCTGTCTAATATTAAAAGACCACGCTTCAAATTCAAGCAGAAAACTGATCAGATCAGTATAAATGAAATCAATTATAAAAATTGTCGAAACTATGTGAATAATGGAAATGGTAGAGAAAATATAGTAATCAAAAATGTAAATGAAATACAAGACGACTTGTTGTTTGCTCCAAGAGAGTTTTCACTAGCACACTGTGTTTCTACCGATTTACATATGAACGCTGGCATAGCGTTGCAATTTAAAGAAAGATTGGAAGAGTAGAATTACTTAAATCCCAAAAACCTGAGGTCAATTCGCTGTGTTTCTTAAAAGAAGAAGGACGGTACATAATTTATTTAATAACAAAACAAAATTATTACGATAAACCAAGTTACGAAAATTTATTAAACACCTTAATAAAAATGAAAGAAGTATGTCAATTAAGGGGCATCACCCAATTAGCTATACCTAAACTAGGTTGCGGTTTAGACAAACTAAATTACGAAATTGTAAAACCTATGATTGAATACGTATTCAAAGATTCAAGTATTAATGTCCACATTTACATTGGCGAAAATAAAATGAGTAATTCTCTTCCAGGTCGATCCTCGTCTCCTTGGCGCAGGCTACTGTAATAAAGAATATTACTGATAACGCAGGAATACTACCAATTTACTTAGGACCTGCGAAGTTACAGAAAGCAGAACATACCTTCGTACATCATTATGAGTTAAAACCGCTATATCAAGAATATGATAAATTAAATACCCAATATCAATTTTTAAAACAAACGCTTAAGAATATTTCTTAATTTGAAAAGGATTTCGATAATTATAATAGAATATTAAATTTCACTCGCGAAGCGATTGATAATAAAATTAATAATTTCCGCATACATAGTATGTCCGGAAATAAAAACCGAAGAGGCCTAATCGACGGACTAGGCACTATTGTAAAAACTGTAACAGGAAATTTAGATGCCAGAGACGGTGAACGTATTGATGCAATATTAAATCATTTAAAAACTAACGAACACCAAATTGCAAATCAGTTAAAATACGGGTACAGTTTAAGTACCCAATTAACTAAGAATTTTAATAATACTATCAAAAGTATTGAACACAATGAGTCAAACTTGAATTCGAGGATCATGCAATTAAATGCAATTTTGAAGGGTGAAGTTGATCACCAACACGTCTCCTATACAAAAGAGTTGTTTAACCAATTAATTATATTTTACACTAGTATTCTAAATATCTTCAAAAATATCGAGGACTCAATTTTGTTCTGTAGAGCCAAAATCTTGAGCCCCAGTATTATTGATTCGAAAGATTTATTCTCTGAAATTAAGAGAATATCATATTTTTATAACCAACAATTACCCTTTGAATTAAAATCTGATAATGTTCTAGATTTCGAATCCATGATTAATGTTAATTGCAAAATTGAATCAATGCGAATAATTTATTTCCTGTCTCTCCCAATAAATTATGAGCTTAATCTTGAATTGTACTATTTAAATCCAATTCCCTCTAAACAATCGACCGAGTTTGTCACAATAATACCGAAGGCCAAGTATTTATTGAAATCAAATGATGACATTTGGCCTCTAAACGATTTATGCCCTCGAGGTGCAAAATACTATCAGTGTCCAAGTTACCTGATTACCAACTATAAGGCCGAATGTGAAAAACAAATTCTTTTAAATAAAAACTACGATAAGTGTCAATACACTAATCTCAAAATCGACAAAAATCATTTTGAGATAATACCGATAATAAATCAATATCTGGCCGTATTCCAAACTCCAGAAGAACTCAAATTCCGCTGCAAGGACGAAACTGAAGTGAAAAAACTTACTGGAATCTACCTAATCAAGAAAGAAGACTGTCTGCTCTTCTTTAGAAATCAAGAAATTACTCATCACGGCCCAACATTCGGGAGCCCTGTTGTTATCAACGGCAACAACATGCTCCTGTATAAATCAAACTATACAGGGTTTAAAATAAATTTAGCCAAACTTAATTTAGAAGATGTTCCAGTAATCCAGCAGCTACCACTCGATTTGGAAACCCCAGACTTCTACACCCCGAGTATTCGGACCACCTTCCTGTACGTCGCCATCATCGGAGTCTTAAGCTACATAGCTGTAAGAGAAATTAGAAGAAGACGACAACAAGGATCAACAACGGACCCAAATCTTCAACTCCCTGGCGACGCCAGAATCTGAGGAATGAGGAGTTACCTGCGGTCACAAACAATCAGCTTCTTTATTATTATATAAAGAGTATTATTTAAGACGGATGCATATGAGCGCGTCCCACGCATTATATGTTATCTTTTATTCTTCATTTATAATAAGTTATATTACTAACAGGTTGGCCTTGCCACATTACACTCTATATTCGTATTCCGTATTAACAACATATTAAATTCTAAGTTTTAAATTAAAAGTTCCTTTTTTTAAAACCTACGTTTCGGCCCGTGATACGTATTTTGCATGTATAAACATAGAGAATGAATGAAACGAAAATGATGAACACATTAAATAAACGTAGTTTGAATAAAATTATTAAATTTTCATATATAAACAATGAGAATGAATGAAACAAAAATGATGAACAAGTTAAATAAACATGGTTCGAATAGAATTATTAGACTTAGATATATGAACATAGAGAATGATGAAATGAAAGTGATGAACCATTTAAATAAACATAGTTTGAATATAAGTATTAAACGCAAACGCATACAGGTAAAGATAGAGAATGAATAAAATGAAGATGAGGAACAATTCAATTAAACATAGGTGGAATAATAGCTCACAAATCTTTCAAATAATTAATGTTTTTTTTTATCATGTCAATTAACGTAGACAATGGAAAAGCTGGGTGGCATACCTGTAGACACAGATACAGTCATATGATCCGGGGAGATCGCGAAATATCGTTTGTAGCCTTGGGTTATTTATGATGTTTCAAAATCTCTGAGTGATTCCACTCTAATCATATCAAGCAACGTAGACAATGGAAAATCTGGGTGGCATACCTGTAGACACAGATACAGTCATGTGATCCGGGTAGATCGCGAAATATCGTTTGTAGCCTTGGGTTATTTATGATGTTTCAAAATCTCTGAGTTGTTCTATTTTTAATCATATCAATCAGCGTAATAAAATAGAATGAGTGAATATGGTAATAAATGATTGAAGAAAAGAGACACATGAGCATGTAAACCAAACTCATGTAAATAAAATAAATTGAATGAGTGAATATGGTATTAAATGATTCAAGAAACGAAAGACGCATGAGCATGTAAAACAAGCTCACGTAAATAAAGTAAATAGAATGATTGAATATAGTATTAAAGGATTAGAGAAACGAGAGATGCATGAGCATGTAAAATAAACTAACGTAAAATAAAATAAATAGAATGATTGAATATGGTATTAAAGGATTAGAGAAACGATAAATGCATGAGCATGTAAAATGAACTCACGTAAATAAAATTCGCTTTTCCTTCATATTCAAATATTAATGAATAACAGAAATTACATATTGTTTATAAAGGTGAACGAAATAGAAAATGAATTAAACCAGGTCTACTTGTTAATGTGTGTATTATTTGCCTGTCTCTTCCAATTTTAATGTGTATACAACTGAATAAACAAAACAAACCTATATATATATATATATATATATATATATATATATATGCTTTATTATTCTAACCCATGATTTGCGTTTTATAACACATTACCAATAGCAAAGTACCTTGAAAATAATCACGGTAGTTAGTTGAGCGTCACGACATGTAAGTACTAAATACGATCACAAATCACGAGCCAAAAATAATCAGGAAATTATATAATAATTTCACGATAAAAAATACAACGATAAAATCAGTATGTGTCGGACCGTTACAAGGGAAATAATAAATACAATATAAGTTAGAGAAAATCAGATAGTTGGTGAATTGTTTGTTATATGTTTTTTTTAAATATTGAAATATCTGGTAGACCTCCCCAATAAGTTCCCATAAAGTCCCATAAGTAAGCAATAAGTCTACCTCCTTCGAGAGAATCTGTAAAATCTGTCGATTAGTTTTAAAGAAATATTTTTTTAAGTTGAGCAAAGTCCAAATTGAACATGTAGTGTCAGCAACAAACATGTATTCAGCAACATACGTACCAAGTGCGAAACTGTCTGTTTGACAGTACTAAGATGATTTATTCAATTGCAGAGCGTTTTGAAATTGTAAGCGTTTATTTTAAAAACAAAGCCAGAGCTTCATCTCGCGTTTTCAATCAAAATGCTCAAAACGCTCTGCATTGAATAAATCATCTTAGTGCTGTCAAACTGACAGTTTCATACAGGGTACGTATGTTGCTGGATACATTTTTGTTGCTGAAATATCATGTTTGTTATGTACTTTTGAAAATTAATCTACAGATTTTAAGAATTAATATACAGTTGTATTGCAAATTAGGAAAGCTATCAAATGAGCTCTTACTCGACCCCTACTCCAATTTTAAAATTAGACCCCCTTTTAAACCCCCCTTTTACCCCCCTTGCGGCCGGGGGCTTAAACAATAGAAGATCATTTGCCTGCCAAAAGTTTTCCCCCTTGAATTAAACCTTGACGAGTTTCAGCGATTTCTTGAAAAAGAAAAGTAGATATTTAGGGTGTTACCTTTCTCCTGGGACACCATGTATACTAGATTTACTTTCGAAAATGATTTAGATAAGTATGTTAATTTTAGTGAGATCATTGAAAACATTGCGTCGAAAAGGCTAGAAATAGTTATTTAAGCATTAAGGGAGCTGAGTATTGTTTACCAGTCAAGGTCGAGTTTGCGCCCGAGCGATAGCGAGGGCTAGCAATAAAGTCCGAGACTGGTCAAAACTTACCTCTCGAATTGCTTATAACTGTTTTCCCACTTGTAAATGATTCTAGAAACGAAAGACGCATGAGCATGTAAAACACCATGTATACTAGATTTACTTTCGAAAATGATTTAGATAAGTATGTTAATTTTAGTGAGATCATTGAAAACATTGCGTCGAAAAGGCTAGAAATAGTTATTTAAGCATTAAGGGAGCTGAGTATTGTTTACCAGTCGAGGTCGAGTTTGCGCCCGAGCGATAGCGAGGGCTAGCAATAAAGTCCGAGACTGGTCAAAACTTACCTCTCGAATAGCTTATAACTGTTTTCCCACTTCTGAGGTTGTTTAATTGTTTATGTTTGATTAATTTATTTTCGCAACTTGAACAAAATGTCAGTACGGCTTTGGTTGCTAAGACTATTTTTCAAACAAAGTGTGAATGTCTGAAATTGCATTCGTTCAGTTGTAAAATGAATTCAAATGAAAATAAACAAGAAATGACAATTCAAGAGGCTATAGATGCTGCCTGTTCCTTCCTACTGCCGGAGAAGTCGAAGGGGCGTTATCAAAATGCGTATAAGTGTTTTAAAGAGTGGTGCCAGAGAATGAACTCTTTTGAAATTATTTTACTTTACCGTAATTTAACCTCGTCGCTACTTCAATATAAGGGTCTCCACGCTATCCGAGTGGGTTGACGAAAGATAATCAGCGATACTCAAAATTACGAAACTATCGCAATAGCTGACTATCTAACGCCCACGCCACCAGATTTGAAATGTCTCAAAGTGAGAATTCATAATTATTAAAGAAAAGATTTAAGAAAAAGTGTTCAAGAAAATAATTAAGAGAATTTGGGGTAACGAAAATGTCTGAGTTTTGGCGCTGTCAATAATATTGCGTTTATTCAACTAACATAAAATGGCGGACACCGTGTTCCGTTCTCACCGATAAGAATATACCTCCGCGCCGCAGATGATTACACCGTATCAACCGAAATTGTCAAATTCCGTCCGACACGTATCGCGTAATGTGAAATACCTCTTTCAGGAAATATCTTTTTCACAAGGGCTCTGGAACACGAATGATACAATAACGCCGCAATACACAAATATATATACACAAAAGAAATGTACTAAGTAATGAAGTTAATGAAAAAAAGTAAATGAAATAAAGAAAATATGGCCTGTTTTCGGAGTTCTGGGTGAGTTCCGCGGGTCCGCCGCAACTCTACGAACGACCCTGGTATTCTCGACTCCACTACAACTTTACAAATAGCCCTGGTATGCTCGACTCGACGCCGCAGCCGCACGGCGCTCACCACGTGGATCCGGGCTGGAAACGTTCGTTTCTCCAGCGATCTCCGAACTCTCGATTCGAAATTCTAGTAGGGCTGTGCCTCTGAATAGCCTCTGACGTCACAACGCGGAAATGGACGTCACAACAAATAAGTGAAGGTGTTTATAAGTTGTTTTTTTCACCAACTTGTAGCTAAGACTGTCCTATTTAATAATATATATGGTTTGTTGATGATTAAATATTAAATTAAGTTATACTCTTGGGCCCATTTTATCAAACACACTGTATATATTTCTCTGTGTTGTAATAAATTCCATAATTCTACTTAAACTATGATTTCCTGTTTTGTTGAACTCTGTGCACCCCGTGGCCCGGAATACACCCGCGCATCTTTCTTTTATTTCCACCACAACTACACCAGTTCACTTAGAACTGCGCTGCGTAACTCGTTCCGAACCAGAAGAGGTTTACCACAATACTAGATGTTTTGTTTAAACAGTCAACCCATATATGAATCAATACACCAATGATTATTTTCAGTAATAATATAACAAGAGAGTGAGAATAAATTGAAAATAATTTGACAGATTGTCGAAAACTTGTTGCCAAATGGCAACAAGTTTGAGACATAATCTGTCAAATTATTTTCTAATTTATCGAACTCTCGAGTTATATTTGATTAGATTATTTTTTGACGCCTGGCGTATTATGGTTTGTCATAAACTGGAGAGGTAATAAAATACAATACCAATGCATCATTTAGTGTCATCTTAAACAAAATTTTATTGTGAAGAAAACACAGAAAAATAAACAATTAACAATTTAAATTAGTACAATTAAAAACACAGTTATTGAAAACGTTTCGAGCTTCACTGCTTACCGTGGACTTGGCATTTCAGTCTTTTGAGATCAGTGCTAGAGTATTTATTGTAGTAGACTCGTTTAACGTATAACTTTTTTCTTCGCAAAAAGTTAAAAATTGTTTCCATATCGAATTATTGCTAATCACTGTATTTTTACTTCTGCTTTCTAGTATTTCTTTATCAATTTCAGTATGCGAAACGCAGCTAAAGCGACTTTTATTCATTTTGTATGACACTTTAATATGATTGATAAATTAATAATTTGACAAATATTTTGATTGACAAGAGTGAACCTAGCTACCGAGATTATTCCCACTATAATAATCTCTAGAGAATATTCCCAGTATAATAATGACGGGATTGGTCCAGAAGTATCAATATGACAAAAATCGAAATATATCATTGGTTTTGAGAAACGTCAATAAATAATCAGTGTTATTTTTTTATATTTTCCCTGCATTCAAATATATTATCCTCAAATATCTAAATGTGTTTTGTATAGTTTTTTTTTCATTCCATCCTATTTTGTAACAAACATTTTGTTTATTTCAATAGAATTGAATTAAAAAACAGTAACTGAAATACTGAAATTTATGCTAAATTTAGGCCTGCCACTTATCGTTGTATGTATCTTTGGCCTGAAAATGGCCAATGGCCGCAGATGTCTGTATGTCTTAATATAGTCACTGTAAAGAGCTTAACATCACAGCGACATCTATCTGTATTTATTTTCATCATGTAGAGTAAAGTGTAAAAAGGTACCGCTCCACCACCGCGCGTTCGCGAGCGTTTGGCCTTGCCCCACTAGGGACAGTTGCATTTAAAATACATTGTGTGAGTTACATTTTTTTTGTTCGCAGTATATATATATATATATATATATATATATATATATATATATTGTTGAGTGGAAACTCATCATGAGCACTGGGCGCTTTGTTCTGCCGCGTACCAGTAGTGCCGGACTCTTACCGGCTAAAACCCCTCTTTTGCCTCTTACCCTTTTTCCCGGACCACCGTTTCCGATATCTTCAACGGGAAGAAAAGCAGGCTCTTAATGATATTCCTCGTTTTTGCGTTCTTGCATTATGTGCACAATCATGTGTTGCAGGGTCTTCCAGTTTTCCTTTGACGCAATCATTTTTGACACTATATTGTCAGGTGTCACGTCATCGTCGATTTCCACTTCCGTCATTCTTCTTATTTCTTGCCATCTCTGACATGTGAACAGCGCATACTCGGGACTATCATCCTCTCCCCAGTATGTACATCTGTCTTCCTCGGTAATTTGCATTTTGTTCTTATAAGTTCCAAATGATCCATGGCCAGCGCCTGTGTGAGCCAGAAATCAAGGTTTCTGTGCTTACATTCCACCCACGCCTTGATGTTTGGGATAAGCCTTTTTGTCCATTGTCCTTTTTCCACATTTTTATTCCATTGCTCTTGCCATAGATTTATGAGACTCTCTCTTGTCCTATTTTTTGCTGCCTTTTTGTCTGTGTCGGGGTTTTGGTGTATCTCTTTCCTTTCCATCACCAGAAGATCTATAGGAGGTACGCCCGTTACTACATTTAATGCCACGGTAGATGTAGTTCTGTACGCAAAGGCTACTCTAAGTAGCATTTTCCTTTGTACAGAGTTTAACATGATTATGTATTTTTTTGTCTCCATTGCCTTGTACCATATTGGCGCTCCATATAAAATAATGTTGTGTCCTACAGAGCATAAAATTTCCCGCTTTGCGCTAGTAGGCCCCTCGATATTTGGTAGTAGTCTGGTCAAAATTGCAAGTCGTTGCTCTGCCTTTTTTACAGCCTCTCTAATGTGGATATCGAACTTCCCCCGACTGTCCAGGTGTACTCCTAGGTACCTTACCGATTTTGTAGGCTTTATTTCGGTGTCGCCCAATTTAAATACGATGTCCTCTTTTCCCCTTTTGCCTTTAAGCATTAGTGCCTCTGTTTTTTGTGGGGCCAGGGCCAGTCTATTTTCAGTCATCCAATTGTTTATTCTGTATAGGCATTCATTTGTGCAGGTTACTAGTTCTTCTTTGTCCTCTGCTTTTACCAGTAACGCCAGGTCGTCTGCAAAAGCGATCGTCGTGGCATTTCCCATCAGCTGTACCTTCAGAACTCCGTCATATAGCAGATTCCATAATATCGGTCCGAGAACTGATACCTGTGGGACACCAGCTTGGATATCAAGTTCGTATTTTCCATTATATCTTACCTTTCTATCTTTCAGGTACTCAGATATTGTATTTACTAGATATGAGGGTATCTTTCTCCGTCGCATTTCTTTGATAATTAAGCTGTGGCTTGCAGTATTGAATGCGTTCTTCACGTCAAGCAGCGCCAAGACGCACCAGCCCTTGTCTTCACTGTTTACAATTTCTATGATCTTCTCAATTGCTTGGACAGTTGACCTCCCCCTTCGAAAACCGTACTGGTTTTCATGCAGTACTTCCCCCCTCCCGATTTCTCTAATTAGTCTTTCTCTTATCATGATCTCGTACAGTTTGCTTAGCGAGTTCAGCAGGCATATTGGTCTGAATGAAAGAGTTTCTATGCTCCTTGCTCCTTTTGGCAGTAAAATTAATTTGGCCACTTTCCACTCCGTCGGGAATTTCTGCAATATTAAAATTCTATTAAGTTCCTCCAAAAGCCATAGGGGCCACTGTTTTGCTACTTCCTTAATAACCTCATTGGGTATTCCATCCAGCCCTGGTGCTTTTTTATTTTTAATTTTTTCGGTGGCTTGCATCAATTCTTCCGTGCTGAAGGGTGCTATCTGTGTGGTCCCTTTTTCTTCTGTCCAACTATCGACGACTGCTGGAAAAAGTTCTTTCACCGCTTTCTTTTTTGTTTCGCTGTCCAGTTTGGACGGTAATTTGTATCTTAGACTGTTCATCACTATTTTAAAGCCATTTCCCCAAATATCTTCTTCTAGGTCGTTGCAGAGCTTTCTCCATAGGATTCTTTTGGAGGTCCGAATACTATTTCTTAGCTCTTTTCTATTTTCTCCGAGTTGGGAGTCTAGTTCTTCAACTTGGTTATCGTTTACCCTTTGTTTTGCCCTTAGTCTGAAGAGTTTCCTTCTAATATTATTGCATATTTCACGTTTTTGCGCTATCTCGGGATTCCACCAGTACGGTTGTCTTATCTCTGATGTGTGCTTGTTTTCACCTATGCTATCCTTGTAAGCTTGTCTTATGATGTTGTGTGGGGTGTTTCCTTCACCGCAGCACATCCGCAACTCCATGGAGGCCTTGAACGTGCCCCAGTCAATGGCGGTTTTAGCTACCTGTCTCCTCTTTTGATATTTTACCTTTGAAATTTCGAAGTATATACAGGGTGTAACAGAAATACGTGTGTTAATTTTAAACATTGGTAGAACTCGTTATATAAAACATTTTTTCTATATGTTCTTTTTCAAAATTTGCAGGTTTTTTTTACATTTTTTTGCCTCCTAATTTTGACTGAACGAGCCGTTCTCAGGTAGTGTCACTATAATTGTCAAGTGAAGTTTATTTCAAAATGCCAAATTTTCATTTTCATCAAGAATTAACCGATATTGTGTTGGTATATGGCCGAGCCTTTGGAAATGCCGCAGAAGCCCGTAGATTGTACAGTGCACAATATCCTGAACGTGTTTTGCCTAACAGGCAATGACGTACCTTTATGACACCGTTGCCATCACAACATAATATTTAATCGCTGCACACCTTTAACCATAGGCGGGTACGCGTTTTAGTAGATAAACTAGAACATATTTTAAATCAGTTTAACGTTGGTTTTTGAAAAAAAAACATATAGAAAAAATGTTTTATATAACGAGTTCTACCTATGTTTAAAATTAACACACGTATTTCTGTTACACCCTGTATATTTATGCTCGGTATGGCTGTCAAATCCAAGACCTCCCAGTTTTTTATTCTGCGTGCTATTTTTTCCGTTGTTACTGTTACGTCAATGTGCAATTTGCTTCTACCTCTGACGAATGTAGGTGTACCGCCGGTATTTGCGACAACCATGTCGACAGAAGAGAAGTGGTCCATCCATAGTTCTCCCCTTGAATTTGTGTTGGGTGCCCCCCAGGCTGTGGATTTTGCGTTGATGTCTCCTACAAGGATCGTTTCATCTTTTGTGGTCCTGATTTGTGCCATTATTTTCTTCACTTCTTTCTTGTATGTTTCTTGTGATAAGTTCGGAGAGATATAGCATCCCATCAGATTAAACTGGCTTGTCTTGACACATATAAAACCATCACCTCTAATTATGCCGCACACTCCCACTCCCCTGTTTAGAAACGTCACAGCCACGTCGCTTCTGTTTTCTTTTATAAACCTGTTATTTTCCACCATCTTTTTATTTGGTTCACATAGCACTAGTATGTCTATTTGTATCTGCATTGCAGTAGCATATGCTAGATCCTGTGTAGCTTTCCCCCGCCCTACATTTATTTGCAGTATTTTCAGCTTCATTGCGAGATAGTACTTTTCAGTCTATTTCTAGTCTTGGATTTCTTCTCGATCGCCTTTTCCTTCTCTCGGACCAGTCTCCTAAAATTGGGGCAACTAAACTGTTCTGCACTGTGACCACTAATATTACATGCAGTGCACTGCGCTGTATTGGTACATTCCTTTCTATTGTGCCCTTCTTCCCCGCACTTTAAGCACTTTTGGGACCTGTCTTCCCCTTGACATACATCTTTTCTGTGTCCAAAGTCTAGGCATCTGTAACACCTCTGGATGATTATCTTTCCCTTTACTCTGCAAGCTGCCCAGCCTATTTCAATTTGACGTTGTTTGATGAGATCCAACTCTTTCCCTTTTGGGAGTATGACCGTGGCTATTTGGCTGCCATTTTGTTTCTGCCTCATTGCTACTATCTGAATGTGCTCTTCTTTGATATTGGTCCCATTTTTCATAATGGCGTTTTTTACTTCCTCCTCTGTTGTGTCCCCAGTATGTGGACTACAGCGGTATTATTTTGAATCACCACTTCCGTGTTCTGTGTTTTCCTTTTTATCACATCTCTCAGAGTTTTTGCTTTACCTTTGTCTCCCTCTACTTCTAGCACTAGATCCCTTTTATCTGTTTTCTTAATATTTTTCACCCTGATATCTATGTTCTTTATGCCTACGTTCATTTTTATATCCCGGAGTGTATCCGCGTATGACTTTCCTTCAGCCACTTTTATAATCACTTTCTCCGTGGGTATATTTTGCCAGTCCGAGGATTTGCGGCTCCCTGCTTTTCTATTTGTCTCTCCCCCGTTCTCTTCCTTATTTCCTAGAATATTTACTTCAATCCCGGTGCCTTGAAAAAGGTATTCTAGGCTTTTTCGAAGATATTTTAGTTTTATATTTTCTCTGTTTGGGAATTTGATTACATCTGTTTTGTGTATGACCATCTCTTATTTTAGTTCGTTTAATGCTTTGAACATGGTTTCAACGTCGCTTATATCTTTGTTTCCTACTTTTACTGGAATAACATACAACAGATTTGTATTTTCAACGTTTCTTCCTTTGCTTACTGTTATCTCCGTGCTTGTTTTGACATATTCGATTTTTCCTTCCTCGAGTCCTTCTTTTATCAGAGTATGGACCCCGGGGTATCTTTTGGCTATTTCTTTCATCTCTCTCTCGTCCATCGTGACCTCCGCGTTCACAACAACAGCGGTGTACCCCCCTGTTTGGTCTATAGCAGCATTTCCTATTTTCATTTTTGTTGCTCGGAAACATTTTTCGGGCCATTCTTTGTCGATAATTTCATATAGCCCTTCCCATCCCCTTAGTAAGCTGTTCTCGTTTTTTAGTGAGTTCATAATGTATTTATCTTCTATATCTTTATCGTTTTGTATTTTATTCCAGTTTGTTTGCGTGTTCATATCTCGTCTTTCCCTTGTTGTTTTGTTCTTTGAATACGCCTCCCCTTCCTTCAGTTGTGTTATCCATTTTTTGCTTCTATTTTCTAGAACTTCTGTTAATCGTCCCACCTCTCTGACGCCCTTTTTTATGTCCGCTTTTGTATTTGGCGTATTTTTAATTTCAGCCAACAGCTCCCCACTACATTTTCTTAATTTATTCACTAGCAACTGTAGTTCTGATAGGTCTAAAAGTTCGCAGTATATTAGTCGCGCAGAAATGGTTGAACCCAATATATGCGTAAGACCAATAGGGAGCTAATAGTGAGTGGTCTGCGATTTACGACGTGCCAGAAACTCAAAGTAAGAATTTCACGCAGATCACAGATTAAGTCTGATCTCATTCTCAGGCCGTACCAATCCAATCCTCAGAGATAATTAGGGTATTTATTGATGTGTTGACGGATATATTAGGGAACTCCCAATTCCATCGAGATTCGCGACATTAACGACTTTGCGAACAGTTATCTCGTATACAAGACGTCTACATCAGCTCAGATGTTTTCGAACGATTTGATCCAGTGTAGCGGTACCTAAATATAAGAATGCGAGGTTTGTATTATTGATCACACTTGAGCCATGGATATTTGCGTGCTGCAGACCTGCTCTTACTAAAATATTGCTGTATAGTATCATATTTTTATAATAATTAATTACTCCTATTAATTAAATTGCTACGATCATTAGATTTAATTAATCTATTTTGTGTAACACAATTATGTATGAAAGTAAATTCATACATTACTTGGTTAAAACCCAAACCGATAATGCCCTGGTGGCCCTAAAGCACACTTATATTTATTAGTACTAATACATTCCAGTAGTAGTGACTGTATTTGTTAGGGATATTATCCCTAACTGACTATCGACCAACGTGGGTCCTTCTGCCGTGTGATTTGTGTAAATGTGTGTATTGAGTTAGGGCTTGTTACTCTAGAAATTCGCCCCCGATCTCTAGAGCGCCCTTAATGAGCTCCCAACGGCGAATGGCACTAGTTTCTTAGTACAAATGTACTACCTGTACTGTGGCTCGAACCCAGGTCTTCGTGCATGCTAAGCAAGCGTTCTAACCTGTCAGCCAAACTAGCGGTAATACATTCCATTTGACATAAAATGGCAGCATTCACTGTACTTCACTTAAGGCGGGTTCTCACCAATCAAGTTTAATTGATCGATTGTAGTTGATCAACTAAATTTGAATGAAAACTATAGTGAGGATCTTTGTTTCAATGGAGTAAATAAACTGTAAACTATAGTTTTCCTTCAACTTTTGTTGATCAACTACAGTCGATCAATGAAACTTGATTCGTGACAACGCGCCTTTACGAGGTCTGTCAATTAAGTAATGAGACTGGCAACTTCAACTCGTACATACAGTGTGGAAATTGAGGTTTAAATTTTTTAAATATTTAATTGATAAATGCCCGAAAATATTGATTGCCACTTCCTTAAGGATGCCATCTTTGTGCGGTTTGGAGTTAGATTACGATGGGCACCGTGAAAGTCTCCCTACCGTTACTATGTTAGTATAGCTCTTTTAAGCTAGGTTAGGGTACTCTACTTTAGGCTATAGCATTCGTGTTAATCTATTTGGCCAATTTTTGGTGACATTTGATTCCGTCGAGCGCTGACAATGATTCATCGCTCATATTACGTTTTTCAATATACGATTCATATTTTTTCATTTAATTCTATTACATTAATCTTAAGCATGCTAACGAGAATAGATATTTTGATTCTTAGTTTTATAACACATGAGTCACTGTCAGCTATACTGACATTATTTAAATGTCTGTAATAGTTTGGGTTCTGCCTGATTATATCTTCAAAAGTGGCCCATTAGCTACAAATGTGGTGCTCTATAATTCAAATGACTTGATCATGTAGGACACTGCACACATGTACTATGTGACATTGGTTCATCAGTATGTCTCGCTCCTGGTATGAGTTTTTACATGAAATCTTTCTTTTC